>CM054112.1:208667788-209347788 GCA_028673005.1 Tanypteryx hageni
TTCGTAACTCAAATTCTACTCTCAGAAGATCAGTTAGTAAAATAAAACAATAATAATAGCGAAGTTAAGGGCATTAATATACTCACCGATGCAATTTCGAGGTCCAGCCCCAAATGGTAAATACGCGTAATTTAATCTTCGATCCTTTTGTCTTGGAAGGAATCTATCCGGATCAAACGTTTTAGGATCTGGAAAGTATTTTGGATCGTTCTGCAGTGAATGAACAGGGATGAATACCTTGGATCCCTTTTCCAACGTAAGATTTGTTCCTGGTATTTTATACGGTTTGGCGCATTTTCGGCTCAACACTCCTGCAGGCGGATATATTCTCAGGGTCTCTGCAACAAAATAAGTTGACGATTATAACTTCCGCTGTTGATCATATCAAGGATATTTTCGCGTCAAGAACGTGTCCAGAAAAGTCCGAAGGCGGTCGACCGATCGGGCCCCTCGCCTCTGATCCTCCGCTGCCGACAACTAACAACCCGCCGTTCTATGAATATCCCGCCTGTCTTTCCTGGCATTTTCCGAATGTCCTAATCTGTGACACCAAATCAGGAAATTTTTAACTGAATGTGTTTGAGAGTGCATCCAATGAGGGCGATCGCCCTCTCCTTGGGTCCGCCGCCTTCTCCAGGGCAAGGAAGAAACGTATTTGGTAACATATTTTATCAGAATTAAAATATTGAATAGGCGCTATATTGAGATACGCGAAGAAAAATCCAACAGACATCAATAAATCACGCAGCAAAATGTATTTTATATAAGTTAACGCCCGAAAACCAAATCTTTCACGATTTTTAGCCTACTTTCCAGAATGGAAATAGGCTTATAGTTTTGTCGTTGTGTCTGTCTGTCCGTCCCCCCTATTAACTTTTGAATCAATATTTTCATGAAAATCTCTTGCTACATGGGCCCAGCTCCCGAGGATAGTTTTTGTTGCGAAGATTGATGTCCCGCGTTCGATTCCAGGAACTATCCTTCCCATTTGATTTACATGGGAAATCTGAAATCCATCGTGCAGGGTAATTTTCTCTCTCTCAGAATTGTTATATCGGAGCGAGTTTTATACTATTCTCTGAGGAAAGGAATGAAGATTTTAATTTTTTATCGTAGAATTTTGCTTATCGATTGTATTTCTTAGAATTTCGCGTATATACTAGCGATATTGCAGTTTTTATCACTCATTACGAGAATGTTGCCATAGCATCAACTATTGTTGGACTCGGATATATATATATATATATATATATATATATATATATATATATATATATATATATATATATATATATATAAGTAGGCATCATAAGTTCTGTTTGGATAATCTTGTTATTAGATATTATGCAGACTTGAAATTAGAGAAAAACGATACACGTCGGTTCAATAATTAGTGCTGATATGGTGAAAGATGATAACAAAATAATTTTTTAATTACGTAGTTTCTGCCTACGCCTAATAATAGGGAATATGATCGGCTAAACCTTTCGAGCATGGAAGATATCAGCATTCTCTTATAAATACTCAATTATAGCGAACAAGATCAATAATTGCAGCAAAAATATGAGTAACCAATCTATGTTATAATCCAGAAAATCTTCCTTCGTAATAAAGGCTTTATTCAATTTCAGTTAAGGTTATTAACTCACCGGACAATACCCGATCTAAAAGTTGCATTCTTTGAATGCCATTGTATGTTATTCTCCCGTCGTCCTCCTCCATCACTCGATCGATTTCTTCCCGGAGTTTTTGTTGGACTTCTCTTCCACTATCCGTCGAAGATAACTCGTAAATTGTCAAACTCATGAGTGATGATGTGGTGTCAAGTCCAGCAGAGAAGAACAGCATCGCTTGGGCAGTTAAATCGTCGTGATTTAAGTTAGCCAAGGAGGAATCTGTTAAATTGAGTTGGAAAAAGAAACAAAAATATAGCTTTTATTTCTATAGAAAAATCAATTTAATGTATATTATTTAGTGGAATACTAGACGTGAAATGCATTTTAAATTGCCCCGGTAAAAAAAGACATTGTTTCGTACAACAATAAGGCTTGCAATTTTTTCTTGTATAATAAAATTTACATTATAGTATTGACGAGATAATCAGAGGTTTATAAATAGGAAGTATTATATGGATAAAATGTTAAAAATCAGAGGTTTTCTTAGTTAGATTTCCTATGATTGAAGATTTTTTCGTCATAATCGCAGCATCAGACTCGTTCTCTTTTGACTTAAGTGCTATACTAAGCGTCCAATCCTCGCGCATGTGTGGTTGACATTATGATCGAAATTCAAATTTTCCTCGCTGCGTGATTTGTGGTTACCTTTCGAATTTCCATTCTTCAGAGAGACGAGTGTGTCGATGAAATCATTGTGTTTTTTCTTATCCTTGGCGTCGTCTTCGCTTTGGCTCTCTCTGCTTTCGATCATATTTCTCACGAACTCGCGAAAAAAGTCTGCCGGTTCATCAAATGTAAACCTTATAGGAAGTTTAGAGAGGAGTCTCGGAGCTATATTTAAGAGCTATAACAAAATAAAAAAACGGATTTTCGTGGTTGAGTACGGTTTACTTATGTTTTGGGTTACGGGAATTCGATCAAACTTTGCTTTGAACTTAATATTTGTTACAGTTCACTTAGTTATATGGCATTTAGATTAAGACAAACAAAATAATAATATAAAATACAATGGTAACCTTATTGTTCAACAAAAGTCAAACTTTAGCACAAGTTACATGCTAAAATGTGCCATTTAAGCAAGATATTATGAAAAAGAGATCTTTAAATTAAAAAAATGTAATTCAACGCAACTTAACCATATCCTACATTAAAATTTTAGTGTTCGCCAGTAGTGGCTTCGATGGGTATGGTGGGACAGCTGCCTCGGACGGTTTCTCGGAATGGGGATGTAGAATATCAGGCGAATTGGCGAAAACATCCTGGGTGCAAGAATGTATACTGATGCCACTGTCCACGACGTGCGTACAAAATAAATACCCATCGCCAACGTCAAGTTATTAGAAAGTAATTTCAATATCGGTCGAGCTATGGAAAAAAGCACGTACCGCAATCGCAAGAGTTCGTCGCCAGTTGACTTCAAAGAGTCTTTTTCCCATTTTTCGGAATTTTGAGGTTGCGGGACTTTTCAGAGCATCGCGCTTTATGCCGAAGGCGCATGTGGCTATGACATCAGTGGTGAAGCATGCCGTTAGCTCCTGAAAAAATACGACAAATACCTTAACATATATTTTATACACGTCCAAATGATATGAAGTGTTCATGATATAATGACATACTCGGTGCCTGTAACGTTATTGTGGAAATAATTACAGCTAATTGGCATTGTTTTATTATGGAAATTAAGAAATTGTCAAGTATTCAAGTCAATATTATCGTAAATTGTTTATTTACCCCCACAAGAGTAGTAGACAAATGTTAATTATTGAATATTTTACCCTCTGAAACGATTCAATAGCAAAAGCAATTTTAACGGTTAATTTTTAAATTACAGTACAATCTTGTCTTGACATTCTGTTAGTTGACGGTTCTTGATCATGAAAAGCATTGGGATTGCTGAGAAACTAGAATTCTGGTTCATAAAACTTTCGTTTGGAACTAACTTAAGACAGAAATATCAGTCAGCATCTCTCACCTTGATCTCCACCTCAGTGTCTCCCTTTTCGGTTTCCTTGCGTAGACACCTCAACATTTCCTCAGCACACGCCTCCATGTAGGAAAACATGAATTCCATCCTACCGGATTTGAAAATCGGACTAAGCCAAGACCTCATGTTCTTCCACTTTTGACCTTGCAGTCTGAAAAGTTTTTTGGCTTCCAAAGGGTCAGCGTTCTCGTCCACTTGGAAGGCCCTATCCACGAATATTGGGAAGTCCGCTACGAGTATATTTCTGGAGAGAGGAGTACACGCTTTCTCACTTTACAATCATCTGTAAAAATCTAAAATCAAAATGACGATATGAAATCGGATAAAAGCATAACATTCTATCTCTAATTTTTTTCTCTCTAACCAGTAAAAGCTATATAACGTTAAATGTCTTAAATGCCACCAAGAACACGGTGGAAATCAAATCGAACATCGGCGGATTCTTAACGCCATGAGAAGGTAGTAAATAAGGTAAAAGAGGAGAACAAGCATCTTTAAAATTATATATAAAATGGATAAACCAAACGATTTAATTCAAGAACAACCACTTAAAAACGTCTCAGGTATCTCCATTAGCCACAACAAGGATATAAAAAACCAATTCTATTTCTATTTTCGATGAATTGTCATTGAAGACGGCTGCTTTTTAGCGCATCGGGTTTTATACCTTGTTATGGTCAATGGAAATACCTGAGACGTATTATTAAGTGCTTGTTCTTGAAATTTTCAGAAGAGCTCGATAATTCCTGTCGAACAAACGATCAAATTAAATCAGAAAGTGTACATGTGAGGAAGTAAGGGATTCAAACTATGAGCTCATGATAAAGTCAAAAAAGAAAGTTCCATCTTTTTGCAAAAATTGTTTATTAAAACGAGAATGGGAGAAAGACCATATGAAAACTAAAAGCCTGAGTTTGAAAAGAGTGTTGCGGTAAAGTACTGCGAACACTTCGTGAGGGGCAGTCAAGAACATTCAAAGTGACCAAATTTGGAGAGATGATGCTAATAAGTTGATGGGTTTTTAAACGGAAAGGACAATCCCCTTTGTTAAGCTACACAAATAAACTAGGAAGATATTTAAAATTTATTTCCCAAAAAATAAAGTAAGAAAGAATATGTGATTAACCGAGTGAGCCGTAACTGTGTTGTAATCCACATTCACGGTATTACGGAAAAAGGAAGAAAGAATTAAACTTTTCCGTTAGTATCCACGGATTTTTGTCTCGTTTTATGTGCTCGGGGAGTCCAATTTCCCCGCGATGTTATTACTGGTGAGCCGTCCATTGTTTTCATCCTCGCCTCTTTCAATCCTCTCCCTCCAACCAACACATGCGTCTTCCTAAACGATTTCCCCTCATCACTCTTACACCGACTAACCGTAATTTCTTTTGTCTGTATTCTCGATCTCCGCGGGCGATGATGACGTGCTGCGTCGAATTCGGGTGGAGTTGTTGCGAAAATAAAATCCGTGGGTACTAACTGGAGAGTTTTTTCTTTCTTTTCTCGTAATATCGCTAGAATAACATAAATTGTTTTTCACTTCTCCACAAACAACGCCTCTGCAAAGTTTCTGCAAAATCGTTTACAACAATTTTTCCCCTGGTTTTAAGGGTAAGAAAGATTCAAAAGCGGACTTGATACCATTTGAAGTATGATGGCGATTTTCCGAACAAGTCACCAATCGCATCTCGTGTTCGACACCTCACATGCAGCAATCATGCGTTCTTAAATTAAACGAACAAAAAGAGAAGAATAGCTACTAAAATTCAGGAAGAATAAAATTCGCCAGCCCAAAAAACGATTAATGATTAATTGATGGAAAGGAAATCCCATAACATTGATTAAATTTTTACTTGAACGTTACCATAGCCACGAATTCGAATGTATGCAGTTCTTACACTGAAAAAAGAATCATTAAAAAAACTCAATAGTTATAAAGATCAAAATTGACCTGCCTTATCAGGTCAGGGTCCTTCACCAAGAGACACGGATGGTATCCTTGCAGGAAACCACCAAATGGATGATCCCCGACGGCTGCGTACAAATCGTCGAATGTGTCCGTGAAGTTTTTCCTTCCGATTAACATCATGAAGGTGTGGCCAAAAATTGGCATGGGCCTCATCGAAACTTCCGGAAACCCTCGCTTCCTCCAATAATCGAAGTTGTACGTCAAGTAGATGTACGCGAGGACGATGGCCGCCGCCAACAAGGTTGTCATCACCCTCCAGTCTCCAGCGATCCAAGAGCTTTCCGCGGTATCCGCCATGGTTGTAAACAGCGTGCTTGGAGAAAAAGATCCCGCTCGTAGAGCACAATTCGCGAGTGAAATGTAAAAAATTATGTGGCAAAGACATTGCAGTTGCCGGTAGTAGGAAGAGGAGAATTTAATCTTGGGCGACTGATGCTTTGGCGCGTGACTCGTAGCACGCGTTGCATCGGGAAAATCCCTCGTATCGTACACAAGTATTGAATGGAAAAGCGACAACACAAGTCTATCGAAAGAGCGCAAGGATGTTTTAAATAATTACCTCTTTTGTCATTCGTTCAGTTGTGCAGGAAGTATTTTTCGTGAGAATCACATTCTCCCGTCCTCTTCCGTATGACCAAATGCACAATCTCAGCGGAAAGATATAACGAGGTTCCGATAATAGTATATTAAAGGTGCCACGAACATTATAAAGTATCAGCCATCTTCGTCATTTATATATATCTTATCATAATGTGCCCCACTCCTTTTCAGCAACTTCCATATCAAGTCTCATTTGCTTCTTATCAGCAGCAATTCTACCGGAGACAAATACGAAGCGTCAAATTCGATAAAAATCATTCGCCACATTCTACAGCTGAATGAATTGTATTTTTTTCTGGATTTTATTATATTATTATTGGTGCAATATCAACATCTGGACAGCGCTATGTCTCTCATTTAATTTGAAGTCATGTCAAGGTCCTTCAATATTTATATATAGATTCATCAATAGAATACTTGGGTTCTATTTACAAAGATTTTATCTTTTGTTGATGTACTTTATCCATGAAAGACTCACGATGCCGTCGAAAATGAGTCGAATACGAAATCTAGCAACACAATAGCGTTTTTGACAGTGTTTAGGGATTTTATTAACGTTAGAATGAACTCTTCGTTAGTGGTTACTTCTGCAAACAAACCATGGATGATTGAGTGTAAAATGATTTTTATAAGTGTCTGATTTAGATTTTTTATGAAAGCCGAATGTGCGATATAAACGGAACATTGAAACGTCAAAAACCATCTTTCCCACCAATCGGACAGATAGGGGAGGAGTTTTAATGCCGTGTTGATCCGCAAATGCACGTTATCGTCTGAAAATCTTTTTACAGCTCATGAAAACGTTACGTCACGATTAATTATTTTGTAGCTATCAGTTGAAAGCTGTTGAATTATTTTGTAGCTATCAGTTGAAAGCTGTTGAATCCTCTTCAATGCAGCGTCGCAGGTGCGCGGTGGTTCTGATTAAGGAGCCGGAATTCAACAACGCGATAAAGATTCGGCGCAGGTTTTATTTGAAAAGAGCACGCGATACAAGAGAGTACTCACTTCATGTGTGTGTGATTACAGAGTGAGTAAATTCGGTTAGAGCCGCGATTGATTAACCTCTCAGAAAATTCAGTGAAAAGGAGACTTGCAAAGCCTCAGATAGGCCGATATTAGTAGCGAAAAAAATATTTTCAGAGCTTGTAAAAGAACAAAATGAAAGAAAAAATGGCCAAAGTAACTCATCTATTTAACATAACTGCACGCTTGTTGCGGGGAACACACTAAAACTTAAATATAGAAATAAAAGAATAATTCGTTTTGGCATAGCCACATTACGAGCCAGATTTAATCGCTTTTTATGCTACAACATATAATAATATTTAATTTGATTTTGTGATCAGAAACACACCAACAGAATTGTCCTGCAGTAAAAGATAAAGATAGTAATGGTTATTTTAGTTACTTTTTGATATAAAATATGGAAACTAAAGTGAATTATGAACACAAAACCACGTTTAATTACTTTCTGAGAAACGGACATGAATTACATGGAATGTAACAAACAAAGTCAATCCCCAAAGCTGCGTGTTACAGTGATCCCATGGAAATTGAGGTACTCGGAGAAAAAATTTATATTTTTCTGAAGACTTGAACAGTGATGAGCTGAAGCCAGTTCGCGCGAATCGGATGTTAGTTTTTTCACAGAATTTGCGAGCCGGTTGTAAAATTAAACAAGTAGTTCTGGAAAGAACTAATCCGCCTACTTTCCTTTCAATACAATTTTAATATATAACAAGTAGGGGTGTACACAAGTTTCCCGTGGTACAGAAGTGCTTTTCGTCAAATTCGCCGTAGTATCATCGTATACTAATGCATTTGCTTGGAAATCAGAAACTTATTTTTCCTTATATTGTGGTAGCCCTGCTTTGTTGATCCATTTTAAACATATTTGTTTTGTCTTTCCATTCTATACTCGCCATACAAACGAAATTTCTTTGAAATCCGTTCAGCCAATACCTTCGAAATTCATAGTTACAGTAAAATTCTAACCTTGATATTGTGGTAGCCCTGTTTAGTCGACCCAGTTGATATGATATTTTGGTTAATTATTTATATGAAGATTAAATATACTATATTTGGTTAAAATCCATTACGTCAGTTCTCTAGAAATGTGTAAAAATATTATTTAACTTTTTATTGTGGTAGCCCTGCTCTTTAGCTCCGCTTAAAAAATCTTGATTTCATTAGGTATGTTGTACAAATCTTGTATACAAAATGTAATTGAAATCCGTTCAGCCAATTCCTTCCAAACCCTTAATTACTGAAAGAGTATTTTTTGAATGTAGATAAACTCAAAAAAATCAAGAAAGCCCATATTCAGATAATCAAATAAGAATTTGGAAATACCTTGAATAAAAACTATTTTTTCATACATTTATTGATTTACATGTATCAATATGTAAATAAAATTAAAATAAATATGTTGATAACCCAAATACGTCTACTAGGGTTTTTAAAGGAGCCGTTTCTTAAGTATTTTTGCAGCTCATCAATACTCTTGAGTATTATTTTCTCCGCTTCTTGGTTTAATTTTGAGCCTGACTCCTGATTCAGTTGTCAGTACGAAGGATCTCTGTTTGAATTTAAGGGGAACGCTCGTTTTCTCCGAGCATATCTCTAGCTCAAACTTGGACATCAAAGCAGTCAATCCCAAGCGAGCTTGCATCTGTGCAAATCTTTGACCTGTGTGGAAGATATTTTCAAATAAATATTCATTGTTCTAAAAAGATGAGAAATTTCATCTTAAAGAAAATTTAACATGTTTCCATATGGGTGATATATTTTAATATACCTACTCTAGAATAGAAATTATCATGCAACCCGTCCGCATACGTACAGTATATCACCGATAGTTTTAATGGTCGTGAAAAGAAACATAGATAATCAGATAACACGGGTGATCCAAAAACATGATTTCCAAAGTTAGGTCTAAAATTATAGTCATCTCGTAAAAATTCAATTATCTCATTAGGATAAAAAATGTTCCTCAACTTTTAACTAAGCACGCAGTATTCGGCCGCGTTAACTGCATCTCCAAGCTTTTATGGTGAAGTTACCTGTTACATTTATTAAAGGAAATATTGTGACAACATATATAACTGTATATTACGTCAAACTGACGCATAGTCCTTAATTTCTACCGACACTCGCTTATACAACCTTCCGAGGGATTTTTAACCGCTAATGCTAGCTCCAATTTTGCTCGCTTGGTTCATTTTTTGCGCATATCTTAACGCAGACGTGCACGATGCAAAGGTTTTTGATTTCGAAAGAAAATTTACCTTTAGCGTTCTCGCATTCACGTTGCCCAATATTTAGACATTCGCGTTCCTCCTCGTCGCTTTCGCATTTGAGGTTGTTGGGCTTGAGGCTGTGCTTCTTCACCATAATCAAGTGATACATGAAATCGCCGAACTTTTTCTCCTTCCCTTCGTCCTTTTCGATCGCGGCCTCTCTTTTCTCGATCATGTCCTTGACAAAATTTCGCAAGAATACTGACGACTCGCTCGTACTCAGCTTCAGTCCCAGCATCTTAAGCGATTTAGGGGAAATGAGGAGTAGCTGCGGAAGAAACAGAGAGTTGATAATTACCATAGACTGATTGGTTTTGATGTAATATTACTGCTATTAACTACACATAAAAGCAAGTATATCTTCCTCGGAAAACATCTTACTGCCAGCAGGACGCTTGTTTTCCAAGAGGTTTCGAATAACAATTTTCCCATTTTTCGGAATTCGGAGGTTTCTGGGTTCTGCAAGGCATCGCTGCGTATTCCAAAAGCACACGTGGCAATGACGTCAGTAGTGAAACATACCATCAACTCCTTTTGAAAAGAAAATAAAGGACCATATAAGTTATCTCTTATGGAAACTTGGAATTTATTTAATCGACTGATTCAAACTTCAATCTGCATCTTTATAGACATTTAAGGATTATATCGAACTAGTATTTGACATTGGAGAAAAATGATAAAATTAAACACTAAGGCTATAAATGTTGGAGTACAACTGAGAACAATCGCTCAAAAACGGGCTAACCCTCAAAACGAAAAAAATTGTGTTAAGTGTTACTATCTGTTGAGCACTACGCATACTAACTATCCCTGACTGGGCTAACGGAAGCTCTTGATAATGTAATACAGCCATTGAAATTCTTGCTGCTATTTCTGAAAGCTTCCTTTAACTCAATTTTTCTCCATTTAAAAAAAGTGTGGGTTAGCCCTTTTTGCGCGCATGTCTTCAATTATAACCTCTGGCTGATGAACCAGAGCCCAGCCTTCCCTCTCCCACGGAACATATCTAAGATGTGGCGAAGGTGTCATTTGCCGTAGGCGCTCCTCGCGAAAGCTTCAAAAATATCGTTTCGTTAAAATAAATATTAAGTTAACACTCAAATATTACAGTTGTGTTAATTAGAATGGGATTTTTTTAAATTAAAGGAAAAGTGCTGTTTCTCAAGAACGTTTTAAAAGGCACTGACTTAAACTCTGACATAGATGCCGTTTCAAATCGAATGAGAATCTGCTATTCCCTAAAACTTACGAATTCTCTTTCTAACTTCCCGCCTAAGAAGCTGCGACTTTAATGTGGCCCGCTAAGTAAAAAGTTTGCCCACCCCTGCTCTACATGAACACTATCGAAGTTAATTGTTCTTTATCCGGGTTATGGAGCGATATTTCCAATTCAATAATAATTAATAATGTTTAAAGTTTGATTTGAACAAATTTGTTTAATTTCGCTACGTTTGTTAACTTGTAGCTTTCCATTATAGTGCCAATCCAGCAAAATAATTCTTCTCAAGAGCACTTGCATGATGGAGTAGCTATTTAAATTAGCGATTAAGAAAAACGATTTAAGACAGGAATTCATGAAATATGTTATTTTAAATTCATTCCTCGGTGTTTGGCGTTCCTAGAATCCCGGAGTGGTGAACGCGTTACGGCCATTTCTTTGCATTCTTGAAAGCTATAGAAAACGTTGATTCGCTAATCAAATGCAGAAAGGAAAAGGTCATTAAATCGAAATCTTCTTAGTCACGGGATCTGCAACCAAACAATTATTTTATTCGAACATACTTAGTAAATTCTGAAATTTTGATCGATATCGGACGCGATTAAAAGATTCCGAAGATAAATCGCGATGATGGGGCATGCGCCTATTAAGTTATTGGTAAAAATATAATCGAGAACATCACCAACTGTCATTCCTAGTTTTCCCATTTCCCATGTAAATGAAATGGGAAGGATATTTCCTGGAATTGAACCCGGGATTAGGGGAGAAAATACAAAATAGAGACTCGACATTTTGTATTCTTCCAAAGAAAGAATTAGCGTTGAGCAGTGACATATCTGAGGGAGAGGGGAGGTTCGGGGTTTTTCCTCCCCGATGAGCCAATTTGAAATCTACCCCGCAGGGTTATTTTCTCTTACACATTAAAATATCTTAGAATTGTAATATCGGAGCGGGATTTGTACTATTCTCTGAGAAAAGGAATAAAGATTCTAATTTTTATCGTAGAATGATGCTTATCGATCGTATTTCTTAGAATTTCGCGTAAATACTGGAGTTTTTATTACTCATTACTAGAGAGTTGTCATTGCAACGACTATTGTTGGACACCGATTTGGTGCGGCAACCTTTGGCTCGCGGAGCCTTCAAACAAATTTCTTTTGAATTTTATTAACCCATCGGCTTACCTAATCGTGGAACCATCAGGGAGGAAGATAATTATCGAAAGATGAAAATGAGGGCTTTAGAATGAAAATTCAACCTACCATAAGTACTTAAAATATCTATGTATTGATAGGCTTTTAATAAATTACGTGGCACTTCGCAAATTTATCCGTGTTTGTGTGGTCCGCGAATAAAAAAGGTTGCACACCACTGGTCTAGTACATACACGCGTTATTTTCGCCACACAAATACCCCATGTAGTTTTCCGTCCGAATGTATCTATGTACGAGTTGTCGGTGTTTGCATACTGCAATCGCTAAAAAAATTACCATACACAAGGATCTAAACTCGTAAATAAAACAACACGATTTCCAGAGCAACAGCACTTCAGCCACATGAAACATATATGTATTAGATAATAAATTCCACGATTTCTAGCAGAATATTTAGAACTAGCTAACCCGCGCAGAACATCTGCGCGCTAGCCAAACTATAACATATGAAATAAATGAAACCTTTTTATGTTAAAACAGCTATATTTTTATTTACATTAATAATTTTAATATGCGATACATTCGAAGCGCTATAAGCGCACCGCACAAACATTAGTTTAAAAATTTTCTTTTTAAAAAATTTTCTATGTCATGATTTTCTGACGCAATCGTTATAGATTCGAATGATCTTACTCTCGAGAGACTCACATACAATTGCTCATGGCTAAATACTGGATTTTGAACGTGAAGGCAAATTTTATCAAAAGTCTGTCCCTGCGACTTGTTGATTGTCATAGAAAAAGCTAATCTTATTGGGAATTGTTTTCTCTTAAATTTAAAAGACATGTTTGTGTCTGATGGGATGAGTGGAATTCTTGGTATGAGAATAGTTTAAAAATTATCTAAATCTATGACCCTTGATTCGATTATGTTACGTTGTAGTTGAGTAACTGTGAGTTGCGTCCCATTACACAGGCCTTTCGAAGGTACTAAATTTCGAGTAACATGATCACGGCGCCTGTTTTCAATCTCAGTTTGTGCGGAGGCATTCCAGTTGGCGTTAAACTGTTCTAAAATTCTTCGGGGTATGCCAGTTGATCTGCCCCATCCTCACGATGGTATCTACACTTTCGTAAACTATTCTTCTCCTGGTATACGTTCCAATACACGATTGTTTAGTTCAAGTGAAGCGTAACGTGTTGCTCTTGAAGCCATTACTTTTATTCTGAGCAAACAATTTAAACATTAATTTCATTAATTAATATATATAGTTTCATATAAGCATTATCTAAATAGTTTTAACTTTATATAGCATAATACAGTTTTTCAATTCGATATACAGAAGCTATTTATCTCGTTGCTAGAGACATTGAGCAAATAAACATTAGACATTGTTTATTTGGTTGCGATATTAATACGGAAAAGTATTATAATGCATTACTTCCAAAATGGCAAATATGTTGTTTTTATTTAAATTGGCATAGTTCTGCTAATTCTAATACCACGTTTAATTATATTTCACCAAATAATTATATTTCATAAGTACGTACGTACGTATTTTTAAAATAAACATTCAATTTAGTCCAAATTATTGAGAATAAACTTGAAATGCAAGCGATTTTCGATAGAAAACGAAAAAAGACTAAGAATAAAAAACCTTGATCATTCTTCTTTAAAAATGTGCAGATCTGAGGTTTGTATGTCAATTTGACGAATTTATATAAGCAAATGAACGATAGCCAATATGTTTCAGTTTCAGCTGTTTATATATCCTGTTGCTTAGCAATACAATGTTATTGTGTGCCACGTACCGCCTAAGCGTTTTATTATAATAGATTTTCCGCGTAATTAAGGCAACTATCCGTAATTTCCAAATTCTCTGGCAATCGGCTCTTGTCCAAGTTTCCGTATTTCAAGTTTCATGTCTCAGATCGCCATGCATGAGCAATAAGAATAATCATCATTGAGACAATACCCTATATACTGAATTTATGGAAAAATTAGAATATTTTGTTTTAAGATTATGGCGTCATCATCCGTGACTTTGGCAAGTATTTGGATTAAAAAATCGCGAAATAGGTATGACGCCAATATATTTAACAATTGAAAAGAGTAAAAATTTCTCGAAAAACTACGAAACACTTCGTTTTACTAAATTTCGTGTGTTAGTATAATGACGCCATCCTATGTTTACGTCGTAGTTTAAAATCAATGGCATAATAATATATAAATAAGTCAATAACTTTCGTTTTCCACGAAAATAAGGAATCTCTCCGGAATTTTTAAATTCTCTGGCAATCGGCTCGCGTCCAAGTTTTCGAATTTCAGGTTTCATGGCTTAGATCGCCCGGTTTCACCAATAACTATAATCGTCATTTAGACAATAGGCTACATGTTACACTAAAAGTTATGTAAAAATTAGGATATTTTTTGTGTTAGGATTATGGCATCACCATCCGTGCATTTCAGTATGTATCCTGATAAAAAATTATTTTAAATTATAACATCATCATATATATACGTTGTTGGCTGAAATCAAATGGATTATAATGCAATATAAACATTAAATCAATGCTCTTGAAGTATGGAAAATATATTCCCATTGAAAGGCATTGGGATCGTTGCTATGGCAGTTAAAAATTTTTATTGTTGAAAACCGAAAAACTTTTCATAATTTTATGATTAAAATCGAATATTTATGCAAATTCTGCTTGTATTTGAATTTTGTCTTCAAGAAAAATAAACTTAATTCCTTCTTCCACATTATGGTGCATGTCCTGACTTTGTATCTTATTTGTAAATAATTTAAACAATACTTTTCCCTATACTACGTATGGAGAAAGTAAAAATTGGACATTGGGGTCAAAAGCACTCCTTCAGGAATTTCGGATTTTTTCCAGAGGTTGTACCCAATGACCACCTATATTCATGCCAAATGTCAGCTCTGTAGCACTTTTAGAAGTACCTTAGGTTTTATATGATATATCCTATCTCTATAAATATTTTGAAGAATTTGTTTGTTTGTTTGTGCATTTACTACGCAACTACTACAAAAAGTATAAGCAAGATTAAGGTGCCATTTTAACTGCAATAAAAATTTAAGCAAAATGGGAGGGTTTTATAAGCGATTTCAACTACATTTTTCATTTTAAAAATGTTTTTCTCTTTTAATATCTTCCATTTAAAAAACACGGGAATGAGCGTATTGTTGGATTAACAATCTACTTGACAACAGTTATAAACTACCTAATATTAACTAAAAGAAATAATATATACCTAATATAAATGAAAGTAGGGAAGAATGAAACACGAAGGTAATTCAAGGAAGGGCAATCACCAAAAGAACTATAAATCTGGCTAATTATTTCAAAAGGTAAGTGGAAGACAGTTTTAATGTGCAATTTTAGGTGCTTTCGATCTCTAAAAACTTTTTATGCATTCTACATATTCTTTTTACTTTAGTAGACAGCGAAATATGTTTTTCATTCACATTGAAAGTGAATAAAGTAAAAGATGTCATAGAGGGTAAAATAAGAAAACTTCTATTACAATTTTTTAATTTAGACCAACATTTATAATCGTTAACTCTTCCTCCCTTGATCATCTGTATGTACATTTTTCTTTCCTTTCAATTGAACATTTGTATGCCTCAATTAATCCAATTCTACTTATTAGATTATAATAACACCATCCATGTCATACCAACACTTTTTATCGCCAAATTCGGTTTCAAAGTCCGGGAACTCATTTTGTTTCGTAGATTTGACTTCAAAATATTCACGTGACAAATTAGACCCACAAAATCAGCCTTTGCATGTGATAACATATGGGTAAGCTAAATTTGAATATATCTTCAAATGTGTTTCCACCAGTTGCATCCCTAGAGCAATTACTGCCGGAGTTTTTAATGTTTCTGAGATTCATGACCACATAATATCATGCAGTTTCTTCTACTGGAACTTAATTTTAGTGAAATAACTATATTTTAAAAGTGATTCCATCGATTATTTATTATGATTATTTGATAAAAATAGTCGCCAAATTTATCCATAAAGGATGCAGGAAAAATTAATTTATTTCTAAAATCTCCCTCGATATTTTTTGTTTTGACTTAAAAACCCGAGCAACGACGCGTAATTTCAGCTACTATCCTATATATGTAAGAAGCAACTATTTATAATGATATGTATTTCTCTTACTCAATCTGCAACAACTTCATTTATGACTGTAATGCTATTTTTAACAAACTTTCCGAGTAGGTAGAAGATTGAAATTTGGAAGGATTGTTTGTCTCTTATAGTAAAAGCAACAAAACCCCAAAAAAGACTCGGGTTCGGCTCCAGTAGATAATTTCTATTTCCCATAAGATAACACGTAAAAATCGATTTTTGGAGTTACAGGTTTTTACTCTTTTGCAAATCAAAATTAGAAATAATTGACCAACAATCTTTGGACCTGAACCGTTTTAAAGAAAAGTAAATTACATTTCTTATTCTTATCGTCATATTTTGCCTACGTTATAAAATTGCTCAAGTTCTACGTTTAAATCATATTTATTGGATAAATTTAGATTTTTAGCGACATGTTGCCTTGCCGACCGTGTCATTGTTAAACCTCGAGATTGTATTGTCATATTAATTCTTATACTATATGCGTAAGGAATGCATGCTTTGAATGCTTTAATACGAGGGAGAGGAGAGAGAGGAAAAAGAAAGGAGAGGGGGAGGGAGACAGAGAAGGAGGGAGAGATATATAGATAATGTTCCTTATTAGGAGACTGAGAAGTCTATTTTTTCTGAGAATGAGAGAGGGAGAGAGAGGTAGAGGGAGGGAGAGATAGCGAGAAAGAGAAAGATAAAGGGGGAGAGAGAGGGAGACAGTGAAGGAGGGAGAAGAGGAGAGAAAGATTGATAATGTTCTTCATTAGGAAGTCTATTTTTCCAGAGGAGGAGGGAAAATGGGAGGGAGGAGGATCGGAGAGAGGAAGAGAAAAAAGGAGGAAGAATGGGAAGTGCCTTAAATTTAATATGTACTTAATCCACGCATACCCGTCATATTTGACGGGCAATTACGCTAGTTTCTAATATTATGTAACGCTAAATTATGAAATTTGGGAAAGTAGGCGTCATAAGTTCTGTTTGGATCATCTTGTTATAAATAGGAAAGAACAATAAATTGCGTATATTTTAAATATGCTGATTTAACATACTCCTTTAACTTCTTAGATTTACGTGAAATATTTTATGAGGAATACTTTTGAGTTTTGGCCGTCTAATGTAAACTAGCTTATTTCACTGATAGTAGAAATGCACCACAGGGGCCGCATGTGGCCCGCTGACCGCGAGTTTGAGATTCCTTCAATAAGCTAAAGATATGCCGCCACGGCATGCTGGTCCTCGGTAGAGGGGAGATGGTAATTAGAAGGACAGACTTCCCAGAATGCGATAATTGTAGGGAATGCAGCACATCTACCTCCTGACGCACACGAGACTCCTATGGCGCCCCAGTTTTTGAACACCCCCATCGCATCCTTCTCCGAGAGTGGCGTAGAAAAATGCGAATCGCAGATGTTCGAAGATAAATTTTTTCATTGATCAAAAAATAACGGGAATTTTTAAATTTCGCGCTCAATTTCTTTTCAATTGAGTTCGTCTTTTTTCTGAGCGATGGCAGCACTGTATATAATGTTCTAAATTTTCAGCCATATTGGACGTGTAGTTTGTTTCTGACAAGCAATTAAGTAAGACCCAATTTAGTGTGTTCGGCGATTTTTTAATTGTTAAAATGACGGAACAAAGAATTTGCATTAAACTTGGCGTTAAAAATGGAATAATGTGCAGTGAAGTGGTTCAAATGTTGGAGAAGGCTTTCGGCGAGGACGCTATGTCGCAAACAAGGGTTTATGAATGGTACACACGTTTCCAAGAAGGTCGTGAAGAGGTTGAAGATGAGAAGAGAGCTGGACGTCCTAGCACATCAATAACTGATGAAAATGTGAAAAAAAAATTGAAGACATTGTGCTTAGTAATCGAAGAATTACTATAAGGGAGGTTGCTGAGGAAGTTGATATTTCATACGGCTCATGTGAAGCAATTTTTACTAAAGTTTTGGGCATGAAACGAGTGGCAGCCAAATTTCTTCCAAAATTGTTGAATTTTCAACAAAAGCAGAACCGCAAATACATCGCTGAAGAAATGTTAGCTCAAGTTGCAGATGACCCAGAATTATTGAAACGCGTCATAACAGGTGACGAAACATGGGTGTATGGCTACGACATTGAAACATAGACTCAATCATCCCAATGGAAGATTCCTGAAGAGCCAAGACCCAAAAAAGCACGCCAGGTTCGTTCAAATGTCAAGGTTCTCCTTACCGTTTTCTTCGATTACCATGGCATTGTTCACTACGAATTCTTACCGCCAGGCTGCACAGTCAATAAGGAGTATTACCTTCAAGTTTTACGTAATTTGCGTGAGTCAATTCGAAAAAAACGACCAGAACTTTGGAAAAACAACTCATGGATTTTGCACCACGATAACGCACCGGCTCACACTTCACTTCTAATACGTGAATTTTTAGCAAAAACCAACACCGTCGTGATGCCGCAGCCACCGTACTCACCCGATATGGCCCCCTACGACTTTTTTGTTCCCAAAGATGAAAAAGACATTGAAAGGCCAACGTTTTGCGACCATAGAGGAGATAAAGACAAAATCGCAGAGTGAGCTGAAAGCTATACCAAAAAGTACGTTCCACAAATGTTTTGAGGGTTAGCAAAAACGTTGGCATAAGTGCATTATATCTGATGTGGATTACTTTGAAGGGGACAATATAAATATTGATGAATAAATAAAAACTTTTTGATGAAAATTAAAATTCCCGTTATTTATTGATCACACCTTATTGCTCTGGTAACCCCGCCTTTACCTTCCTACTTTCACACATAGATGCTAAAATGTTCGAAATGCGGGGGCATGCATCACCCATCTAGTATGTACGACTCGCATTCCAATAGTACATAAATCAAACACTTGATGCGAATCCGCCCCCGATGAGTTGGCGCCCGGGCGCCGTGCACCCCTTGCACCTCGGGTTGGCGCTGCCCTGATGACTGAAAATAATGATTCTTGTCAGATCGTCGAAAAATTTTCCCTTCGAAATAATATGCGAATAGATTTTGTACCTGTAAATTTTGTATAGCAATACATTATGTACTGTAGAAATCTCTAATATTGCTTCCCACCTTAACATCAGTCTCTGCTACACCGGCATTTTTCTCCGCTTCGCTTTTTAATGTGTGGAATAGCTCGTCGCAGCACGCCCGCATGACAGGAAACATCGTCTTCAGCCGACCGGAAGTGAACGTAGGACTCAGTCTTGCTCTCATTTCCTTCCATCTCTGGCCTTTGAGATTAGCAAGACTCTTTGCGTTCAGTGGATCAAGCTCCTCGTCCATTTCAAAAGCTCTATCCATAGATACGTGGAAGTCCTTCACGAGGATATGTCTAAAATATAAAAAGTTTGATATAGTACCTGGAAGTATTGAACTGATGATACAGGCTAGTGACGCTCAACCATTTAGCTGTCGTGCGCCTTTTTCCCTGTGGCAGAGTGTCGACGAGCCACTTTTGGCGTGTAATGAATGTTACAGTAATATGCAATAATAAATCCTATATGTTACTCACAAACAAATCCGATATAACGATGTAATTCGTCGTGAAATTTTATGATCATGGTTTTCAATTCATAGATACATTATAATTGTGGAAAAATGGAACGTTTATATAAATTGCGGGAAGCATAATGCGCTACTTATGAGACGAGAATGCGCTCAAAGTGGTGCATGCGCCATAGGTTGTTTTAAGCATTACCTTAAAATATGTGGAAAACACCTTTTAACCGTTTATGCGCGTTGGAATGCCAGTTGACGTACAAAAATTCATTATTTAGGCTTCATGAATTAGTTAATTTAATTATAGGATTGATAAATTAATCGCTAACCATTATATTATGTTATATCCTCCTCCTCTGTAAGAGTCGTCGATATATAATAGATAGTAGTTGGTGCTTGCATACTGCAAGCATTTCATAACACCTTGAAAAAACATTCATTTTTCAGACAGACACTTCATCATTACAAATATTCTTTCAATTCTAAAGACTTCACCTTTGCAGCTGTTTCCCTTTTTCCCACATGTAAAAATAATAGTTTAAAACAATCCCCAAATGTTGCAATTTTAAAATTTTTACACTATCTTCATTATAAGTTAATAATGCTACATATTTTAGCCAAATTTTAAAGTTGTAGCATTTGAAGAAGTAAAATAATATTTTTCTAATTATTTAAAATTAAATAATTTTTAACGGCCGCCACAATTCATATATGGTAAAATTTAAATGTTTATTTGTGCAAATTTTTTATTCTCTAAATAATTTAAAAATTTCAGCTTCCTAGCTCATCCCGTAGTACCTAAACAGTTATCCATTTGTTTAAACTTTATGAATTTTTAACTGCCAAACAAATAAAAATATCAAAATTTGTATAATCCCTATTTCGTTTTTTTAAGAATTCTACTTACAAAAAAAATTTCAACTCCGTAGCACATGCGAAAATACATAAACCATGAAAATTTCTTTAAACAATTGCGAATTTTTAGCGGCCGCATTGTTGCACTTTTTCAAGATTTTCGTTTTTTCTAGTTGGTTTTGCACAAAATCCTACCTAAGAAAAAAATTTCGAATCTCCAGCTTATCTGGAAGTGCCTAAACATTAGTATCCTCCTGTTATATATCATTATATATCGACGACTCTTACAGAGGAGGAGGATATAACATACTAGTAGTTGGCGCTTGCATTCTGCAAGCATTTCATCTCAACATTAAAAAGCATTCATTTTTCAGACAGGCATTTCATCATTACAAATATTCTTTTAATCCTAAAAATTTCACCTCCGCAGCGATTTCCGTTTAAAACCATCCCCAAATGTTACAATTTAAAAATTTTACACTTTCTACATTATGGGGTACTAATGCTACACATTTTAGCCAAATTTTAAAGTTGTAGCACTTCTAGAAGTAAAATAATATTTTTCTAATTGTTTAAACTTAAATAATTTTTAACGGCCGCCTCATCTAATATATGGTAAAATTGAAATGTTTATTTACGCAAATTTACTACTCTGTAAATAATTTGAAAATTTCAGCTTCCTAGATTATCCCGTAGTACAAAAACTGTTATCTATTTGTTTAAACTTTAAGAATTTTTAACTGACAAACAAATTAAAATATCAAAATTTGTATAATTTCTATTTCGTTTTTTTAAGAATTCTACTTTTAAAAAAAATTTCAACTCCGTGGCACATTCGGAAATATATAAACCTTGAAAATTTGTTTAAACAATTGCGAATTTTTAGCGGCCGCATTGTTGCACTTTTTAAAGATTTTCGCTTTTTCTAGTCGGTTTTGCACAAAATTCTACCTATGAAAAAAATTTCGAATCTCCAGCTTATCTGGAAGTGCCTAAACATTAGTATCCTCCTGTTATATGTTATCTATTATATATCGACGACTCTTACAGAGGAGGATATAACCTACTAGTAGTTGGTGCTTGCATTCTGCAAGCATATCATCTCAACATAAAAAACATTCATTTTTAGAAAGATATTTCGTCATTACAAATAATTTTTTAATTCTAAAGATTTCAGCTCCGCAACGATTTTCGTTTTTCCCTTATGTAAAAATAATTGATTAAAACAATCCCTATACTTTGCAATTTTAAGAATTTTAGGCTTTCTCCAATATGGGGTACTAATTCTACACACTTCCGCCAAATTTTAAAGTTGTAGCACTTCTAGAAGTGAAATAATATTTTTCAAATAGTTTAAATTTTAAATATTTTTAACGGCCGCCGCAATATATTTATGGAGAAATTCAAATGTTTATTTGTGTAAATTCACTACTCTGTAAATAACATGAAAATTTTAGCTTCCAAGCTCATCCCATAGTATCTAAACATATACCTATTTCTTTAAACTTGAAGAATTTTTAACTGCCAAACAAATTAAAATAACAAAATTTCTATAATCCCTATTTCGGTTTTTTACAAACACTACCTCTAAAAAAATTCAGTTCCGTAGCAAATACATACATATAAATACATAAACCTCAAAAATATGTTTAAATAATTGCGAATTTTTAGTGGTCGAATTTTTTAGCTTTTTCAAAATTTCATTTTTTTAATGTATAATTTTCTGAAAAATGATTTTAAAAACTCGAACCTACAGCATATTGTTTCCGAGATAAAAAGTATTAAACTTTAAAGTACAAATGGGGTTAAAACAACCCATAAAAATTAACAATTTTGAAATTTTCGATTTTTATAGTTGGTTCTGAGAAAAATTCTATAGACCTGCAAAATTTCAGCTCCCTAAGCCTATTAGATTGGTCTACACACTGGGATATCTTTTTCCCATGCTAACTTATGGGAGATATTCCGGGGTATCTGGAGTCGAACCCAGAATATTGCAAGCAAAAGTGGTAATAATTCTCAATAGATATTGCGGCCGTCTAGCAACACTGAAAATTTCATTTTTCTAGCTTACGGTAAAGTGCCAAAAATTAAATTACAAAAATGGCGCAATGCTTTTCTTATGGGAAAAAACGCAACTTTCGGAATTTCTGGAGTCGAACTCATGTCACTTAGGTGAGAAGTCTCATTTTATCTGTAGGTTTCTCCATCATATCTACAAAAATTGAAACTTTCAGCTCTCCAGCTTTAGTAGTTTGGGCTGGACATTAGTATTCTCCTATATGTTATCATTATATATATAACATATATATATATATATATATATATATATATATATATATATATCATATAGTAAATTTGCATAAATAAACATTTCAATTTTACCGCATATGATATGCGGCGGCCGTTAAAAATTATTTAATTTTAAACAATTACAAAAATATTATTTTACTTCTAGGAGTGCTACAACTTTAAAATTTGGCTAAAATGTGTAGCATCAGTACCCCATAATGAAGAAAGTGTAAAATTTTTAAAATTGCAACATTTGGGGATTGTTTAAAACTATTATTTTTACATGTGGGAAAAACGAAAATCGCTGCGGAGATGAAATATTTAGAATTAAAAATATATGTGTAATGATGAAATATGAATAATGAATGTTTTTTTATGTTGAGATGAAATGCTTGCAGTATGCAAGCACCAACTACTAGTATATATATATATCTATGTTATATCCTCCTCTGTAAGAAACGTCGATATATAATGACTAGTAGTTTGTGCTTGCTACCTATGAAAAAAATTTCGAATCTCCAGCACTTCTGGAAGTGCCTAAACATTAGTATTATCCTACATGTTATATATCATTACTAGTATACGGTGCTTGCATTCTGCAAGCATATCATCTCAACATAAAAAACATTCATTTTTCATATTTCATCATTACATATATTTTTTAATCCTAAATATTTCACCTCAGGAGCGAATTTCGTTTTTCCCTTATGTAAAAATAATAGATTAAAACAATCCCAAAACTTTGCAATTTTAAGAATTTTTTACTTTCTCCATTATGGGGTACTAATGCTACACCTTTCTGCCAAATTTTAAAGTTGTAGTACTTCTAGAAGTGAAATAATATTTTTCCAATTGTTAAAATTTTAAACATTTTTAACGGCCGCCGCAATATGTTTATGCAGAGATTCAAATGTTTATTTGTGCATATGCACTTCTCTGTACATAACTTGAAAATTTCAGCTTCCTAGCTCATCCCGTAGTACCTAAACAGTTATCTATTTGTTTTAACTTTAAGATTTTTTAACTGCCAAACAAATTAAAATATAAAAATTTGTATTATCCCTATTTCGTTTTTTTACGAATTCTACTTATATAAAAAATTTCAACTTCGTAGCAGATGCGGAAATACATAAACCTTGAAAATTTGTTTAAACAATTGCGAATTTTTAGCGGCCGCATTGTTGCACTTTTTCAAGATTTTCGCTTTTTCTAGTTGGTTTTGCACAAAGACCTACCTAAGAAAAAAATTTCGAATCTCCAGCTCATCTGGAAGATCCTAAACATTCGTTTCCTAAGGCCCTAGGGTCGCAAACCCGAACGAAAAAAACAGCCAAATTTCACCATTGATTAATTCGAACTAAATCACTAGACCGATGCTTGTTTATTGATTTATTTTGTCTAATACCACTTGCAAAACATACTAATTTTTCGAAGTTACTCCTTCTTCTTCATCTAAAGGCTAAGCCTTGTCGCTGCAACCATGAACTCCTGTCCTCTACCATTCTCTTCAGCATCTCGTATTTCTCAACTCCCATCACTGACTTCACGTCATCTAGGTATTTCTCTCTTGGTCTGCCTCTTCCTTTCTTCCCTAACAGATTCCCCTCCAAAATGTTCACAATTAATCCATTATGTCTAATCACATGGCCTAAAAATTTTGCCTTTCTTCCATTCCTTTAATCAATTTCCTTTCTTCTTTTACTTCTTCCAAAACTTCAAGGTTTGTCTTTCTCTCTGTCCAACTTGTCTTTATCAATCTTCTCCATATCCACATTTCTGTCGCTTCCGGACGGGACCTCTCCCTCTTTCCTAACGTCCAACTTTCACTACCATAAAGTACTCCATGTAAGTTACTCCATGACATGATAATAAAAGCTAGCGGAAATAATAAGTGTATGGGGTGTTTCTTCGTCACCTTCTAAAGGCGATTCCTCTAACTAATGCTCTTCACTCTATTTGAACTTGTCACCAACTTGTTCACTTTATTGAAATTTTCAGTTTTCATGGAAAATTAAATCCCTCGTAGAAAATATCCTATATTTAAAATAATTAAAATAAGTATACAACGTCGCCATATGCCCGCGACAAGTGCGACCCGCGCTTTGCCACAAAAAATTATAATGCGGCCCAAGCTTTGCCACAAAAACTGTAATGCGGTCCAAGTGTTTACCTGCTGGCAACACCTGATCTAGTCAACATTATGACTTTTTTCCGGGGTCAGTAAATTGTTATTTCATTTGATATCACCTATTCCAGGGGTGCGCAACATTTTTATTTTCAAACAACTGAATTCCTAAATTTACGCCAGCATTGGGATTAATGAAACTGTTTAAAATACAAATGCATAAATGAAATCACAATCCTATGACCTATAAAGACTTGCATAAAGAGTTTTTGCCAGTTGTAAATATCCATAAACTAAAAAACAACTATAAAGTGGAACTCGCCTCTCTTACTTAAGTAACTCCGGGTCTTTGACCAGCAGGCTTGGTTGAGTTCCTTGGAAAAATCCCGCAAAAGGTTTGTCTCCGGCAGCTTTGTACATTTCATCAAAGGTGTCCGTGACATTCTTCTGGCCGGTCAAAAGTCCGTAAGTATGACCGAAGAATGGAAGTGGTGTGCCGCGAATCTCGGGAAATCCTCGCCTCTTCCAGTAATCGAAAGAGGTTGAAGTATACGGCAACAACAGCCACTGACGCAAAAGACACCAACACCCTCCAGTCGCATAGCAAAAGGATTTTATCTACCATTTCTCTTGCAATCTCTTCTGTAAACCAAAAGGTGCCTATTTAAAAGATAAATTTTTAGAAGAAAGACAACATATTGGTCGACCTGATCACTAGGAATGTTTTCCAAATACTTGAGATCAAGTATCAGAAATTTTAGGCTTGAAAAATTATATTCGCTAAAGTGGCATTGAATGAAGCTTTAAATGTATGCGGCTAATACGGGTGCTTGTGGTTTCGAACTCGGTCAAATTTTTCTAACAATTTCAAGCCACAGCTGCCGGAAACTTCAGTTTAACGTTTTTGTTGATATTCAGATATTTTATAAACAAGGGCACTCTGCGAAAAAAAGCTACTTGAATATTTCGTCTCTCGCCCCGCGAGTGTTGTACTTGTGGAGGAATCGAGGCCGGTGTCGCGAATACTCTCCTTGCCGAATACGCTCACCCACGTCACGTATTACGCTGACGAATTTTGGAAATACGCTTCTTGGCAATGTTGGTAGCGCCTATTGAATCACTTTTTTTAACCAATACACGGAGTGATTTTTATCTCGCCCTCACAAAATCAATATCAAAGAACCTTCGTAAAATTATCGCTTGTTTTTATCTCATTCGCCCAGGTGGTATATAGGCAGCTATTTCCCAACTGGATTAGTTTAAATATGGTGAATATTTCGTCAGAAGAATAGGTTGTCGTGTGAAAAACTTATCATAAATGGATAGTGATTCTCATCATTATAGTTAGGAAAACGCTTCGGGTATTTTGGGCAAATGTGTTGAAGTCTATTTCATATCTATCAGATGTAAAACAAAAGACTAACTAAAACAAGTTGAAATTAATTTTCTTGTGCCGAGTAAAAATTCAAAATCAACAGAGAAAACGAACAGTAAACAAAATGATCCTAAAGGAACTTGTGATGCCTGCTTTCCATTTAATCCTTTATTTAATACTTATATTGGCTTTAATAGCTTTAAAATCACCGCGTATGTTTCATAATTTAGCGTTATAAAATATTACAAATACATTCGAACGGAATATTAAATTGATCACGCGTATTTGTGCGGCAAAAATAACGCGTGTATGTATTAGACTATACCGAATCCGAGTCCAACAATAGTTGTTGCTATTGCAACACTCTTGTAATGAGTGATAAAAACGCCAGTATTTACTCGAAATTCTACGAAATACGATCTAAAAGCACAATTCTACGATAAAAATTATAATTTTCATTTCTTTTCTCAGAGAATAGTACAAAACCCTCTCCGATATTGCAATTCTAAGATATTTTAATGTGCCAGAGAAAATTACCCTGCACGTTGGATTTATGATTTCCCATTTAAATGAAATGGGAAAGATAGTTCCTGGAATCGAACCCGGGAGTTCAATTTTCACAACAAAAACTATCCTCGAGAGCTCGGCCCAAGTAGCAGGAGATTTCCACCAAGTGTCATGAAAATCGGTTTTTTGGTTCGAAAGTTAATATGGGGGACGGACATACAGACAGACATATGGACAGGCAGACACAACGACGAAACTATAAGCCTACTTCCATTCTGGAAAGTAGGCTAAAAAATAAGAGCTCCTCTGAGGGCGAAATTACAATTACATATCTCATAGACGAGTTAATGAGCACCTGATATAGATTCGAGGGTAATGCATATAATTTAAAGTAAGCAATTATTTTTAACAGCTAAAATTTCAAAGTTTAAAGTTACGTACGTGCTAAAGAATTATTTTATTTGCCATTCTGTCTAGCTGTGTTTTTTTAATCTTCTCTTTCACTTGTCATGATACATACATAGTTATTCTACCTCTCGGTGGGTTTTTTGCTTCCCAAACCAATCGGCTCCATCCAAGGCCTTTCTCTTCATCATCTCCTACCCATTCCCTACTTTTAATGTCTCAAATATTCCTTTCTTCTTTCGACCTCTCTGCGTCATTTCTAGCATCCTTCCTTCTATTACTTCTTTCCAAATATTACCCACCCATTTCTTCTATCTTTCTCTTATTACTCTAATGAAGTTATTCTTTCCCCTTACTTTATTTAAAGCATCTTTGTTTGTTTTTCTTTCAGTCCAATACATTTTCTCCAATCTACGCCATACCCACATCTTAGACGTCTCTAATCTTCTCACTTCTTCTTTTCTCACTCTCCATAGCTCGCACACATATAATGCTACGCTCCATACAAAAGTTTTCACTTTCCTCTTTTAAAATATCTTTATTGAGACAGGTGTTATGATATTTCTAGCAAATTTAACAGGCATTGAAACGTGAGTTGGGAGACCAACTCACCCCTGCGGCGAATCGTCCGGTGGCGAATCGTCCTTGCGGCGAATCGGTCGCGTCAAATCGGCGGCGGCGAGTTGTCCCATCCCGCTCCTGTTGAGTCCCTGTGCATTTTTTCTGTTCGTTCTACAATAACTGCCGTCTCGGTTGTCTGATTTTCACCAAACTTCGTGCGCATGTACAAATAACTTAGAGTCGACTGCCTATAGTTTCTAGAATACCACCCTTGCAGTTACTTGGCAATTTGCGTTAGCGCATTGCGCTAATTTCCAAATCTTATCCAATTGAAACGAAATTTAGCATACATATGGAAAAAATCTAACGATGAAGAAAACGTCAAATAAACATTTCTCTAAAATGTACAGGGAGCCTCCCAGAGGCGCGCAATTTGCGTAATATGTATAGGAAGCTACCCAGGGCACGCAGTTTGCGTTCGCGCGGTCTCTCCTGTTGAGTCCATGTGCACTTTTTCTGCTTATTTTTTTACTTGTTTTCCTGTTCTACTGTAAATGGTGTCTCAAACGAAATTTCGTAAAAAGATGGAACACATTGAATAATATAGAATATTAAAGAAGAATTGAAGAGGAAAACGAGAAATATTTTGCAGGATAACTATAAAGACGATAATAATATTGAAGATGTGATTCCTCCTCCACCAGCCCTAAGTGGGCTAAGCGAGGCCGAAGATCCCGCGGATCCCCGTAGTGCAGCTCATCTTACAATGGAAATATTGTGCCAAAACCTGGAAAAATGGTGAAAATTGACATAGTTTATATACCGTCCCTGGGGGAGACCTAAATGTTGTCTGAATGAAACCAAATTTTGCAGGCCACGTATGGGAACCACAACGCAACTTTTGCGCGATGGGCCCGACACAAAAAAAAATAGAAACTACCATTTTCGACCCACCCTAATGTATATATGTGTCCCCTACTAACAAATTCTGCAATAATGGACCCATTTTCATGAACCTTGGGATGAGGCTCGTGCTGCCAGGGCCCACCTCCGGGCTCTGTTTTATTTGGCGAAGATTGAAGTCCCAGGTTCGATTCCAGGAACGTTTTTCCCTATTTGTTTTACATAGGAAGTCTCAAATCCAAAGTGCAGAGATGTTTTCTTTAATACTTTAAAATATCTTCAAATTGTGATATCGGATAGAAGTTTGTGGTGTTTTAAGAGAAAAAGAATGTAGATTCTAATTCTTACAGCAGAATTTTGATAATTGATAGTATTTTCTTGAATTTATACTGAAACAGCGTTTTTGCGTTTTAAATCGCATTTTATCGGATTGTTACCATGGAGACGATTATTACCGAACTCGGCTTAAGCATAGACGAGTGAGCAAATGCGTTATTTTCTTTCCACTCGACTCTCCTTCAGCACTGGACAGATGATCCATACATATAAGCGTATAAACAGTAACATTTATTAAATTCATTTGTTTAAAAAAATAAATGCAAAATATGTCAGAAAGAGATTTTGACATTGGTTTTAGTATTTTAAACCTGGCAATGCTCTATTAATTTGTTATCCAAATTTTTTCTACCATTGATAAATTATGAATGAATGGTATTTATCGTATGAGAATTCTTTGGAATGACTAACACATACCTACTGAAACATTTCCTGTCAATATACGAGGTCTGACAATTAAATAACAAGACTGTACTTACAGGTAGCATTGTATTAATTTTTATCCAAAACTTAAGTGATCTCTTTCAAAAAAATTCCCTCCTGAAGCTATACAGGAACGCCAGCGTTGTTTCCAATTCTCGAAGCACCTCCGAAAGTCCTCCTGCAAGTTGTTCAGAACGGCCGTCGTAACCTTTTGAATCTCTCCTACAGTTTCAAAATGTGATCCCTTGAGGTGATTCTTCATTTCTGGGAAGAGAAAGAAGTCACACGGAGCAAGATCTGGTGAGTAAGCTGGATGTTCTAGGATCACAATCGATTTTTTTGCCAAAAAATCCTTGGCAGAAAGCGCTGTGTGAAGGCGCGTTGTCATGGTGCAGAATCCACTTGTCTGGAATCAATTCCAGCCTCACACGACTAACCCGCTGCCCCTGTCTTTTTATGACTTCGAGATAAAATGTTTGGTTGACAGTCTGACCAGGTGGGGCAAACTCTCGGTGCACTATCTCTTTGTGGTCAAAGAAACAAATCAACATTTTCTTGACTTTCGATTTTGACATCCGTGCTTTTTTGGGGCGGGGTGAACCTCGAGATTTCTATTGCATTCTCTGCCGCTTTGTCTCAGGATCATACTGAAAAACCCAACTTTCATCCTAAGTAATTACTCTGTTCAGCCATTCGTCATTATCTTCTATTCGTTGCAAAAGGTCAGCGCAAACTTCCCTCCTCCGCTGCAGTTGATCGTCAGTGAGGTTTTTGGGCACCATCTTCGCACACTTTTTTCATCCCCAAATTTTCCATCAAAATCAAGCGTACAGTCTCTCTATATATATTCAGTTATTCTGCAATCATTCTCACAGTGAGTCGTCGGTCATTCCGCACTTGTGTTCTCACCTTTTTCACATTTTCGTTAGTTTTTTATGTTGTAGGACGCCCAGAACGACTTCCTAACTCCACGTTGTCCCTTCCTTCAGAAAACCGTTTGCACCATTCAAATCGCGCTCTTGACATAACCTCTTCTCCATACACTTGATTTAGCATTTCGAAGATTTCGGCTGTTTTTTTTCAAGTTTGACCAAAAATTTCATGTTGATCCGTTGTACAAAATGTTGCTCACTCATTTTCGTGACGAGCTATCCAAACACTACTTCATTAAAAGAGCCGCACTTCTGCACTCGCTATTGTTGTATCAAGTTTGTTATATTGTTGAGATCTGGCATGTACCTAAAGAGGGCAGCACTCGCCATCAACCTCAAATGGACTCAAACTTTGTATTTTTGCCAGTCTTGTTATTTAATTGTCAGACCTCGTAAGTAATCAATTTGTGACGTCAACTTTGGGAAACCAGCCTGCATTAGTCCTGGTTTGGAGTTCTTGTTTATTTCTATTTTAACTTTAAGACTGCATTATAATCCATTATATTTCAGCCAACGACGTGTACATATGATGACGTGATATTTTTAAATTAATTTTTTTATCCGGATACGTACTAAAAAGTACGGGTGATGACGCCATAATCCTAACACACACAAACTATCCTAATTGTTACATAAATTTTAGTGTAACATATAGGCTATTATCTTAATTATGATTATAATCATTGCTGAAAAGGGGCGATCTGAGCCATAAAACTTGAAATTCGAAAACTTGGACGCCAGCCGATTGCCAGATAATTTAGAAATTCCGGATTGATGCCATAATTTCGCAGAAAACGAAAACTGTTATCTTATTTAAATGGGTAGTTCAAATGCAGTCGCGTTATTTTATTTTTCGAGTTTAGATCTTGGTGTATGGTGTTTTTTAAGCGCTAGCAGTATGCAAGCTCCGAAAGCTCGTAATTAAAACAAAGATAACTTTCAAAAACACTGATTTGATTGTGCATGAAAGCCAAACCAGGTCATAGCAAATTTTACTGATTTGATTCAAAATCAAATACCTTTGTAATACTTTTATGACGATCTCGTTATATTTGACGGGCAATTGTGCTAGTCAATAACATATAACTTTGAAATTAATTGCTGTATCATTATTTTCCTCTCTAAGACGACGTTTTAAACATTCAGATTTCTGTCTTAGCAAAATTTTTTGCGGGCACCACTAGTAGTAGATAATATGTTATCCTCATAACATCACCGGATAAAGTTTTCCGGCCATAATTTTAAGCTACAAATATGAAATTATCTGTATTTTATATTACGGTTAGCTTTCATGATGGCATCGCGGGTCACATTTGGCTCGAGGGCCGTGGTTTGCCCGCCCATGATCTGTAATAATTAATTACCGTATTTATTATTATTATTGAATTTGTTAGGAAATATTTTAGAACCACTTTATACTCTTTAGGTTAATGAGATAGTTAAAGATCAGTTTTAATATAACCGGCAGTTCAACATCAGAAACAAAAGAATCAATTAAAATTTAATCACTATCTTCTTCTTTATTTGTATGCATACTAAATATCGCAGCACATAAATGGAAATACGGAAGTTTTATTCCTTGGAGAAAATAAGCAAATAGATTATTTTAGCGAATAGGAAATTACTTGATTTCTATATGTTTCTACGAGCTTAAATTAAATGATCTTTACTTCTGATACGATATGTTTCCAATGCCAAATCTTATTAGTGATTTATTTATTCAAACTTAATATTCAACGTTTGACCCAGAAAGAGGAAACATTTCTTTCTCAGGCTCATTATATTGATAAGGAAAAAACAAATATTTATGGTAATAATAGATTTTAATTGGAGCGAATTTTAGCCAATTACAACATTATATACTGCACCGAAATTTCAATGTCTACCAACAATGTCGTGTCCACAGCGAGAAATGAGAGGTAACTGCCCCGGGCGCAGCTCAGTATCTCACCCCGTATTCATTACGCTGCTATTGAGCGCAGCTGTTGAAACGTTCCGATGAATGGCTACGTTCACAAAACATATCCGCACATACGTTGGCGAAATTATTATAAATGTTTTTTTAAATTATTTTATTATTTTATTACATCAGTCTCACAAGCATATCACATGTTTGCAATTTCTTGAAGTCTAAAACTATTTCCTCACAAATATTAAAAGTGCATTAAAATTATTATAACCATTTCATCCAGAAAAATTGGATTATAATAAAGGTGAACTTTTTATTTTATGGGCATGATATAATGCTGTTTTTTGGTACTATGATCATTTAATGTCGGTGAAAGTTACAACAAACCTGATAGTATATCATTTACTAGAGAATGCAATGATATATGTTGTATGTACTTCATAAAGTTGTTCTGAGCCCTAATTAGTGGATGACTGTGGTTTTGATTAATTTATTATTATTTTATTTATTTTGATTTATGAAACCAATGTTAGAACCCAGTTAGATTTAGATTTGGTAAAGAAATCAATGTTTTCCATCACGCAATTTGGCTTTGAGCCATATACCCGTTTCCGCTGTCAATATAAAAGCTCTCTTTTTGAATGTCAGAGGAATGCTTGTTTTTTCTAGGCATATATCGAATTCAAACTTGGAAATCAAAGCAGCCAATCCCAATCGAGCTTGCATCTGAGCGAATCTTTGACCTTCAAAAAAAGAGAATTAAAAAATTAGACACTGCCATTCGAGCGAGATAAACAATATCGTAATTATAATACCACCAAAATAATCATTTTCGGCGGAAAAAAAACAATAATTTATCCCATTCCTGTCCGTTCTTAAAGATACATACATTCATTATACGATTTTGTTTATTAGATCTTATTAAATAAATTTATTTCGGGTTAATTGTCTCTGGAAACAGATTAAATTACATTGATTCTTAGAGAAATAAAACGACAATAGCTTTCTATTTTCCATATTTGAAATAGTATTTTTACGCAAGTGCTAAAGTGCAAGTCATCAAGAATTTTTCCATTTTATGGGAATTTCAGTACCTCTTTCCTCAATGGAAATAAGGTACATGAACTACTAACTATCGCGAGATCTACAATATTGCATTTTTTATAAATGGCAGCACGACAATTTAGGTAAAAAGTACATGCTTGATGTGAATTATTTTAATACTTAGGGAGATTAATGTTTTCATCTATAAATAATTCATAACTCTAAGAGCAAAGAGACTAGAATATTTCATATAGAATATATTAATAAAAACCATGGAATGGGATAAATCTCATGATTTTTAATAAATAAACGAATTTTCAAATGATTATTTCTTATATCTGAGTTATTACGCAATAGACAAAAATATTATTTCATAGGTCGGTACTGGAATCATTGGAAATGATCTCTTACTGAAGTAGTTTCGTAGCCTCATGCTTACCGATGCATATGCGAGGGCCTTCTCCGAAAGGAAGGTATGAAAACTGGTTCCATTGCTCTTTCTGCTCAGGAAGAAATCTGTCGGGATCAAAGTGCATTGGATTTGGAAAGAATTTCTCGTCGTGCTGCATGGCCTGAGCCGGGATGAAAATCTGCGTTCCCTTGTCAATTTTGTGATTCGTTCCAGGAATTATGTAGGATTGTAAAGTCATCCTGGATAAAATTCCTGCTGGCGGATATATCCGCAGAGCCTCTGAATTTATAGAAATAAAATGTATCAATTGCATACACGTAGTGCGTAAATACATTTGTGGTAGGTATGGAACAACACCTGTCGTTCTTCCACCACGTGCCACAGACTAGCAATAAATATATAAAATTCAACGGGATCATATTTAATATTTATAATATCGACAGAATATTGGTCGATGACCAGAAGAATGAAAGGTTCAGTTGCGATAAATTGATAGTCCGAGACCAAGACCCACCGTTCAATACACGATCCAAAAGATGCATCCTTTTCAGTCCGTCGTACGTTATCTTTCCGCCGTCTTCTTCCATCACCTTGTCCACTTCTCCTCTGAGTTTTTTCTGAATGGATTTTCCGTGATTGGACTTTGAGAGTTCAAAGAGAGCGAAACTCAAAAGGGAAGAGGTCGTCTCGAATCCAGCGGAGAAGAACAGCATGACTTGAGAAGCGAGGTCATCGAGACCTACGTTTGTCCAAGAGGGTTCCACTACGAAAAAATAGCACCACTTTGAGTTATAAAGCAGTAGCTTTAGTATCCGTCGTTGCCCGGATAAATCCAATATACATAATGTATGACAAAATCTCAAGCTCTTACATTTATGGAACATCAATTAATATAATTATTCGGCGAAAGTACAGCATTTGCCACAAAGAATCAGCGTGAGCACATAATTATAACTTATATTTTCAGAGATAAAAATTCTAGAAAGTGCCAAACGTGTAAGTAGGTATTTTGTTTATATCTGTTGGAACGGAGATTATTTTGGTGAGACCAATTTAAAAAACCATATTTTCCTCTCCGTGTTTTATATAATCTGTAAAGTACAAGTTAAAAAAATCAGAAATGGAGATTCGAGAATATCCCAAGACTACTTCACACGCAAATCCCATAAACGAAGAAATATTTACTCATGGAATCGAATCCTGGTACTTTGAAGAAAAAGTAATACCTTGATGCCCTTCAGATTGAAAAAAAAACAAGATTGGAAAGTTGTACTCCATCTCGGAGTACACAGAGTTTCCAAATGCGTTCTTTGAGATTTCACAATGTTCTCAATATTTTTCGCTCAGATGAGAATTTAACGAGAAGCAAGCGAGGTGCTTTGTAAGATACATGTAGGTCTTTATGTAAAGTAGTCGTAATTATTGTCCGATTTTAACCAAAATCGGTCAATTAATTTTAACAAAACTCCACAATACCAAAGTTCTTCACAATATGTCGAGCGGTTCCCTAGTTGAAACAAAGGAACATGGTAAACTATGTACATGTAGGTCTTCATGTAAAGTGGTCGTCATTATTTTCCGATTTTAACCAAAATTGGAATCAGTCGACCAATGTTAGCAAAACTCCCAATATCAAATTTCATCTAAATACATCAAGGGGTTCCCGAGTTGAAACAGAAACACTGTCAACGATTTGTAGGTCATGTAAAGTGGTCGTAATTTATTTCCGATTTTAACCAAAATTGAAATCGGTCTATAAATTTTAGCAAAACTCCCCAATACCAACTTTCATCATAATACGTTCAGCGATTTCCGAGTTTTAACATGCGGACGGACGGACGGAAACGAGCTCCTCTATATGCGTTCACTTCGTGCAAAGTCGTTGTTTAGTTTTATTTTACTCTCCTTCCGTTGATCTAAAGGAGAGATCTCAAACCCTTGAGCCAAATTCGGCCCTCTAGTTAAAAAACGCGCAGCCCCCTCATTACTGTAAGCTGGTGAATGCCATAGTGTGAATAATGGAGTAACGAGGAAATACGAAGCAATAAAAAATTGTAATTAGAAATTGTATGATATTTTTCGCGTAATTAAAATATATGTAATTTGGCGCATTGTGCTTTTAAGTTTCAACAAAATGCTTAGACTCATTATCATGACATGCAACCCATGTTTTTCTAAATTTTCACATGTAGCTGGGTGCGTATTTAACTACCATTCTATTTCATTGTGAGACCTCCGATTTAAATTATTATTTTATTCAACTCTCCCTTTCTCACTTCGCCGATAATTATTATCTTATAAGGGAATTTAGCTATCGGTTTAAAAATTCCGATTATAAAAATAAATACTTCTACGAGTCATTTTTGGTAAAAAATGACTTATTTTGAGCATAAAATATATCAAATTGCAAATTTTATAAAAGAAGTACACATTCAGAAAAATAATCTATCGGTTCATATAAATTTAAAGAATTAAATAAAGAATCAAACCATTTCTACAGAAAGTCACGAGATAGTTTTTCCTCAAAACGGAACTAACCTGTAACCTTCCCGTCCTCTTGTTTTCCACCTTCGAGATGCTCAATTTCGTCATCGTCCTCCTTAGGATCGCTCGAGTGAAGTCCTCGCTTTTTAAGCAAAACCAAATGATGGATAAAGTCTCCGTATCCTTTCGCTTCCCCTTCTCCCTTTTCGATGGCGGCCTCCCTCCTCTCCACCATGTCTTTGACGAAATTTCGGAAGAACACAGACGACTCGTCGTCCGTGAACTTCAGTCCCAGTTTTTTAAGTAGTTTCGGAGATATAAGAAGCAGCTGCGGAATAAATGGTAGATTTCGAAAAATCATAATCAATGACACGCATTTAATGAACATCTCACCTTTTAGACAATTTCTCTTCATATAAAATTCTTAAATTTACTTAAATATCATTTTCTCTGTTTACAAATATACATTAAAATTTCACATTATTTAGACCAGGGTTTCTCAAATTTGTAAAGCCGCTGAACCCTTGTATGAAAATATCTTTTTTCGCGGAACCCTAATCCAGAGGTGATAAACCAATTGCGATAAAATAGATTTACATTAATTTTATGTTTTATTTACGTGTTTTCTTCTGTATTTTAGACATTTACCCCTCAAGATATTTATGTTCGATTTACAATACAAAAAATAGCAATGGTAAGAATTACATATTTTACAATAAAATATACTGATACATTTCAAAAAATAATAAAACAAAATTTTTAATATTCAATAATTCACAAATTCACTTTGGATAATTTAAAAAATCATGTACCTACTGTTCTCAAAAAATTATTTGAATAAGCATTGAAACAAGTTAATAATTATTACTAATTGCAAATAACAAATTACTGCTAATTATTTTTACATAGAAACTTTTAAAATGATTTCACTACTGATTATTTAGATAGAATAAAATTTCACTCACACTGTATTAAAAGTTTATTATCAATTCAACCAAACGTCTATACTTAAAATTAACGTGAAATCTACCTTTTCAGTTTTTATTTTTTAAGGAAACTCTCTCAATAGGATATATAAGTAAATTTTTGTACATTTTGCCTGTTGTACTTCACAGGAAAAGTAATCTCGAAATCGATAAAAATATTAACTACTTTAATATTTTTAAGAATAATTTTATTATTTTACCAATACACCCAGACCCCTCTTTGCGTAGGGGTTACGTTCTTAAAAAACACGACGCAAACGGAAACGACGCAAATCGAAATACAATTTTCCATAAGAAACCATTGAAATATCGAAGATAGGTACCGACACTACAATTTTCAAGAAAGAATATTTTAAGAAATTTTAAATTAATCCTAATTTGCTCTTTCGATTATGAAATTAAAGAATGGATTGAAATAAATAGAAAAAAACTATTTTTTAACATATAAACATAAAAGAACAAATTACATGAAACTCAATTTTATGAGGGACTAATTTGCTCAGACTCTGCGTCTGTAGGCTTTGAGGTTGAGACGCCTTCCTATTATTTTAGCTTCAAATATTTATCTAAAGTCTGCTCAACACCTCCTTTTATTGGCCATGTAAATTTCCTTGTAGCAACTGATAGCATGCGCTATCGCCCGTGCTACTTATGAACTTCTTTCCCTGTCAGGATCGTCATTCCTAAAAATCTCAATAGCATCGTCGATCAAACTCAGGACTTTGGAAATTCGTTTTAAAGTTAAAGTCGGTTGCATAGGAATTTCTTCCGAACTGTATTGCTCGTTAGCTGTTTGTAAATTCAGTTGCGTTAACTCTTCGTTGCTCATTTATTGTTTATGTGAGGCGATCTATTCATCTATGTCACTGTCGTCCATTCCCTCGAAGTTAGATTCTCTAGCTAAGTTCGCTATTTCTTGACGAATCGTGGTCAATTCATCAACCCATAAAATGGCACCATCGCTGTCTTTCTCTTTGTGCACACATTCTGGCCATATTTTGCGCCAAATACCATTCATACATGAAGATTTTACCTCATTCCACGAGTCGGAAATATTTTTTATGGCATCCATTATAGTGAAGAATGTTTTCTGTATAGTAGGCTTATCTTGTCCATCAGTAGCACTTAGAAGCTGTTTAAATGTACGTCGGAGGTAATAACTTTTAAAAGTTGAAATTACTCCCCAATCCATTGGCTGGATCAATGAAGTGGTATTAGGAGGCAAAAATATAAACTTTACGTTTTCTGATATCATCAAGGTAAACTGGGTGATCAGGAGCATTATCTAATAGAATTAATGTCTTAAAGTCTAAGTTCTCGTTAGTGCAGTAGGCGTTCATTTCAGGAATAGCATTAGTCAAAACATAGTCTTCAAATAAAACTGCTGTAATCCAGGCTTTTTTGTTGGTTCTCCAGTGGACAGGAAGTGGATCCTTTGAATACCCTTTCATAGCTCTGGGATTCTCCGAATGGTAGACAAGAAGTGGCTTAAGTTTAAAATCTCCCCCTGCGTTTCCACCTAAAAGAAGAGTAAGTCTATCTTTGCTAGCTTTAACTCCTGGTGCAGATTTCTCCGTTTTGGCGATATAAGTTTTAGTTGGTAGACGTTTCCAAAATAAGGCAGTTTCGTCCACATTAAAGATATGTTTCGGAGTATAGCCACCTTCACGAATTATCGCTTTCAGCTCTTCGGAGAAATGCCCTGCAGCTGCGGTATCTGCTCTAGCTGCTTCACCATTTAGTGAAATGCTGTGTAGATTTGCGCGAACTTTAAACCGCTCAAACCAACCCTGACTAGCTTCTAACTTTTCTTCCTTATCGGTAGCACTACAACCTGCACTATCATCGCAAGTTAACTTATTTTTAAGATCATCAAATAAGCTTTTTGCCTTCGCCTGTATTACCATTTTGCTTAACGGTATTCTCTGTATCTTTGTCTCCAAAAGATTCCATTTTCACCATCAGAGCACTTCTCGTGCTGGTCATCATCTTAGCATCTGAAGCCATTGCAGATTTAGTAGCTTTCCTTATTTTATTTTCATCACGATTTCGAATAGTTCTCACTGTCATAGGAGTCAGACCCAGGGCTTTTCCTATATCCACAGCCTTCTCTACAGCATCAAATATTCGTAACACTTCCAATTCCATCTCTAGTGTAATAGTTTTCTTCGACTTTTTGGTAATTCTACCAGCAGATATGCGCTTTCACTCATGACTGGGTTAAAAATAAATAATAAAAGTGTAAAATCAAAATAATACTCGTGCTCATACGTTTATTAATCTAATAAATTTTACATACCTTTTATGAATGAATGACAAAGCCACGTCTCAGTATAAGTTCAGTAAAGCCACTTGATCTTTTGGTGATCGGAAAATGTCATAGTCTGTCACGCAGCTCGTTGACTGGCTGTTACACGTGTACCGGCTTATCACTACACTAGACGGTCCGTCCATGAACAGTGGGGGAATCCCCAAACATACCTAGAGTTACCACCCGTTCGGTTTTCGCCGGAACAGTTCGTTAATCAAATTATTTGTTCGTTGTTCGTACTGAACACAGAAATGTTCTGTAAAATTTATCAAACAGGTTTTTATAAAATTTTATCTTAATACAATTCGAAAGTTAGCATTTCGATTGTTGGACAGTAGTTCAATATCCGGATGAATTGAGGTTAACTGTAAACGCAACTCATCCTCCGTATCCAACCGATTCCTCTATTTTGATTTAGCTGCGGCAAACTGAGAGAATTATCTCTCACAGAGATAAATAGTTGCAAAAGGCATGAGAAATTTCAAAACGCAAATGGTTGAAAAATACTCTAATTGGTGTACGCAGTTCAGACAAGTTTTGGCATATAGTTTTTGATACATTCGTCGAGGGAAATATAGTTGGTCAAAATGAAATCATTAAGACTCGGAAAACACTCGAGGTTTCCTTTTGCCGCACACTACAAATTTTGAGTTTTAAAGTAAGTGCATCCATTTTACTATGAACTTTGAAAATGTTCCAATTAACGCCTTGTAGTGAAACGTTCATTTCATTTAGGTAAGTAAAAATATCTGCCAAATACGCCATATTTTCCGTCCAAACTCTGTCATTTAATTTTTCTGCCACTTCAAATGGATTTTCGGGTAAAAAATGCCTTATCTCATCTCTTAATTTATAAAATCAAGCCAGCACTTTTCCACGCGATAGCTACCGTACTTCTGTATGTTATATATAAACTTCCCATTTATTCACACAACTAAGTAAATGTCCGAGAATTAAGTGGCCGTGCTTTTATAAAATTTACTATTCTGACAACCTCATTCAATATATCCTTCAGTTTATGTGGCATGAGTTTCACTGCAAGTGCATGACGATGAAGACAACAATGGTTATGCATTACATGGGTAGCTAAAGTTTTACTTTCTCCATACAATATAAGGGAAAGTGTTGTTTTCATGAAAAAAAAATCGACTTCGAGATTTCAACGGAAATACACGTTTTGAGGTCCCGTGAACACGTTTTGACTATCGATGTGATCTGTGTATGTGATAGTTTTTTGTGGGGGCTCTAACGCAGAAAATATTAATCAGGTTAACGCGAAATTTTGTATTTAACATTTTTATAAAAGTCACAAGAACTGATTAGTTTGTGGTAAAAATAGCTCAACCGGAAATGGGTGTTTACTCTTGCCACATCCGTTATTTTGAAATCCATTAATCAGGTCAACGCGAAATTTCATATTTAACATTTTTATAAAACTCAGAAGAACTGATTAGTTTTTAGTAAAAATCGGTCAACAGGAAGTGGGTGTTTACTCTTGTCACTTATCCGTTATTTTGAAATATTTGCTTTAATATTTGATAAATGTAAAAATGTATTATAATAAAAGTTGTAGGAAATTTGATTTCCTACAACCTTTGTTTGAAACATTTTTCCGTATAATGGATTGTTTAAGAGATATCTTATATTCTTAGGTGCCACCACCACGCCACCTACCGACGACTATTGTTAACGATTGCCGCTTAGTTACGTGTTAGTAACGGTCCTTTTTCTTTTCCTTAATTGTTGGAACCTTGTAGCCATATCCAATATCAGAAGGCTATGGTTTGAGTTTATTTCTGTTCTTTGTCAAGTCTAAAATTTTCTCGCAGTTTCTTAAAATATTTATTATTATGTAACCTATTTGGAATTATTGGAAATATTACAGGTATGGAGAAAGTCATGTGGTGGCCACATCAGGTTTTTTATTATAAATAATAAATATATTATGATATATGCCAAATTAAACGGCCAGTATAATATGATTGAATTTCTATTTTATTTCGCTCATTACATTTTCCTGGAAAATTGTACTGAGAATTTCTGTGACTTGCCTCAGGGTACAGGAGATCCTAGCTACGCCACTGCATGGAAGAGAGATTTTTGACATGACGAAATCACCACGACAACCTTGTAGCCAGTGCAATGTTTTGATAATATATTGAGAACAAACATTAATGCCCCAGTAATATAGGTTAGCTCAGCTAAGCGAATGAGTCACGTGCTTGGTTTTTCGCGGAACCCGCTTTGGGAAACCCTGATTTAGACGAACAGATTAGATAGGACTGTGTATCTTGGGGATTATAAAGAGTATCGTACCGCCAGTAGAATGCTTCTTTTCCATGTAGGTTTGAAGGTCAACTTTCCCATTTTCCGAAATTCAGATGTCTCCGGATTCTGCAGGGCATCGCAACGTATTCCGAATGCGCAAGTAGCAATGACGTCTGTGGTAAAGCAGGCTAGGTATTCCTATGGTAAAAATATTATCCTTTTCAGCAATAGATAAAAATACATCAAAGTGAAAAAAATATCCACCATCACGCATTTGATTAACACACAAGCGGAAAAAACATGGATAATTTATCAAAATATTCTTTTTAACAGAGAAGGAATATAAGCTGAAAAGTAAAAAATTTAGTAAGGAGTAATGTTAAAATTTGTAAATCTGTAAAAACTAACCTTAGCAAAATACAGGGCAACCTCCTCCATCGCGGTTTCTCGTAAGAAAAAGCTGGAGATGATTGCAAGTAGAATTCACAAAACCTAAGCAAACCCTTTAATTCTGTTAAATCTGTGAAAGAGTTTGTTGTTGAGATAGATTCCTTTTATGAAAGGAATCCAATTATCAAAATATCTGTTGATCAGGCCGTGACTCTATATCGGCTGCTCTACTAGAACATTACAAGGTACAAGTATTCTAGGATCACAAACTTCTTGAAGCCATCGACTACAACTGCATCCCATGCCCCAAACTACGTTGCTTGCTCTTCAAGTTGAATTTCTGTTATATTTCCTTTAACAAAAATGTGCTTTCATTCAAAGTTGCATTGTACTTCGTGCTTTAAATAGCTGTTAAAGTATTTTTTGATCATTATTGAGTGGATTCATAAGTGTTTGGTCTTGAAATATAATTCTCTGGGTATACGATCTTGATGGCCTTAGCCTTAGGATGTATGTCCATTTCCCCTATGTTATGACGAGCATATGGTGTCTGATATGCAGTTTCCGACAAAAATTGGTAAAATCGATAATATATTTGTCCCGTTACCCGCTATTAATTGAAATACATCACTCGCGTAATTATATGAAAAGTCGTTCTAAATTCGATATCAGGTTTTGATGCATTATAATATTAACTAGGTAAATGGCTCTTATTTGATTTGATTTTGGCAGACACTCTTTTTAGTATTTTTTTTGTCCTACAGTAACTATTTTCAATCGTGTTCCATCTTACCTTGATCTCAACAGTGGCTTCCCCACCATTTTTCTCTGCCTCAGTCTTCAAACACTGAAGAAGCTCTTCAGCGCAAACTTGCATGAGAGGTAGCATCGCTTTCATCCGACCTGAAGTGAATGTAGGACTCAGTCTTGCTCTCATATCCTTCCACCTTTGACCTTTGAGGTTAAAAAGGCCCTTAGCATTCAGGGGATCTATGTCTTCATCCATTTGAAATGCTCGATCCATGAATACGCTAAAGTCCTTTATGAGAATGTTTCTGAAATGTATGTATATATTAAACGGGTACAATATTAAAAGTATTCTTATTATCTTAAGTATTAAAAATATTACATCGGGCGAATATTGTTGTTCTAATTTCAGTAATGTCATTTCGTATTTAAAAAGAGATAAAGACGCAAGCGTATCAAGTAATAAAAGAAGCTGTCATGAGAATACATTTTTTTAAAATGTTGATATTTATGAATAATGATCGGATAAAAATCCTTTTAGAGTGTTTTTAATTTTTCGAAAATAATTTGCTCTAATGTTATTTATAATGCCATAATTTAATCGTTTTGATAAGAGAAGTAGTAATCCAAATGGCTAATTAACTTTTGTTCCTCTAATAAGTTGCCGAAAATTAAAATTTATCATTAGATATTCTTACTTAAGTAAATCTGGGTCTTTGATCAACAGGCACGGCTGATTTCCTTGGAAGAATCCTGCGAATGGTTTGTCTCCCACAACTTTATACAGGTCTTCAAACGTGTCCATGAAGTTCCTTTGGCCCACCAATAGTTTGAAAGTGTGTCCGAAGAAGGGGAGGGGTGTGCCAGGAACTTCAGGAAATCCTCGCTTCTTCCAGTAATCGAAGGTTGTCATCAGGTAGAAGTACAAGGCGACAATGGCGACTGCTGCCAGTGACACCAACACCCTCCAGTCCCCTAACAGCAGGCCTTTCTCCGCCGCTTCGGTCATTGTTCCTGCACTGCACGAAACGCTAATTGTGAGTTATTATTTCCTCGATCGATGCGACTAACTAACGATACACTTCTGAATACGCCATTCTACTAACTGAAATAATTGGCCTGTATATAATGATTCAATCCTATTTTAGTCGCAATCGTTATTTATGGGCATTCACTAGAGGTTACCTTTTGTAAATAAACTAATCAATCATGGTCCAGATCTAGCGAACGATCGCATTCAAGGGCGAACTAGTATTCGTGTATGTTCGTTGTTCTCTGGCGTTCGTTTAAGTTCAGGCGCTCACGGACGCTCGTTGCCTGCATTCGTTCATGTTCCGATCAGCGAGCTGATGAAAACATTATTGAACGGAGAAGTTCGTCAGTGCTACCAGCCCTGCTGTCGCGTAACGAAATCACGCATGCCAGATTTTAAAAATGACTGTGTAGAACATAATCGTTTTGAAAAACTTTTTAGTATTGGTGTAATTATTTAACCACACCAAAAAAATTATTTTAAAATTCTTAAGTACATTTCTATCTATAATAAACAACAAAACCATAATTAACTGTAAATGTACAAAACAACAATGTAAACTTTTACTATTGTTGCACTCAACACTTGGCCTTATTTTTTTAAATATAGGCGCCATCCTCTTTTAAGAACAGCTGAATCTGCTTATAAGTAGGCTTGGTAGGATTCGATTTAAATCGAAAAACGTCGATAAACGTCGACTTTTTAAAATTTTCAAAATCGATGAAAATGAATAGTCGTCGATAAGCGTCGATTTTCTAACAAGATGGAAAAGTATACGTCCAAAAACCTTTTCTGAATTGTAATATTTGTCGTTTCTGTTTACTTTTTTGCAATATTATTTCCTACCTACGATTTCGTTCCTTTTCTGGGCTTGCATTAACAGTGGGACTGAAAGAAGGGTATTTCCTTACACTCAAACATGCGTCTTTATGAAAAGCTCACGTTTCTATTCTGAACAATCAGGTAACCGCAAGGACCTAGAGTAGTTTTGAGAACACGTGTTTCTTAGCCCTTTTGAGGTATTTGAGATTATATTTATATATATAGGATATTCCACGAGACTTTCTATACAGCTAAGGTCATGGATATGCCCTGCTGAGAGTTCCTCGAGGTTCCGAAGAAAGGAATTTTGGTGGTCGTTTTGCTATCCATTCCACGTTTCTACCCCGTGGAGTGTATTCCTGGAACAAATGTTTCCCGATTGCTTGCTAGGGTTTTTCCTATAGATGGACGTTGTTGTATGCACTTTCACCCCTTCTCCGTATGCAAGGAATCCACTCTTTCGACAGTCTTTCTCTAAAAGTTATCCGGGAAGGATCGTTCCTTTCTCTTGCTTTTGACTACATCTTTTGCTACAGGTTAGTAAATTTCAATTTATATATAACTAGTGTATTGTCCGTCATAGGACGAGTGTCAGTTACTATATGGTTGAAAAACCCGCCGTAAGACTGCTAATCCTACTGAAACCATATATCTTAAGTAATCGTAACTCATTATTATAGATAATCACAAAGTTAGTTTATTTTTCTAGTGTAATTTGCCGTTGAAATTCAACGGGGAGCTTAGAAATGAATAATAATAGCTGTATATTATTGAGTAAGAGCCGGTATAAAATTTGCCAAAATAGAGATTAGGGAGAATTTCTTTCTCATTCTTGTTTTCTCCAATGATGAGCCTCTTGTGAAAAATTAAGTAATAATAATAAATAAATAATATTTCCTTCCTCCCTCTCGCCGTCCTTCTCTCCCTTCCTTTCCCTGCCTCTCTTTTCTCCCACCTCCCCCTTCTCCCATTCTCTCTTTTCCCAATCCATAGCTCTCCCTCTTTATCTCTTTCCTCCTGTCCTTTTATAATTCTATACCTTCCTTACTCTCTAGATACCTTCCATTCTATATCCTTTCCTTCTTATCTTCTTCCCCACATCCCCCTCTCTCTTACTCTATATCTATATAGTCGTTTAGATAAGCAAAAGAATCCAAACTAAATCCCAGTCACATTAGGATTACGTAATTTCGCGGAAAATCCTACGATAATTTAAGGCAATCCATTCACTCGTATATATTACGCGTATGCGGGTCGAGACAACAATTTATTCTCGAAGTTTAACAATGACGTGGTCGGCAAGGCAACATCCCGTTTGAAAGCCGATATTTTCCCAAAATATGTTATGTAAATGTACTCCACTACACCACAAGACGACCATTCAGTCTCTCATTGTCTCTTATGCTTTACGTATTAGTACTAAAGTAAAAAAGATGACAGTGGAGAGGATATTGTAGAGTGGAGATGTGACGGAGATGATACTGTTTGAAGAACACTTGGGAAGTTTTGTCTCCTTGGCCAAGACAACCATCCAGCACTTTTAACCTGTACTATTATGTCACTCACAACAGCCACCACTTGTGCTCATCTGCTTCATTTTATTTGCGAGTATAATTTACAGTGTTAATTGTTTTAATTTTGTATTTAGCGCATAAGAAGTCGTTATGGAGCAAAACAAGACCGTCTTGGACCGTCTTATGTAACGTATCCCATCTTATGCAGGTAAATATGGGTTCTGTTTATGCGAATTCGCTTTATACCTCACTTTCCTGGAACGCAAACCCCGCATAAAGCGAGGAATACCTGTCTTATGACACGAAAAAAGTTTTATATTTCCAAAACTTTTTTTTCGACCATGGCTTTGACGTGTTAAAATGTTTAAACAAAAAAATGTAACCTTCGACGAACATGCAGCTGCTTTAGTATATGCAATGTTATTTTTCGATTTTACATGACGTAATATATTGTTTTCTCCATCATGACTTATCGTAAAAACAGTGGTTACAAGCTTGAAGTATAATCGGCTCTTCCATGTTGGATCCAGTGGAACTTCGATATCCAGTTTAGGTTAGAACTTACTAGTCGTTTCGACTTTTTTCCCGTGTTGGTGTTTCACATTCAGAATTGGATTCTGAATCATCGTGAAGACTTCTCATTTTCGACATTTTCTTTGTATATAGCTATACGAAAATGAAAATTTTCTTGAACTAGACACTTTACAAAATTATCGTGGATTTAAAAATTCACTTTTAAAAAATAAAAGTTGGAAACAATATTCCTCCGGTATTGTGCTAAAGTATGATTTTTATTTATCTTATCAGACGTTTAGCCCAAACACAGTTGAGTAAGAGTAATTACTTAGTCCTAATCACTAGGCTTCACAAGAAAAACGTTTTAACTTCACAAAATTTTCTGTCGCTCTTAACTCATCCAACTGAAATACTGAACTGAAACCTTTAATTAAAGTCAACAGGTTTGTGCATGTTCCTGCATGACCGTCTAGTGCAGGGGTTGGGGAACGGGTAAATTACCTCAAATGGGGTAAAATGAAAATTTTGGGGGTTATGAAGGCACAAAAAAATACAAATAAAAGTATATACAATTTTTAATACTATTTTATTTCAAGCGAGTTGTGAAAATTTTAGAAAACGGCAGTAATATTTTTTATATTCAAAACTATTGAACCTACAGCAAAAATCTTATGTAAGATTTTCAGTTCAGTTTGATTATGGCGACACTTTTCATGCATATTATGGCTAATGTCAGAGTTATATTGTCTATGGGTGTGTAACATTTGACAGGTCTTGTCAAATTGTATTGCATGTTGATAAAGAGTTGAAGACTTAATTATAACTAATTATAACTAAATTTTCCCGTTTTTAATCATTTTCACTTTTACCCATCAGATTGCATCAAACAGGAAAACAGGAAAACCTGGCAGAGTTCCTCAATTATGGTTTCACAGAAATAGAAGATAAAGGACAAATGAAGCCACAATGTGTTGTCTGTTTGAAAAAGCTGACTGCAGAGTCTTTCAAAAAGAATCAGCTGAAGAAACGGTTGGAAAATTTGCACTCACATCTGTCTTCCAAACCGCGGGAATACTTTGAGAATTTGGAAAGAGCTATCAAAAGGCAGAGATTGCAAAGCAACTTGAGAGGTACATTTGATCAATCAGCATCAAGAGTTAGCTTTGAAGTGGCCTGGTTGATTGCCCGAAACAAGAAGCCACATACTATTGGTGAAGAATTGGACAAGCCTGCAGCTGTGAAAATGGCAGAAATCATGTGTGGCCAGAAAGAAGCCGTGCGACTGGGTTCAGTGACTTTGTCCACAAGAGTTGTGAAAGAGAGAATTTCCATCTTAGCAGAAAATGTAAGGGAACAAGTGATTCCTTAATCAAATAGAACAAACATTTTGCTATTAAACTTGATGAGACTACAGATGTCAGTAGCAATTCGCAGCTGATGGTATATGTTCGATACAGGGGTTCTGATGCAATTGAAGAAGAAATGTTTTTCTGTTCTCCTCTTGAGTTGAGAGCTCGTGAAATTGATATCTTCAACAAGGTTGATGTATACTTCAAAACACCAAGTGTTGATTTAAAGTGGGAAGACTGCATTGATGTGTCTGTTGATGGAGCTCCAGCTATGTTGAGTCATGTTAGTGGCTTTTCGACTTTGGTCAAAAAGCAGAATCCAAAAATTGAAGTTACCCACTGTATGATCCATCGACATGCATTGCTTGTAAAGCAGTTGGAACCTGAACTGGAAGCTGTCATGAATGATGTAATCAAGATTGTCAATGCTGTCAAATGGCATGCACTAAACACGTGGCTATTTCGTGATTTATGTGAGGATGGGGAGGCTGAATATTCAGACCTTTTTCATACAGAAGTGAGGTGGCTTTCACGTGGAAATGTTCTGAATCGAGTGTGGAACCTCAGAATTGAACTAGAAATCTTTTTGGTGGATCAAAAACATGCCCTTGCAGATAAGTTGAGAACCTCCACTTGGCTTGCACATCTCGCAAATTTAGCTGACATCTTTGGGCATGTGAATTCATTGAACAAGGAATTGCAAGTGAAAAATATCAATGTCATTTCAGCAAGAGAAAAGATTTCAGCATTTGGATCAAAGCTTCTGTACTGGAACCGGAAAGTGGACCAAAACAAGATAGCCGCCTTTCCAAAGCTAGCGGAGTTTTTGGAAGATTGTAAAGATCTCAGTCTTTGTGACATCAAGGAGTCAGTTACAAGGCATCTGAGCAAACTCAAAAAGCTGTTCTCTGATTACTTTTCAGAGCTTGATTCACATACTATCAGTTGGGTTGTAAATCCCTTCAACTGTCAACTTGCTGATGTGCCTGAAGAGCCTGAAGGATTGGCAGAGGCACTTCTTGAACTTCGATCCAACAGTGAAGCACGCATGAAATTTCAGTACAAGACAGATCTTTCATCTTTTTGGATGTCAAAAACTGGAAAGGCTTTTAAAATTGCACATGTGGAAGCGACAAAAATGCTGCTACCTTTTGCAACAACCTACCTTTGTGAACAAGGATTTTCTACCCTAATGAACTTGAATACCAAGTACAGAAATTGGTTGGACCCCGAAGACAGCATCCAAGTTGCTCTGACATCAAAAAACCCTGATATGGATGTTGTTTTATCAAAAATGAAACACCATTTTTCCAAAACCTGAAGTGGAGATGATTTGAATGAAATGCTTCAGTTCTTCAATCCTTTTTAATAATGTTGTATGTGTGCCATTCTTATTACAGCATTCATTCAAAGATGGCTCAAAAAACTTTTTGGCGTAAACTGAATGAAAGTTAAAAACTCCAGCCAAAAAACAAGTAGTAATAGCCCGATGCATTTCGCCAACTAAGTGGGCATCTTCAAAGGCGACGTTCCTTCGACAACGACCAAAGTCGACTTTGGTCGCTGTCGAAGGAACGTCGCCTTTGAAGATGCCCACTTAGTGGGCGAAATGCATCGGGCTATTACTACTTGTTTTTTGGCTGGAGTTTTTAACTTTCATTCTTATTACAGCATGTGTGGCTTTTTAAGTCTTTTAATAATTCTTGACTTTGAGAGCAGTTTATTCTTCATTTTAAGAGCAATTAGCTTGTTTTTGTTTACTTTGAAGTCTGGGGGTAATATCATTTAACCCAAATAGATTTTGGGTAATACCAAAAAAAGTTCTCCGACCCCTGGTTTAGTGAATGGTTCGACACTAGCGCCATCCCTTAAAATACCTGCGGATTCAAATGTTACTCCTATATTTTACCGATTTAGGCGAAATGGATTCTGCTTAGCCTAGTGCGGGACGCGGGAAAAATTATTGCTTTCCGGGAGAGATTTCGGGACGTCTGGCATCTCTGAGCGAAATGTGCAAATGAGGGATTCATTCGCCAGTTCCTAACTTAAAATGAAAGAAAATAATAATAACGTTGTAAAAAACAGATGAATTTAGATGAAGATGACGTTTAATCGTTAGAACCCGGGTCCTATTTCTGCTCAATAACGTGGTGTTTTTACGAAATTATTTTTCTTTTCTTTCATTTTAAGAGATGGAACTCAACAAAATTACGGTTAACCAAATAAATTTGTATTTTAGATCCTGGTATTTTAGTCAGAATTTTATGCTGTTCTCTTGTGTTTGAGACCAAAAAACAATTACTTTTCTTTTTCAACTCTGGCACATCATCGTGCTCGCAGATTAGTCCATATATGGCTAGCAAACATTCGCCTCTGCTCGTTCGCCAGGTCTGGACGTGATTTTATTAAAGATATTTTACTATATGGATGAAAAGCTGAAAATACATTGTTCATATTAATTCGATGAGATAAATTTTGACAAGCGTAATAAGTACGCGAATAATCGTTTTCCCTTAGGACATTCCTGTTACTTTTCCTTTATACGCTTTTATTTTTAGGGAATAAATCATCGGTCATAGAGATTCAGTTGATCTCATCAATATTTGCTATTTTCTCATTCCACTCTGATTGTTTTACGTCGTCAGATGTTGAGTAACTTTTATTGTGTGTATGTTTTCCCTTTTCATCCTCGCCATATTATTTTACCCCATCTTATCAGCATCGATAGCATGGAATTTCCATCGAACTCTCAAAAGGTTATCAGCCACGATTATCTCATTCACATTGTACTTTGTTTTCACGAGAAGCCATTCGATAACCAGCTATTGCTTGAGGATTTTTAATAGCGTTGTGAGTTGGTTTTCGCTATTGTGAATTTTCTTAACAATTGAAGGAGCGAGTAAACTTTAAAATATCGTATTATTATTATCTACGCTGGCTGCCGGAAATAATACCACACATACTATTGAATTTTTAAATTCCTAGTGTTATATTGTGTGTCAAAAAAGCAAGCAAATTCTTTCTTTTCCTTGCAAGCAATATTTTTCCTGCCTATTTATAAAGAGGAAGATATTCCATGTGCACAAAAATTGAACTCAGAAAAATCAGAGAATATTTTTCTGAACTTACAGAGCCCAGAATCATTTATTATTTTCTTTATCCCTAAGAATGCCCTACATTTATCACTCAATCCCGTAGGAGATTTATTAAATTCCACCCGTACGGCCGGATGATGTTTTTAAATTTTCACGATTGCGTTGCAAAAACTTTCGAGAAAATTTTAAAAAATCATAACTTGATGAGTTTTCGCTGGATTTTTCAGATTTTTTGTGGATTTACGAAAAACATGAAATTTGTAAATATCCATTTTCCGTATCATATTTTACAAACAAACATTTTTGCAGTAGAAGAGAATGTACACCATCGCTAATTTTCCGGCGCGCGTTCGCGCTTTATGTATAACATTCAGCACCGGGAAATCTATAAAAGATATTGATGTACAATCATAATAAAAGAATAACTTAAATTCGTAACTATTTTATTCTACGAATCTACCCATCTAAACCAATTAGGTGAAAAGTTTTACGTATCTCAACTTTTTCATGTCTTGACTGGAAATTTTTAAGTAAATGTAGTATTACTGATTTATTAGAAGACGATTTATTTATAATGTAAACGTTTTAGTTACATAGTCATTATTCTTGGTCATTACAAAAGTCACATAAAAGATATTATTATATTTCGTTCATTGGAAAGGAATATATGACGATGTATACATCAGAAATGAATTTAGATGCAAAACACGGAAAACTTTCAAAAGTTAAACTAGCTTATGAGACCTTTTCAAATATTTTTAGAAAATTTACACATGCGTAATTGGATTCAGCAAGAAATTCCGTATAGTTTAGTAAACACTTCTAGTAAAATAATGTGTAAATATATGGAAGAGCTTCGCCGTTCGTGATTTTTGATGACGTGTTTTTGGTTCCACTAGATAGCACAACAGAGAAAGCCCATATTGGAAGAGGAAAACAAAACCTCTACATCTTCTTTCAGATGACAAAGAAAAGAAATCCAATTTTGTGAGTTCCCTTTCCTCAGGTATTTGTGTCAACTTTAGAAACCAAAAGTCCGTAGGTCAGTGGTAAAAACTAAACTTCTATCACAAAACTATACGTATATTATATGTAAACAAATACATACAAATAGATTTACACAATTTCTCGCAATTCCTCTCCGAAAAGAACAAAGGTTCCTTCTCAACTAACTTGCTTTGGGGATGCAAAAAACCTTAGTAATCCGAACCACCTTGATGAGGACGAAATAACAGATATTGGTTGGCGTTGACGCTCTCCTATGCAGCGAGGAACGAAGGATCGCGCGGTCATGACAGCGAATGTTTACCGAAATGATTTTACTCAACCCAATTCCATTCTTCATGAATTGCATCGTAATCATTTCTAATAAGACGTTTTCCTTTCTTTTTTACATGCCGACGAAGACCTTTGTCGCATGACATAAGCCAAATGGCTCCACCAGGAAAAAAAGAGGAGAAAAATCGTATTCTCCTTTGAAAAGATATAAAATTGCTACATTGCATTTCAAACACCAAGGAAAGGTTCCTTGTTGTATTAAAAAGCGATTTTTATACGGAAAAACACCGTCATATCGTAGTAAAATTGAAAATTCCATCGCAAAATTCAACGTTGATTATATATTTAAAAATACAGGACAAGCATAGATAGGAAGTACAAAGCTTCCTCTTTTAAAATATATAAAGGTTATTTAGATTTAAAGAAGTCTATAGTGTCAAAAGATAAAAGAAATTATGGCTGACGCAGGACGTAATAGTACGTCTGATGGCGTTTACGGGTTAATTTAATAATTAAATGTTCATTTGTGGTTGAAAATACATTGAATGGCTCAACTCACAGTCCAGTTCAGGCTTTTAATATTGTTGAGTAGTTAATATCCCATACGATACACTAGATCCAAACCGAGAAAATTTATTGAGAATCAAGGCATCAAATATGATAGCGGGGATCTCAGGATATTATTACTGCGTGACATCTTCGGCCTTTATTTCCTCTGAATAAGCTCTATTTTATTTTACTTTTAACTAAGGAAGGCAGCACGCAGAAAGCTAGGGAAGAGTTGTTTTGAAAATTCGTCGGAAAGATGAGGAAACAAATGATTGGATAATTTTCTAAGACTGCAATTTGCCGATTCGAAGGTCGTTGTGATGGCAAGACCAAAACAATTCTCCAAGGCGACAAGGGAACGTAATCTCGAGTGAGAGTTCTCGCGTAGAACTTATGATGCCTTTTTATCAGTTATGGGGTGCATAAATAATAAATATACACTAAGATTTACTACCAAATTTGATCGTATTTATCACCGTAATCTGATAATCGTTTATTGCTCAGTCGTAAATTCAGAAACGTGGCTGTTCGAGTTTATCGCGTGGTTTATCGGTTTCTGTTGGAGTAGATGGCGGTTTTTAGGGTAATTGTCATTCCTACGGATCCCTCTTAAAACAATTCATTATCAATCTCGTGAGTCGGTGTATCGTCATTTCCACTAAACTAAACATAGAGCTGTTCTCGCGGACAAAGCTCGAGAAAATAGAAGAATAATACCTAGTGGGCATAATTTTCGTGACGACACTTCAGTCCTATTGTCAGATTACCCTCCTTAGTAAATTGGATCGCCACCGACGGCTAATGCCTAGTAGTTAAAACGTGCTTATAATTTTTCCAATATTTCTATTACGTTTTAGAGCTACCTAACAAAACCAAACGCTACGAACGCGATTTCGGGAAAATTAAATATAAAATCTGGGTGTTAAATTAGCTTATATTTCTAAATAATAACTAATACCTTAAGATCTTCTATCCGATGATAAATAAGCGCTGAGGCTGTAGAACACCCCAAGTTGAACGCTTTGACGCCCGGCCTTGGCGGAAGATCAGTGGACACTGCTCGTAAACAGCGCTCGCGGCGGTGGTCGAGGGGTTCTGCGGAGAGGAGCTTGGGGAGAGAGCGGGAGGGAGAAAAAAGAGACGCAAATGTTGAACACCAATAAAAGCGTCGGAGGAAAAGAGTTGAGCTGAATGAAAGAAGCCTGGTTCGTCCGCTCTCGAAGTGTTTCTTAGCTAATCGAATGGGTTTCAAAATGAAGGAAATTTTTTAGGCCTCGCTATTTCCTTTGAGACATGGTATCAACTCTTACAAAAGAATGATCTTCTAAAAAAAATTTTCGTTGTGAAAAGTAAAGAGGTCAGTTGATTCCTGTTCAGAGGAATATGGGCGCACCATTCACTTTAAATAATTTTCACGGACACTTTGTACTTTGTTCTTCGCTGCTTTAAACGAAAGGAACAGTTGAAGCGATAAATACGAAAGCGTTGAAGAATTTAGATCACTGCCCGTTTGGCTGTGCATTAATTTCTTGTCAACGTTTAGCCACTTACAAATAATATGTAGATGTCAGCTTCCCCGCTCTCCAGTGACTCGTACTGACCTTGAGGAAGGTTAAAACGCCACCAGTGAAATTTACTGTGAGATTGTTCCTTATCATGGGAAAGATGGATACGTCCTTGAGCATACTTGAAAATATATCTGCGATGTGAGAGTAGATCTTGAAGGATTCAATACCTGTAAACATTTTCGTATTAATCTTTTTTTAAAGAGAGATAAGCAAACAGCAAATGCTATATCTATTTCCATTGGAAAAGCTTAGAACAGTAAGTATTTCCTAATAAATGGCAATCATAATAACTCCAAGAACTAAACATAGGATTGGGAAAACCGGATGCGTGTTTTAGGGTAAAAAGCAGCATTCTTCGTGGGCGATTTACCCTTCGTCACTTTCATTTGGACTCAAAGCTCGGCGAATTATCTCGATTATAAATTGGACTCAAGCCATAAGATGAGATTTAAAATTCATTGTTGAAATTGCATCAGACCTTCATATTTAATAGTTATAGTAACGACTTCAGTTATTGTCATTCCGAATCTGTCAAAGAAACAGACCCCTTGTTATATTCCTAGGCAATTATTCTTCTTGACGGCAATGTATCTTAAACTCACAATCAGAGGTCCGAATGCATTTTAGTTGCCATGAAACTATTTATTAAACTAATATTTTGCCAAGTTTCCGAAAGCATGCTGATGGATGGGACATTTTTTTTCTCTTAGGAAAGCGTCTAATTTTTTTCCGAATAATGAATGGACGTGTATGCACCGAATTAATTTAAGGCTTGAGGAAAAAAACCTTCCTCTCTCACACACTAAATAAAAATACAGTAATACCCGCTGTACGTCGCCTCGTTATGAGACGTTTTGCATATACGCCGTCAAGCAATTTCGTAGTAAGTTGCCTCGCTTCGCATATTCATCGTTTGTGTAGAGCCAAATGCAAAATTCAAGGAATTCCGATTGCAATTCGTAAAATGTTGCTATAATTTTAAATCCATTAAGTACTGTTTGTAATTTCATATTTATTGTTATTTATTTAATTTAATTGAATTTAATTTTGCGTTTAATTTCAATTTTCTGCTCCAAATGGGACTGCAAAGTTTATCATTTCACCGCTACATGTGGTCTTAGTGTTAGCCTGTAGTTTAAAATTGAGAATAGATCTACGAGGGTTTTATAAATATAACTTTTGCTTATTTCATTTTTTTAGCTTATTTTAAAAATAGTATGTCTTATGCGCTGAATTTAATTCTAAATAAAAAATAAGGATCAGTATTGGCGTATCTGCTTTCATCGAGGCCGGATTAAATGCGAAGCAAATGGTGCAGATGCTCCAGAGCCCCCGCCGGCGATAGAGCCCCTGCGCGGTGGTGTTTCCCGTAAAGCAGTGAAATAATAACTTACAAATTGATTTGAATTTGAAGTTGCTCCAGGGACTTCTACCACCTTAATGCGACCCTGGCTTTTAAATTTTATATCCTAGCGATAAAATTCGTTGTCTAAATTGTAGGTCTATTAGAAGGGCCTTCCAGAGTAAGATCAATTGAATATTCTCGCAGAAAAAAAACAAGTTTGAAAAGTGTCAAGTGTATCACAATCAGTGACGTTTCGTTCGATGGAATATTTGAAACTATACGATATGTATATCGTATAGTTTCAAATATTCCATCGAACGAAACGTCACTGATTGTGATACACTTGACACTTTTCAAACTTGTTTTTTTTTCTGCGAGAATATTCAATTGATCCTTACGGAGGGAGATATATATATATATATATATATATATATATATATATATATATATATATATATATTAACTAAAGGAAAAGAAAAGGTAGTGATGAGGGTCAGACTACGTGGAGAATGCGAATCCCGCTCTTCTGGGCGCGGGAGTGCTTTGCCACACTACTGCTCTTCGATGAGGCACATAAGTGGCTAAGGTTATTTTGTAGAGCACTTATATAGTGCACTGGGCTCACTTTAACCCTTTTACATAGCCCGTATGTGGGCCACGGACCGAAGTCTGGAGTTTTGGAAAAATTTATGGCCCTGAAAAGGTCCTAAATCTTCCGTCCTGCATGAGTCGGCGCCTAAGTCCGACGACGTTTGGGGGGAAGGTCTTCTTCCAGCCCCGTGGAAGATCTCGTCCGTTTGTGACGATCCCACGGTTGAGGCTTCCAGTCGGCAATGCTACACAGTACCGGCGTGTTTTTATCTGCGAGAATCTGCCAAAATTTTTCGGCGGAGGCTTTCAGCGCGTCGTTGATGGGAAGGAGGGAGAGCCAGTCGTAAATGTCTACGATCTTTCCGTGGCGTCGCCTGTGGGCAATTGTGCGGAGGCAGGATTTTTCCACTTGGGAAAGGACGGATCGGCCTCTATAGGATAGCCGGCCACTCCAGGCAGGCGAGGCGTATGACAGGCCAGGAAACACCACCGCGCGGTAGAGATGGAGTTTGCGTCTCAGCGGGATGACACGACTGCGGAGAATTGGAGCCAAACTCAACTTGGCGCCAAGCGCCCTGTGAGCGACCTTCCGTGCGTGGGACTCGAAGCAGAGCCTCTTGTCCAACGTCACTCCCAAGTAGGTAGCGCTGTCCTTCCACTGCGCTTCTTCGGCGCCGATCAGGATACCGTCGGGGTCAGGGGACCGGGAGGTGGAGAAGAGGACTGTCTGTGTTTTGGTGGCGTTGACCTCTAGCTTGCAGGCAGCAAACCAGTCCAGAAGAGTGTCGGAGGCTCGTTGAAGATATTCGGCGGCCTTCGCTTTCTTGGTGGACTTGCACAGAATGGCGGCGTCATCGGCGTAAAGGGCCAAGAGGGAGTTCCAGCCGAGGTTCACCGGAGCATCAGCCGTGAAGGTGTTATAGAGGATCGGTCCCAATACCGAGCCTTGCGGAACCCCAGAGGCGATGGTTTTTGGTGAGGAGATCGCCGATGCCCATCGCACACAAAAGGAGCGGCTGTTAAGGTAGCTCTCCAGGAGACGAATTTGCCAGGGTGGAAATCGAAAGGACTGCATCTTCCGAATCAAACCTCTGTGCCACATGCGATCAAAAGCTTTGGTGATGTCAAAAAATACCGCTGCGATGTGGCGACCGGTGTTAAACGCGTCGGTAATAAAGTTTGACACGCGTGCGATTTGATGCGTCGTGGAAAATTCCTCCCTGAATCCAAACTGCGCGTCTGGGAGTATGTGGTTGCTGGAGAGGTGGCGTTGGAGGTGCGGCAGGATCGTCCTTTCAAAAAGTTTCCCCAGACCGTCCAGAAGGGAGATGGGCCTATATTTTGCCGGATCTTTAGAGGCCTTTGCCTTTGGAATGCAGACAATCACTGCCTTCTTCCAGGTAGATGGGAAGTGGCCAAGGCGGATGCAGGCCGTAAAGACGAATGCCAGCCATGTGCCAAACGCGATAGAAATATTGCGTAGAGCCTCGTTCCGAATGTTATCGGGTCCTGGGGCCTTCCTACTCTTTAGTGTTTTCAGGGCTGATCCGATGTCTGCGGAGGTTATGACCGGAGGCGACGTGTCGTCTCCGGCGTCATCGGTGCCGATGAATTTATGGCCCTGAAAAGGTCCTAATTTGGGATCAATTGAGGCGGTGAAAGCTCCCTCCGGCGTTTGTGCAGCATCTTCCTCCAGCGCGCTGGCGTTACAGAAGACGGTTTGAAGGTGCTCTGCCATCATCTCCGTCTTGTCTCTTGGGGTAATGGCGGTGACTCCGTTGCGATGGAGAGGCGGGTCGTAGGTGGTGTCGGCGCGCAGCGCTCTCGCCATTCGCCAAATAGAACCGTCCTTAAGGTTGAGAGAAGCAAGTTTCGCTTCCCAGGAGGAGCGTCGAAAGCGGCGAATTGAGTTCCGCAGGGAATGCTCCATTTCGCGTAACTGCATGCGTAGTGCCGGGTAGCCTGTTGCCTGGTAGCGCCTCCGTATGTTGTTTTTCAGGCGGATGTCGTCTCTGATGGAGGAAGGAAGATCCAAATAGTTATGGATCTTCCGCTTGCGGAGAGGCACTGCAGCAGTCGTGGCGTCTTGAATGCGACGTGTAAGCCCGGCAATGCAATCATCTACGGCAGCAGGTGAGGACAGGTCAGGCAGTTCTTCTGGTAGGCTGTCCGTTAGCACGCGCCTATACTCCTTCCAGTCGGTGTGAGCGAAGTCCTGGGAAGTTGTTTCCGGGAGCAGCAGTGGACGAACGCCCAAGTGCGCGACTACCGGGTTGTGGTCGCTCGTCAGAATTGGGAGAGCGGAGATGTGGAGAGATGTAAGGAGGCCGCGGTGGAGAAAAATGTCCAGCACGTTCCCCTCCCCTCGAAGGTTGAAGTGAGTGGGCTGAAAAGGGCCGGAAATGCTAACGCCCGCGTCATTTGCCCAGGCAGCAAGGCGACGGCCCCGAGTGTTAAAGTCCTTCGAGTTCCAAGAGGGATTTTTTGCGTTAAAATCTCCTCCAAGAAGAACTGGATGCCCCAAATCCGCGACTGCAGTCATGTCCTCTTGCAGCAGGTCACGCGAGGGTGAGAGATAGCAAGAGACCAAGGTGAGGTAGCCTTTCGATGTTCTCAAGAGGACTGCAGTGGCCTCGAGGGACTTCAGGGTGGGGATGTGGAGCTCGGAGGCCTCAAGATCATCAGAGACGATGATGGCTGTTCCTCCTCCGGCTTTCCTTCCGGGTGCGGTAGGCCTGTCGGATCGAAAGATCCGGAAGCCAGGGATCTTCCAACTCTGTGTCTCTCGGAGGTGCGTTTCCTGGAGGAGGGCAGCAGCAATGCCCTGTTTCTTCAGAAATGACGACAGCTCCGGAGTCTTTGCCAGGATATTGCTTCCGGTGTTCCAGGAGACAATGGTGGTGGGCGGCTTCCTCTGCTTAGGGGTGAATGCGAAGGAAGGCAGTGAGGTGGGATAAAACTCCTTGAAGTAGTTGCTGCTGCTGCTGCATTTGTTGTTGAATGGCCATTGTGGCCGTGGCGAGGGATTGAACTGCCGCCAGCAGTCCTTCGGCAAGCGACTGTTCGTCGAGAGGAGGAGAAGACTCAGTTGCGGGTGTGCGTCCTATGCGGCGGCGACGATTAACCTCGCGAAGAGGTATGCGAAGGTCAGCCGTCGTCTCTTGTGGTGCAGGACGAGCCTGAGGAAGCGTGGGAAAGTCCTCGTAGCGTAGCTGAGCAACCGCAGGAACGGAGAGACGGAGTCGCGGCGTCGATTTCTGCACCGGCGGAGGGCGGATGGCGTTTCCCCTACCCCAGGCGTTCTGGACTCCTAGAGTGGGCGGGGCGGTGGCGGGGAGAGGTGCCTTAGGCTTCTTGCCAGGTCTGGCCCTCTTCACAGGCGGAAGTCTCTTGGACTGTATCCGCTGCGTCTCCTCTTTCATGACTGGGCAGTCCTTAGAGAAAGGCGGGTGAGCTCCGCCGCAATTACAGCAGGTCGCAGGAATATCGCGAGGCTTATTGCAGTCCCGCCCCTGGTGGGGTCCGGCACACTTGTAGCACCTGGGAAGTGCGGAGCAGTGCGCCGAGGAGTGACCGTAACGGCTGCAGGAGTAGCACATCTGCGGACGGTTAAATTTAAACGGACGAATCCGAACCCGAACGTTGGAGATGGCTTTAATGGCGCAAAACCTTTTGGCCGGCCATTCAGGGGTTTCGGCAATTGTTGCAATGAAAACGTCAGAAGGCGTGGAGGACCTGTCCCCCCTAAGGTTCCGCACTTTGCGGACGGTGACGCCCATGGCATCCAGCCCTTCAAAGATTTCCTCGGGGTGATCGGAGGAGTCAAAGCCGTAAACGCGGAAGAGGGCCGTTCTCTCTCCTTCCATGTTAACGGCAGAAATTTGAGCATGTTGGCTAAGAAGAACTTCTTTGACGGCTCGGTAGTCCCTCATGTTAGTGAGAGTAACGCGAAAGGCGTGGGCTTCTCTGGTCGGGGCGACGAGAAAACCTTGGTCCGTCACTCTCTGTCGGATCATGGCTCGCAGCTCCTTAGTGGAGCAGATGTCGTAAACGACGAGAGATGGTTTATTTTTTGGCTCCTTTTCCATGGGAACCTCGGTAGTGTCCATTGTCTCAGAGGTGGCTGGATCCTGTTGCCGGCCAGCGTCAGTATCAGACTCGTTCAGTAGGGGAGCGTAGCGGTTGCTAACAGGAATAGCTGGAATATCCTGCAGCTTTTGCCGCTTTAGAAGCGACTCCTCCGCGGTCAAAAAAGCTGCGCATCTGCGGCGCGGGTCGCTCGGGTGAACGGCGAGTGTGGCGGGCTGGGCGGGAGGCTGGTTCTCTAGCGGTGAGGCGGTGGTCGGCCTTGGGCTAAAGTCGGCGTTTGGGCCCGGGTCCTGAGAAGGACCTGGTCCAGTAGTAGCGCTGTCAGCCGGGACGCGGGTGCCGTTATTTGGGAGGCAGCAGCTCTGTTTGGGCTGAGCCGTCGTTTCCTGCCCAGAGCTGGTGTCGTTCTTCATTAAAGGCGAGAACAAATTACGGGTGCTAACCCCCGGAAGGAGGCTCGGAGAAAAGCGTTGGCGCTCCTGAGAGGTCTTCTTCTTGGAGTGAATGGAGGGCTCTCCATCCGGAGGATTGCCAACCGCAGTGGCCGGCGAACTTTCCATGGCGTTGGAAAGTTTGTGAGCGGAAAGGCCCTTTTCAGGGCCAAAAAAGTTCGAGGCCAGCAGACCTCGGTTGTTGGTAAACCAACAGTACCGTAGGATTTAAGCCACCAAGTCAGTGCGGGTGAGAAGGTGGGACTTAGTTAGCCACCCCCCGCAATAAACCCTAGTCTCTGGACCACAGCGGATTACTGTACTTCCTCCCACTGGGGGAGTTTTCCGACACCAGCCAGAGACGTAAGATCTAAAAAAACTCGCTGATTAATAACCATAAGGCGGTTACCTATCGCTCCGTAAATAGAATTCAGCAAAATGCTATCTTACGGCTAGTGATGAGGGTGGCAACAAGGTGTTGAGGGAAGCCCAGCGGACACTTACCAAGTTGAGGACCAAGCTGGTAGGCTGCTGGGGGCGTCGAAGAGACACGTAAAACACACGAACAAAAAAACACACGCAAGCTTATCGGGCCTAAGCCCTTCTTCAGCGAAAGAGTAACGTAAAGTGACACACTGGGCGGGGAATGACAGGGTGATGTGGGAAGGTTGATGATTGGAGGAGGTGGGGAGTAGGAGGGGTGGATAGCCAATAAAGAGGGAGTGTGATGAGGTAGAGTCCGAATAGTTACAAAGTAACAAGGAAACATTGTAAGGGGGCTAATAGGGTTAGCGGAGGTTGAGGCCAGGCGGAGAGAAAGAGTCGAGAAGATGGATATGTGCTAGTTCCCAGTGTCGGAGAAGGGGGGCAGGAGTGTCATAGGGTAAAGCGCGAATAATCCTAACATTGTAGCAACTATTGAAGGGGACATTGTGGGTATTAGCATGTAATGCAACTGGGAGGGGGCGTCTGAGAGAAACGCTATTCCGGTGACCGTTCATTCGGATGTTTAACGGATTGCTGGTGAGGCCTACGTAAAACGCGGGACAAAGGGTGCAGGTAAGGAGGTAAATGACGTTACGGGTGGTGCAGTTGCTTCTGGAGGTGATGGGGTAGGTGATGTTGGTGGAGGGACTCGAGAAAGAAGATGATGGTAGGTGGATAGGGCAAGTGAGGCAGCGAGGTTTTCCGCAGGGGTGGGAACCTATTGCAAGAAGCGTTGTAGAAGTGGGAAGTTCCTTCCTCCACAAGATATTTCCCAAATTTGGGGGCCGGCGGAAGGAGAGGAGCGGAGGATTGGCAAAAAGGTTGATAAAGAGGGACTGATGGGAGGAAGAGGTAAGAATTGGGTGGGCAGCATGAAGGATTGTTTCGAGAGCTTCGTGGATACTAGGATGGAAAAGTGTCGTAAGAGTGAGTGGAGGGGTAGATGCAGGAATAGTGGGTGTGTGAGGATGAGATCCAATGTGGGTAGGCGTCATCGCCCTATGGATCTGTTCGCGGACCAAGACTATATATATATATATATATATATATATATATATATATATATATATATATATCCCTCCCTAAGGACTGCATAACCTTACAGAGGTGGGAGGGTTTGTGTACTCTTATGAACCAAAGAGCTATGCCGGCGGGAGATAATTCTCCTGGTAGGACCATCCAAGCCGGAAAGGTCTGAGGGGAAGAGTCAGACTAAGAAGCAGTCTTGGGGGTTTTACATCCCCCAGTGCAAGGGCAGCAGCTTGCACAGTACCTCTGTAGGTGGTGATCATGTGGATCTGAACAGCTACAGATGGGTAATCACTCTGTGAAACTGCGATGAGGAAAGCAAGGGGAAACTACCTCATTATATTTCCCATGATAGGCTGGAAAGCTGAAAATACCTCTATGGATCTTTCTGGGGTAAAATATTCCAGAGGTAAAATAGTCCCCCAATCGGATCTCCGGGTGGGGACTACCCTAGAGGATGCACAGAGGAAATTTAACATTAATAGGAAAGCAAGTGGTGAGAAATTAAGAATAGGCACATGGAATGTTAGGACTATGAATTCAGGGGGTAAACTAGAGAACTTAAAAAGGGAAATGAGAAGGAATAATGTAGGTATAGTAGGTCTTAGTGAAGTTCGGTGGGAAGGAGAAGGCGAGATAAATTCAGACGAATTTAAGATTATTTACTCGGGAGGGGAGAAAAAGGAAAGGGGAGTGGGGATTATAATGAGAAAAGAGATAGCTGAAAGAATTAGCAAGGTAGTGACAGTTAATGATAGATTAATAGCCGTAAAACTTCAGATGGAGTCAGTGGAAATGCTTATAATTCAAGTGTATATGCCAATGACTAATGCTGGCGACGACGAAGTAGATGAAATGTATGAACAGATTATGGAGATATTGGAGGAGGAGGGAAAAGGAAGGATCACCACCTTAGTAATGGGAGACTGGAACAGTGTAGTCGGAGAGGGACAGGAAGATAACTTAGTGGGAAAATATGGACTAGGGAAGAGAAATGAAAGAGGGGAGAAACTTGTGGAATTCTGCCATAGAAATAGATTGATTGTAACTAATACATGGTTTAAGCATCACCAGCGGAGACTTTACACATGGAGAAACCCAGGAGACCAGAGACGATACCAGATAGATTACATACTAGTCAATGAAAGATTTAGAAATAGCATTAAAAACGTGAAAACACTACCAAGAGCAGATATCGATTCCGACCACAACCTTTTGGTGGCAAATACACAATGTAGACTGAAGAGCGTTAAGAGAAACATAAGAGTTAACAAGAAATGGAACTTAGAGGAACTCCTTAAAAACAAGGAGGCTATCATGACTGAGCTGGAGGAAAGGTTGGGGGAGAAATCTGAAGAAAATAGGAATAGCGTAGATGAGGAGTGGAGATACATCCATAGCAACATTAAAGATGTAATGGAAAAGAAGGTAGGAAAGATAACGGGTCAAAGAAACAAAAAACCCTGTATCACAGCAGCCATGCTGCAAAAAATGGAAGAGCGGAGAAAGTGGAAGAACATAAACACTGAAGAAGGCCAAAGAAAGTACAAGGAGTTAAATAATGCTTTAAGAAGGGAAACAGATAAAGCCAGAGAACAGTGGATAAATGAGAAATGCGAGGAGATTGTCGAGTGTGAAAGAATTTGTAGAACAGGCCTCATGTATAGCAAAGCAAGGGAACTATTCAAGAAAAAGTCAAGAAAGATAGGACATAAAGGAATCATGAACAAAAGTGGTAAAATAGTCTCGGAGCCAGACAATGTAAAGAATGTCTGGAAAGAATACATTGAGGTACTGTATGACAAAGAAGGAAAGCCAAGAAATACTGAATTAAATGAAAAAGAGGATGTGGAAAAAGATCAGCTAGGACCAAGTATTCTCGAGTCTGAAGTTAAAAGGGCAATCGATGACATGAAAAGAAGGAAGGCTGTTGGGAGTGATGATATACCAGTGGACTTTCTTAAGGTTTTGGGGTCGAAAGCAGTTAAGCAACTAACAAAATTTTTTAACCAAGTACATGATACTGGCATATGGCCTGAAGATTTTTTAGATGTTGTGATGGTACCACTGGAGAAAAAGAACAATGCAAAATGTTGTAAGGATTACAGAACTATAAGTTTAATTTCTCATACAGCTAAAATTCTAACCAGAATAATAACCAAAAGAATTGAAGGTAAAATAGAGAAGGAGCTGCAAGATAATCAGTTTGGTTTCAGAAGAGGAAGAGGAACTAGAGATGCTATAGGCTGTATGAGGATGATGATAGAAAGAGCGCTAGAAGTCAATAAAGGTATGTATTTTTGTTTTGTAGATTGGTAGAAAGCTTTTGACCGAGTGAAATGGGATAAAATGCTGGGTATTTTAAACAAAATAGGAATAGATTGGAAAGATAAAAGACTGCTTAAAAATCTTTACTTTGATCAAAAGATTAGAGTCAGGGTTGAAGGAGAAGAAACAGAAAGTACTTCAATAGGGAGGGGAGTGAGGCAGGGATATCCTATTTCACCAGCAATATTTAATATTTATGCAGAAACAATAACAGAAGAAGCGTTGATGGAAGAGAAAGGAATTAAGATAGGAGGTGAAAGTATTACCACCATTAAATACGCAGATGATCAAGGCTTAATAGCAGAAGACGAGAAAGAGATGATGACAGACAGACTAGTGGAGGTTGGCCAACAATATGGAATGAAGATCAGTGCAGAAAAAACGAAAGTCGTGGTGTTTTCAAAGGAACATAAAGAATTAAATATAATGGTAAATGGCCAAAAATTGGAACAAGTAAGTAGTTTAAAATCTCTTGGCAGTATTTTAGCGCAGGATGGAAGTAGTATACAGGACCTCAGAAGTAGGATTGCGATGGAAAAATCAGGATTTAACGAGAAGAAGGAGCTTCCCACAAGCAAGAAAATAAATTTAGAAACAAGGAAGAAATTTGCAAAATGCTACATATGGAGCATAGCTCTTTATGGTGCAGAGACGTGGACGGTAAGGAGAAAGGAGGAAAAATATTTAGAAAGTTTTGAGATGTGGGTACGGAGGAGAATGATGAAAGTGAAATGGACAGAGAGGAAGAAAAATGAAGAAGTATTAGAAATGGTGGGAGAAGAAAGCATGCTAATAAAAACAATCAGGAAAAGAAAAGCAAATTGGATAGGGCATATATTGAGAATACAGTGTTTACAAAGGACGATCTTAGAAGACAAAATTAGTGAAAGAAGAGGGAGAAAAAGAATAGGAATATTAGATAATATAAAGCAGGGATATAATACTTATAGAGGTATAAAAGAGGCTTCTAGGGAGAGAGAGAAATGGAGGCAGCGATTCAGTTAAAACCTGTCTTTGGACAGAAAGATGATATATATATATATATATATATATATATATATATATATATATATATATATATATATATATATATCATCATCATCATAGGTAGTCTGTCCGTAGACAGGTCCGTGATTATTCATGGTTAAACCTGGTTCTCCATATACTCCTATTTTCCGCTGTCCTCTTTATATCTTGATAACTCTCTTTCCCTTTCAAATCGTCTATCAGCTGAAACCTTTTCCTACCTCTTTCCCTTTTCCCATCTAGTTTTCCTTCTAACACGTCTTTAATCATACTCTCTCTCCTCAGGTAATGTCCAACCCAGTTAGCCTTCCTCTTTCTGATAGTCTGTATAATCATTCGCTTCTCTCCTATTCCTCGTAGCACTTCATCGTTTTTCATCCTATCTGTCCATTTTATCTTCAGCATTCTCCTCCAAGTCCACATTTCAAAGCTTTCCAAGTATTTGATGTCATTTTTCCTTAGCGTCCATGTTTCTGCCCCATACAATGCTATACTCCATACGTAGCATTTTATCAACTTCTTGCGGATATCTTCCCTTATATTCCCTGTAAGTAGTTGTTTCTTTCTCCTGAAAGCCGCTTTTGCTTTTCCTATTCTAGTTTTGATCTCATCCGTACATTTTGCCTCTCGTGTTATGATACTTCCAAGGTATTTATATTCTGAAACTTGTTCTAATGGCTTTCCCCCAATAGTTATGTTCAGATTCTCTTCTTTACCCGATATTCGAATGACCTTGGATTTTTCTGTATTTATTTCCATACCGTATTTTCTACCTGTTATCACTAGTCTATTTATCATTTTTTGTAGCTCCTCTTCCTTTCTTGCTAGAAGTACTTGATCATCTGCGTATTTTACTGTTCTTATAATCCTTCCTCCAATTTTGAAATCCCCTGTGCCTTCTAAAGCTTCTTGCATTAGACTTTCTCCATATATATTGAATAGGGTTGGCGATAGGCAGCAGCCTTGTCTTACTCCTCTACCGATATTTATTCCGCAGGTGTCCACATTCTCAAACCTGACCTTTACAACTTGATTCTCATATAGATTCCTTATCAGTCTCCTGTCTTTCCAGTCTACACCTATATCCTTTAATATCTTCATCAACTTTACCCAATTTACTCTGTCAAAGGCCTTCTGCCAGTCTACGAAACATGCGCAGATATCTTGACTGTATTCTATTGCCCTTTCTGATATGATTCTAACTACTCCTATAGCATCTCTAGTTCCTCGTCCTTTTCTGAAACCGAATTGATCTTCCCCTATTATTTCTTCTGCCTTTTTCTCCAGCCTTTTATTAAGAATCCTCGTGATGATCTTGGATGTGTGTGACAGAAGGCTTATAGTTCTGTAATCTTTACACTGCATTGCCTTTGGCTTCTTCTTTAGAGGGATCATTGTTACTTCTAGGAAATCCTGAGGCCACTCTCCCGTGTCGTAAATCTTATTAATTAATTTCGTGATCGCTTTTAGTCCTTCTGATCCTATTACTTTAAGTATCTCAGCCGGTATACCATCGCTGCCCGTGGCTTTCCCCTTCTTAAGTTCCACTATCGCTTTTTCTACTTCGCTCTCCATAATACTTGGTCCTAAGTTGTCTTCTTCAATGTTTTCCTCATTTTCCAGTTCTATTTTTGCCGCTCCTGTCTGTTTGCTGTATAATTCCGTAATGTATTCTTCCCAAACCTGTGCTACATCCTTTGTTTCTGAGACTATCTTCCCATCCGTATTCATAATTCCTTTACCACAAATTCCATTAGACTTCTTATCTTCTAATTCCAGTGCCCTAGCGTACATCATATCGTACCGTCCTAATTTCTCCATTTGTTCTATTTCATCACATTTTCCTTTTAGCCAATTTTCTCTAGCTTTATCTGTTACCCTTCTCAACTCATTGTTCATACGCCTATAGTTGGCTCTACCTTCTTCACTGTTAACGTTTTTCCATTTTCGTCTCTCATCCATTTTCTCCAGCATTTCCTTCGTGATCCATGGTTTTCTGATTTTCTTCTCTTGTTTTCCAATCTCTTTATCCAAGGTATCCTTGATACTGGTTTTAATTTCATCCCATTCTATATCGACGGTCTTCGGTTTGTTTTCCAACTTTCTTAGGTTATCTTCCAACTTCATGCTGACTACATCCTGCCTTTCTTTCAGTTTTTCTAGGTCCCAGGTCTGTCTTTCTCTTCTCGTTTTTCTTATTTGTTTGAGCTTCGTACTCACGTCAAGTATTAGAAGGCTGTGATCTGAATCAATGTCTGCTCCTTGAAATGCCTTGGCGTTCTTTATGCTGTTCCTAAATCTTTGTTTTACAAGGATGTAATCTATTTGGCATCTCATTCTATCTCCTGGGCTTTTCCATGTGTATAACCTTCGTTTATGGTTTTTGAACCATGTATTAGTCACTACAAGGTCATTATTGATGCAGAATTCTACGAGTTTCTCCCCTCCTCGATTTCTCTTCCCAAGTCCGTATTGCCCGACAACATTTTCTTCCTGTCCTTCTCCGACTATGCTGTTCCAATCTCCCATTATTATGCAGTTTACCTTTCCTCTTCCGTCTTCTTCGTAAATTTCATTAATTTGCTCATAGATCTCATCTATTTCTTCATCGTCATGAGCTGACGTTGGCATATATACCTGGATTATCAGCATGTCCACTGGGACTGCTTTTAGCTTTATTGCCATCAGTCTATCGTTCGTTGCTATTATCTTTGTCACGCTTTTCATCATATCTTTCCTAAGTAGCAGAGCTACTCCCCTTTCCCCACTATTTCCTCCAGAATAAACTACCGTGAATTCTTCCGAGTCGAACTGTCCTTCTCCCTCCCATCTAGTTTCGCTTAGCCCTATAATGTCAACTCTATTTCTTCTCATTTCTTCTTTCAAGTTCTCTAGCTTTCCTGCCTTTCTCATAGTTCTTACGTTCCAAGTCCCTATTCGTAATTTACTTTCGACAAATGTTTTCCTCAAGGCAGTCCCCGCCCGGAGATCCGATTGGGGGACTATTTTACCTCCGGATTGTTTTACCTCGAGAGAACTCATATTGTCCAACCATATAATCTTTACTAGGGATTGTAATGTGGTAGTTTCCCTCTTGCTTTCCACATCGCAGTACTGTAGCCGTTCAAATCGTCCTGATCACGCCTACAGCTGTATTGGATATAGACCCAACCAACATCATTTGTTTTCGGCTCTATACCATACTGACAGTACTGCTGCCTACTGCCAGGCACTGATGATAATTTTTTTTTTTTTTTTAAATAAAACCTCCATTCGAGGGGTTTGAACCCCCGAACTTTGCAATAGAAAGCCGACACGCTAACCACTACACCACCAGTGCTATATATATATATATATATATATTCAATTTGAGTGTGATAAAGCAATTTAAAAAATCATAACTAATAATTTGATAGAAAATTTAGTTGTAAAAAATCGACATTTATCGATTTAAATCGAATCTTAACAATCCTATTTATTACTTTCGTATATAATTTTATTGAAAACGGCTACTTCTTTGATAAAAATGTATTTAACAAAAAATATTCTATTTAAGTATATAGTTCTACAAATTTTATTTGAAGATTTTGTTGGCATGACTGATATATTACCAATTATGATGGAAACTTAATTTTTCTCCTAAATTTGGTTATTTGAACCATTATAACATATTATTATTGCCTTTACCCAGAAGTCATTCATGCCAAATTTCATGAAAATCTGTTCTGTAGAAGCCGAGGTCGAATATGCATGCGGACGGACTGACATACCGAAGCTAATAGGCGCTCACGCTGGTGGCGAAACGTGCCTGAAAACGAAACATTAACAGCTCCGCGTCTTTTTAAAATATGCGGGCGAATTTATGACAGTTGCATGCACCCAGATAACTCGTTATCGGAGCTTTATTCGTAAGTTTTTCACGGTCTGTATCTTTCCAATTGTACATTGTTAATGAGGAATTTGCTTCATAAGAGCAATGTAAACTTAATGAGCTTCAAAAAGAATGGCCAATGCATCAACATAAGCTAATATAATGTACCTAAACCTATATAAATTATAATGGAATCTAAATTTATACAAGAAATTTTAAAATCTGTATTTCACCTCATTACGTTGAAATTCAATCGATAAAAAGACCATGTAAAACTTTATTAACTAGTAAATTATTACAAAAATACATGCATGATTTCATATAAACGCTTCAAAATATTGTTATGTTCCTTATATCAATAGGAAAATAACGAATAGGATAACATTTTTTCAAATATAATAATTAATTGCATTATTATGCTTCAATTTATTGTCACATTTTTGGTTAAGGCGATTCAGTTTTAGGGAGAAAATGAGTGCCCACGAAAGAGAAACAGCGATGTCTTCTCGAATTGTGTATGTATTTCAAGCGTAGAAAAAGAAACACTTCAATGAATATACTGTTGAATGTTTTGTAAAAGCCTTTATTACGAAAAATCTTCAATCACCAAAAAGTTTCCATTTATGTATTTGCTCCGAACGGAGGGCGCAGAAATTGTTAGACAGAAAATAAATCTGTTCGATTGGTCTTATTTTGAAACCTTAAGAGTACTATCTTTATCTCAAAAATCCGGTTTTCAGCTCTCTTTATTTTGTCTAGAGCCTGTCCCACTATGGAAAAATAAAGAGAGCTGAAAAAAACGGAATTTTGGGGTAAAAGTGCTATTAAGTACAAATGTCGAGAAGTTGCCATTCTTACATACCATATCTGCTCCTCAATGGCCATGTTGGCTGTCTTCTTGAAGACAGAAAGAAACCCTTGAGACAATTTGAATTCCCGCATCGCGAAGTGGTGTTGTCAAGTCATAATCAAGCTGATATATAGGTGAAGCACGGTTATCTACTACTTGGGCGTAGTTTTTCTCAAGGAATACGAATAACTCATCGAAAAATACGTATCTTATTCGATTATTCTGAAATAAAATTGGGGCATTCTTACCTGACCTGAAATAATACCACCCTCTGAGAGAGTTACCTTCGAGCGGACTCTTCGCGGGCGAAGGGTCGAATCCCTCACCGCAACTATCTATTGAGCTTCAAAAACTGGGCTTTGTACTCTCTAGCCAGGTATATATCTACGTCTGTCCCCTCACAGAAGGTCTTAAGCAGAAAAAACTGCTAAAGCATACAGTAAATGGCAGTTTAAAAAAACATTTACACGGACGGACAAAACGAGAAAACATGCACAACGATATTATTGGGGAAAAAACTCTAGTTGCTTTCGTAAAACAAAAAAACGTGCAAACCTAGACAGAATACTGAACCGACCGGCGATAGGACAAACTCCGTAGCTGCTTTCGTTTAGGAGTTTGCACGTGTTACAGACAGACATCCGGACAGATATCTGCGACCATGATTTGTTCGAAAATCGCAATCGCAAAGTATTACGATGATTTTGAGAATCAGAGTCGGCTTGAGGTATCTGCGATAGATAAATGTAGGCTAGCAAAAACCAGGCCCCGGGAAAGGGAGTTGCACCCGGTGCAAATAATCGGGGCCCGTGCCCTAAGGAGGGCCATGCTCAACCAATGATAAATATAACTATTCCCATGTGTCTTAAAACATTCACTTATAAGAATGAGGCATGATAAGCAGTGGAGTAGTTGAAATAGTTGAGATTGATCTTGGTGGCGGTAAATTTTAAACAATTATGGCGGGAGAAAGGGGTGGTAAGGGAACCGGAAGTTGGTGAAGAACAAGGTTCCAGGATTTCTCTGTCAGGCTTTGATCAATATATATCGTTGAAATTTAGGATATCATTGGCCTCCCATCAGTCTTCCATATTCTTCGATATAACTTTCATTGAGTGATAATGGATAGATGCAAAATGTTCCTTAAAAAATTGACTTACCTTTAACCTTGCCGGTCTCTCGTTTACCGTTTCTTTCTCTTTGTCACTATTTAGTTTACTGTTAATTTTGAAATGGAGTTTGTCTTTGTCTTCAGGAACTTGCATGTTCTATTTATAAAAATATATAACAATCCTTCTGGTAAAGTTTTATAAAATTGTGAGAGTGAAATGAACACCGAAACTTCAAAAACCAAAATAAAAAATCTGCGTCCCTTTTCACTCCGCGTTATACTATCTTCCTGGCACTTTACATGGGTTATCTTTCTGCTGGGAAATGTTTCAGTGCTGGAAATAACGAGAGTTGAGAGAGATCTAACTCCAAATACAAAAAGTCAATAATTTAAATAGTAAATGTCCATTCAGTGTTATAGATTTATTATAATTTCATAAATATACTTTTTTATATATCGTCATCATATTTCTTTACACAATCAATATAATAGTATTAAAAAGAAATAAAAGTATTTCCTTCTCGAAAAATAATAATCTTAATTAATTTATCTATGAAGAAATTACTTCGTTTCTATCCATACGTATGAGTTGATATTAAAAGAACTATTTTTTGTTACTTTAATATTTCCTCTTCCGAATCTTCGTTCATAAGATAACGAATTAATGAATATTAAATGTTGAAAGGTGATAAAATATGAGTTTCCACTTTCGTAATATTTTTATTAAAATATTATGATATTTATATAATATAGGTGGCTCAGCCAGGGCTGTGTAGTGAGGAATATTTTAAATATTCTGAGCTGCGAATGCTTTCGCATTAATTTGAGCTTTAACTCGAAAATAAATGTTTACTAATTGACTCTTGTGACTTTTTTATTTTATCAAAACAGAATTAAGAAGGTAATCTACTTATGAAAAAACGCCTTTTATTATTTCTCATTTCCAAAGTAAATTCCTGGCTGCAATGCATAGTATAATATTGAAGTTATTGTGTAAGTAAGCTTATTCTGAGTCATTTTATAGAAGCCAAAAATTAACACACGTATTATACTTCAGGAAGAATACTGTGCTCTTAACTGTTGTGATGATAACAGATGAATGTGGAATTTATGAATGTGGTTGCGGTTTAATTGTTACAAATTACGGTGAAAGCTAATGAGAGATGAAATTTTGTGAGAGATGTACAAATTATTTTTTTCCATCACGCATTTTTGCTTTCAGCCATATGCCCGTTTCTGCTGTCAATAGAATGGTGCCTTTTTTGAATTTCAATGGAATACTTGTTTTTTCGAGGCATACATCGAATTCAAACTCGGAAATCAAAGCAGCCAACCCCAATCGAGCTTGCATCTGAGCGAACCTTTGACCTGCGCAGAATAAGAAATAATAAATAATTAAGTTCTTGTGGTGGAATGAAATAGAAAATTACATTCTTTACAAAATTAATAATAATTTTCAAGTTTCCTTATAAATAAATTTCCTTTTAAGTTCTTATGTCAGCATGTGTTATTCCAAATAACATTTGGGCTAGAATTTTCAATAAATAATTTTTCTTGATTATAAGTTTTTTTTTTAAATTCAATTTTTGAATGTTTTATTTTTACAATTTCAAACTGTGACATCAGACTTTGGTGACATGATCATAGGACTTCTTAATGTTTGCTAAATTCTCGCATTCTTTTGTAATTGACTGAGGGGTTTGGTTTACCATTTTTGAAAAAAGAATAACAAAGGAGCTGTAGGAAATTCAATTTATAGGTACAATTTGTTTCCAACGTGAGCAGCTATTAGCTTTGGTCTGTGCGTCCGTCCATACGAAGGTTCGTTCTCGGCTTCTACCTAACGGATTTTCATGAAATTTAAAATTTAGAGCTTACCGGCAAAGGCTGTTGGAAAATGATATAAATGGTTTACGTAACACAATCATGGGTCTGCTTTATTGGAAACAAAAAACGAACTTATCCTAATATATCTCGTAAAATATTAGTTATGCCGTACAATATTTCAAATAAAATTTGCAGAACTATCAAAGTAGCATATTTTTGCTAAATGCCTCTTTTTTCTTAGGAGTAGCCCTTGTAAAGATAATAAAACGTGCCAGTCGTAATTTTTTTCGAACTTGAAACACTTCCTGCTTGGTTACTTAATTTTTGTCAACGAAAACAACCGAAGTAAATAGATCAACTGTAATTACGAAAATACGTTTAATTTCTTTAAGGTTGCGTGCAGCATTTTATATGTGGAATGAAATGGACTATCTACGATGGAGTAAAGAACGTAAACTAAAATGTTAATGGTAATTTACTCAAGTGAGATATGTTTTTCGATTGTTTGATTGATTACAACTGATTAGAAAATAAATCCGTAAATGTAAATTTAATATTTCTCTGGCATCATTTCTGATATATAGGTATGCAGTACTTAGTCGTTGTGCTAGAATTAAAAAGATAAATAGGTTTACAAATGCACCTACTTAAGGTAGGGGAGAAGTTTTTAGTTAACAATGAGGCATAATCGTTTCATGGTTCTTCGATGTTTTATGGTGTGTTCGTTCAGATTACATCGTTTAGTTTAAAATACTCCATTGCAGGAAACGCGAAGATTTGTGATACACTAGACTGTTCTAACTTCTTTGTTCGCAAACATCGAAACACATTTATTGAAAAATTACAGGTATCTTTGATACAGTTATAGTATGAGCATCCCAGATAGGGTGTGGTAACACCTCTTGCGTCATCTAGCATAATTATATTATTTTATTATTCAGAGTAAAAGAATTTTGGAGAAGTATTGCGTATAAAAAGCCTTAATTTCCAGTTTAATGATGTAAATTTGTTTGGCTCGATGTCGTAACCTCATCAACATTAAGGATTTTGAATGAAGAATAATTTTATAAAGGCGATTCTCGGTCAAACTCTCGTAGTTTTAAACTTATACTCAAATAGACACTTCATTTACCAGAATGCAATAATAGACTTGCATGTTTCAATCAGAGGAGTACTGAGATTAACATCATGCTTACCGATGCATATGCGGGGGCCTTCTCCGAATGGAAGAAACGAAAACTGGTTCCACTGCTCTTTCTTCTCCGGAAGAAATCTGTCTGGATCAAAGCGCATTGGATTTGGAAAGAATTTCTCATCGTGTTGTATAGCCTGAGTCGAGATGAATATCTGTACTCCTTTTTCGAGCTGTAGATTCGTCCCAGGCATGGTGTAGGGTTGCAGCGATATTCTTGATAGAAGTCCTCCGAACGGGTACATCCGTAGCGCCTCTGAAATTCGAAGTGCAAAAATGCTTTGTTGTACTATCGTAGTTATGATTAAATATGAATGCAACAAAATCTGTCGTTTTCCAACAACATTTGCAGAAATAAGGCTTTGCATATTTAAACTCTCTATAATATAAACATCTTGTCTAAGAACCGCCTATGTATCCCATGCCACATTTTAAGGTATTTCTGAAATTTGGCATGCTGGTCGGTCATGGGTCACAGCCAACGGAAAATATCTAAAATTTCAAGAATTTGCATTTCACGAGGGTCCTTAAACCCCATTGGTACATTTAAATAACACATAAGAAAAGCATGGCATTTAATGCAGTGTATACTACATATGCGTTTTTTAATTATTTAAAATATAGAGACATACACGGGATTAAAACAGTTTTGTAGATGAAAGAATGAAGAGTTTAAGTTTTGAAGACGAAATTCAAAAACATGCAGAAATAGCGTAAATAGATTAATAGCCTAATAAAATGAGGTTTTTAAGGCGAAGGTAACAGCCACCTTAACAGGAGATGTATCAAATTAAACGTCTCGATCTTCAGATTTGCAGGAAAATGATAAAATTGAAATCGGTCATACCGTTGGCGAGATATTGAGATTTTTCTTGAGCGGCTAAGCTCTGCTCGACGTAGTTATAATGGTTGATGTTAAGATGGCGCGGTAGAAATAACGTGTCGTCCCTATTGGACAATAGTAGAAGTCGCTGAGTTTCCTAGTAATGTGTTTATTTCAAATTTAAATAAGAAGGCTTACTTCCAAGATTTGTGTTAAGATACAACTGATATTAATATTTTATAAACGTTTTCAAATTAATATAATCGGTACATAGTAAGGCTGATATTATTATAACTGTGTTTAATGCACATGCCACATTAATATTTCCTTTTCATTTTGTTCTAAGTGTAAACAATATATTTCCTTTTTATTGTTTCCAATCGCATTTTTTCGTTTTAAACATTTTCATATTGAAATTATCGGGCATAGTAAGTATGATATTGAATTATAACTGTTTTTAATGCGCATGTCAAATTAATATTTCCTTTTGATTGTTACAAGTGTAAACAATATATTTCCCTTTATTTTATTCCTAAAGTGTCATTTTTTCGTTTTAAACATTTTCAAATTGAAATTATCGGGACATGGTAAGTATGATAATGAATTATAACTGTTTTTAATGCAAATGTCACATTAATATTTCCTTTTGATTGTTACAAGTGTAAACAATATATTTCCCTTTATTTTATTCCTAAAGTGTAATTTTTTCGTTATAAACATTTTCAAATTGAAATTATCGGGACATGGTAAGTATGGTAATGAATTTTAACTGTTTTTAATGCAAATGTCACATTAACATTTCCTTTTTCTTTTATTCCAAGTGTAAACAATACAGGTACACCTCGCGATACGCTTTTTTCGGTTTTAGGCTCATTACACTTTCTGGCTCAACCTCTCGATACGTTCGCTTGATTCGGACATTCGCTCTTACAAAACCCGGAGAAAGAAGAACCTTTCTCTGTCCATTAAAAAGGTCCCAACGCGAGCAATGAAAAATAACTTTGTTTCATTATATACGAACTACTTTTGAATTGTTTTCATAATAATTTCTTGTGAATATATAATATTGCTCCGGAGAAATTATGTAATCGACGAGTTTCTTTTTATGTTCAATGTAATGTTTCTGCGGACTACAGTCAGCTTTCATTCCGAGGTCGAGGTGGTGACACAATGAATTTGTGCTCGAGTTTTTGCCCTTATAAGTTTGAAATGTCGCAAGCGAAATAAATTAAACGATCCTATCTTTGACATGGTTTTCAATGGAATTTTAGCATTTGTTTAGCATGATTTCGCGCAACAAGGCCCTTTTTTAGGAACATTTCTGTCGTGCTTACCGGTGATTTTAATCCATTTAGGAACGTATCTCTTTTTTACTTTCTCCATACGTAGTATAGGGGAAAGTATTGTTTTCATGAAAAAAATCGATTTGGAGATTTCAACGGAAATACACGTTTCGAGGTCCCCTGTATACGTTTTGACCATTTTCTCGATGGTGTCTGTGTGCGTGTGACAGATTTTTTCTGGGCGCTCTAACTCAAAAACTATTAAACAGATCAATGCGAAATTTTATATTTAAGATTTTTATAAAAGTCACAAGAACTCATTAGTTTTTGGTAAAATCAGTCAACCGGAAGTGGGTGTTTGTGTCTTATCCGTTATTTTAAGATATTTGCTTATATATTTGATATATTTAAAAACACTGGAATAAAAGTTGTAGCAAATTTAATTTTCTCCAACCTTTGTCCGAAACATTTTTCCATATATTTGTTTAAGAGATATCTTAAAAACTAATTTAGCTGCCACCACCACGCCACCTACTGACGACTATTGGTTACATTTGACGCTTAAGGCGCGTTTACACTGTTCATTGCCATTGAGGAATCCGATTTAATCAGCAACATTGAACGTCCGCATTGAAATAGAAGTTGTTTACACGAATCAATGAAATTAATTTCAGCTATTCAATTCAACATGGCGACAAGTGAAATATTTCGTGCGGGTAAGCGCGTAATTTGTGGTCATTTAGTACATGAGTGCTATAGAATACCATCAAAAATAAAAAAAAAAACTGCGTTTTTGGATAAGAAGATGGATCATGAAACGAGGTATTTTAGGAGCATCGGAATCTTTGTTGAGGGAGTTGGCGGCAGAAGATCGCGAGATGATAAAAAATCACCTCAGAATGTCTCTGGAGCAATTTGAAGAACTTTTGGATATGGTTTCGCCATTGATTGAAAAACGATTGTTTGTACCAAGACAACTTTATTACATAAATATCATCTATCCCTGCTCCTCTTTTCTCTGTCCGAATACTTGTCATCTTTGTCGTCACATCTTGTTCCGTCACTCCAGGTAAATTTAAGCCAGAAATTAAATTTTGAATAGCATTTTCTAAGAGTCTTGATTTTATAATCACTGTTTTTGCTATCCACAAGCACTCGTAAATTTTTAAGCTAGTCCAAAAACAACGGTGTATGGTCCTCTCTCAACTTAAAAACCATGATTCTTCGGTACAGTTCGAGGAACGATCCAACACAACTCGCTTTCTTCAGTTCACTCGTCATTCACAGTTTAAAACCAGAGAATCTGTGATATCTCGAGATGAAAATTCTTTCAATGCTATTGAAATTCTCTGTTTACAGGAATCAATCATCGTTCAATATGGGTGATTCATTCCCATTGCTTCCATGGAATTGAACATAAGTGGAACTCTACCCTGCTTCTTTCAATGTTCAATGCCATTGCTCAATGACATTGAATTGCTGTTTACACTTTCAATTTTTTTTTCAAATTGGATGATTCAACTGGATTGTTCAACCGAATTGAGCCTTGTAAACGCACTTTTAGTTACATCTTAGTAACGCTCCTTTTTCTTTTCTTAATTGTTGGAGCTTTGTGGCTATATCCAATATTAGAAGGCTTTGGTTTGGGTTTATTTCTGTTATTTGTAAATTCTAAATTTTCCCGCAGTTTCTTAAAATATTTTTATTATGTAACCTATTTGGAATTTTTAGAAATATTACAGGTATGGAGAAAGTCATATGGTGGCAACATCAGATTTTTATAGCATTGCTCTTATGTAAAAATGTGTTTCGCAATACGCTGATTCGCGACACGCTCTGGTTTTTTTGGAACGCAACCCGAGCGTATTGCGAGATATACCTGTATATTTACTTTTTATTTTGTTTTCATACTGACATTTTTACGTTATAAACATTTCAAATTTAAATGATCGGAAAATAGTATAATAATGAATTATATCTATATATTTATAGCGTAAAAAATGAAAATTTTAATGCGAATGTAACAGTCACCTTAACGTGCGATGCATCAAATTAAACATCTCGACCTCCAGATTTGCAGAAAAATTATAAAATAGGGTACTACCGGGTTATCCCGGACCCCTATTAAAAATTCTAAAATATTATCATTGTACTCTAGTACCCGAAACCAAGTTAAGTTGCTGGGGGTTTGAATCGTTCCATATTACTCCTCGTTCCGGGTCGGGTAAAGTGGTTGGGGGTTAGATTCGTTTCATTTTCCTCCCCCTAGGTTGGGTTAAGTGGTTGGTGGTTGGATTCGTTCCATTTTCCTCCTCCCCCTGGTTTGGGTGTTGGATTCGAATCCTAGATCACAATAAAAATATTATAGCATATTTAATAGGGGCCGGGAATAACCCAGGAGTACCTAAAATTGAAATCGCTCAAAACCGTTGGCGAGATATTGAGGATGTTTGACGTAATTTTAGTGGTTGATGTTAAAGTAGCACTGCTAGTGGACATTAGACGCTGTAGAAAATAATGTGGCACTCCAAGCGTACATTAGTAAAAGGAAATAAAACTTTCAGTCGCTGACCTTCATGGTAATGTGACAAAAGGCGAACTACCAAACAGTATTTAATCTAACCAACCAGTCCATTTATGGACGAGCAACTGCTAATTTGTTTTTAATCGTAAGGAAAGCATATTTTTCTGAGACACAAAATAAAAAATCTAACAGCCATAGCAACGAGCTCATGACTTTTAAAAGAGAAATGGCAATCTAATTAAAGTTGCATTGGTACAACGCTTTCAATAATATTTAAGGACATTATAATGAATTATTGATTTTGATATACTAATTGAATCCCAACAAATGCTTTGACGCAGACCATAAACTACACGTTTTCTTTACTATTGGGTTTGTTTTTGTCGATGCTACTGATTTTTTCACACTCTCGACTTTTAACTCTTCCTTTCCTTTCGTTCTTCGTTTGCACCATATTGGGATAACATATAATGATGGGGGTGTGGGGGAAAGGGGAGAACGAAAGAGAGAAAGAAGGAGAGAGAATAAAAAGAGAGGGACAGTTGAATGGACATAGTGAGGAATAGAATAAGGGAAAGCGGGAGTTAGGGAAAGGAGGGAGGGAGCGAGGGATATAAGGAGGCAGAGAGATGGGAAAGAGAGATGGAGATAAGGGGGTGAGAGTGAGGGAGGGAGGTGAGTAAGAGGAAAGGAGAGAGAAGACCAAAAATAGGACTACATATAATGTTCTATCTTAAAAATATTCCGGAAGGAGGAAGTTCAGGGTTGCACAACGGCAGCAGACGAATTTGCCTCCCGGTGCACTTATGGACGAAGCCCCTAGTCCTAGTAATAAACGTATTAAATTCAACAGAATCATTTTTTCAATTTTAAATGTCGAAAATATTGGTTGATGACGTGAATTGAGCGTGCCGGTCCAAGACCTACCATTCAACACACGATCCAAGAGATGCATCCTTTTCAGTCCATCGTAGGTTATCTCTCCGCCATCTTCTTTCGTCACCCTGTCCACTTCTTCCCTGAGTTTCTTCTGAACGGCTTTTCCATACTCGGACGACGAGAGCTCAAAGAGAGCGAAACTCAGGAGAGAGGAGGTAGTTTCGAACCCCGCGGAGAAAAACTGCATGACTTGAGCGGTGAGGTCATCGAGGCTGACGTTCGCCCAGGACGGCTCCGCTTAAAAGAGAATATCACCCAGTGGTTTTACATCCGAACTTGCTCAATTGATGCAAGTTATATTTGGTTTTTCTCGGCATATGATGCTTATGAGAAGATAATGAATGTTTTCAATACTAAAAAATAAGGTCATTAATAACTATCCAGTGATGCCCATTTATGTTGCATAGCTGCTATGTGCTCCGAGTGGATATGGAAGTAACCATTTTAATCAATGAAGGCGTAGATGATGAAACAAGTCTATATACGTTATCTTAAAGTTTTAATGGAAATTCTTTACAAATTTTATTGAAAATGGTTTTCAGCTAGATATTCATATATATTTCTTCATTCTAGTTTGATATGTAATGAAGAACTTATCATTATTAGTGTATTTTTGTAGGAATATTTGTAACGCATAAAGCAAATAGTGAAGTTTTAGCATGTTCGACATCCTGTGATTTTATAAATAAGTATGTTTCGAAATTCGTGTTTGTTTAAAGAGGATAGCAAATATTGTTTTTGTAAACGTGAATCTTTTCTAAAGAAGGTTTTTGGCAAAACAACCTACCTTTCGCTCGAACGTTCTCTTTATTTCCGCCATCGAGATGTTCAATTTCTTCATCGTCATTGTCCTCCTTAAGATCGCTCGAGTGAAGTCCCCGCTTTTTAAGCAAAACCAAATGATGGATAAAGTCTCCGTATCCTTTTGCTCCTCCTTCTCCCTTTTCGATGGCCGCCTCCCTCCTCTCCACCATTTTTTTGACTAAATTTCGGAAGAACACAGACGATTGCTCGTCCGTGAACTTCAGTCGCAGTTTTTGAAGTAGTTTCGGAAAAACAAACATCAACTGTGGGAAAAAAATTTACGTCTTGAAAATTCAAAGTAATAAGTTGCGGAAAAAGGATAGCAACTAGTATTCGTACCGCCATTAGAATTTTTCTTTTCCATGTAGTTTGGAAGCTCAACTTTCCCATTTTTCGGAACTCGGAGGTCTCCGGATTCTGCAAAGCGTCACAATGTATTCCGAAAGCGCAAGTAGCAATGACGTCTGTCGTAAAGCAGGCCATGTACTCCTACGGTAAAATAATCATCATACAATTCCCAGAAATAACGCAAAATAAAGCAAGCAAATGTCCCAAGGATAGTCCTCATTAATCAATAAAATTACTTAATGAATCGACTATTTATTCCTTTTTAGCGAAATGCTTGAAATTCTGTAACGAATGATTATGCAGTGAAATTTGTTTCCACCTTGACCTCACTATCATACCGTATATATAGGGTAATAGAAATATTGCAATTTATTAAGTGATGGCTTTTAAATATATTTTAGCATGTTCTTCCACCCTTCTTTCCCATTCCATTTCTTAGAAATTGATGTAAAGAACGGACCATAAGATCTCTATGCCGTTGGCATAAGCTGGATAATGAGAATAAATTGAAATCGGAAGAAAAATTCTGCATTTACCGATAAACCAACGCTAGAAGTGGAATTGTGACGCAACTCATAATAAAAAGGAATTTAGACTGTTGGAGATTTCTTGTGAATGGATAATATATTTATTATAAAACTGAAGAAAAATTTGGAGGTAAAATTAGAAGAATGAAAGAAAGGTCATTGACCGACTCGGAGAGGAAAGAAAGTTGAAAGAAAATAAGTATGCGAAGGGCAGAAGAATGTGGGAACGAGGTTAAACGTGATGTTAGGGATAACTTTGCTTTTTGTAATCAGGGTATTCTACTACATATCCGCTCATGTTGACATCGCTATAATAGAAATGTTTCAACGTGTTCCAACTCACCTTGGCCTCGAAAATGACTTCTCTCCCGTTTTTCTCCACTTCAGACTTCAAGGATTGAAGGAGCTCGTCAGAACAAGCTTTCATTATAGGAAACATCGCCTTCATCCGACCTGAAGTAAAGGTGGGACTAAGCCTTGCTCTCATGTCCTTCCACCGTTGACCCCTGAGATTCGCAAGAGCTTTCATATTCAGGGGATCAATTTCTTCATCCATTTCAAAAGCTCTATCCATGAAGACGTGGAAGTCCTTAATGAGAATGTGTCTACAAAAGTGTGGATAAATTTGAAAGATTAAATGCATAGATTTCCATATAGTCATCTGTTACGGCCGTTACTTAATAGAAATTCATAAATATAAATAACTTTGTAAATTCCTACAATACTTGTATTGTAGGAATTTACAAAGTTATTTTATTTCTGAATAAAAGATTTCCGTTTAAACAGAGCGATGCAAGCATGGAATAAATTTCAGACGGCTTGAAGAGAAATCGAAAGAAGTAAGATACCATTGTTAAAGTGTGATGTGGAAGCGCGTTTTCTTAAATATTTTCAGAGTTCTGTTTTGTCTTCCCCTTATGGAAGGAGAAAACCCGCACCGTAAGACTATGTGGATCCTCACTAGGCCGTCGCATGCTTGAAGACTTCACTCCTTCTATAGTATCATTTCTAAATTATGAATTTTCCTATTTTGGTGTTTCCTATTGGAAAATCTATGAAATATTTGAAAAATCTAATAATTGAAAAAGTCATAAAGCAATAAGAGATACGTAATTCTAAATGAATTTTCCTAATATCTCTTAAAACAAAATAGTTTACTGTACACAGACAGACGCACAGAGTGATCGGATAATCACGTTTTTATTATTTTATGAAAACGTGCTAAAATTATGATGAAGAAAATAGTTGTGGATAAGAATATGTAGAGAACAATTAAATTGTTGGTATATATTGCAAGTGCTTTACGTTAAATATAGCTGAATGGGGAATGGTTGAAGGCTTTCATTACAAGAAAGCAACTTTAGCAGTCTTATCGAGTAGTTAAATTTCCTCCACTAAATTGTTGACAATTAAAAATAATTATTTGCTCGCTTACTTAAGAAAATCTGGGTCTTTGATCAATAGGCACGGCTTAGTTCCTTGATAGTATCCTGCGAAGGGATTGTCACCGGCAGTTTTGTACAATTCTTCGAATACGTCTGTGAAATTCTTCTGGCCGGTAAAGAGATTGAAAGTATGTCCGAAGAAGGGAAGGGGCGTGCCAGACACTTCTGGAAATCCTCGCTTTTTCCAGTAGTCGAATGTTGACATTAGGTAGAAGTACAAGGCCGCAACGGTTACTGCTACTAGCGACGCCAACACCCTCCAGTCGCACGACAGCAGGCCTTTCTCATCCGCTTCGGTCATTATTCTTCCTAAATTGAGTAAAATACGAGGTGTAAATTAATATTTTACCTATGGTTTTGCCTAGCATCTACATTTGTAAATACATCACAAAGCCCACGAATATAATTGCTGTCGGATATTTAGTCTCTGGATTTATCACGTGATAAATTCGAGTATCTGGTAGTCGAAGACGTGTTTTTATATTCTTTTTTGGGATGTCATGTATGTCAGAGCATTGCGTGGCGCATAATCGTTGCGTCATCTACTGGACGAAAGATATTTATATGAATGCATTACGAGGAAATGGGAGAAAGGAAACAGCTGGTATTACTTCCACGGCGACACTCCGATCCCACTGTCGCGTACTTCTTCTTTTACAAATAATATGCGCAAGTTATTTTTTTAGCAAAGCTTACTTACATAGGCGAACGTAGCTACTCCCAGTCTACGCGTAACGTAGAAGCCCACCGGCTTAGAAATACTAAGTTCATCAACTTCTTTTTTTGTGCGCATACAAATCTAAACATTACATTGTGTATTTACTGATGGAGTCAGAGTAATAATCAATGTTTGTTTACTTTTCAGTAGTGAAGGAAAATTGTTGCACCCGGACTACTCCACTGTCTAGTTTGCATAACCTCCAGTCTGCTGTTGTTTAGATTATGAGTATGACTTTGGTAAAAGAAAACAAAGATGCACAATAGACAAAAATGACTATACCTGAAGATCTTCAATCCAACGATAAGGATTCACTCGTACGGAGCAAGAGTTGCAAGCTTCGGCGTCCGACCTTGGCGGAGCATCTGTGAACACTGCCGCGTAAACAGCGCTCGCGGCGGAGGCCGAGCGCGGCTATATAGTGTGTGGGAAAGGGCGATAGAAGGAAAAAGATTATATATTCTCGAGTACCAAGGGAAGCGAGGGGAAAGATGGAACGCATGCGAGTTCATCGGCTCGCGACATGTATTTTGGATGGTGTAATGAATGTGAAGATAAAACAATTCCGTTTAAGCATAACACAAACACGCAATTTTTATATTTGACATCAATTGTAATAACAACAAGATTATCCAAATGGAACTTATGATGCCTAGGTTCCACATAATTATTTTAAATTAAATGCGGTTCAGCTGTTACTTATATTAAGTGCTTTTTTCTAAAAAAAATTAAACGTTACGCTTATCAAAGTAGCGTACCAGTTATAGTGTGAAATATAAGATATTAACTAGACGCCTGATGTATTAACCGGCACGTGTACCGGTCGAAAAAAGCCCTGTTTATTTTGGCTTTAATAGCTTCAGTGGCGGAACTAGTAAGCTACGGGTCCTGGTGAAAGAATGTTTAGTGGGCTCCCTTAGGTATTCAACCGGACCAATTTTCATTACTATGGACTTTTTAACTTTTTTATTGATTTCTAGTTGTTCGTATTTTAAAAATATATATGCAGAGTCAATCTAATAGACGCTAGTACTCTTAAGTGGAGTGGAGTGACTTGTGACGGTGATTTACCGTCATTACTCGTGTACCGCGCGCACATTTTCCCCCAAAATGTCGGTAAAAAAGGGGACTCTGCGTCTTACATGAGGATTTCGGAATAGGCTATTTAAATTGCGAGTGTACATAGTAAATTCACTCCCGCACGCTTGCGTTTACCTTTATACTTGCAAAAGACGAAGAATTCTACGAAGTATAAGCGCCGACCTTGTTTCATAGAGGGAGAATTGGTCAAGGGTCCGAATTTTTTTAAAAATCCCAGATGTCAACTTATTCCGGCACGAATTAATGCATGCATGGTGCACGAGGGCTCGCGATACATGAGTAAATACGGTAATTTTGACGTGAGGGCAACTTTAATTGCTTTCCGATGGCACATTTTAAATGTAACCATTCATACATGAGTTACACAAGGGGGTGGAAGAACCATCTTTTAAAGGGAAAAATGATCACAAATACAAATTTAAGTGAAGAAAACAAAAAACGAATATAAAAAAATATTCATATTTAACAGAACTATTGTGCACTGGAATGAGTTGCCTGCTGAACTATTTGAGCCCTTCCCAAAGTGTGTAAATGCTTTTAGGAATAGATGTAAAGCTGGTTTGTGATTTTTCTGTGATTTTGTGATTCTTTTGTGATTTTTTAAATATTTCTCCTTCCTTTTTGAAACTTGAATTTTCTTGTTTGCAGTGATATTTCTTATGAGTGATATTTTTGTTTTGTCATTACTATAGATCTTTTTATTGCTGTCTTATTGTTGGTCTTTAGATCTCATTGTTGGATGTGTGAGAGACCTACCAAGGTTTATTTATGTTACCACCTGGCAGATCGCCAACTTGTAGCACTAAGTTTTAAATAAATAAATACCAAGTTGACGGCAACGCGCTGGCAACTCAGTGTTCGTTCAAACGATACATATTTATGTATGTTTTATGATTGAACTTACATTCACAGAGCGTTAAAGTGAAAGAATTACGTTTTGGCAATACTTGTTAACGTATTTCTGCAAATATTTTTGTTTATCTGAACTTGATCTTTGGTTAGCAACCGTCCCATTTATAGCATATCATCAACACATCTTTGAATTTGGCGTGAATTACATATCGCATCATGTTAAAATTGAATCACTTTGGAATGAAAGCTCAGGTGACGATGACTTTCTATTGACTTAAGTTGCTGTCATATCAAAATCAAATCATCGTCAGGGGTCACCTTGGCATACAAGCCCTCTAGGAATAAAAATTAATTTTTAATCTTGAAATAATGTTGCTTCGTTGCTACATATGATTGAATTGGATAAACTGTTGATGGCAAGTAATGGCCCGTGCGGTACCAGTGCCGACACAAGTATCTACTCGTCCGTGCATCATCCGTGCTGTATCCGAACAGTGACCTTATTGCTGTTGGCGAATGCTAGTGTAGCATTGCCGGTCGGACGGCAACAATACTGTCCGTATCAGTGCCGTGACCATGGCCGTGAAAACTTGAAAAATATCGTTGCCGAAAGTATGGTAAATGTATAATGATACGTGTAATGATTCTCAAGGGTATTTCATTAGCTACTAATTATAGACTATAGGGTGGATAGCAGAACAGGCCCCGGGGCACTGCCCCGACCTATTTCCACCACTGAATAGCTTTCAAATCACCGCGGATGAGTTGGTCTTTGTCTTCCCAAATTTCATAATTTAGAGTTATAAAACACTACAAACGGAAAACTAAATTGATCACGCGTATTTGTGAGGCAAAAATAACGCATGTATTAGACCAGAGGTCGGTAACGCGGCGACCGCGGGCGCCATGGCGCCCGCAAGACATTTGTGTGTCGCCCGCCAGCCAAAAAGAGAACTCAAACAATTACGGAAAACTCTCAGAAGACCAATAAGTTGAGGAACAAGATGAAGAATAGAACTTTGTAACCAGCATCTTATTCACATCACACCGATACGAGTCGTATGCCTGTTACAAAATAACATCGTCAAGGTCAGGACTTGTAAGCGAACAGAATGGGGACATACATTGTTGGATAAAGACATTGTTGTCATTAACAGAGTTCTTTTCATAATGACTCCTCCGTTACCCCTCTCTTGTTTATCCACGCCCCTTTCCCTTCTCCCTACCCTGCCCTAGTATATATACATCCTTCACAGCGAGAATAGAAGCCGCTATCGTGTTTGTGTGATTGCCGTGCCTGTGCTGACAATTGATACAAACCTTCTCGTACGAACTGTACGAAAAGATAGGGAATTCTCCGTCCCTAGTGTATGCTAGGTGGTGTCCTGTCGCCTTCAATCGCTATTACTGGTGCAAGGCTAACTGAGATCCTTGTTCTCAACCCGTCGTGTACTAGAGCTCCGTTAGCCGGTTCAGGCTATTTGGAGGTAGGCGCTCGATACGGGAAAACTATTTCCCTATGTCGCGTAAAACTCCCAAGTTCTTGTCAAAAGTCTTTGGTTTCGGATTTCTGTCCTCCGTCTTGTAGCATAACTTGGCTCGAGTTATTGTTGTGAGTTGTTGGTTTCGGAGTTCTATCCTCCGTCTTGTAGCATAATTTGGCTTGAGTTATTGTTGTGAGTTGTTGGTTTCGGAGTTCTATCCTCCGTCTTGTAGCATAACTTAGCTCGAGTTATTGTTGTGAGTCGTTGGTTTTGGAGTTCCGTTCTTTGCTTAGTTTACAAAGTATAGGGTTTGGGAGATTTTTCTTCGTCTCTTACAATATCAGCCAGTGATAGCTCATATCCCTCTTCATTGGTTAAATATAAATTAATTTAAATTGACCAACAGTTCACAATATTTCTGATATTTTCCCAATATTCATTGTGTTGTGTTTACTAATTCATTTGTAGAAAATTTCATCCCCATTATGAGTAATAAGAGGCGAAGGACATATTACTTCAATGTTGATTGGGAAGAACAATTCTGTTTTATTGATTTGAAAGTAAAGTGTGTTTGTTTATTGTGCAATGCTTGTGTCGCACTATCAAAGAAAAGTAATGTTGAAAGACATTTTAATACGGTCCATGGAAATTTTAATACTAATTATCCATTAAACTCTGAGATCAGGAAAAAGAAAATTTCTGATATGAAATCTCTTTTAACTAAACAGCAGAGCATTTTACCAGACCAGTGCAGCAATCAAAAAGAGCAACGATTGCATCGCTTCAAATTTCACATTTGTTGGCCAAGAGAAAAAAGCCTTTTGAAGATGGTGAGATTGTAAAAGAAGCCATGTTAGCAATTGCTGACTCACTTTTCGAAGATTTTGAAAATAAAAATGAAATTACCTCAGCAATGAACATGATTTAGTTATCAGCAAGAACAGTTACAAGAAGAATTGAAGTTATTGCAACCAATATGGAGAAAAAGTTGGCAAATGATTTACAAAAATGTATTTTCTTCTCGTTGCAACTGGATGAGTCAACAGACATATCAGACACTTCTCAATTGGCTATGGTTGTGAAGATGGTGTTTAATGATTTTTCAGGAAAGGAAGAATTTCTTAAAATGAGTAAACAGACATATCAGACACTTCTCAATTGGCTATGGTTGCGAAGATGGTGTTTAATGATTTTTCAGGAAAGGAAGAATTTCTTAAAATTCTTCAATTAAAGGGACGAACAAGAGGTGAAGACATTTTTTCAGCTTTAAAAAAAATATGTTCAAGAAAGTAATATACCACTAATGAAGTTGACCGCAATTACTACAGATGGTGCACCTTCGATGACAGTTTGTAAAAATGGATTTATTGCGCTATGTAAAGAAGACCCTCTCTTTCCAAAATTTATTTCATATCACTGCATTATACATCAAGAAATGTTATGCGCAAAAGTTCTTCATTTTCAACATGTCATGAAAACAGTAACAAAAATAATAAATTCCATAAGAGCCGTACCAATGCAACACCGATTGTTTAAACTGCTTTTACAAGGTGAAGATGCCGAATTCAATGATCTCCTTTTACATAGGGAAGTTAGATGGCTCAGCAGAGGCAAAATACTTTTGAGGTTTATAAATCTCATATAGGAGGTAAAGGAATTTCTCACGTCAAGAAATGAATATTATGCACAGTGGGATGACAAAGCTTGGTTGATGGATTTCGGACTTCTTGTTAATATAACTATAAAATTAAACGAACTGAATATGGAGATACAAAAATACAATAATCAATAATACAAAAATCAACACATTGCAAAAATGATAAGTGCAGTAGATGCATTCAAATGTAAATTGGCATTGTGGAAGTATCACCTAGAGAGAAATTCACTATCACATTTCCTGAATTTAAAATATATTGTTGAGAGGCTGACTGATGTAAATGTTACCACTGAACCATTTTCACAACACATTGAAACTCTTGTGAAGGAATTTAATTTTAGGTTTCGTCAGTTTTCTGAAGTAAAACCCATAATAACATTCTTTGCAATTCCGTTCAATTTTATGGACAGTGATATATCTGTATGTCTGTTAATACTGGAACTTACTTTAATATTGTTAACACCGAGGTCTTAGAAATGGAAATAATAAATATGCAGAATGATATTATTTTAAGGTCACATAAAAATGATGAAAACCTTTGGAATTTAGTTGACGAAAATCGCTATACATTATAAAGAAAATGTGCCCTAAAAATATATTCTTACTGTGCTTCAACATACACTTGCGAGTCCATTTTTTCAAGCATGAAACACTTGAAATCCAAGTATCGATCGAGACTCACCTATTACAATTTAGACAACTGCCTAAGACCAGGTATTTATTATAGAAAGTTGGCTGAAGATATGCAGTCCCAAGTTTTACATTGATTTATTTTTCATGTTTTTATAATAAATTCTTTAATAGTTTTTCTCTTATATATATATATATATACAAAAATTACATTTTAATAAATATTGGTACACATCTACTATTGTTACCTCACTTCACGCCCCCAATAATTAAAGTTGCGCCACTGATACAGAGAGATATCAACTGATCTTGCTTATGCGCCCTTCACGTCCTCAGTAATATAAATTGTGCCCTCGTAGGTGAAAAGGTTGCCGACCCCTGCATTAGACTATACCGAATCTGAGTACAACAATAGTCATTGTAATAGCAACACTCCCATAATTAGTGATAAAAACTACAAAAATGCCAGTATTTATGTGAAATTCGAATAAATAAGATCGATAAGCAAAATTCTATGGTAAAATATTAGAATTAGAATTCTTTTCCTCAGAGAATAGTACAAATCCCGCACTGATATTACGATTCTAAGATTTTTTAATGTGTAAGAGAATATTACCCGCAGTGGATTTCAGATTTCACATGTAAAACAAATGCACGGATGGTTACTGTAATCGAACCCGCGACTTTCAATCTTCGCAACAAAAATTATCCTCGAGAGCTCGGCCTCAGCAGCAAGAGATTTCCACCAAGTGTCATGAAAATTTGTCAATTGGTTGAAAGTTAATAGGGGAGGGGGAGGGCAGACAGAGAGACAAACTCAACAAAGATACTATAAGCCTATTTCCATTCTGGAAAGTAACAATCCGATTACTTTATTTATACTTGTAGTATTCTTTTTTTAAATATCTATGTCTTAATATTTGTGACCAGGAGATTTTATATTCTGTAATGCTGAAGGTATCAAGTCTAGCGTATTACCTACACTACATTAATTTCATATCCTTACTCTAACTACCAGAAAAATATGAACAGTGCACTATGCATATTAATTTCCTAACTAGGGGACTATTTTAATTGTTATTATATAATTTGCAATATTTCTTTATATACAATTTAGTGTTAGAATTCTTGAATACCCCACATATTTCCATGTGTAAAATAAGGTTCAGGCATAAAAATTCCAACTTTGGCTAAGGTTTGGCCTTGCAATTTATTTAATGTCATGGCATAAGACAGTTTGATCGCAAATTGTCTGCAATGCATACTAAAAGGAATTGCTGGATCATTTGGCATGTCAGTTTGTGCTCGTGGGATAAAGTGAATGATTCCAGTCACAAACCCAGTAAAGACTTCCAATAATTAATTTAATTATTAATCACATTTAATTACTCAGTCACTCATCATTTTCTCTCACATTTTCCAATCATAACCCATGCTACATGCCTCTTATTTATGTTAAATAATAGTAAATTTGAATCTCGAGTTAAATCATATGTCAGATTCAATGAACTTGATTGTATTGTAACTTTAATTGGAATAAAATAGAAGCTAAATATAAATACCGATAATCAAATGAAACCGATACATATACAGCATCTATATTAATTTAATTTATCATTATAATGTAAGACTTTCATTTAAATACTAACTAAAATTAATATAGCATGTTGTACACATTGAAGCTTTATGTACTTTTCTATGTATTAAAGAAATTCTGATTTTAATTGTTACCTATACATAAACAAAGCTTCAATGTGTAAAATGTTAAATGAAGGAAATATGTAAGTTTATTTACTAACATTACTAACTACATACTATCGTTAGTAACCCTACAAACTCTGTAATATACTTATATATAAGATGAACACTACTTGTATTAGTTATAAGATGATCTGCCAGGTTGCAGCAGTCCACTGTTTTTCCATACTCTCTACACAAGGTCTTGAAAACTAACTGCACTTGGCAAGTGTCACCTCACCTTGTACAATATAAAAGAGATAAACATTATTGCCTTATTATATAACAAAATTGAAATTAGGATCTCCCTTGGAAATTGTTTCAGTAATGGAATCAACAATTATTCTGGAAATATTTGTGCAACATGCTTTATCATTTCATCAACAATATATTCCTCAGTGGATGAATTCTTTCCAAAACAAATTTATGTTGCAAAAATGCCACAGTCATAAGGATTGCAGTCATTGGACATGGTAAAACATATTGTTTATTCAACATCCATAAATTCTTTCAATATAAACTAGTTATTCTTCTTTTAGTTTTCTACTGTTCATACTAACATATATATTATTCACTGTTCCAAGGTAATGGGTGAAAATTCAGTTTTCCTATTTTAGATCCTTCAATACTGTTATACAAAATTTGAAGATATGTTGTACCATGGGAGTTTTGCTTAATGTTGATTGGAAGCTGGACAAATAATACACTTGAGGGTGGAAATTAGTGTGAGCCGATATTATTTCGCCAAAATAGTCCATATGTGTATCTTCTAAGCAGAGACATACCAAAAAATGTGTGGGTCCCCCTGCCAAAACAAAATTGAAGTCCTGGAAAAAAATCTTAATGGCCTCATGAAAAATATATGAGCCTGCACGGGTGTTGCATGGGTGTCCGCTATACCACTGCTTCTAAGTAACCATTGGTAGTTAAAAGACCTGTCTCCAGTTCTGAACTCATTATATCTACAGAAATACCATTACTTTCACCTATTTTCCTTGGACATACACGTTTGCTTTCATATAATGTAGCTCTTTCCATTTGATTTTCATCGATTGCAGTGGGTGGATGTATTTCATAAGTTTCATTCATTTTTCAGACAAATATTTCATCATAACAAATATTTTTTTAATTCAAAAGCTTTTAAATCCACAGCGATTTTCGTTTTTCCCACATGTAAAAATAATAGATTAAAACTATCCCCAAACTTTGCAATTTTAGAATTTTATACTTTCTCCATTATGGGGTACTAATGCTACACATTTGTGCCAAATTTTAAAGTTGTAGAACTTCTAAAAGTGAAATAACATTTATCTAATTGTTTAAATTTAAATAACTTTTAAAAGACACAATAAAATTTCATGGATACATTGAAATGTTTATTCGTTTTTATAGATTAAACTCTAAATAACTTAAAACTTTCAGCTTTCTAATTCGCCCCGTAGTATCTAAACATATACCTATTAGTTTAAACTTTAAGAATTTTTAACTGCCGAAGAAATTAAAGTATCAAAATTTCTATAATCCCTATTTCGTTTTTTTTACAAACACTACCTCAAAAAATTATTTCAGCTCCGTAGCACATTCAGTAATACGTAAACCTCAAAAATATGTTTAAACAATTTGAGAATTTTTAGTGGTCAAATTTTTTAACTTTTTTAAAATTTCATTTTTTTTGTATAATTTTCTACAAAATGATTTCAAAAACTGGAACATACAGCATATAGTTTCCAAGATAAAAATTATTAAACTTTAAAGTGCAAATGGGGTTAAAACAACCCCTAGAAATCAACAATTTTGAAATTATTGATTTTTATAGTTGATTATGAGAAAAATTCTATAGACCTGCAAAATTTCAGCTTCATAAGCTTATTAGATTGGTCTACACACTGGGATAACTTTTTCCCATGCTAACTTATGGGAGATATTCCGGGGTATCTGGGGTCGAACCCAGGACACTGTAAGCAAAATTAACAATAATTCCTAATAGATATTGTGGCCATCTAGCAACACTGAAAATTTTGTTTTTCTAGCTTACGGGTAAGTGTCCAAAATTAATATACAAAAATGACGCAATGCTTTTCTTATGGGAAAAAACGCAACTTTCGGAATTTCTGGAGTCGAACTCATGTCACTTATGTGAGAAGTCTCATTTTATCTGAAGGTTTTCCTATTATATCTACTAAAACTTTCACCTCTGTAGCTTTTGTAGTTTGGGCTGGACATTAGTATCCTCCTATATATATGTTAAATCCTCCTCTGTAAGAAACGTCGATATATAATGACTAGTAATTGGTGCTAGCATACTGCAAGCATTTCATCTCACCTTAAAAAAACATTAATTTCGCAATTGTTTAAACAAATTTTCAGGGTTTAGGCATTTCCGAATGTGCTACGGTGCTGAAATTTTTTTATAAGTAGAAATCTTATAAAAACGAAATAGGGATTATACAAATTTTGATATTTTAATTTGTTTGGCAGTTAAAAATTCTTAAAGTTTAAACAAATAGATAACTGTTTAGGTACTACAGGAGAAGCTAGGAGGCTAAATTTTTCAAATTATTTACAGAGTAGTGCATTTGCACAAATAAACATTTAATTTTACCATATATGAATTGCGGCGGCAGTTATAAATTGTTTAAATTTAAACAATTTGAAAAATATTATTTGACCTTTAGAAGTGCTACAACTTTAAAATCTGGCGGAAATGTGTAGCATTAGTACCCCATAATGGAGAAAGTGTAAAATTTTTAAAATTGCAACATTTGGGGATTGTTCTAAACTATTATTTTTACATTTGGGGAAAACGAAAATCGTTGGGGAGGTGAAATCTTTAGAATTAAAAGAATATTTATAATGATGAAATGACTGTCTGAAAAATTAATGTTTTTTTTAAGGTGAGATGAAATGCTTGCAGTATGCTAGCACCAATTACTAGTCATTATATATCGACGTTTCTTACAGAGGAGGATTTAACATATATATAGGAGGATACTAATGTCCAGCCCAAACTACAAAAGCTACAGAGGTGAAAGTTTTAGTAGATATAATAGGAAAACCTTCAGATAAAATGAGACTTCTCACATAAGTGACATGAGTTCGACTCCAGAAATTCCGAAAGTTGCGTTTTTTCCCATAAGAAAAGCATTGCGTCATTTTTGTATATTAATTTTGGACACTTACCCGTAAGCTAGAAAAACAAAATTTTCAGTGTTGCTAGATGGCCACAATATCTATTAGGAATTATTGTTAATTTTGCTTACAGTGTCCTGGGTTCGACCCCAGATACCCCGGAATATCTCCCATAAGTTAGCATGGGAAAAAGTTATCCCAGTGTGTAGACCAATCTAATAAGCTTATGAAGCTGAAATTTTGCAGGTCTATAGAATTTTTCTCATAATCAACTATAAAAATCAATAATTTCAAAATTGTTGATTTCTAGGGGTTGTTTTAACCCCATTTGCACTTTAAAGTTTAATAATTTTTATCTTGGAAACTATATGCTGTATGTTCCAGTTTTTGAAATCATTTTGTAGAAAATTATACAAAAAAAATGAAATTTTAAAAAAGTTAAAAAATTTGACCACTAAAAATTCTCAAATTGTTTAAGCATATTTTTGAGGTTTACGTATTACTGAATGTGCTACGGAGCTGAAATAATTTTTTGAGGTAGTGTTTGTAAAAAAAACGAAATAGGGATTATAGAAATTACCATAACTTAATTTGTTTGGCAGTTAAAATTTCTTAAAATTTAAACAAATAGATAACTGTTTAGGTACTACGGGATGAGCTAGGAAGCTGAAATATTCACATTTTTACAAAGTTGTGCATATGCACAAAAAAAATTTCAATTTTACCATGCATGAATTGCAATGGCCGTTAGAAATTATTTAAATTTAAATTATTAAAAAATATTAATTTACTTCTAGAAGTGCTGCAACTTTAAAAATTGGCTAAAATATGTAGCAATAGTACCCCATAAAGATGATAGTTAAAATTTTTGAAATTTCAAAATTTGAGGATTGTTTTAAACTATTATTTTACATGTCGGAAAAACGAAAATCGCTGCGGTAGTGAAATGTTTAGAATTAAAAGAATATTTGTGATGATGAAATGTCTGTCTGTAAAATGAATGTTTTTTCAAGGTGAGATGAAATGCTTGCAGTATGCAAGCGCCAACTACTAGTCATTATATATAGACGTTCCTTACAGAGGAGGACAGGAGGAGGAGGATATAACTTACTAGTAGTTGGTGCTTGCATACTTCAAGCATTTCATCTCACATTAAAAGAACATTCATTTTTCGGACAGAAATTTCAACATTACATATAGTCTTTTAATTCTAAAGATTTCATTTCTGCAGCGATTTTCGTTTTACCCACATGTAAGAATAATATTTTAAAACAATCTCCAATTGTCGCAATTTTAAAATTTTTACACTTTCTTCATTATAAGGTGCTAATGCTACACATTTTAGCCAAATTTTAAAGTTGTAGCACTTCTAGAAATAAAATAATATTTTTCTAATTGTTTAAATTTAAATAATTTTTAACGGCCGCCGCAATACATATATGGTAAAATTGAAATGTTTATTTGTGCAAATTTACTATATTGTAAATAATTTGAAAATTTCAGTTTCCTAGCTCATCCCATAGTACCTAAACAGCTATCAATTTGTTTAAACTTTATGAATTTTTAACTGCCAAACAAATTAAAATATCAAAATTTGTACAATCCCTGTTTCGTTTTTTTAAGAATTCTACTTATAAAAAAAATTTCAACTCCTTGGCACATTCGGAAATATGTTAACCTTGAAAATTTGTTTAAACAATTGCGAATTTTTAGCGGCCGCATTGTTGCACTTTTTCAAATATTTTCGTTTTTTCTAGTCGGTTTTGCACTAAATCCTACCTAAGAAAAAAATTTTGAATCTCCAGCTTATCTGGAAGTGCCTAAACATTAGTATCCTCCTGTTATATGTTATATATCATTATATATCGACGACTCTTACAGAGGAGGATATAACAGGAGGATACTAATGTCCAGCCCAAACTACAAGAGCTAGAGAGCTCATAGTTTCAGTTTTTGTAGATATGATGGAAAAACCAACAGATAGAATGAGACTTCTTACCTAAGTGACATGAGTTCGACTCCATAAATTCCGAAATTTGCGTTTTTTTCCATAAGAAAAGCATTGCGCCATTTTTGTAAATTAATTATGGGCACTTACCGGTAAACTAGAAAAATGAAATTATCAGTGTTGCTAGATGGCCGCAATATCTATTAGGAATTATTGTTACTTTTGCTTACAGTGTCTTGGGTTTGACTCCAGAGACCCCGGAATATCTCCCATAAGTTAGCATGGGAAAACGTAATCTAGTGTGTAGACCAATCTAATAAGTTTAGGAAGCTGAAATTTTGCAAGATTATAGAACTTTTCTCATAACCAACTATAAAAATGGAAAATTTTAAAATTGTTAATTTTTAGGGGTTGTTTTAACCCCATTTAAATATTAAAGTTTAATAATTTTTTAGGTACTACGGGATGAGCTAGGAAGCTGCAATTTTCAAATTTTTTACAGAACAGTGCATTTGCACAAATAAAAATTTCAATCTCTCCATATGTATATTGCGGCAACCGTTAAAAATCTTTAAATTTTAAACAATTAGAAAAATATAATTTTACTTTTAGAAGTGCTACAACTTTAAAATTTGGCTCAAATGTGTAGCATTAGTACCCCATAATGGAGAAAATGTAAAATGTTTAAAATTGCAACATTTGGGGATTGTTTTAAACTATTATTTTTACATGTAGGAAAAACGAAAATCGTTGCAGAGGTAAAATCTTTAGAATTAATAGAATAATTTTAATGGTGAAATATCTGTCTGAAAAATTAATGTTTTTTCAAGGTGAGATGAAATGCTTGCAGCATGCAAGCACCTTCTACTATTATGTTATATCCTCCTCTGTAAGAGTCGTCGATATATAATGATAACAGGAGGATACTAACGGTTAGGCAATTCCAGATGTCCTGGAGATTCGAAATTTTTTTCATAGGTAGGATTTTGTGCAAAAACGACTAGAAAAAACGAAAATCTTGAAAAAGCGCCACAATGCTGCCGTTAAAATTCGCAATTGTTTAAACAAATTTTCATGGTTTATGTATTTCCGCATGTGCTACGGAGTTGAAAATTTTTTTAAAAGTAGAATTCCTAAAAAAACGAAATAAGGATTATACAAATTTAATATTTAACTTTGTTTGGCAGTTAAAAATTCTTAAAATTTAAACAATTGGATAAATGTTTAGGTACTAAGAGATGAGCTAGGAAAATGAAATTTTTAAATTATTTACAGAGCAGTATATTTGCACAAATAAACATTTCAATTTTACCATATATAATTTTTGGCGGCCGTTAAAAATTATTTAATTTTAAACAATTAGAAAAATATTATTTTACTTCTGGAAATGCTACAACTTTAAAATTTGGCGAAAATGTGCAGCATTAATACCCCATAATGGAGAAAGTATAAAATTTTTAAAATTGCACCATTTGGGGATTTTTTTAAACTATTGCTTTTATATGTGGGAAAAACGAAAATCGCTGCAGAGTTGACATCTTTAGAATTAAAAGAATATTTGTTATGATGAAATGTCTGTCTGAAAAATGAATGTTTTTTCAAGGTGAGATGAAATGCTTGCAGTATGCAAGCACCAACTACTAGTAACATATAACAGGAGGATACTAATGTTTAGGAAATTCCAGATGTGCTGGATATTCGAAATTTTTTTCTTAGGTAGGATTTTATGCAAAACCGACTAAAAAAAACGAAAATCTTGAAAAAGTGCATCAATGCGGCCGATAAAAATTCCCAATTGTTTAAACAAATTTTCAAGGTTTATGTATTTCCGAATGTGCCACGGAGTTGAAATTTTTTTAATATGTAGAATTCTTAAAAAAACGAAATAGGGATTATAAAAATTTTGATATTTTAATTTGTTTGGCAGTTATTAATTCTTAAAGTTTAAACAAATAGATAACTGTTTAGGTACTACGGGATAACCTAGGAAGCTGAAATTTTCAAATTATTTACAGAGTAGTGAATTTGCGTAAATAAACATTTCAATTTTACCATATATTAAATGAGGCGGCAGTTAAAAATTATTTAATTTTAAACAATTAGAAAAATATTATTTTACTTCTAGAAGTGCTACAACTTTAAAATTTGGCTAAAATGTGTAGCATTAGTACCCCATAATGAAGAAAGTGTAAAATTTGTAAAATTGCATTATTTGGGGATATTTTTAAAATATTATTTTTACATGTGGGAAAAACGAAAATCGCTGCGGAGGTGAATTATTTAGAATTAAAAATATATGTGTAATGATGAAATATGAAGAATGAATGTTTTTTATGTTGAGATGAAATGCTTGCAGTATGCAAGCACCAACTACTAGTCATTCTATATAGACGTTTCTTACAGAGGAGAAGGAGGATGATTATATAGGAGGATACTAATGTTTAAGCACTTCCAGATGAGCTGGAGATTTGAAATTTTTTTAGGTAGGATTTTGTGCAAAACCGACTAGAAAAAACGAAAATCATGAAAAAGTGCAACAATGCGGCCGTTAAAAATTCGCAATTGTTGAAACTAATTTTCAGGGTTTATGTACTTCCGCGTGTGCTACGGAGTTGAAATTTTTTTTGAAAGTAGAATTTAAAAAAAACGAAATAGGGATTATCAAATTTTGATATTTTATTTTGTTTGGCAGTTAAAAATTCTTAAAGTTTAAACAAATGGATAAATGTTTAGGTTCTACGGGATGAGGTAGGAAGCTGAAATTTTCAAGTTAATTACAGAGTAGTGCATTTGCACAAATAAATATTTGATACTCTCCAAAGATATATTGCGAAGACCGGTAAAAATCTTTAAAATTTAAACAATTAGAAAAAAATTATTTCACTTCTATAAGTGCTACAAATTTAAAATTTGGCAGAAATATGTAGCGTTAGCACCCCATACTAGAGAAAGTGTAAAATCCTTAAAATCGCAATTTTGGGGGATTTTTATAATCTATTATTTTTACATAAGGGAAAAACGAAAATCGCTGCTAAGGTAAAATTTTTAGAATTAAGAAAATATTTTTAATGATGAAATATGTCTGAAAAATGAATGGTATTTCAAGGTGAGATGATATGTTTGCAGTATGCAAGCACATTCTACTAGTATGTTATATTCTCCTCCTCCTCTGTAAGAAACGTCTATATATAATGATACTAGTAGAAGGTGCTTGTATTCTGCAAGCCTGTCATCTAACCCTGAAAAAAACATTCATTTTTCAAACAGATATTTCATCATTAGAAATATTTTTAAATTCTAAATATTTTACCTCCGCAGCGATTTTTGTTGTACACTTATGTAAAATTAATTGATTAAAAAAATGCCAAAACTTTGCAGCTTTAAGAATTCTGTAATTTCTCCATTATTTTGTGCAAAACCGACTAGAAAATACGAAAATCTTGAAAAAGTGCAACAATGCGGCTCCTAAAAATTTGCAATTGTTGAAACAAATTTTCCAGGTTTATGTATTTCCGTATGTGCTACGGAACTGAATTTTTTTAATATAGGATTTGTAAAATAACGATATTGGTAATATAGAAATTTTGATATTTTAATTTGGTTGGCAGTTAAATATTCTTAAAATTTATACAAACAGGTAAATGTTTAGATACTGCTGGGCAAGATTGGGAGCTGAAATTTTGAAATTATTTAGAGTTTAGTCTACATAAACGCATAAACATTGCAATATATTCATGAAATTGTTATTGCCGCCGTTAATAATTGATTAATTTTAAACAATTAGATAAATATTATTTCACTTCTAAATATGCTACAAATTTACAATTTGGCGGAAATGTGTTGCATTATTAACCCAATGTGAAACCTTTATAATATTCCTAAAATTTAAAAAGTTAGTGATTATTTTATTCCATTATTGTTTCGTAAGGAAAAAACGAAAATCGGTCCCGAGTAGAAATCTTATGAATTAAAGAAATATTTCTCATGATGAAGTATCTCTCCGAAAAATGGATTTTTTTAAGGTGAGATGAAATGCTCGCAGTATGCAAGCACCTTCTGCTAGTATATTATATCCTCCTCTGTAAGGAACGTCTATATATAATGATATATATATATATATACACTGGTAATCAATGCTTGCATACTGCATACTGCAAGCATTGGTGCCCTATAACTACCACACCAAATTTCATTCCTCCTACTTGATGAGAATATTCCACAATGCTATTTACACAGGAAAAACTAAAATGTTGGAGTGCCTGGAGTTGAACCAAGGAATCCTACAGTAGTGTTCTCATTTTATTTTCTTGTCTATTCATGGCATCTACAAACCCTGACAATTTCAGGTCTCTATTTCTTTTAGTTCGGTCTACATACCGTAATCACTTTATCCTATGATTTTAAATGTCTTTTTTTACATCCCGTTTCCAATTTACCTAGCCTCACCTTCTCTGTCAAATTATGTATTTGATACATTTTCATATGTATGTATGAAATTGTGTAAGTGATAAATTCTTTTTAACTGTTCAAAAAATATATACAGTGGTCTTGCACTCCCTAGCATTTGTCTACAATTTTTAGTTGATCCTGAATATCTGCTGTTTTTTTACTACAAATTCCTTCACAACAGCCTCTATATGTTTAGACGTTCATGCACTACCTTTTGTCTGGCATGGGTGACCCTTACAGGAGCATATGATCCAGCCAGTATAGCTCTCTAGGTCCTTGTAAATCACATGCTCTTCCACCACTTCAAAGTTGTAGTCTAGGGAAGGGAAACTACATTCTAACTAATATTATTAATAAGAAAATCTTAATATACAAAGTAATTTTTATTAAAAAACAACTATATGTTATTTATTCAATATATTGCATTCTAAGATAAAAATAACAACTTGAAATTTTGTGGTTATTATTTAATTCAATTATTAAACTATAGCAAAAAAAATTTTACCTTAATTATTTAAGATTTACAACTACATTCATTTCCTGTTCATAATTCAATTTAACCCAATTTTAAAATTCAAAATGTTTTGAGAAGTTCAGAAGCAATATTTAAGGTCCATAAGTAAAGGTAATAGTAAATTGTCAATAATTTCTATAGGAGAGGTTTGTGTACTATATTAACCATGTAACCAATCTTATCATGAGATATTCTATGGCTAGGTAGTAAAACACGTATATCCTTATGGTTTCTTACACACCCAAGAGCTACATATAGCTTTCCATTTGCAAATACATCGTTCCGTAAATTTAATCCTACAAAATCAACAGTTTGCCTCTTTGATTTGTTAATTGTCATAGCATAGGCTAACTTAATATGGAATTGTCTTTGAAAAATTGTTATACCTGCCCGACCTGTTTTAAATTTGAAACAAATTCTTGGAATGAAGACACTTTGAGATCTATCTTGTCCTGGTACATATGCTTCAACTAATCTTTTTGAAATACTTTTTACAATAAGCTCTGTTCCATTAACTAATCCATCATCGAAAGAAAGGTTTCTAATTAGAATGCATACAGCCCCTTTTTCGATATAATTTTGTGATCTGGTATGCAAAAAATTAGCTTTAAGATGCTCAGTGTGCAGATTTTTATTCCTATCATCACATTTATCACCACTATGTAAGTCTACTGAATATCCATCTAACTTTCCAAGAATAATTGAATTTATTTTGTCAGTACCACTATTTGTACCTGCTAATGTAGCTCTTTTACAACAAATATCAGGGCTACTTAGGATATTGTCTGGATCGACAAAGTTGATGAGATCACCAAACTGTCTGTGCTAGTTATCTTTTCCATAGAAATAACCTCCACATTATCTGTAAGTATTTTAGCTGTTTTATCTTCCCTTACTGCAAGGATAAATCTTGAATAATCCTCATCTCCTTGTGATCTAACTGTCTTTGTTAAATGCATTATTCTGACCTCTGCCCATAAATGTGAATTTTTTATGCTTGAAATGATAGTCTCCCACACATCCTCCTTTTATCACTGGTGCAATTTGTCTAAAATCTCCTGCAAGTACAATTAATTTTTCACCAAACAAAACTTCTGACTGGCATATGTCTCTCAATGTTCTTTCTAGTGTTTCATAGCTATGTTTTAGAACCATAGGGGCCTCATCCCAAATGATTAAGCTGGACATTCTAGTTAGTTCTGCTCTCCCTCCATTAGATTTCAGGTCACAGTAGGCTTATGGGTTTAATGACTCAATTGGCAATTTAAACATTGAGTGAGCTGTTACACCTCCTTCATGATTAAGTGCTGCAATGCCTGTTGAAGCCATGCATAATACAATATGTTTTTGTATCTGTAAAGCTGCAGTTATTACCTTCAAAAGAATAGTTTTTCCTGTACCACTTGGCCCATCTATAAACAAAAAACTTGTTACTATTTTCCTTATCTAAAACCAACTTACAAACGTAATCATAAGTAAATCTCTGTTCATCATTAAGTAGCGGCAACCACTCTTCCACAAAATTCATTAAATTGTAATCTTTCCACCTCACCATCTCCCTTCCAGTGTTATCATCTATAGCTCTAGGCAAACCAACTTCTTCCAGTGTTCTACCATGGCTTCTCAACTTTTTTTGTATATCAATTAAGGTTGAATTGTAGGCCCTTTTCTCATTTTCTAAATAGCATTCTAAGAAGTCCTGAGATAATTGATTTTTGAAATCTGTCCATAAAATTCCTGCAGGTGCACCAGCTATTAGTAAACATGAATACAATTTTATAAGACTACTACCAGTTTTTAAAATTTCTGCTTCCCTAAGTGCCTATCCATACTCATTTTCATTTTCTAAAAGTCCTTGTGCATTAGCTGCCTCCTGATAAGTGTCATATAACTTTCCATCCACTCTCCTCAACTGCTCATAACTATATGGAGGAAATTTCAATAACAGTATTCTCAAATAATAGACATCACCTAATGTTGGTAATAACCACAGCAATCTTGCAACACAATGTCCAAGAACTCTTTTAGATATCCAATGTCGACCAAACGAATGCTCAATAACAGGAACTTTTGCTCTTTCTCGTGGTTTAGTTTCAATATTATAGCTGTCAAAAAATCTAAATATGTTAGTTTTTCGAATTCGGCAGACACTGGTCTTTGAAAATACAAAATTAATTTAGAAATACTCTTTTCTAAAGCTTGCTGTTCTTTACCTGGTTGAAACACTATTGAATCCCTTTGTGGCAAGTGAACTGGCAACACCATAACACTAAGATGTGAAGAAGAAATATCAAATTCAAGTATTCACCATATTGCCTCTGATGCACTGATATACCTTAATGATATATACTTCTCTATTTCATTTACTTTTTTAATATCTTCATGAAAAACTGCAACTCAAGCATGATCAGGTCCCTTATGAATGTATTTGAACAGATATTTTATAACCTTAACTGAACTGGCTATTTCTATGTTACAGTGACATTCTAACAACAGAAGTAAGGCTGGGCAATATGGAAAAATCCATTAATCCCTGACTTTAATTAAACTCCTGTACTAGCAGGGCATTTATAATGTACATATCCTCTTTCATCAATATAAGTGGAATCACAAGTAGGTTTAGGAAAATTTTTTGTACAGATCTTTTTCTCTGAATCCATGCATGCAGCATTAATTTTATCATATCCACAGGGTCCATGAACCATATGTTGTAAAACTAATTTTCTTAGCCGGCCTTCAGCCTCCTCCTCCGATAGAATAGTTGCTCTTATAAAAAGATCTATATAACAGCAATATGGGCAAGAGGTAAGCCACACTTTTGGAACTCAATAACATACATGGTGTATATTAATTTTTCAAACAATTTACTACTATGCATTAATTATATTACTGATGCTAATTTTATCTGAAATACTCTGTTACATAAATCAGGTCTGTCAAGTGAAGGCTGTCCTCTTGAAAGGCTCATCTGAATTTCCACCCATTGTGGATTACATACATGTCAAGGTAATGGAAAAACTGGGCTTTCCTTTTCTAGATACTAAAGCCATTCCATTTTGTAGTTTTATTTGCGTGTAGCATGGACTGTGTGTAAAGGAGCTTGGTAAATATACTTTTCCTGCTTGAGGCTCACCCTCTGCCTGAATGGTTTCATCTATATCTTATCTTGAAGCCATCCTCATGAATTTGGTCTGGTTCATCTTTAACCATAAAAGTTTTTCTTCTTCAACAAGGTATTCTTGATGTAGATGCCGTAAATCTGTAAATTGACTCTCAGATAATAGTAACCGTCTATAGTATTCAGTTTGAGTGTATTTCTTTCCTGTCCTATCTTTAAGTTCACTATGCCATCCAGATGTTGCATGTGGAAAAAGAAGAGGATATTGCAAAGTTTCGTAAGATTCACTAAATATGCTTACAAAATTGGGCTCTCCTTCACCATTCTTCCAAATCATAACCTGTCTTGGATTACTTGTTGGATCAGCTTTTATAATTCCAGGTATTTCTTCTATCAGAGGGGTTTTGCCCAAAATGGGTCCATGAGTTTTCCTTTTCGTTTTTTCAAAAACATTGCAGGCATTACCAGATATATGTTCACTTAGATGTCTAAGAGAAGATACTGTAGGGTTGACTGATTTATGTAATTTTCTATCTGTTAAAGAATGTCTATACTTAGCTGTCCACCTTCTACAATTCTCCTATGTTCTGCTCCATCATCAATATGAAGAGCTACGTTATTAATGCCCATTTTCTCTTACCAATTTAAATTAAAAATTCTATGATATGTTCTGCCCTGAATTTTAACTAAGATGGCCCCTGTTTTCCTGGCACATCTTGAGGGCCATGTGAGACTCCCAAAGCAGAAAACGCAAAAATATTATTATTACTTCTTGAATTTGTTAAAAAATAATTATCATTATAAAACGATGCATTCAAGTTAGTAAAGTGACCCAAAAAATATCGGCCACTGCCACAGCACCACTCTTTTCTACCTTTTTCTTCATCAAAAAACACTGCACCACAATAATGACATTTTTGGCATCTCTCATCTATAAAAGACGGTATTTTAAACTTTAAATAAACGACGTCGTTCAATTCACCTCATTATTCATTTCCAATGCTTCTATTAAACTTTATATTTTTTAAATCCTCTGGTACTCTATAATATTCTCTTTGACGTGCTGACTATTCGAATGAATGTAATTGCAGGTGTCTTTTTTTCGATTCCCATACCTTATCAGGATTTGCGGACTAATATTTATCTCTAGATGACTTAACTTTTTCGGGGTGTGTAGATCGATACTTTTCTATAGATGCCTTATCTTTCTCAGGATACTTAGACCGGTACCTTTTAGCTGCTAAAGATTGTTGTTCTTCTTGACATAAATGAGACTTTTTTGGTCGTCCTTGTTTTCGTTTTAAAGGTCTACCTCTTTTTATAATTTGATACTTTATAATGGGAGAAGGTTCAATAGATCTATTTTTAAATATTTTCAGTAAATATGACCGCATGAGATTCGTACAAAATATTTGATTTATTGGATCTTGAACATTAGCAACGGAAACGGCGAATTTAAAAATCCTAATGAATAATTGTATAGAAAGTTTAGTAATTTCGGCGACAGTTCATTTTCGTCGATTTTGAAATTTTTACGTATTCGATGTTTAACGACATTTATCGATTTAAATCGAATCTTACCAATCCTGTTTATGAATTTCGTATATAATTTTCTTGAAAACGGCTACTTCTTTGATAAAAATGTATTTAACAAAAAATATTCTATTTAAGTATATAGTTCTACAAATTTTATTTGAAGGTTTTTTGGCATGACTAATATATTACGAATTATGATGGAAACTTAATTTTTCTTCTAAATTCGGTTATTTGAACCATTATAACATTTTATTATTGCCTTTACCCAGAAGTCATTCATGCCAAATTTCATGAAAATCTGTTCAGTAGAAGCCGAGGTCGAACATACGTGCGGACAGACTGACATACCGAAGCTAATAGGCGCTCACGCTGGAGGCGAAACGTGCCTGAAAACGAAATTTTTAAAATATGCGGGCGAATTTATGATACTTGCATGCACCCAGGTAACTCGTTCTCAACGCTTTATTCGTAAATTTTTCACGGTCTGTGTCTTTCCAAGTGTGCATTGTTAATGAGGAATTTGCTTCATAAGAGCAATGTAAACTTAATTAGCTTCAAAAAGAAAGGCCAATGCATCAACATAAGCTAATATAATGTATCAATACCTATTTAAATTCTATTGTAATCGAAATTTATGCAATAAATTCCAATATCTGTATTTCACCTCATTACGTTGAAATACATTCGATAAAAAGACCATGTGAAACTTTCTTAACTCATAAATTATTACAAAAATACATGCATGATTTCATATAAACGCTTAAAAATATTGTTATTTTCCTTATGTCAATAGGAAAATAACGAATAGGATAACATTTTTCAAATATAATAATTAATAGCAATATTATGCTTCAATTTATTGTCACATTTTTTATTAAGGCGATTCAGTTTTAGGGAGCAAATGAGTGCCCACGAAAGAGAGACGGCGATGTCTTCTCGAATTGTGAATGTATTTTAAGCGTAGAAAAAGAAACACTTCAACGAGTTAATAATTTATGAGTATACTGTTAAATGTTTTGTAAAAGGCTTTATTACGAAAAATCTTCAATCACCAAAACGTTTCCATTATGTATTTGCTCCGAACGGAGGGCGCAAAAATTGTTTGACAGAAAAGAAATCTGTTCGATTGGTCTTATTTTGAAATCTTAAGAGTACTATCTTTACCCCAAAAATCCGGTTTTCAACTCTCTTTATTAGGTCTAGAGCCGGTCCTACTATGGCAAAATAAAGAGAGCTGAAAAAACGGAATTTTAGGGTAAAGATAGTGCTCTTAAGTACAAATGTCGACAAATTGCCATTCTTACATACCATATCTGCTCCTCAATGGCCATGTTGGCTGTCTTCCTGAAGACAGAAACCCTCGAGATCATTTGAATTCCCGCGTCGCGAAGTGGTGTTGTCAAGTCATGATCAAGCTGATATATAGTTAAAGCACGGTTATCTTTAAAAAACCACCGTAGAAACGCCATTAAAAAACTACTTCGGTGTAGTTTTTCACAGGGAATACGAATAACTCATCGAAAAATACATATCTCATTCGATTATTCTGAAAAAAAATTGAGGCATTCTTCCCTGACCTGAAATAATACCACCCTCTGAGAGCCGACTCTTCGCGGGCGAAGGGTCGAATCCCTCACCGCAACTATCTATTGAGCTTCAAAAACTGGGCTTTGTACTCTCTAGCCAGGTATATATATCTACGTCTGTCCCCTCACAGAAGGTCTTAAGCAGAAAAAACTGCTAAAGCAGACAGTAAATGGCAGTTTAAAAAACATTTACACGGACGGACAAAACGAGAAAACATGCACAACGATATTATTGGGGAAAAAACTCTAGTTGCTTTCGTAAAACAAAAAAACGTGCAAACCTAGACAGAATACTGAACCGACCGGCGATAGGACAAACTCCGTAGCTGCTTTCGTTTAGGAGTTTGCACGTGTTACAGACAGACATCCGGACAGATATCTGCGACCATGATTTGTTCGAAAATCGCAATCGCAAAGTATTACGATGATTTTGAGAATCAGAGTCGGCTTGAGGTATCTGCGATAGATAAATGTAGGCTAGCAAAAACCAGGCCCCGGGAAAGGGAGTTGCACCCGGTGCAAATAATCGGGGCCCGTGCCCTAAGGAGGGCCATGCTCAACCAATGATAAATATAACTATTCCCATGTGTCTTAAAACATTCACTTATAAGAATGAGGCATGATAAGCAGTGGAGTAGTTGAAATAGTTGAGATTGATCTTGGTGGCGGTAAATTTTAAACAATTATGGCGGGAGAAAGGGGTGGTAAGGGAACCGAAAACAGGTGAAGAACAAGCTTCCATGATTTCTCTCTCACGCTTTGATTTATATACATCTTTGAAAACTTAGGATATCATTGGCATCCAATCAGTCTTCCACGTATACCGTTATAATTTTTATCGAGTGATAAATAAATTAACACTTAGTACTTTAAATGTCTTCTTAAAATTATCTCAAGGAGACCCTGAAACGTATTCTTCCCCGGGGAACGAAAATACATAGGGCCATTTCTGGTGCGGGGATATACTTTGTTTTAATTTTCTTTGAAATCATCTTCCAATTATAGTTTTTGAAAATACGTTCATTATAAATATAATCGCGGTTATGGGCCAAGAATGTTTTTGTAATTAATGAATTGGCCTGTAACTTACTGTGACTTACCATTAACCTTACCGTTTCTTCCTCTTTGTCACTATTTATTTTGCTGTTCATTTTAAAATGACGTTCATCTTTGTCTTCAGGAAATGCATTTTCAATTTATAAAAATATATAACAATCCATATGGTAAGATTTTGTAAAATTGTGAGAGTGAAATGAACACGGAAACATCAAAAACCAAAATGAAAATGTGCGTCCCTTTTCACTCCTCGTTATACTATCTCCCTGGCACTTTACATGTGTTATCTTTCTGCTGGGAAATGTTTCAGTGCTGGAAATAACGAGAGTTCAGAGAGATCCAAATCCAAGGTCAATAATTTAAAAAAGAAATGTCCATTCAGTGTAATGGATTTATTATAATTTCATAAATATACTTTTGTATATTTCGTCATCATATTTCTTTACACAGTCAATATAACAGTATAAAAAAGAAATAAAAATGTTGCCTTCTGGAAAAGAATAATCTTAATTAATTCATCGATGAAGAAATTACTTCGTTTCTATACATACTTGTGAGATGATATTATATGTTGAAAGGTGATAAAATATAAGTTTCCACTCTCGCAATATTTTTATTGAAATATTATGATATTTATATAATATAGGTGGCTCAGTCAGGGCTGTATAGAGAGGCATATTTTTAATAATTTTAGCTTCTAATGCTTTCGCATTAATTTGAACTTTAACTAGAAAATTATTTATTTACTAATTGACTCTTGTGACTTTTTTATTTTATGGCTATCTTTATGAGTTATTATTCGAAATTATCAAAACAAAATTAAGAAGGTAATCTGCATAGTATAATATTGTAGTTATCGTGTAAGTAATCTTATTCTGAGTCATTTTATACGAGACAAAAATTAACACACGTGTTATACTTCAGGAAGAATACTGTGCTCTTAACTGTTGTTATGATAACAGATTAATGTGGAATTTATGAATGTGATTGCGGTTTAATTGTTAAAAATTACGGTGAAAGCTAATGAGAGGAAATTTTGAGAGAGATGTACAAATTATTTTTTTCCATCACGCATTTTAGCTTTGAGCCATATGCCCGTTTCTGCTGTCAATACAATGGTGCCTTTTTTGAATTTCAATGGAACACTTGTTTTTTCGAGGCATACATCGAATTCAAACTCGGAAATTAAAGCAGCCAACCCCAATCGAGCTTGCATCTGAGCGAACCTTTGACCTGCGAAGAATGAGAAATCATAAATAATTAAGATCTTGTGATGGAATGAAATAGAAAATGACATTCTTTACAAAATTAATAATAATTTTCAAGTTTCCTTATAAATAATTTTCCTTCTATGTTCATCTGTCATCATGTGTTATTCGAAATAAAATTTTGGCTAGAATTTTTGATAAATTTTTTTTCTTAATATGTTTTGGTGAAAATTCAATTTTCGAATGTGTTATTTTTATAATTTCAAACTGCGACATCAGACTTCGGTGACATCATCACCGGACTTCTTAATGTTTGCTAAATTCTCGCATTATTTTATAATTGAATGAGGGGTTTGGTTTACCATTTTTCAAAAAAGAATAACATTTTGTTTCCAACGTGAGCAGCTATTAGCTTCGGCCTATGAGTCCGTCCGTACGAAGGTTCGTTCTCGGCTTCTACCAACGGATTTTCATGAAATTTAAAATTTAGAGCTTACCGGCAAAGGCTGTTGGAAAATGATATAAATGGTTGACGTAACACAATCATGGGTCTACTTTATTGGAAACAAAAGACGAACGTATCTTCATATATCTCATAAAATATTAGTTAGTCATGCCGTAAAATATTTCAAATAAAATTTGCAGAACTATCAAAATAGCATATTTTTGCTAAATGCCTCTTTTTTCTTAGGAGTAGCCCTTGTAAAGATAATAAAACGTGCCAGTCGTAATTTTATTCGAATTTGAAACACTTCCTGCTTGGTTACTTAATTTTTGTCAACGAAAACAACCGAAGTAAATAGATCAACTGCAATTACGAAAATACGTTTAATTTCTTTAAGGGTGCGTGCAGCATTTTATATGCGGAATGAAATGGACAATCTACGATGGAGTAAAGAACGTAAACTAAAATGTTAATGGTAATTTACTCAAGTGAGATATGTCCTTCGATTGTTTGATTGATTACAACTGATTAGAAAATAAATCCGTTAAGTTAAATTTAATATTTTCTGTCATCATTTCTGATATATAGTTTTGCAGTATTTAGTTATTATGCTAAAATTAAATACGTTTAGAAGTTTTTAGTAGACAGTGAGACATAATCGTTTCGTAATGCTTCGCTGTTTCATTGTGTGTTCGTTCAGATTACATCGTTTAGTTTAAAATACTCCGTTGCAGGAAACGCGCAGATTTGTGATACACTAGACTTTTCTAACTTCTTGGTTCGCAAATATCGAAAAACATTTATTGAAAAATTACAGGTATCTTTGATACAGTTATAGTAGGAGCTTCTCAGATAGGGTGTGGTAACACCTCTTGCCCCATCTAGCATAGTTATATTATTTAATTACTCAGAGTAAAAGAATTGTGGAGAATTATTTCGTATAATATGCCTTAATTTCCTTTTTAGTGATGTAAATTTGTTTTGCTGGAAGTCGTAACCTCATCAGAATTATGGATTTTGAATGAAGAATAATTTTGTAAAGGTGATTCTCGGTAAAACTCTCGTAGTTTTCAACTTATACCCAAATAGACACTTCATTTACCAGAATGCAATAATAGACTTGCATGTTTCAATCAGAGGAGTACTGAGATTAACTTCATGCTTACCGATGCATATGCGAGGGCCTTCTCCGAATGGAAGAAACGAAAACTGGTTCCACTGCTCTTTCTTCTCCGGAAGAAATCTGTCTGGATCAAAGCGCATTGGATTTGGAAAGAATTTCTCATCGTGTTGTATAGCCTGAGTCGAGATGAATATCTGTACTCCTTTTTCGAGCTGTAGATTCGTCCCAGGCATGGTGTAGGGTTGCAGCGATATTCTCGATAGAAGTCCTCCTGGCGGGTATATCCGTAGCGCCTCTGAAATTCGAAGAGTAAAAATGCTTTGTTGTACTATCGTAGTTATGATTAAATATAAAGGCAACCAAATCTGTCGTTTTCCAACAACATTTGCAGAAATAAGGCTTTTCATATTTAATCTCTCTATAATATAAACATCTTGTCTAAGAACCGCCTATGTATCCCATGCCACATTTTAAGATATTTCTGAAATTTGGCATGCTGGTCGATCATGGGTCACAGCCAACGGAAAATATCTAAAATTTCAAGAATTTTCATTTCGAGAGGGTCCTTAAACCCCATTGGTCCATTTAAATGCCACATAAGAAAAGAATGGCATTTAATGCAGGGTATAATACATATGCTTTTTTTAATTATTTAAAATTTTGAGACATACACAGGATTAAAACGGTTTTGTAGACGAAAGAATGAAGAGTTTAAGTTTTGAAGACGAAAATCAAATACATGCAAAAATGGCGTAAATATCTATATATATTAATAGCGTAATAAAATAAGGTTTTATGGCGAAGGTAACAGCCACCTTAACGGGAGATGCATCAAATTAAACGTCTCGACCTGCAGATTTGCAGGAAAATGATAAAATTGAAATCGGTCATACCGTTGGCGAGATATTGAGATTTTTCTTGAGCGGCTAAGCTCTGCTCGACGTAGTTATAATGGTTGATGTTAAGATGGCGCGGTAGGAATAACGTGTCGCCCCTATTGGACAATAGTAGAAGTCGCTGAGTTTATTAGTAATGTGTTTATTTCAAGTTTAAACATGAAGGGTTACTTCCAAGATTTGTGTCAAGATACAACTGACATTAATTTTTTGGAAATGTTTTCAAATTGAAATAACCGGGGCAGTAAGTATGATATTGAATTATAACTGTTTTTAATGCGCATGTCAAATTAATATTTCCTTTTGATTGTTACAAGTGTAAACAATATATTTCCCTTTATTTTATTCCTAAAGTGTCATTTTTTCGTTATAAACATTTTCAAATTGAAATTATCGGGACATGGTAAGTATGGTAATGAATTTTAACTGTTTTTAATGCAAATGTCACATTAACATTTCCTTTTTCTTTTATTCCAAGTGTAAACAATACAGGTACACCTCGCGATACGCTTTTTTCGGTTTTAGGCTCATTACACTTTCTGGCTCAACCTCTCGATACGTTCGCTTGATTCGGACATTCGCTCTTACAAAACCCGGAGAAAGAAGAACCTTTCTCTGTCCATTAAAAAGGTCCCAACGCGAGCAATGAAAAATAACTTTGTTTCATTATATACGAACTACTTTTGAATTGTTTTCATAATAATTTCTTGTGAATATATAATATTGCTCCGGAGAAATTATGTAATCGACGAGTTTCTTTTTATGTTCAATGTAATGTTTCTGCGGACTACAGTCAGCTTTCATTCCGAGGTCGAGGTGGTGACACAATGAATTTGTGCTCGAGTTTTTGCCCTTATAAGTTTGAAATGTCGCAAGCGAAATAAATTAAACGATCCTATCTTTGACATGGTTTTCAATGGAATTTTAGCATTTGTTTAGCATGATTTCGCGCAACAAGGCCCTTTTTTAGGAACATTTCTGTCGTGCTTACCGGTGATTTTAATCCATTTAGGAACGTATCTCTTTTTTACTTTCTCCATACGTAGTATAGGGGAAAGTATTGTTTTCATGAAAAAAATCGATTTGGAGATTTCAACGGAAATACACGTTTCGAGGTCCCCTGTATACGTTTTGACCATTTTCTCGATGGTGTCTGTGTGCGTGTGACAGATTTTTTCTGGGCGCTCTAACTCAAAAACTATTAAACAGATCAATGCGAAATTTTATATTTAAGATTTTTATAAAAGTCACAAGAACTCATTAGTTTTTGGTAAAATCAGTCAACCGGAAGTGGGTGTTTGTGTCTTATCCGTTATTTTAAGATATTTGCTTATATATTTGATATATTTAAAAACACTGGAATAAAAGTTGTAGCAAATTTAATTTTCTCCAACCTTTGTCCGAAACATTTTTCCATATATTTGTTTAAGAGATATCTTAAAAACTAATTTAGCTGCCACCACCACGCCACCTACTGACGACTATTGGTTACATTTGACGCTTAAGGCGCGTTTACACTGTTCATTGCCATTGAGGAATCCGATTTAATCAGCAACATTGAACGTCCGCATTGAAATAGAAGTTGTTTACACGAATCAATGAAATTAATTTCAGCTATTCAATTCAACATGGCGACAAGTGAAATATTTCGTGCGGGTAAGCGCGTAATTTGTGGTCATTTAATACATGAGTGCTATAGAATACCATCAAAAATTAAAAAAAACTGCGTTTTTGGATAAGAAGATGGATCATGAAACGAGGTATTTTAGGAGCATCGGAATCTTTGTTGAGGGAGTTGGCGGCAGAAGATCGCGAGATGATAAAAAATCACCTCAGAATGTCTCTGGAGCAATTTGAAGAACTTTTGGATATGGTTTCGCCATTGATTGAAAAACGATTGTTTGTACCAAGACAAATTTTGGCTCGAGACTTCTAAAATTGAAATGTCAATCTAATTAAAGGTGCATTGGTACAACGCTTTTAATAATATTTAAGGACATTTTAATGAATTATCGATTTTGATATACTAATCGAATCGCAACAAATGCTTTGATGCAGACTATAGACTACACGTTTTCTTTACCATTGGGTTTGTTTTTGTCGATGCTACTGATTTTTTCACACTCTCGACTTTTAACTCTTACTTTCCTTTCCTTCTTAGGTTGCACCATATTGGGATAAAATAGAAAGATGGGAGTATGGGGGGAAAGGTAGAATGAAAAAGAGAAGGAAGAAGAGAGAGAATAAAAAGAGTGGGACAGTGAAATGGACAGAGTGAGGAAGAGAATAAGGGAAAGCGGGAGTTAAGGAAAGCGGGAGGTTTGTGGGAGGGAGCGAGGGATATAAGGAGGTAGAGAGATGGGGAAGAGAGATGGAGATAAGGGGGTGAGAGTGAGGGAGGGAGGTGAGTAAGAGGAAAGGAGAGAGAAGACCAAAAATAGGACTTCATATAATGTCCTATCTTAAAAATATACCAAAAGGAGGAAGTTCAGGGTTGCACAAGGACAGCAAACTAATTTGCCTCTCAGAGCGCTTAGGGACGCAGCTCCTAGTCTTGGTGATAAACGTATAAAATTCAACGAAATCATTTTTTCAATTTGAAATTTAGAAAATATTGGTTGATGACGTGAATTGAGCGTGCCGGTCCAAGACCTACCATTCAACACACGATCCAAGAGATGCATCCTTTTCAGTCCATCGTAGGTTATCTCTCCGCCATCTTCTTCCGTCACCCTGTCCACTTCTTCCCTGAGTTTCTTCTGAACGGCTTTTCCATACTCGGACGACGAGAGCTCAAAGAGAGCGAAACTCAGGAGAGAGGAGGTAGTCTCGAACCCCGCGGAGAAAAACTGCATGACTTGAGCGGTGAGGTCATCGAGGCTGACGTTCGCCCAAGACGGCTCCGCTTAAAAGAGAATATCACCCAGTGGTTTTACAACCGAACTTGCTCAATTGATGCAAGTTATATTTAGTTTTTCTCGATATTTGTTGCTTATGAGAAGATAATGAATGTTTTCAGTACTAAAAAATTTGGTCATTAATAACTTACAAGTAATACCCATTTATGTTGCATAGCTACTATGTGCTCCGAGTGTAGATGGAGATAAATATTTTATTCAATGAAGGTGTAGATCAGCGGTGCCCAAACTTTACTAATGGCGGGTCACATCAATGGTTGCGAATCCCCGGGCCGGATTAGAGTTTTAATCGAAAAATTTATATATTCTGAGATGCCATTAAGTGATAATGATGTCTAAATAAGGTTTTCTTTGCTAAAATTTCAATATTTAAAGTTTTATTATGAAAATTTTCAAAAAATGTATGAATTTGTGTGTTAAATTTTTCTAATTGATTTTTAGCCTTAGCTTCGCTGACCGAACAAAAACCCTTCGCGGGCCGTAGTTTGGGCACCGCTGGTGTAGATGATGAAACGAGTATATATACGTTTTCTTAATGTGTTAATGGAAATTCTTTACAAATTTATTGAAAATGGTTTTCAATTTCTAAAGAAGGTTTTTGGGAAAACAACCTACCTTTCGCTCGAACGTTCTCTTTATATCCGCCATCGAGATGTTCAATTTCGTCATCGTCATTGTCCTCCTTAAGATCACATGAGTGAAGTCCCCGCTTTTTAAGCAGAACCAAATGATGGATAAAGTCTCCGTATCCTTTTGATTCCCCTTCTCCCTTTTCGATGGTGGTCTCTCTCCTCTCCATCATATCTTTGACGAAATTTCGGAAGAATAAAGACGAGATCTCGTCTGTGAATTTCAGTCCCAGTTTTTTAAGTAGTTTTGGAGAAATAAGAAACAACTGCCGGGAAAAAAATTAGATTTCGAAAAGTCATAATAAGTTGCGGAATATTGATAACAAAGTGTATTCCTACCGCCAGTCCAATTTTTCTTTTCCATGTAGTTTGGAAGCTCAACTTTCCCATTTTTCGGAACTCGGAGGTCTCCGGATTCTGCAAAGCGTCACAATGTATTCCGAAAGCGCAAGTAGCAATGACGTCTGTGGTAAAGCAGGCCATGTACTCCTAGGGTAAAAAAACATCATACATTTCTCAGAAATAACGAAAAATAAAGCAAATGTCCAAAGGAAAAATCCTCATTAATCAATAAAATTACTTAATGAATCGCCTTTTATTCCTTTTTAGCGAAATGTCTGAAATTTTGTAACGAATGATTATGCAGTAAAATTTGTTTTTCCACCTTGGCCTTACTCTTAGGCCGAATGTATAGAGCAGCGGTTCCCAACCTTTTTCACTTCGCGAACCCCTTGAGCCAACCTATTTACCTTCGCGAACCCCTTGAGTTGTAAAATCTTTCTGAATGCATTTATTGCTTGAAAAATAAAACGTTTATATAGCATATAGTATGTAAACGTTCACAATAAAATCAGAATCTCTGATATTGTCATCATTTTCTAGTTAGTACCCTGTAAAATTCTCTTGGAGCATAAGAAAAAATTGAAAATAAAACCATAAAACTAATTTGAATTAAATTAAAATATTGGTAAGAATTGTAGAACCAAGAAAGTGAAAAAGACGCAATTACCAAATTTTTCTCGTCAACCCTTCAGATTTTTTCGCGAACCCCTAGGGGTACGCGAACCACCGATTGGAAAACGCTGGTAAAAAAATATTGCAATTTATTAAATGGAAACTTTAATATATATTTTAGTATGTTTCTATACCATTCTAACCCATTCCATTTATTTGAAATTGATGGAAAGAACGGACCATAAGATCTCTATGCCATTGGCATAAGCTGGATAGTGAGACTAAACTGAAATCGGAAGAAAAATTCTGCATTTACCGAAAAACCTAACGCTAGATGATGACGCATCTCATAATAAAAAGGAATGTAGACTGTGTTGGAGATTTCTTGTGAATGGATAATATGATTTGTTATGAAACTGAAGAAACTGAAGTTTGGAGGCAAAATTAGAAGAAAGAAAGAATGGCTATTTACCGACTCGGAGAGGAAAGAAAGTTGAAAGAAAATAAGTATGCCAAGGGCAGAAGAATGTGGGAACGAGGTTAAACGTGATGTTAGGGATGACTTTGCTTTTTGTAATCAGGGTATTCTACTACATATCCGCTCATGTTGACAACACTATAATAGAAATGTTTCAACGTGTTCCAACTCACCTTGGCCTCGAAAATGACTTCTCTCCCGTTTTTCTCCGCTTCAGACTTCAAGGATTGAAGGAGCTCGTCAGAACAAGCTTTCATGATAGGAAACATCGCCTTCATCCGACCTGAAGTGAAGGTGGGACTAAGCCTTGCTCTCATATCCTTCCACCGTTGACCCCTGAGATTCGCAAGAGCTTTCAAAGTCAGGGGATCAAATTCTTCATCCATTTCAAAAGCTCTATCCATGAAGACGTGGAAGTCCTTAATGAGAATGTGTCTAGAAAAGTGTGGATAAAATTGAAAGATTAAATGAATAGATTTCCGTTTAAACAGAGATCGATGCAAGGATGAGATTGAATTTCAGACAGCGTGAAGAGAGATCTAAACATGTAAGATACCCTTATTAAAGTAAGAGTTGGAAACACGTTTCCTTTTAATATACTTCTGGTTCTGTTTTGTCTCCTCCTTAGGGAAGGAAAAAAACCCGCACTGTATGAGTATAGATCCTCACTAGGCCGTCGCATACGTGAAAATTTCACTCCTGTAGTTTGACTACAAATTAATTTTGAAATTATGAATTTTCCTATTCTGGTGCCTCCTAGTTGAAAATCTATGAAATATTTGAAAAAGCTAATCATTGGAAATGTCATACTGCAATAAGAGATAAATACTTCAAAGTGAATTTTCCAATTATCTTTTAAAACAAAATAGTTGATTGTCCACAGACAGACGGACAGATTGATCGCATAATCATGTGTTTATTTTTTATGAAAACGTGCTAAAAGTATGATGAAGAAAATAGTTGTGAATAAGAAGATATAGAGAATTTTAAATAGCGGTTGCATGGCAACAATTAAATGGTTGGTAAATATTTCAAGTGATTTGCCGTTGAATATAGCTGAATGGGAAATGGTTGACGACTTTCATTACAAGAAAGGAACTTCAGCAGTCTTATCGAGTAGTTAAATTTCCTCCACTAATCTGTTGACAATTAAAAATAATTATTTGCTCGCTTACTTAAGAAAATCTGGGTCTTTGACCAATAGGCACGGCTTAGTTCCTTGATAGTATCCTGCGAAGGGATTGTCACCGGCGGCTTTGTACAATTCTTCGAAAAGGTCCGTGAAGCTCGTCTGGCCGGTAAAGAGATTGAAAGTATGTCCGAAGAAGGGAAGGGGCGTGCCAGACACTTCTGGAAATCCTCGCTTCTTCCAGTAGTCGAATGTTGACATTAGGTAGAAGTACAAAGCCACAACAGTTACTGCTACTAGCGACGCCACCACCCTCCAGTCGCACGACAGCAGGCCTTTCTCCTCCGCTTCGGTCATTATTCTTCCTAAATTGAATAAAATAAGAGGTGTAAATTAATATTTTACCTATGGTTTTGCCTAGCATCTACATTTGTAAATACATCACAAATTCCACGAATATAATTGCTGTCGGATATATAGTCACTGGTGGTGTAGTGGTTAGCGTGTCGGCTTTCTATTGCAAAGTTCGGGGGTTCAAACCCCTCGAATGGAGGTTTTATTTAAAAAAAAAAACTATCATCAGTGCCTGGCAGTAGGCAGCAGTACTGTCAGTATGGTATAGAGCCGAAAAGAAATGATGTTGGTTGGGTATATATCCAATACAGCTGTAGGCGTGATCAGGACGATTTGAACGGCTACAGTACTGCGATGTGGAAAGCAAGAGGGAAACTACCACATTACAATCCCTAGTAAAGATTATATGGTTGGACAATATGAGTTCTCTCGAGGTAAAACAATCCGGAGGTAAAATAGTCCCCCAATCGGATCTCCGGGCGGGGACTGCCTTGAGGAAAACATTTGTCGAAAGTAAATTACGAATAGGGACTTGGAACGTAAGAACTATGAGAAAGGCAGGAAAGCTAGAGAACTTGAAAGAAGAAATGAGAAGAAATAGAGTTGACATTATAGGGCTAAGCGAAACTAGATGGGAGGGAGAAGGACAGTTCGACTCGGAAGAATTCACGGTAGTTTATTCTGGAGGAAATAGTGGGGAAAGGGGAGTAGCTCTGCTACTTAGGAAAGATATGATGAAAAGCGTGACAAAGATAATAGCAACGAACGATAGACTGATGGCAATAAAGCTAAAAGCAGTCCCAGTGGACATGCTGATAATCCAGGTATATATGCCAACGTCAGCTCATGAAGATGAAGAAATAGATGAGATCTATGAGCAAATTAATGAAATTTACGAAGAAGACGGAAGAGGAAAGGTAAACTGCATAATAATGGGAGATTGGAACAGCATAGTCGGAGAAGGACAGGAAGAAAATGTTGTCGGGCAATACGGACTTGGGAAGAGAAATCGAGGAGGGGAGAAACTCGTAGAATTCTGCATCAATAATGACCTTGTAGTGACTAATACATGGTTCAAAAACCATAAACGAAGGTTATACACATGGAAAAGCCAAGGAGATAGAATGAGATGCCAAATAGATTACATCCTTGTAAAACAAAGATTCAGGAACAGCATAAAGAACGCCAAGGCATTGCAAGGAGCAGACATTGATTCAGATCACAGCCTTCTAATACTTGACGTGAGTACAAAACTCAAACAAATAAGAAAAACGAGAAGAGAAAGACAGACCTGGGACCTTGAAAAACTGAAAGAAAAGCAGGATGTAGTCAGCATGAAGTTGGAAGATAATCTAAGAAAGTTGGAAAACAAACCGAAGACCGTTGATATAGAATGGGATGAAATTAAAACCAGTATCAAGGATACCTTGGATAAAGAGATTGGAAAACAAGAGAAGAAAATCAGAAAACCATGGATCACGAAGGAAATGCTGGAGAAAATGGATGAGAGACGAAAATGGAAAAACGTTAACAGTGAAGAAGGTAGAGCCAACTATAGGCGTATAAACAATGAGTTGAGAAGGGTAACAGATAAAGCTAGAGAAAATTGGATAAAAGGAAAATGTGATGAAATAGAACAAATGGAGAAGTTAGGACGGTACGATATGATGTACGCTAGGGCACTGGAATTAGAAGATAAGAAGTCTAATGGAATTTGTGGTAAAGGAATTATGAATACGGATGGGAAGATAGTCTCAGAAACAAAGGATGTAGCACAGGTATGGGAAGAATACATTAAGGAATTATACAGCAAACAGGCAGGAGAGGCAAAAATAGAACTGGAAGATGAGGAAAACATTGAAGAAGACAACTTAGGACCAAGTATTATGGAGAGCGAAGTAGAAAAGGCGATAGTGGAACTAAAGAAGGGGAAAGCCACGGGCAGCGATGGCATACCGGCTGAGATACTTAAAGTCATAGGATCAGAAGGACTAAAAGCGATCACGAAATTAATTAATAAGATTTACGACACGGGAGAGTGGCCTCAGGATTTCCTAGAAGTAACAATGATCCCTCTAAAGAAGAAGCCAAAGGCAATGCAGTGTAAAGATTACAGAACGATAAGCCTTCTGTCACACACATCGAAGATCATCACGAGGATTCTTAATAAAAGGCTGGAGAAAAAGGCAAAAGAATTAATAGGGGAAGATCAATTCGGTTTCAGAAAAGGACGAGGAACTAGAGATGCTATAGGAGTAGTTAGAATCATATCAGAAAGGGCAATAGAATACAGTCAAGATATCTGCGCATGTTTCGTAGACTGGCAGAAGGCCTTTGATAGAGTAAATTGGGTAAAGTTGATGAAGATATTAAAGGATATAGGAGTAGACTGGAAAGACAGGAGACTGATTAGGAATCTATATGAGAATCAAGTTGTAAAGGTCAGGTTTGAGAATGTAGACACCTGCGGAATAAATATCGGTAGAGGAGTAAGACAAGGCTGCTGCCTATCGCCAACCCTATTCAATATATATGGAGAAAGTCTAATGCAAGAAGCTTTAGAAGGCACAGGGGATTTCAAAATTGGAGGAAGGATTATAAGAACAGTAAAATACGCAGATGATCAAGTACTTCTAGCAAGAAAGGAAGAGGAGCTACAAAAAATGATAAATAGACTAGTGATAACAGGTAGAAAATACGGTATGGAAATAAATACAGAAAAATCCAAGGTCATTCGAATATCGGGTAAAGAAGAGAATCTGAACATAAGTATTGGGGGAAAGCCATTAGAACAAGTTTCAGAATATAAATACCTTGGAAGTATCATAACACGAGAGGCAAAATGTACGGATGAGATCAAAACTAGAATAGGAAAAGCAAAAGCGGCTTTCAGGAGAAAGAAACAACTACTTACAGGGAATATAAGGGAAGATATCCGCAAGAAGTTGATAAAATGCTACGTACGGAGTATAGCATTGTATGGGGCAGAAACATGGACGCTAAGGAAAAATGACATCAAATACTTGGAAAGCTTTGAAATGTGGACTTGGAGGAGAATGCTGAAGATAAAATGGACAGATAGGATGAAAAACGATGAAGTGCTACGAAGAATAGGAGAGAAGCGAATGATTATACAGACTATCAGAAAGAGGAAGGCTAACTGGGTTGGACATTACCTGAGGAGAGAGAGTATGATTAAGGACGTGTTAGAAGGAAAACTAGATGGGAAAAGGGAAAGAGGTAGGAAAAGGTTTCAGCTGATAGACGATTTGAAAGGGAAAGAGAGTTATCAAGATATAAAGAGGACAGCAGAAAATAGGAGTATATGGAGAACCAGGTTTAACCAAGAATAATCACGGACCTGTCTACGGACAGACTACCTATGATGATGATATAGTCTCTGGATTTATCACGTGATATATTCGAGCATCTGGTAGTCGAAGGTGTGTTTTTCTATTCTTTTCTTGGATGTCATTTATGTCAGAGCATTGCGTGGTGCGTAATCGTTTTTGTTCTCGAATTGCTCATTACACACCCTCAGTGCATCGTCTTCTGGACGAAAGATGTTCATGTGGAAGCATTACGAGGAAATGAGAGTAAGGAAACAGCGGGCATTATTTCCGCGGCGACACTCCTTTCCATTGTCGCGTACTTTTTCTTTTACAAGTAGTACTAGCGTAATTTCCCGTTAAATATGACGGGTATGTGCAGATTATGTATTAAAATTAAGGTACTTCCCATTCTTCCTCGCTCTACTTCCCTCCCACTCTCTTCCCTCCCTCTCCACCTATTCTCTCCCCCTGCTATTTTACCTCTTTCTTCTTCTCTTTCTCCATCCCTCTCTCCATCTTATTCTTCACCCTCTTTTCTTCGCATCCTCCATCTTCCTCCCACCCACTCTCCTCCCTTTCTTGTAAAATTTAATTAGTTTTATTCGGTTGAAGTGCAATATATCCCCCCTCAAAATAGCGTCACAAACGGGCAGTAATTTCTTTAATTACCATGTCAACCTTAAATAAAAAATTCTGATTAGCTCATATAAATTTCTGAAAATTTTCTATCTTCATCATTGATCGAGTTATTCGCGTTTTAATAGCTTGTCACTTAGACCAACAGACTGAAAACTTTTATTATTATTTTTGTGATTCTTTGATTCTTTTAAACCTCTCTTTCTCTCCCTATTCCCAAAGCCGTCCTCAAGTACTCCATTCTTCTAACTATCTCCCGTAACCTTTCGCACAATTCTTCGCGCTATAAACATTTTACATGCTCGGTTTGTTTATTAAAACGTCCAGCCAATACCTTCTATTTTCATATCGTTTCTATTTCAATAATATTGAATTTAGCTCATCATAACGATTTTAATCTAATTTTAAATAGTATTTCAGGTTTTTAGGTAAACATACTACCTTCTCGTAAATAACGCAACGAATGTTGTTTACATTGATTGCTATTAAAAGATTTTCCCCCTCCTTTCGTATTTCTCTGTTTTTCGTATTAAAAGCCTTCAAAGCACCTTTACACCCATAACTATTGAAATAACAATAGGATTTCGAGGTATAACAATGTAATTGGTAGACATGGCAACATCCCGTTAAAATGGCAAGATTTCCCCAAAATATGCTCAAAAAGAAGATAAGCCTGCACGTCAAAAAAAAGACGATTTTTACCTGTTATCTTATGGAGAATGCAAATCATCCTCTGGAGTCGAACCCTGGTTGTTTTTCGTAGATTTTTCTTCTTCACAGTATTTTAATATTCGAGTAGATTATTTCTTTCAAATTTCAAGTTTATATCTGCACATTTGATCGAGTTATTCGCGTTTTAAGAGCTTGACATGGACCAACCAACGCCGCCTACAGATATTGAATGTCTGTTTACTTTTCAGTAATGAAGGAACATTGTTGCACCGGGGCTACTCCACTGTCTTGTTTGTATAACCTCCAGTCTGCTGTTGTTTAGATTATGAGTATGACTTTGGTAAAGGAAAACAAAGATGCGTAATAGACAAAAATTACTATACCTGAAGATCTTCAATCCAACGATAAGGATTCACTCGTACGGAGCAAGAGCTGAGCGCTTCGCTGTCCGACTTTGGCGGTAGTAAAGCCCTCTATAACCCACCTTACAGAGAGTTTTAGTACACTTCGCGCAAACAGCGCTCGCGGCGGAGGCATGGGGAAGTTACCACGAGGGACGGCCTGTATATGTGGTACAACTATTTACCAAACCAATTAAGAGAGAGCAGGAGGAAAAATAAAAATATATTTAAAAACTTTTTAAATTTATACTCTTTTTTTATGAAGCCCACTGAAAAGTATAAAATAAATGTTTGGGTCCGAGAAAATGTCTTGATCTTAAGGAAAATTTTCATTTGATATAATCATGAATCTCTTTATAAATATGTATGTCATATGATGATTAAATTATTCACAACATTATAAATAGCCTGAAAAATTCTTGTTTAATCAAAATATGCTATATATCTTATTTAAAGAGATTCATGATTATCTCTAATGAAAATTTTCCTTAAGATCCAGATATTTTCTCAGACCCAAAAATTTATTTTATACTTTTCAGTGCGCTTTATAAAAAAAGAGCATAAATTTAAAAAGTTCTTTATATATTTTTATTTTATACTTTTTAGTGAAATGAATTTATAAATATGACAATGAGACCAAATTGTTATGTATGAATTTGCATCAAACATTACTATTCAATATAGAAATTTATATTGTAGCTAATATTGAACCATATTCTCCAAATCTGCCATCGTATTTTATAATTTGTATAAAAGGAATTATGCGTGAAATCAGTCGTTTTTCGACGGCTGACAAACTTAATAGTTCTGGTATAATTCCAGGATCCATGTTTTCCAATAAGCTCTTGAAGGGAATTCTTTTGGATTAATTTGCTAAAACATTTTACACCGCTTGCATAAGAAAGGTTTGTCTGGCTCTATAAGCTCAAGTGGCAATACGTTAGGCAAATCAATTCTGTTATTATTCCTTAAAACCGATAATGAGAATAGCTACACAGGAATTGATGTTTCTTGAGAACACAACAAATTTGACCGGCGAATTTGTTAATGTCCATCGTAAAACTACTATATTTGTCAGTAAGAATTTAATTGTTAAGACGTAGAGATCGATTTAAACTTAAATTATTTAGACGATTACGTCGCGACCCTTCTGTTTCGTTTACCAAACGTTGTGATTGATTTTTCCTAAGCGTAACGAAACGTGCTTCTCGTCGTTTTTTTGTTTCTTTATTTACACAAAATGTATAACTTTGAACTTTTCTAATCGTTCCGTAAAATTTTTTTATTTTCATTTTCTCTTCCTGTCCTTGCCTTGTTTTTTATTCGTTCCAGTCTATTCTTTCTCTGCACCGATGTTTCTCTTTCTTTTCTTGTATTCTTTTCGCCTCATTAATCTCACTGCCTTTCTTCCCCCGTTTCATGGATAGTTTTTCTTTTCATGTCCGGGATTATTATGAAGCCAATTTCAACATTTATGATCTTACAATCAAACTCAATATGGCCTTGTTTGTTTTCACAAGTATTGCATTTTCCTGCCGCTTGGTGTCACTAGGTGCGCAGTCGATCCGTTCTTAAATTTCAAAATATAATTAAAATATCAAAACGTGAAAACGATTTAAATATTTTTTATAGAGACACTACCTAATATTTTTTCATGTGCAACTGTTGATTCAAACTCATTAATATGCATTTATATTTCGGATTTAAAGACTTGAATATATCTCAGGTGAAGTTAATAAAAAAGAGTATAATATAATTATATATTCTCGAGCACCAATGGAAGAGAGCCGTGGAAAAACGTGAAATGGAACGCATGGAAGTTCATCGGCTCGCGACATGTATTTTGGATGATGTGATGAATGTCAAGATAAAACAATTCCGTTTAAGCATAACACAAACACGCAATTTTTATATTTGACATCAATTCTAATAACAACAAGATTATCCAAACGGAACTTATGATGCCTACGTTCCACATAATTATTTTAAATTAAATGCGGTGCAGCAGTTACTTATATTGGCTTTACCCTCTCAAGCGCGGAGGACATTTAATTTAATCCCATTTCTGAGGTCGGAAGAGTTTTTTAAAAAATTGAGATTTCGGTTCCTGAAATTCGAAAAATTAACAACTTTTTCCGTTGTTATTGGATTTGCCTGAAAGTTTTTAGAATTTTAGTAGAACATGACATTTATAAACAATACGTTTTACACTTTCTTACGTCAAGCGCACCCTTTGCAGGAGAGACGAGAAATCACCCCGATCGCCAGCCAGTGATGCGCGCACCCGTGCCTTCATTTATCTTTCAGTATCGTGAAAACTATTAACGTTATTGATTTGCAATCTTTTTTTCAAGGAAAAACGTAAGCTTTTATAAACATTTCATTTGCTGGGTGAACCTCTCTAAACCAAATAGGGAAAAATTTTATCGCAGGTCAACTTTTTCATGTCTTGACTAAAAATTGGAAATAAATTTCCCGTGTCATATATTGTTAAAAGGCATTTCATATAGCCTATAAAGTTTTGAGTTATACAGTAATCATTCTTCATCATTACAGAAGTTACATAGTGAAAATTGTGTAATTTCGTTCAGTAGAAGCAGAGATATGACGTTATAGTATGTTTCGGAATGTACGCGTAATAAAAAATAGAAACGTTTTTTAAAACTATTATGTCATTTGCTTTACCCAATTTACCATCAAATTTACTACAAGAAAATATCATAACTTCAATGAATCATCTATACTGATTTTTTTACTAGCATTTACTTTGCTTGCAATCTGTTCGATCACACTCAGGGGAGACCTCATTTCGCCTCCTCACTCATCACTTCCAACCGAAAATTTCCTTTTGTTTGGGAGAGCATGGCAAGTTACAAAGAACAAAGTTTTCTACACTATCTTCAGGGGCATGTTAAGCTACCGCGGGGCCCAGGGCACCAGAAGGGTTGCGTGGCCCCCCACCCATTAGTTCCGATATATTGAATCCAATCAATCATAACACTATATTGATATTAGCGTAATTGCCCGTCAAATATGACGGATGTGCGTGGATTAAGTATTAAATTTAAGGAACTTCCCATTCTTCCTTCTTTTCTCTCTTCCTCTCTCCCATCCTCCTCCCTTCCATCCTCCCTCCCTCCGATCCTCCCTCCCTCCCTCCCATCCTCCCTCCCATCCATCCTCCCTCCCTTCCATCCTCCCTCCCTTCCATCCTCCCTCCCTACCATTCTCCCTCCCTCCGTCCCTCCCATCCTCCCTCCCTCCCATCTTCCTTCCCTTCCATCTTCCCTCCCTCCCTCCAATCCTCCCTTCCTCCCTCCCTTCCATCTTCCCTCCCTTCCATCTTCCCTCCCTTCCATCTTCCCTCCCTCTCCTTTCTCTCTCCTCTGGAAAAATAGACTAATTCTCTACCATCCTTACTTTCTATCTACCTTCCATGCTATATCCCTTCCTTCGTATCTCCCTCCCCACATCCCCCTCTCTCTTACTCTACATCTATATAGTCGTTTAGATAAGCAAAAGAATCCAAACTAAATCCCAGACTCATTAGACTTCTACGATAATTTAAGGCAATCTATGCACTCGTATATATTACACGTATGAGGGTTGGGACAACAATTAATTCAAGGATAGTTCCTGGAATCGAACCCTGGACTTCAATCTTCGGGAGCTCGGCCCATGTAGCAAGAGATTTCCACCAAGTTTCATGAAAATCGGTCTATTGGTTCAAAAGTTAATAGAAGAGGGGGACGGACGGACAGGCAGACAGACAACGACAAAACTATAAGCCTATTTCCATTCTGGAAAGTAGGCTAAAAATAATTTTGAAACTTGAAAGAAAAAAATCAGTGTGAAGTGTAAAAACAGCACTTTATAATTTTATCAATATTAGGATTTAGGATCGATTAGTTGATTTAATAACAAAATCTATTATTATAAATTTTTATCTGCAGAATCTCTTCTCTAGAGCGCGGGGCCCAGGGTACGTGCCCTAAGTGCCCTGGGGTTAACATGCCCCTGACTATCTTCCTCTTGCTCATTGTCAATGTATGTTAGTTCATCAATTTCTGTACCGTCTTCAATACAATTATCACTATCGCTGCCTGAGGTAATACTATCCCCTGAGTCACTTTTCATTAACGCTTCCATCTCCATTTCCTTACTTGTTTCGCTTGATCTTTTCCTACTCATTGATGCCATGATTATTTAATTCCTAAAAGTTAACATCACAAAACACAAATAAAATTGCCTCTGCACAATGCGAAGGTTTTCTTCAGATTAACTTCTTTAGAGCGACACGAGAATATTACCCCTGCGACCCAAGCGCAAAAACCCGTGCGCTCGCTCCGAAATCATTTTCGCTCAACAAATAGCAGGAGACATCATCGAAGTGGCTTATTTGTAATCAGACCTAGGGCGCGTGCAGACGTTTCTTTCTCTCTCTCATACTATATTGCTCTCAAGAAATGCTAAAGCAAACACATCGCCCTAAGAGCCGAACAATACAGGTAGCCCTCGATTTACGCCGGGGATGCGTTCCTGAACGAACCGGCGTAATCGGAATCGGCGTAAATTGAAACGATTTTATAATATAAATCAATTGGAAGTCAATGACATGCGTTCCCGGCACCAAAACATTCACGGATAATATAATGGCATTGCATTTAAAGTTCTGAAATAACGTAAATATAATAAAGGGAATTTAGAAAATATATTTTGTACACTTAAAACCAGCAATGGCGTAATGAAGCAGCGTTAGTTCTCTGACGAAGTCCCTGGTTGAGGATCGTCACGTTTTTTAAAGAAAGCATGCAGTGTGGACGGTCGTGATTTCTTCTTTCTTTCTATCAAAATTTTATGATAAGGCCTCATGGAAGCCATAACGCTCCTCTTCGCTGTAGCACTCCGCTCCCAGTCGTGGTCAATCTCGCAGAGCTCATCAGTGAGTTTATCTATGTCTGAGAGGATGCGCTGGAGATCGATTGTCTTCATTTCACGTAGAGGAAACAAACCTTAATGAGTTCGGTCCTTACTCCTTATCTAGGCAGAAGGGAAATGTCTCACCGTAACGAGTGACTAATGCTTACGTGACTGTCGTGGAATGGTGTCGGTTTTTGAGGAGATTATCTCACAATTATAGCAATGAGTGGGTGCGCAATTCGTTAGTCCTCTTGATTGACTGTAATTCTTTCGTGTGATCGATGTGTACAGTCATATCTGCTATTACGCGATAGTTGCATTCATGTAAGATTCCGACCTATAGAAAATCGCGTAATAAAAATAACCCCGGGACCTCCGTAGAGATTAAATTTGTCCTTTGATAGGTTAAAGCGCCGGGAATGAAATCGCATAAGAGCAAACTCGCATATGTAAAAGTTTACATTTTACAAGCAGCTTTTACCGATTAATCGATCTTATTAGAGCAAATTCGCAGATATGACTGCATTTATAATTTTTATTCAAAATCAGCGATGTAAGAATTACGATGTAGTATTAGAAGCAGTACGAGCAAATTGTACAACATTTTAAATAATAGTAAATATATTTGTTTCACTTTTTGACCTCCTGCTTTCAAAATCGACGTTATTCTGAATCGGCGCAAATTGGACCGGCGCAAATCGAGGGCTACCTGTAGTTTGGCTCTCCTCATCTTATAGCTCTCAAACGCTGATGCATAAGAAAAATCCAAGAGAAAGAGAAATCTATGAGCAGATAAGCAGAGTCAAAATCTCCTTTGAGTTTGCAGTAGCATTCGTGTCGAGATACGGTTTGTCTCAGCATTGGATAGTGGTTTTTTAGAAGACGCGATTCCCAAATTCCCGTAGCTACGTGAAAAATCAATCACAAAATTTAATGCATATTAAATGTTATATGAAAGATAATAAAAATTGTAAAATGACAATAAATTGGTAGGCCAAAGGTTCCTCTTTTGAAATATATCAAGACTATCCAGATTTAAGAAAATTCATATAGTCAAAAAAATAAAAAAGGTAAGCGATAACCGCGACGTACTGTGTACATCGGTCGACGACAAAGTCGTACTCAGTACGTCGCTCGACGTAGAGGGGTTAATAGCTTTAAAATCACCGCGGATGAGTTGCTCTTTGTGCTCTCAAATTGCATAATTTAGAGTTATAAAATATTACAAATACATTCGAACGGAAAACTAAATTAATCACGCGTATTTTGTGAGGCAAAAGTAACGCGTTTATTAAAATATACCGAATCCGAGTCCAAAAATAGTCGTTGCAATGGAAACTCTCTCGTAATCTCTATTAATAAAAGTCAATGTGCGTGCATGCGCGCGTGTGGGTGGACAGCATATCTCGAAAACCAAGAAACTTAAAGATTTAAAACTTCGCACACTTACTGATGGGGCCATGAGGATGTGCACCTCAGGACCAGAATTTTGATTTTTGGTGGGAGAGAGGAAGTGGAGGGGGGTGCCATTCCCATAAGATAACACATAAAAATCGATTTTTCGACTTACAGGCCTTTACTCTATCGAATTAAAATTAAAAAGAATTGACCTAAGATCTTTGGATCTGAAACGTTTTAAAGAAAAATCAATAAAGTTTGTTATTCTTATCGTCACATTTTGCCTACAATACTAAATCGCTCATGTTCTACATTTAAATCATATTTATTTGAAAATTTTAAGCTTTTTGAGGATATGTTGCCTTTGACCGTGTCATTCTTAAACCTTGAGATTTTATTGTCGCCTTAATCCTTACCCTTACAACAGCTTTGAAAAATCTAGTGTAGTCAACCACATATTCGAGACAGGACACGGCATCAACTTAAATGGTATTAAATTAATTACTTCAGCAAATACCTCACTCAATGCTTTAGAAAATTTACCTATTTATAAAAACAGGAAAACAATTATGAACACAGACATTGATTTTATTAAAACTCGATACAAACTGACAGATCAACACAACACCGTCGCTGAATAATTATCGTATCTCTTTCGTTTTTTCTTGTTTTTTCGACTTTCTTAGCACTCGGTCTCTTGTCTTTCCTCACATTTGACTTTGGTCACTGTCGTAAGCAACATACCCCCTAAAGATGCCCACTTAGTTAGTGGGCGAAATGCATTCCGTAACTTTAAGTTAATTTTATGGCTGAGTGAGTTCTCAATTTATCTTTATTAATCCTTATACGATATGTGTACGGAATGCGTGCTTTGAATGCTTTAATTTGTGAAAGAGAAAAGGAGAGAGGAAGAAAGAAAGGAGACACAGAGGGAGAGAAAGGCAAAATCTATAATATGTATATTTTGAAGAGATTGTGGGTTTGTGCAAAATAAACTAATACTTCCCGAATAGCTGCAGATACAAAATTTTGAATAAACAATCCACCCACTAAAATTAGCTGAATGCGCTTATTTTTTTCACCGAAATATTTTATATAAAAGGTTGAAGTAATTATTTTCGTTTATTACGAGATTCATTTATTGTTGAGCGCCATTAAGATATGCGTGGCAACGCACGTTTATATTTGTTTACTTATTTACTCTTTACGTTCATATTTGTTTTGTTATTTACTTCTCATTACTTGGATTTATTCTCAAATCTTACTCAATATTTTTTGTCTTCACTTAAAAACCCGAGCAACGCCGGGTACTTTCAACTAGTGAGTGATAAAACTGTAAAAACGTCAGTATTTACTCGAAATTCGAAGAAATTAGATCGATAAGCAACATTATACGATACAAATTAGAATCTCCAATCATTCACCGATCGGATTATACCAAGATTCACTTTTCCGATAATATCCGCAAGATTGACTCGTGGTCTTTTAATTTGAGCCAATTTCAACTTTTAAAGATAAATATATAAATCGGCGATACCTCGAAGGAAGAGAAATATGAGGCATACTCCAAAGAGGTTGACATCGTGTTCGAGATAAAAAAGCTTCGAGGAAGACGAGAGAGAGAGATAAGAAAGGATAAAAAATTCGGAATGGAAAAATTATCTTATCGACAAAACGGTGAGTAAACCTTAAGGCGTAGGAGTGAATTCGAAGAAATAATCGTCTTTTCGATCTCTGAGCACTCGTTCGATTGGAAAGATCAACGGCGCCACGGAAAAACCTCATCCCTCCTTCTCTCCCCTCCCTCCCTCCCCCTCCCTCCCCCCTCCCACCCTCCAACCCATCTCCAACACTCGGCCGACTCCAAACAATTTTCCAATTCCCCGGTCCCCTCCTCCCATTGACTCCGAAAATCCTTACTGTGTCACTTACACTCCTCACCAGTGTTTCTAATCTAGCGAATTTGTAGCTAGATCCAGTTTTTGAGGCACAGTAGATACTCGCGCTGAGGGTATCCATCCTTAGCTCGCAAAGAGTTGGTATGATTTCAGGTCAAGGAAGATTGCCTCAACCTTATTTCAGAATAATCTATTAAGACAAGTATTATTGATGAATTATTCGTATTCCCTGTGAAAAACTATGCTGAAATATTTTTTTATTAGCGTTCCTACGGTATTTTATAAATAAACCGCGTTTCACGTATATATCGGAGTGATTATGACTTCACAACACTGCTTCGCGATGCGGGAATTCAAATGGTCTCGAGGGTTTCTGTCTTCAAGAAGGCAGCGAACATGGCCATTGAGGGGCAGATATGGTACGTAAGAATGGCAATTTGTCGATCTTTACCCCAAAACATTTTGGCGACCGAGGGAGATTTCAATTTTGGCGCTCCGTGCATACGTAAATTCCGTATTGCACATGAATTATAAATTGGTTGATGGAATAAAGCGATCCGAAGATCCTATGCAGACAGACATAAGCTGTAAAGTTGGGAATAATTTTGAAACTAGAAAAAAGTCTACTATGACCGGGAATGTTAATATTCATTAGACGTAAAAAATTTAGTTCAAAATGCTAAATGAAGCGGAAAATTTAAAAACATCTTCTATTCATTCATTAACGATAAAAGTTACAACAAATCTGATAGTAAATCATTTACTAGAAAATACAATGATATATGTTATACATCATAAAGGAAGTTATGCTGAACCCTAACTAGTACATGACCGTGGTTTTGATTTATTTATTTTGATTTATGAAACCAATGATAGAACCCAGTTAGGTTTACATTTGATAAAGAAATATGCCCATCAATGTTTTCCATCGCGCAATTTGGCTTTCAGCCATATACCCTTTTCCGCTGTCAATATAAAAGCTCTCTTGTTGAATTTCAGCGGAACGCTTGTTTTTTCAAGGCATATGTCGAATTCAAACTTGGAAATCAAAGCAGCCAATCCCAAACGAGCTTGCAGCTGAGCGAATCTTTGACCTGCAATAAAAAGAGAATTAAAAAATTAGATACTGCTATTCGAGCGAGATAATTAATATCGTAGTTCTGATACCATAAAAATAATCATTTTCGGAGGATTAAAAATAAAACAATTTTTCCCATTACATTCCTGTCCGTTCTTCAAGTTACATTCATTGGACGATTTCGTTGTTTTTATCTTGTTAAATAAATTTCCTACGGGTTGCCTCGGGAATAAGACTAGATTCCATTGCTTCTTAGAGAAATAAAAACGACGATAGCTTAGTATTTTCCATGTTTGAAATAGTATTTTAACGCAAGTGCAACAGTGCAGGTCAACAAGAATTTTTCTGTTTTATAGGAATTTCAGTACCGCTTACTACAAGGGCAATAAGGTACATGAAGTGCTACCTACCTAGTCATCTACAATATTGCATTTTTTACTTTCTCCATATACGAAGTATGGAGCAAGTATTGTTTTCATGAAAAAAATCGAATTCGAGAATTCAACGGAAATACATGTTTTAAGGTCTCCTGAACCCGTTATGACTTTGGTCGCTGTCGAAGGAACGTCGCCCTTGAAAATGCCCACTTAGTGGGCGAAATGCATCGGGCTAATACCACTTGTTTTTGGCTGGAGTTTTAACTTTCTTTCGCGAAATTTTATATTTAACATTTTTATGAGTCTCAAGAACTGATACGTTTTTGGTAAAAATCGGTCAACCGACAGTGGGTGTGTACTTCTGTCACATTCGTTATTTTGAAATAATTGCTTTAATATTTGATATATGTAAAAATGTACTTGAATAAAAGTTGTAAGAAATATAATTTTCTTCAACCTTTATTTGAAACATGTGCCCATATAATTCCTTGTTTAAGAGATATTTTATATTTTTAGCTGCCACTACCACGCCACCAACCGACTACTTTTGTTAACAATTGACGTTTAGTTACGTCTTAGTAACGCTCCTTTTTATATTTTTAATTTTTGGACCTTTGTGGCTATAGCTAATATTAGAAGGATATGGTTTGAGTTTATTTTTGTTCTTTGTAAAGTCTAAAATTTCCTTGCAGTTTCTTAAAATATTTATTATTATGTAATAATGCAGGTTTGGTGGAGCCAGTCATTACCGGCTTCCTCAATCAGCTTACCAGCAAAGCTATAAAGCTGTCATTAGCAATTTAATCAATAATTTACGTTTTGCCCATCGGTAAGTGTTAGGCAGCGAGGCAGGCTGTGAAGCCGTTCTCAGTTGCCTAAGCCACCTGCATTCATAAGAGAAGGGAGGAGAGAAACACAGTGCCGGCCCGTGGCTCATACCCTCCCGTGGTGTCTGTTATTTCTGAGTTGCCTTCCAATGTGGCTTTACTCAACGTCAGGTATTAAATTACAGGCACCTCACCCGTGTATCATAATGGTCAGTGTTAATAAAAGTTATATTCGCCGCTTTTTAGGAGGGACCCTATCCTCTTCACCTGTGGATGCCAATGCTCTCTTGTACTTGTCCCAGACCGACACTTTGTTTATTGCGAGATCGCGGAGAACGTCATTCGTTTTATTTTCCAGGGCGAGTTTGTATTTGTTAGCCAAATCATTGGCAAATTCCCTGATCGTGGGTATCCCTAGCATTTCATGGACATCAACATTTCTACCCCATGTCCTGCCTATTCGGCTTAAAATCTTTCTCTCCGCGATCTCGAGTATTTTCCAGGATTTCTGCATAAGAAAACCCGTCCATACTGGTGCAGCGTACATAAGTGTCGGTCTGATCATTGCCTTATATAGGTGTGTTTTTAATTCCCTGGACACGTCAATTGATTTAAAAATTGGGAAGAGTCTGGCTCTCTTCCCTGCTGCTGCAAGGTTGACCCTTTTTACGTGTTCGTCAAACCGTAGTTTCTCGTCCATCGTTACACCAAGGTATTTAATATGTTTAGCCCAGGGAATTTCAACACCTTCTACTGAGAGCTGTCTCGGCAAATCAGCATCCCTTTTTTGGAAGAGGATTGCTTGGGTCTTTTTGGGGTTTATCTCGATTCTCCATTTCTTATAGTACTTCGTGAGTTTTTCGGTTTGCCTCAGGGCGTATCGGACGGCCATTTCCGGCTGGAAGCTTCTTGTAAGTATCGCACAATCGTCCGCGTAGAGGGCAATGGTGGAATTCCAATCCCCCTCATCTGTCGGAATGTCACCCGTGTAAATAGAGAATAGTAATGGCCCTAGGACACTCCCTTGTGGAACACCAGCTGCTATCCTCCTTGTCGAGCTTTCGGCACCATTCCATTTTACGATGAATGGCCTGTCATTGATATAAGATTTTATAAATTTCACCTGCCAAGAGGGAAATTTTGCTATAAAAAGTTTTTGCAGTAGGCCTAAGTGCCATACTTTGTCGAAAGCTTTGCTTATATCAAAAGCTACTCCAACAGATACATTCCTCCTGTTGAAGGCGTCCGTGATAAAATCTACCACCCTCTGCAGCTGATGTGTTGTGGAGTGTCCTGCCTTAAATCCGAACTGCATTTGGGGGATCACACCATGCCCTTCCGCGTGTGTCAGTATATATGGGTAGATAATTTTTTCGCATACTTTCCCAAGGCAGGAAAGGAGGGATATCGGTCTGAAGTCAGTGGGTTTTAAGACCTTCCTTCTTACCTTGGGTATGCATATGACATTTGCATGCTTCCAGCCGGCAGGGTAATGTCCTATCCTCACCGCTGCATTGAGAATCGAGATAAGGTATTCTCCTGCAGAGATTGGCAGTCGCTTTATTAGTTCGTAGGGGATGTTGTCTTTACCTGTCGCCTTCCCCTTTGGTAGGCGTGCTATAACTTCTGCCAATTCTCTGATGGAGAACACCGGAGTGGCTTGATCCTCGATGTGCTGTACCCTTAGCATGGACTCTATCTCCTCCATTTTTATGTCTGGGGTGTATTCTGTTGCGTCATTGGGCGTGAAAACCTGTTCTAAATGAGACGCAAGGAATTCTGCTTTGTCAACAGACGTGGTAAGTTTGCCTCTTGGGCTCTCCACCAGGGGGTCACTCCTGGCAGAATCCATTAGGGAACGCGTATACTTCCATATGGAATTGTCGCTTATATTGAGGTCTGCCAGTCTGATGGACCATTGGTACCTCCTCAGGCGCCTCAGTTGATCCCTAATTTCTCTGTTTAATCCCCGGAGATCCCTCTTTTGGTCGGCAGTACCGTAATGGTTATACTGCCGCCTCACCCAGTTTCTTTTCCTTATAAGATTTTTGATTTCGTCAGGGATCTCCAGGTTTTCTTTTGATTTCCTTGCTCTTCGCGGAATAGCTTTTTCCGCTGCGTTATTGATTGCGTTCCCCAACAATTCTGCCGCTTCCTCAATTCCCTCCCTGGTGGATATCATGGGCACATCGCTTGGTAGTGACTCCGTAATTATTTTCCTAAAATTAGCCCAATCCGCAAGTCCATAGCACATGCGGTGGTTGTCCTGTTGATAAAACAATACTTGTGTACCGATCCTCAGAACCACCGGGTAATGGTCGCTCGTTAGATCTGGGATCGTTTTAGATACTGTCCGTTGATCAAAATTCTTGACCAGTGCAAAGTCAAGGACACTTCCTGTGTTCCTTGGTCCTGGTCGCGTCGTTGTTCTCGGAGCCACTACCCTAAATTGGTTATCTCGTGCCCATGTCTTTAAAAGATTACCACGCCTGCTATCTTTACTGCAGTTCCACGCCCAATGCGTTGCATTAAAATCACCCGCTATTATTACTCCATTGTCCATGCTAAGGAGCCCGTTTAGGTCTTGCATGCGTAATTCTTTCCCTGGTGGGATATAGGTGCTTATGATGGTGAGGGTTCCCATAGTTGTATTCGCTCTGACACCCACTGTTTCTATCGGGCCAGAGCTTCTGTCGTCTATGGTGGTCAGTTGAAGTCTTGACCCGTCCTTCGTCTTTATAATGGTAAAATCATCATTGCCGATCTTTTGTCTAATTGACTTAACAAAAGCGGTATAATTCATTATGTCGTATACAACAATGGCCGGCGGCCTCTTTTCTTTGGGACTTGGTCTAGCGGTATCTCCCGGTACGTCTATGAGCGGGTCGTACCTATTATTGGTATTGGTCGTTGAAGTAGAAGTGCGCGGTTCATATCGTCGTCGTCTTTTCTTTGCCCTCTCCACGGTTGTGAAGATGGCCGCGTCATCGTTATGAAAATCTCCGGCCGGGTCAAGCCCTACTATATCCTGACCATCCTTATTACTTTTGGCTGGCGCTGCATCGTCCTTTCTTTTCGTCTGGTCTCCCTTGTTATTTTCCCTATGAAATAAGACGCTCCTAATGGCAGAAGGGATCGGTATCCTTTCCCCTACATGGGTTGAGGTGCCTTCTTCGCTCCGTGGAGCTGCTTCCCTATTAGGGGGCGGTGAGCGGATCATTCTGGGAGGGGGAGTTAGGCCTGTCACCTGTCAAGATAGAAAAAGGGCGAGCGGGTAAGAAGGTGGGGCAAGTTAGCCACCCCCCGCAGAAGGAGTGGGTCCGACCGTGCAATGGTAGCCCCGGGGTTAACCCGCTCGCGTCAAGGCGTGCTGCCAACTCCCTGGTGGCACCTGGTCGAGTCCCGGAAAGCTCTAGGGAGTCCCGCAGCGACTTACGTACTTCCCCCCGAAAGGGGGTATTCCCGCACCAGGCAGACGAACTCCCACAGAGTGTTAGTTTTATCCTGTCCTATCGAAATAGGAAAAAGTCGAACGGGTGAGAAGGTGGGACAAGTTAGCCACCCCCCGCGGAAGAAGTGGGGCCGACCGTGCAGTGGCAGCCACTCGGGATTGGCCCGCTCGCGTCAAGGCGTGCTACCAACACCCTGGTGGTACCTGGTCGTGTCCCGGAAAGCCCTAGGAAGTCCCGCAGCGACTTACGTACATCCCCCTCGTGAGGGGTTTTCCCGCACCAGGCAGACGGACTCCCGCGTTAGTAACTAAAATGAGAAAAATTTTAAAAAGAATGATCCGCAATGTGGAGAGTATGAGCCGTGTTTAACTATCGGTTGTCGGTCAACCAATCCTGAGTCAGAGACCTGTGTTAGATAGGCTAGGCTCGCTAGTCATCTGCACCAATCCTCGAGTCGAGTCGGCATTAGCCTATATGCCGTCTTTTATAGCAACAGACATTAGCCCGGAAGAGGACACTAGTAGATCGAGGGTAGAACCAATTAGCGTTCGCGAGTGCAGTGCAATCTACCGGCACTTCACTGCGAACTGAACTAGTTCCCAGCCGACAACGTCGCCACGAACAGGGGCAGTAAGAAAGAGACGGAGAGTGGGGGAGAACGAGAGAGGACTCAGAGCGAAGACAGCTGAGCTGATCGCACCTGCGGAAAGATTATCTGCGAGTCGAACTCTTTTCCATATCATTTGTGATTCCTCAAGTGGACATTTCTACTAAGTATTGTACTATATTTGTGCTTTGTATTATGTCACTGCAATATAATTGTTAGTACATTTCGTGACATTTATCCAGTGTATGGTATTTGATTTGTTGTTGGCAGCAGCAGTGTCACCAAGGGGTATCGTATCGTTTAACTATTTTCAAGTACTTTTAGTATTACGAGAGAATAATGTAAAATGAGACAGCTTCGTCTCAGATTTGTGCGATCTCCTCAATATTTCTCGTTGTCTCATTTTCTCGTCTTCGTCACCTAATATCAACGCACAAATAGAGGGCCGGAATCGTATGGTGAGGCCAACACTCAAACCACACCGCCGGAGCCCTCTTCTATGAAATACTTGTTTTGCCCAGCGGCAAGTTATAGGCACTATGGCAGGCTGTGAAGCCGCACTCGGTCCTAAGTCATTTCTATTATGTAATCTATTTGGAATTTTTTTAATACTACAGATCTGAAGAAACTCATGTGGTGGCCACATCAGATTTTTTTGAAATATTTTCTTTAATTTTTCATAAATGTAAAAACACACTGGAATAAAAGTTTTAGGGAATTTAAATTTCCATAATGTGCAAAACATTTTCCCATATAATGCATTGTTGGAGAGATATTTTAATAACTAAATTACTTAGCTGCCACCGCCTCACCACCTACCGGCGACTATTGTAAACAATTTATGCGCCTTTTTTCTGTTCTATCTAAGGTCTTTAAATTTTTCTCGCAGTTTCTTCAAATATTTATTTTCTTTTAACCTATTTAGAATTTTTAGAAATATAACAGCTATGGAGTAAGTCATGTGGTGACCACATCAGATTTTTATAAATGAAAAATTGATAATTTAGTTAATTAGTACATGCCTGGTGCGAGTTATTTTAATACTTAGGGAGGTTAATGTTTTCGTCTTGAGCAAGTCAAAACTCGAAGAGTATTTAACGTTAGAATTTTTCATATAGAATATATTAATAAAAAACGATGACATGGAATAAATGTCATGCTTTTAATAAATAAACAGATATTTGTCGAAGTTATTGCGTAATAACAAAAAATATTATTTTATAGTTCGGTACTGGAATCACTAGAAATGACCTCTTACTGAAGTAGTTCCGTAGCCTCATGCTTACCGATGCATATGCGAGGTCCTTCTCCGAAAGGAAGGTATGAAAACGGGTTCAATTGCTCTTTCTGCTCAGGTTGAAATCTGTCAGGATCAAAGTGCTTTGGATTTGGAAAGAATTTCTCGTCGTGCTGCATGGCCTGAACCGGGATGAATATCGGCGCTCCCTTTTCAATTTTGAGATTCGTCCCAGGAATTATGTAGGGTTGTACAGTCATTCTAGATAGAACTCCTGCAGGTGGATATATCCGCAGAGTCTCTGAATTTATTGAAATAAAATATATCAATTGTATATAGGTGGTTAGTAATTACATTTATGGTAGATATGGAATAACACCTGTTGTTCTTCCACCACGTGCCAAAAACTAGCAATAAATCTATAAATTTCAACAGGATCATGTTTAATATTTTTAATATCGACAGAATATTGGTTGATGAGCAGAAGAATGAAAGGTTTAGTTGCGATAAATTGATAGTCCGAGACCAAGACCCACCGTTCAATACACGATCCAAAAGATGCATCCTTTTCAGTCCGTCGTACGTTATCTTTCCGCCGTCATCTTCCATCACCTTGTCCACTTCTCCTCTGAGTTTCTTCTGAATGGCTTTTCCGTGAATGGACTTAGAGAGTTCAAAGAGAGCAAAACCCAAAAGGGAAGAGGTCGTCTCGAATCCGGCGGAGAAGAACAGCATGACTTGAGCGGTGAGGTCATCAAGACTGACGTTCGTCCAAGACGGCTCCGCTTAAAAGAGAATATCACCCAGTGGTTTTACTTCCGAACTTCCTCAATCGATGTAAGTTCTCTTTGGTTTTTGATTGTACTTTGAGAGTTCAAAGAGAGTAATACTCAAAATGGAAGAGGTCTCGAATCCAAAGGAGAAGAACAGCATGACCTGAGAAGCGACGTCATCGAGACCTACGTTTGTCCAAGAGGGTTCCCCTTAAAAAAAACTCGACCATTTTCAGTTATAAAGCACTTGCTGAAGTACCCGGCGTTGCCTGGATCAATCCAATCTACTTAATTTATGGCAAAATCTCAAGCTCTTATATTTGTCAATCGTCGATTTTAATATTTTTTGGGGGGAAGTACAACATTTGTCACAAAAGGAATTATAACTAATATTTTCTGGGATATAAATTCGATAAAAAGCCAAACGTGCAAGTATGTAGTTTGTCTACATTGGTTGGAAGCAGTGCTAAAAAAAGCAACTAAAAGCTACTCGCCACTTGAAAAATCCACTCGTCCAGAATTCATTTCGTTAGGTTAAAACTACTCGCCACTGACCTTTTACCTCGCCCTCGCCGAGTGGGCGAGCGTATTTCTGCAGCCCCAGTTGGAAGGAAGACTATTTGGTGATAAAATTAAAAAAACATTTTCCTGTAAGGTACTAATTAAAATAAACGGTGCAATATACATTCCACAAACTTTCTCATATACGTACATATATACGTTTGGTCGACTGCTTACACTTATAAAAGAAAAACGCTTATAAATCAAAGTACTTTCGTACTTTCGCGTATATTTTAATGCTACTGAGCGATATATAGTAAATTTTTGGGACATATGGCTTACAATTAATATTACATGTAACATAAGGTTATACGATTCCATGGATTTACTGAAAATCCTTATAGGCATTTTTGAGTAAAACGAATTTTGTTTCAAGATATCCAAGAATAAAGTACCCGTTTTTTTTGCGGAATATCGTTCGTCTCTTCAGAGTGACTATTATGAATGATATTATCCACAAATATGATATATTATTCGATTTAGTTTAACCGTCTATGTTGTAGTAAGATTTTGAGTGGATCGTGTCATAGGGCTTAAGTAAGGTAGCTTAGTGTACATTGTTATGTCACTGGATGTCATAAAATAAATGGCTTACGTAGTATTTTGTGAAATCTGGATCTAGAATTTCATTGATTTTAATCAAATTTTCTTTAGCCATATTTGAGTAAATCAAATTTTAATAAAAATCACCAAGAATAAACTACCCTTAATATTTGTAAATATCATTTTTATCAGAAAAGGGTCAGCAAAAGTTGATTAAATTAATACGATATATCATTCGATTTTTTGTATGCGTTTGGGCCCTAGAACCGCGAAAACCATTTTATGAACTCGGGGACACCTAAAACGTGTAATTCCATCAAAATCTCGAAGTCCATTTTTTCACGATTTCAATACTTTATATACTACGTAGGTATAAGAGAAAGTAAATTCATAAATGGAAATTAGAGAATATCCCAAGACTACTTCACACGGAAATTAGCATAAACGAAGAAAAACTTACTCTGGAATCGAACCCTGGAACCTCGGAAAAAGTAACCCCTTATTGCCCTTCAGCTTGAAAAAATAACAAAAAGTAGTCAGTCTTGACATATTCGATGGCCGTCGTGAGCTCAAAAAGACGTCAATTTTTCGAGTTCAAAGTAAAGTTGCGTATCAATTTGATGCCTCTTCTAAAATCGAATGTATGAATACAAAAATATATTTTTCAGGTGCATTTTGGTTCAAATTTAGAGTTTCTACAATTTTTATAATGAATTTTAAAATGCATGGGTAAAATAAGGTACAGTCATTTCCATACTATTCTTATGGGAAGAAAGAAGACTCCTGGAATCAAGCTCGGGACCTTGGAATCCCTTCTATGAAAGTAGATTCTATGCAAAATTTGTTTTCACTGGCGATGTCCGAATGCATAGAGGGCAGACACACTCTTCTTTATCTATTAGATTCATTGCGGCTAAGTCGTATTTTAGTTTTATTTTACTGTACTTCCGTTGATCTGAACCAGAGATCTCAAACCCTTGAGTCAAATTCGGCCCTCCATTTTTAAAAAACGTGCAGCCCTCTCATTACTGTAATCTTGTGAATGACAGCGGAGAAACGAGGAAATACGTAAAAATAAAAAATGTTTAATTACAAATTATATGATATTTTACGCGCAATTAAAATGTGTGTAAATTAGAGCAGTGTCCTTACATGCTATTCTTATGGGAAGAAAATAGACTCCTGGAATCGAGCTCGGGACCATGGAATCGCATGCAAACATATTTCTTGACCTTCCCTTGGATTAAAGTAGATTCCATGCAAAATTTGTTTACAATGGCGATGTCCGAATGCATAGAGGGCAGACACACTCTTCTTTATCTATTTGATTCATTGCGGCTAAGTCGTTGTTTAGATTTATTTTACTGTACTTCCGTTGATCTAAACCAGAGATCTCAAACCCTTGAGACGAATTCGGACCTCCAGTTCAAAAAACGTGCAACCCTCTTATTACTGTAAATTTGTGAATGGCATAGCGTAAATGGTGGAGTAACGAGGAAATACGTAAAAATAAATGTTTAATTACAAATCATATGATATTTTGCTCATAATTAAAATATATGTAAATTAGAGCAGTGTCCTTTTAATTTTCAGCAAAATGCATACACTCATTATTGAGCAAAATTCGGCCTTCCAGTTTTAAAAAACTTGCAACCCTCTCATTACTGTAATCTTGTGAATTGTGGAGTAACGAGCAAATACGTAAAAATAAAAAAATGTTTAATTGGAAATTATATGATATTCTGCTCGTAATTAAAATATATGTAAATTGGCGCAGTGTCCTTTTAATTTTCAGCAAAATGCATAGACTCATTATTATGCCGTGCGTCCCACCATTTGTTTCCAAATATTCACATGTTGCCAGGACCCTATTTAACTACCATTCAATTTCAATGTGAGAAATATATAAATTGTTACTTTTTTCAACGCTCCCTCTCTCACTTAGTAGATAATTATTTTTTTATAAGGAAATTGAGCTATCGTTTAAAAATTCCTATTCTAAAAATAAATACTTCTAAGAATGATCTGTATAAATATTCCAGCTAAATAAAATATTCAGCATTTTATGATTATTCCTCGAGTTATTCACTGATGAAGTGTTTGCGTTGAGTAACCAAACATATCACCTGGAACTTTTAATGAAATCAGCGCGATACCAAAATAACTAATATCAACGGTAAGGTGGTTGTTTTAGCTATAATTTATATACAATATAATTCATGCTGTTACTCATGAATAGAAGGAGTAACGATTGTGACGACTAGCTGGAATGTACTTGTCATTTTTGTAAAAGCAAAAAGTCCAAACCAGGACTAACGCAGATTGGTTTCTCAAAGTGCAGGTCCCGAATTGATCACTTATAATGACAGGAATTTTTCCGTATGTGTTAGTTATTCCAAGGAATTCTCGTACCATAATCACGTCATAGTTTATGTATCAGTGATAGAGAAAAATTGGAAATAAAATTAATAAAGGTATAAATTATTAAAAGCAATGTCAAAATTTTTTTCTGACATTATATTTTGCATGTATTTTTTAAATATACGAATTTAATAAATGTTACAGTTTATACGCTAATATGTATGGATCAACTGTCCATTGCTGAAGAGTAGTCGAGTCACTCGTCTATGCCCAAACTGAGTTTGGTAATAATCGTATCCATGGCAACAACCCGATAAAATGCAATTGAAAACGCAAAAAAGGCAAGATTTTAGTGAAATTCAAGAAAATATGACCTATTATCAAAATTAGTTGATAATAAATGGAATTTACATTCTTTTCCACTTATAATAGTAGGAACCTCGCTCCGACGTCACAATTTTAAGATATTTTAATGTTTTTAATAACTCATCTCTGCACGAGGGATTTTAGACTTCCTATGTAAAACAAATAGGGAAAAACGTTCCTGGATTCAAACCTGAGACTTCAATCTTCGCAAAATAAAATATTGACCGGAGGTGGGCCCTGACTTCACGTGCCTCATTTCAAGTTACATGAAAATCGGTCAATTATTGCAAACTGTGTTAGTTGGAGACACACAGACACTACCATTTCATAAGGCTGTTTCCTTTGGAAACCCGCCTAAAAATCACTTATACAAAGCATAAAATATATCAACTGAATTTTATAAAATTAATAAAAATTAAAAAAAATGATCTATTGGTTCATATAAATTTCAAGAATTAAATAAAGAATCAAACCATTTTTACTTTCTTCATACGTAGAATAGGGGAATGAATTGTTTTCATGAAAAAAATCGACTTCGAGATTTCTACGGAAATATACGAATATACGTTTTGAGGTCCACTGTACACGTCTTGACCATTTTCTCAATCATGTCTGTGTGTATGTGTGCGTGCGTGCGTGTGCGTGGGTGCGTGCGTGCGTGTGAGTGAGTGTGTGTATGTGAAAGCTTTTTTATGGGTGATCTAACTCAAAAACTGTTAATCAGGTCATAGCGAAATTTTATAGTTAACATTTTTATAAAGGTCACAAGAACTGATTAGTTTTTGGTGAAAATCGGTCCACCGGATGTGGGTGTTTACTCTTTTCACATTCGTTATTTTGAAATGTTACAGATATGGAGAACGTCATGTTGTGGCCACATCAGGTTTTTACAGAGTCACAAGATACATAGTTACTCCTCAAAACGGATCTAACCTGTAGCTTTCCCGTTCTCCTGTATTCCACCGTCGGGATGTTCAATTTCGCCATCGTCATTGTCCTCTTTAAGATCGCTCGAGTGAAATCCCCTCTTTTTAAGCAAAACCAAATGATGGATAAAGTCTCCATATCCTTTTGCTTCCCCTTCTCCCTTTTCGATGGCGGCCTCCCTCCTCTCCACCATGTCTTTGACGAAATTTCGGAAGAACACAGACGATTGCTCGTCCGTGAATTTCAGTCCCAGTTTTTTAAGTAGTTTCGGAGATATAAGAAGTAGCTGCGGAATAAATAATAGATTTTTAAAATCGAATCTCACATTTTAGACAATTTTCTCTGCATATAAAATTCTTAAATTAACTTAAAATAATTTTCTCTGCTTACAAATATACATTAAAATTTCACATTATTTAGACGAACGGATTAGATGGGAATGTGTATCTTGAGGATTATAAAGTGTATCGTACCGCCATTAGGATGCTTCTTTTCCATGTAGGTTTGAAGGTCAACTTTCCCATTTTCCGGAATTCAGATGTCTCCGGATTCTGCAGGGCATCGCAACGTATTCCGAAAGCGCAAGTAGCAATGACGTCTGTGGTAAAGCAGGCCATGTATTCCTATTGTAAAAAATGTTATCCTTTTCAGGAATAGATAAAACAACATCAAAGCGTAAAAAAACTTTTACCTTTTACGCACTTGATTAACACAAGCTGAAAAACATGGATAATTTATCAAAATATTCTTGTTAACGGCGAAGGAATATAAGGTATTTGTTTTAGAGGTAGGATTTGTAAAAAAACGAAATAGGGATTATAAAAATTTTGATATTTTAATTTGTTTGGCGGTTAAAAATTCTTAAAGTTTAAATAAATAGGTATATGTTTAGATACTACGGTGGGAGTTAGAGAGCTTAAATTTTAAAGTTATTTAGAGTTTAGTCTATATAAACGAATTAACATTCCAATGTATCCATATTTAATTTTAAACAATTAGATAAATTTATTTCACTTCTAAATGTGTTACAAATTTAAAATTTCGTAGAAATGTGTGACATTATTAATCCAATGTGAAAAAGGTATAATAATCCTAGAATTGCAAAAATTAGAAATTGTTTTACTCCATTATTGTTCCATAAGGAAAAAATGAAAATCGGTCCGGAGGAGAAATATTTTTACTTAAAGATATATTTCCCATGATGAAATATCTCTCTGAAAAAATAATGTTTTTTCAAGGTGAGATGAAACACTTGCAGTATGCAAGCACCGTCTACTCGTATGTTATATCCTCCTCTGTAAGGAACGTTTATATATAATGATAACAGGAGGATACTAATGTCCAGCCCAAACTACAAGAGCTAGATAGCTGAAAGTTTCAGTTTTTATGGATATAATTGAGAAACCTACAGATAAAATGAGACTTCTTACCTAAGTGACATGAGTTTGACTCCAGAAATTCCGAAATTTGCGTTTTTTCCCATAAGAAAAGCATTGCGCCATTTTTGTAAATTAATTTTGGGCACTTGCCCGTAAGCTAGAAAAATTAAATCATCAGTGTTGCTAGATGGCCGCAATATCTATTAGGAATTTTTGTTACTTTTTGTTACAGTGTCCTGGGTTCGACTCTAGATACCCCGGAATATCTCCCAGTTTGTAGATCAATCTAATAAGTTTATAATAATTTTAAAATTGTTAATTTTTAGGGGTTGTATTAACCCCTTTTGAAACTTAAAGTTTAATAATTTTTATCTTAGAAACTATATGTTGGAGGTTCGAGTTTTTTAAATCATTTTGTAACAAATTATGCATAGAAAAAATGAAATTTTGAAAAACTTCAATAATAATAATAATTTGACCGCTAAAAATTCGCAATTGTTTAAACATATTTTGGAGGTTTATGTATTACCGAATGTGCTATGAAGCTGAAATTTTTTTACCGGTAGATATTGTAAAAAAAACTAAGTAAAAATTATGGAAATTTTGATATTTTAATTTCTTTGGCTGTTAAAAAATTCTTAAAATTTAAACTAATAGATATATGTTTAGGTACTTTGGGGCAAGCTGGGAAGCTGAAATTTTAAAGTTAAGTAGAGCTCAATGCATTGAAATAACACGCATTTGAAAAGCTCCAACAAAGTGTTGTTGCGGCCGTATTAAACATTTAAAATTTTAACAATTATATAAATATTATTTCACTTTTAGGTGTGCTACAACTTCAAATTTGACAAAAATGTGTAGAATTAGTAGCTTACATTGGATAGTGTATAACACTCTTAAAATTGCAAATTTAAGGCATTGTTTTAGTCAAATATAGTTCAGTAAGGAAATATAGAAATTGGGTGAAGAGGTGAAATATTTTGAATTAAAAAAATATTTCTTATAATGTTATATCTCTCTGAAATATTAATGTTTATCAGGGTCAGATGAAATGCTTACAGAATGCAAGAATTCATTATATATCGACGTTTCTTATAGAGGAGGAGGATACTAATGTTTTGGAACTTCCAGATGAGCTGGAGATTCGAAATGTTTTTCTTTGGTAGGATTTTGTGCAAAACCGACTAGAAAAAAAGGAAATCTTGAAAAAGTGTAACAATGCGGCCGCTAAAAATTCGCAATTGTTTCAACAAATTCTCAAGGTATATGTATTTCCGACTGTGATACGGAGCTGAAATTTTTTTAGGTGGAATTTGTAAGTAAACGAAATAGGGAAATTTTGATATTTTAATTTGTTAGGCAGTTAATAATTCTTAAAGTTTAAACAAGTAGGTAAATGTTTAGATACTACGGGGCAAGACAGGAAGCTGAATTTTTTTAGTTATTTAGAGATTGGCCAATACAAACGAATAAACATTTCAGTGTGTCCAAGTAATTGATATTGCGCCCGTTAAAAATTAATTAATTTGAAACAATTAAATAAATGTTATCTCACATCTAAATGTGCTACAAATTTAAAATTTGGCATAAATGTGTGGCATTTTTAACCCAATTTGGAAAACGTAATATTCATAAAATTGCAAAAATTAGCAATTGTTTTACTTCATTATTGTTCCATAAGGAAAAAAAGAAATTTAGTCCCTAGGAGAAATATTTTGAATTTAAGAAATATTTCTCATGATGAAATATCTCTCCGAAAAATGGATTTTTTTAAAGGTGAGATGAAATGCTTGCAGTATGCAAGCACCTTCTACTAGTATGTTATATCCTCCTCTGTAAGAAACGTCGATATATAATGATAGGAGGATACTAATGTTTAGGCACTTCCAGATGAGCTGGAGATTCAAAATTTTTTTAGGTAGGATTTTCTGCACAACCGAATAGAAAAAACGAAAATATTGGAAAAGTGCAACAATGCGGCCGCTAAAAATTTGCAATTGTTTAAACAAATTTTCAAGGTTTATATATTTTCGGAGGTGCTACGGAGCTGAAATTTTTCTAATAGGTAGAATTTGTAAAAAAAACGAAATAGGGATTATATAAATTTTGATATTTTATTTTGTTTGGCAGTTAAAAATTCTTAAAATTTAAATAAATTGATTACTGTTAAGGAACTACGGGATGAGCTAGGAAGTTGAAATTTTTAAGTTATTTACAGAGTAGTGACTTGAACAAATAAACATTTAAAGCTTTCCATAAATATATTTCGTCAGCCGTTAAAAATGTTTAAAATTTAAAAAATTAGAAAACTATTATTTCACTTGTACAAGTGCGACAACTTTAATATTTGGCAGAAATGTGTATCATTAGTACCCCATAATGGAGAAAGTTTAAAAATCTTAAAATAGCAAACTTTGGGAATTGTTTTAATATATTATTTTTACATAAGGGAAAAACGAAAATCGCTGCGGAGGTGAAACATTTAGAATTAAAAAATTATTTGTAATGCTGAAATATTATTCAGAAAAATGAATGTTTTTTTTAAGGTGAAATTATATATTTGCGGAATGCACCCACCTTCTACTACTATGTTATATCCTCCTCGCAAAGGAACGTCTATATATAATGATAGGAGGACACTAATATATAGGCATTTCCAGAAGAGCTGGAGATTCGAAATTTTTTTAGGTAGGATTCTGTGTAAAACCGACTAGAAAAAACTAAAATCTAGAAAAACTGCAACAATGCTTTCGCTAAAAATTCGCAATTGTTTAAACAAATTTTCAAGGTTTATGTATTTCTGAATGGGCTACGGAGTTGAAATTTTTTTTAGAGGTAAGGTTTGTAAAAAAACCGAAATATGAATTAGAAAAAGTTTGATATTGTAATTTGTGTGGCCGTTAATATTCTCCTAAAGTTTAAACAAATAGATTACTGTTTAGGTACTACGGGATGAGCTCGGAAGCTGATATTTTCAAGTGATTTACAGAGTAGTGCATTGCACAAATAAACATTTTATTCTATCCATAAATATATTGCGGCGGCCGTTAAAAATGTTTAAAATTTAAACGATTAGAAAAATATTTTTTCACTTATAGAGGTGCTACAACTTTCAAATTTGGTAGAAATATGTAGCATTAGTACCTCATAATGGACAAAGTAAAAAATTCTTAAAATTTCAAAGTTTGGGGAGTGTTCCTGCTCTTAGGCGGATGTCTCAATTGCAGTCTTTGAGCCTGGATCGGTACTTGGATTTCAAATATCACATGCTTGAAAATAGGGACTCGCAAGAATATGTTGAAGCACAGTAAGAATATATTTTCAGGGCAGATTTTCTTAATAAATGATTTTCATAAACCAATTTCCAAAAGATTTCATCATTCTGCTGTGATTTTATATCATATTATTCTGAATATGTCTTATTTCCAATTCTAAGTCTTTGGTGTTAATTCTGTTAAAGTAGGCTTTATTAGTAATTATAGTATTATTGTCCATAATTTGTAGGGATATACCAAAAATGCCATAATTGGTCTGTTTAATTAATGTTCTCTTTTCGGCCAGCTGGCGACGTAATTATCTTGCGGATGCTATCGCCGCTTTGCCGACCTCTGGTCCAGTACACACACACGTATATTTTTGCCACATAAATACGCGTAATCAATTTAGTTTTCGTTCGAATGTATTTGTAATATTTTGTAACAATAAATTATGAAATTTTGGGATACATAGAGAAATTTTAAAGCTATTAAAGCCAATATAAGGAATTGCTTGACCACATTTAATTTATAATAAGTATATGAAAAGTAGTCATTATAAGTTTTGTTTGGGTCATCTTGTTTTATCACACTGTAGCTACCTATTTTCAATCGTGTTTCATCTCACCTTCATCTCAACAGTGGCTTCCCCACTATTTTTCTCTGCCTCAGTCTTCAAACACTGAAGAAGCTCTTCAGCGCAAACTTGCATGAGAGGTAGCATCGCTTTCATCCGGCCTGAAGTGAATGTAGGACTCAGTCTTGCTCTCATATCCTTCCACCTTTGACCTTTGAGGTTAAAAAGGCTCTTAGTATTCAGGGGATCTATGTCTTCATCCATTTCAAATCCTCTATCCATGAATGCGCTGAAGTCCTTTATGAAAATGTTTCTGAAGTATATGTAAGTATATATTAAACGGGTATAATATTTAATAATATTCATGTTATCTTAGGTATAAAAATATTACATTTTGCGTATGTTTTTCTAATTTTATAATGTTATTTCATATTTTTTAAAGTCAGGTAAGTACGCAAACATATCAAGTAATAAAAGGAACTATCATGAGGATAAATTTTTAAAATGTTGATATTTATAAAAAGATGATTGGATAAAAATCCTTTTAGTGTGATTCGAATTGTTTCAAAAATAATTTGGTTATTTAGGATGCTATAACATAATCGTTTTGATAAGAGAATTAGTAATATAAATGGTCATTTAACATTCGTTCCTCTTGTTACTAGAATCTAGTAAGTTGCAGACAATTAAAATTTAGTATTAGGCATTATTACTTAAGTAACTCTGGGTCTTTAATCAACAGGCTCGATTGAGTTCCGTGGAAGAATCCTGCGAATGGTTTATCTCCCACAGCTTGGTACAGGTCTTCAAACATGTCCGTAAAGTTTCTTTGGCCCACCAAGAGTTTGAAAGTGTGTCCGAAGAAGGGGAGGGGTGTGCCAGGAACTTCAGGAAATCCTCGCTTCTTCCAGTAATCGAAGGTTGACATCAGGTAGAAGTACAAGGCGACAATGGCGACTGCTGCCAGTGACGCCAACACCCTCCAGTCCCCTAACAGCAGGCCTTTCTCCGCCTCTTCGGTCATTGTTCCTGCACTGCACGAAATGCTATTGTGAGTTATTATTTCCTCGATCGATGCGACTTACCTCGACACATTTCTGAATGCGCCATTCTACTCACTGAAATGATTGGCCTGTATATAACTATTCAATCCTATTTTAGTCGCAATCGTTATTTATGGGCATTCACTAAAGGTTACCTTTGGTAAATAGACTAATCGATCATTGCTCCGTCCAGACCTAGTGAACGAGCCCAAACAAGTAGGAACGAATATTCGTGTATGTTCGTTGTTCTATTGCCTTACTTTAAGTTCAGGCGCTCACGCACGCTCGTTGCCTGCTTTCGTTAGTGTCCCAATCAGCGAGCAGATGAAAACATTATTGAACGGAGTAGTTCGTCAGTGCTACCAGCCATGATGTCGCAGATTGAAATCAGCAATGTCGGATTTAAAAAATGGCTGTGAGGAACAAAGACATTTTGAAAAACCTTTTTATTATTGGTGTAATTACTTAACCACGCCAACAAATTTTTTTTATTTGTAATATTCTGAAGTATATTTATATCTATAACAAACAACAAAACCATAATTAATTGAAAGTGTACAAAACAAATATACACTTTAACTATTATTGCACTAGCACTACGTTTTTTACCAACTTTTATATTAACTTCTTATATATATATATTTGGATCCCGTTTAATCTGGAAAACATCCAAAGCTGCTTGTGGGGTTCGAAAAACCGCACTTCACTTCGCGTACGAGTAATTTAGTCACCTTGGCCACTAGATCCTTTGGGTGACACTGCGATAAATGTGTATTTGAATTCGCGTGGGAAGGTAGACAAACGTCAATCATAGCAGCGAGATTCAAGAAACTATTGTATCTGTTGGTGGTGTAAGAGAACATTATTTTGATGTGCATTGGTATTGATACTAGCATTCCCACGTTTTTTGAAGTTATTTCTGCTAATAATTGTAGGCTTTTATTTATCGCAATTATTATTGATAGTAAGTTTTTATTTATCTTACAAACTTTTTATCTTTATTCATTTAAGATTATTCTAAAAACTGTTTTCCCTATGAGTTTCATTACGAATTGTCTGGAAAATCAAGGTACATGTAAGCTTTTGATGATGATGATTATTATTATTATTAAATTCTTATCGATCCTCTTATAATATTGCCTTATACATGCATTTTATTATTATTACATTATAATCACATTCGTATTGAATTACCATTAATAATCATTAATGCGATTTTCTCGGAATAGTTCACATTGAAAATTCATTTGAACATTACTTTAGATGAATATATTTGTTTATGTACTTTATGCCATGAACAAAATTTTATTCTTGGGAACTGTTCACTTTGCTTATTTTTTACAATGGATGAAATCTTTTCTAATTATCAAACTTACGATCATGTTGGTATCTATTTGACAGAGCCTGTTTTCTCCCATGGACATGTGTTGCATTGTCAAGATCAAAAAATCGAAACAACATCAAAGTCTTAATTAAGGGAAATTCTGCACAAGGTCGACTGTTTGGCACTGAAGAATTGTTTACAAAGAACGTTGTTTTGCAGGATGTCTTCCAAAATTAATGAATAAAAATTATATTTACGTTTGCTCACAAACTGTAATTTTATAAATCCTAACTACATCTGTGATTTCTTGGAATTTTGGAATTGATTGTGTTTAAGTGTTATAACATTTGAAATTTCTTGTAATTGAAATAGAACCATTATTCAACGTGTTTAATCGCGGTGTCAATGAAATTAACATCATCTAATTTAAATCTTTTTGTAGCATAAATTTTATCACACATTTCCATAGTTTTACATGCAATGGGTCCGTAATATTTTTCATTTATCTCTTTCAATTAGGGATTGCCTGAAAATAGTCATCATTGACTACAATTCTACAATGAGAACTTCATTCCTTTGTAATTTTTTGAGAACTGGTTGGAAGATTAGGGAAGCATTCATGGCGTATCCTAAATACAGTAGACCTAATACATCTTCAAAAAACAATCGTTAAATAGGAGAAATGCTATTTTGAGTCGTAAAATATGACTTGATATGTTAATAATTTGTTAAAAACCTCTCTTTAGCTGGCCAGAGTGTTAACCATCTAGTGATATGACATGACGTATCATTTCAAACCACTCCTTTTCGGTCCATTTAAAGGATTCTTCTTTATCTCCGTTGTTTCTTTAGCTTAAGAACTGACATTCAATATTTTTATGATGACTGTTTCTTTATCAATTGTCAGACAATTAGGTGCTTTTTTAGCTGTGTTATGTAAAATATGAGATTATATCCGACAGGAACATTGTTTTCATTATGTTTTTAACGCAGTGTATGCACTATTTTTATTCCTAAAATTTATATTTGCATTATCTGCTTTATAAACTCACATTTTTCAAAGAATGACTATTTTGAGGAAGCTGTTGGTTCAGAGCATGGAAAATTGTTGTAAACTTTCTACCATTTATATTTCTTTGAACAAATCCAATTTTCATCGAACTCTGAGAGATTATCAGGCACAATTATCTCATTCACATTTTACTTTGTTTTCACGAGAAGCCATTCGATAGCCAGCTATTGCTTAAGGATTTGTAATAGCGTTGTGAGTTTTGTTTCGCTATTGTGAATTTTCTTAACAATTGAAGAACTGAGGCAACTTTTAAAATATTATATATATGGAAATAATACCACACATACTACTGAATTTTTAACTCCTAATGTTATATTGTATGTCAAAAAAGCAAATTATTTCTTTTCTTTGCAAGCAATAAATTTTCCTGCCTACTTATAAATACACAGAAATGGAACTCAGGAAAATTGGAGAATACTTTTCCAAGTTTACAAAGCACAGAATCATTTATTATATTCTTTATTCCTAAGGATGCTCTACAGTAATTTAATAATTAAATGTTCATTCGTTGAATTCGTTGAAAATACATTGAATGACACAACTCACAGTCCAGTTTAGACTTTTAATATTGTTGAATAGTTAATATCCCATACGATACACAAGATCCAAACCGAGAAAATCTATTGGGAATCAAGGCATTAAATATGATAACGCGAATCTCAGGATACTATTACCGCGTGACATCTTCGGTCTTTATTTCCTCTGAAAATGCTCTATTTTATTTTACTTTTAACTAAGGAAGGCAGCATGCAGAAGGCTAGGGAAGAGTTGTTTTGAAAATCCGTCGGTAAGATGGGGAAAAACATGATTGGATAATTTTCTAAGACTGCAGATTGCCGATTCGAAGGTCGTTGTGAGTGACAAGACCAAAACAATTCTCCGAGGCGACAAGGGAACGTAATCTCGGGTGAGAGTTCACGTGAAGAATTTTTTGATGCCTTTTTATCAGTTATGGGGTGCGTAAATAATAAATAAACACTAACATTTAATACCAATTTTGATCGTATTTATCACCGTAATCTAACAATCGTTCATTGCTCAGTCGTAATTTCCGAAACGTGGCATTTCGAGTTTATAGCGTGGTTTATCGGTTTTTGTTGGAGTGGATGGCGGTTTTTAGGGTAATTGTCATTCCTACAGATCCCTCTTAAAACAATTAATTATCAATCTCGAGAGTCGGTGTATCGTCATCTCGTCTAAAACTAAACATTGTGCAGTTCTCGCGGACAAAGCTCTAGAAAATAGAAGAATAATACCTAGTGGCCATAATTTTCGTTACGACACTTCAGTCCTATTGTCAGATTATCCTCCTTAGTAATTTCGAAGCTTTATTTTTACGAAATATATAACTTAGTTAATGTTTTAGCGAAGCTTACGGTCATGATATTTTTATTAGCCTTCGAGTTAAGCATTCCAGCAATGCCATCGCCGAGATCCTAACGTCCAGTCCACTATTGAAACAAGAATTATCTATCTCGTGTTACTGATGGGAAACAATTGATAAATAAACTAGGTTGCTCCGGCGGCCATAAAACGGAGTGGAGCACTAGAAGCGCATGCTGAATACAAAGCAGCCGTCAGCAGTGGTGACCCACTAAAACTAAAACGCGCATATAATTTTTCCAATATTTTTATGAATTTTTAGAGCTGCATAACAAAATCAAAAGCTATGAAGTCGATATGGAGAAAATTAAATTCTAAATGTTCGTGTTAAGTTACCGTATATTTCTAAATAATAACTGATACCTTAAGATCTTCTATCCGATGATAAATAAGCGCTGAGGCGGTAGAACACCCAAAGTTGAACGCTTTGTCGCCCGGCCTTGGCGGAAGATCAGTGGACACTGCTCGTAAACAGCGCTCCCGGCGGAGGCGGGCTGGTTGTGCGGAGAGGACCGTGGGGAGAGAGCGGGAGGGAAACAAAAGAGACGCGAATATTGAACACCAATAAAAGCGACGGAGGGAAAGAGTTGAGCTGAATGTAAGAAGCCGGGTTCGACCGCTCGCCAAGTGTTTCTTAGCTAATCGAATGGCTTCCAAAACGAAGGAAAATTTTTTTTGGCCTAAACGACCTCACTATTTCCTTTGAGACATGGTATCGACCCTTACAAAAGAAATATTCTAAAAAAACTAATTTTTCGTTGCGAAAAGTATAAAGGTCAGTTGATTTATGTTCAGAGGAACATGGGCGCACCATTCACTTTAAATTATTTTCGCGGACACTTTGTACTTTATTCTTCGCTGCTTTAAACGAAAGGAACAGTTAAAGCGATAAATACGAAAGCGTTGAAGAATGGCAATGTAGATCACAGCCCGTTCTGCTGTGCATTCATTTCTTGTCAGCGTTTATCCACTTGTAAATAATATGTAGATGCATCGTTTCGGAAGCGCACCAATAAATCTGCCAGCATTCCCGCTCTCCAATGACTCGGGACCTTGAGGAAGGTTAAAACGCCGCCAATAAAATTTACTAAGATTGTTCCTTATCAGGGGGAAGATGGAAACGTCATTGTGCATACTTGAAAATGTATCTGCTATGTGAGAGTAGATCTTGAATGATTCAATTCCTGTAAACATTTTCGTGTTCATCGTTTTTTAAATAGAGATACGCAAACAGAAATTTCGTTATCTATTTTCATTGGAAAAGCTTAGAACAGTAATTATTTCCTAATTAATGGCAATCAGACTAACTCCAAGACCTAAACATGGGATTAGGAAAACCAGATGCGCATTTCAGGGTAACAAGATGGAAAAATATACTCCATAAATTGAATACACGGAGATTTCAAAGGCGTTCATAATGGGGAATACTTATGAAACGGTATCGAATGATAGGGTAATTCTCGAATTTTATCCCCGAAACTATAAGTCGTAATTATATGGTCTCGGGGACTATCATGTTGTAAATGATGTTCTCTTTCCAAATAAATTTAAACCCCCTTTTTTTCCCAAGCCATAATTCGTAAATATATGGTCTTGTGTACTATCTCGTAGTAAATGTTGTCCTCTATCCGAATAACTTTTTGAAACTATACCTCACCGATTATATAAGGGCGTGGGATAGTAAAAGATGGATTCTAAGGGGAGCCGGTGGTGTAGTGGTTAGAGTGTTGGCCCCACCGTACGATCTGCTAAAAAAGCGACACCCGGTTCGAATCCTTATGAGGATTTTTTCCGAGTACGCTCCGGCCCCCTATTTGTGTGTGTTAGAACTAAGGTGACGAGGACGAGGAAAGAGAACACGAGAAAATGAGGAGCGCGCTCAAATCAACACTCCGTCCTTCGGAAGGGACGTTAAGCAGTTGGCCCCCCTGGTGTTCTTCGTAAAAGCAGGTTTCCCTCCTCCCTTCCTGGCTATTCATTGCAGTACCTCTAAGATACCCATTGTGAGTAAGAAAGAGGCGAATCGGCTGGACTCAGATCAGATGGATTCTAATTAGTGTTTGCCGTAAGAACCGTCTTACAATTAGATATCGATGTAAACAAAATGAACGATGTTTTGCGCGGAATTTTCTAGAATTTCTATCTTCGAAACTATAACTCGTAAGTATATGGGCCAGCGGACTTAGTTGCAGTAAATGCTCGCCGAGAGCCCTGAGTTCTGATTGGCACTTTCGAGTACTATCAAGCTCTTTTGCACTTACGTGCGTTTTAGTGCAAGCGATTACCGCTCGTTGCTGTGGCGTTTCTGCTTCAGGTAGAACACCGTTTACGGGTCTCGTATTCCTCATCGTTCGGTCGTCGGCAAGGCGGGGGAAGGCTAACTAGTGATTAGTTAGCAAATCAAATCAAAATTTTAAGCAATGAAAACTGATTAAATAACAAATTTTCGTCAACTGGAAAGCCTCTTTCAATAACATTTTTACACATATTTTGCACATCTTACACAATTGGAGGACTTTTTAATTTTAATTTCAGTAAGGGTTCCATCCATTTTTTTAGATATTCACAGGTTGCAATTTACATCTCAAAAATTTCCCCTTTAAATGTTTCTATTTCATCCTTTTAAATATTTTTATCCGATAAAACTCGAAGGACACCCTAAAGAATAAATTTTTCGTCAATGCGTAATGCAAGAATGTCAATCGTTTCTTGGACGTAATTTTTTACATCAATTACGCTATTTTGCGCAACTTCAATTTTTAGAATTTGTTTATTGAATAAACCTAGAATGTTATGCATTGCATGGAAGTATACTTCATTTACTGGTGATTCAAAAAATTTCACAATAATATTTGGGGATTTATCCTTCAAAGAAAAATATTCTTTCAATGCTTCAAACATTTTTAATATTCTCTCTACCGCATTGTACAAACTCAACCAGCGAATTTTTTAATGGGTCAGTAACTTTTTATTCTGCATATCTAATAGAGAACAAAGATTTTTCAGTCACTCCGTGCGTACTGTATAAGTTGAAAAGTACGACAGTATTTTTACCACGACCATTTCTACATCACAGGATAATCTATCTGCTCCCAACTGCACTGCGTTATGCAAAATATGTGCAGAACATCCAATGTCTACTAAATCGAGATTAAATTTCTCGCGTAATTTATGAAAGACATTGTTTGTACCTTTTCTTAACAGTCCCCCAAAATTTGTGTTAGCGTTATCTGCTCCATAAGCAATGCACTTTTTTGTATCAACACCATACTCACGAAGCGAGTTAATTATGAAATCAACAATGGAATCGGAAGTTTCATTTGATAGTGATTCAATTTTTAATAATTTTATCTGAATTCCTTTTGTTTTGCAAAAATAATGAACAACTAAAGGGAAAATCTTTTCAGTTTTGTGATTGCTTGCGTCCGTAGATATTCCGAAACACAGTGACCTTTTTAAATCTGCATATAATTCTTTTCTACAAAATACCCCAATAACGTTTTTAATAAGAGATGCAGTTTTAGTTCGTGCACATAAATATTTAACAGCTATTTCTGAGTCACAAAATATTTCTTTAAATAGTTCATTGTTGCAATCAGCTGATCTAAAGGAATGATGGTGTTTAACGATATGATAGGCCATTGTCAACTCACTTGCTACAGTAAGACGGTCCTCGATTGGATTTTTCACTCGAATGTACTGCGTAATATTTTGCGAAAAGCCAGTAGTTCCAGGCAAAGTTAATTTGATTTTATGCTTTTTTGTATTAACATGGTCGGTTACGTCAGATTTCCCACCGTGACCAATGTTTATGTAGCATTTGCACAGTTCACACTCCACCTCATTATCAGTCCTCCTCCTCTTGATGAAACTCCACTTCTTCGATACTCATCATTAAAGGTACATTTTCTCTTCGGCATTTCAGCTTAGCGGTTCTTCAAAAACTGTTTCCAATTAAAATAAATAATTACTTTAAATTCGGCAGATTATGTACGTAAAAATACACAATTTTTCATCCCTTAGATAAAAAAATTAACAATATAAATTTGGACTTAAGGTTTATTTAAAAGTTTTAAATAATGTTTATTTTTTCAATGAAAAAATAATTTTATGGTATGCAAAACTAAATAACTTTTATATGCACGCTACTTTTCATTAAGTTTTAAAAATGAAAGCCAAACAAACTTTTCAGGCATTGCATTTGAATGATGAATCGAAAATATGTATTCAATAATTTTCAAAAAATTTGGGGACAGATTTCTCTTTAAAAACATTCCCCTTTTTTCATCGCAAGTTAATTTTTTATCACATCCTTAAATTCGCTGATAATCTCTTTCAATTCTTTTATATAAAATCCCAGATCTGTCATCCTCGAATGTGAGGCCGCTCTTAAAGAGCGGGAGGTTCGAGAACTATTTACAAAAAATTGTGTACAATATATTCTTTTATTAATGGTTTTTTACTTAACAGCAATGATGAAGGTATGCAGATACAACTTACTAATTATAAGTGATTTATGGACGCCATTTTTATTTATTGGCACATTTAGAATAAGGTATGTGCATTGTTATAACAGCAAATATTGCATGAAATTTGTTTGATACAATAAATGATATGAAAATGAATATGCATAATATTGTAATAACAAAATTGCTCCAAGCGACAGCAATTTGCCATTCATTCTCAAGCTATGTCAATTTCTCAGCTTATGCCATTACATTGAACAAAGCTCAAGGTCAAAATTATGATCATGTTGGTATCTAATTTTGCACAGCCCGTCTTCTCACATGGACAGCTGTAAGTTGCATTGTCAAGATAAAAAAATTGAAACAACAGCAAAGTCTTAATTAAGGAAAATTCTCCACAAGGTTAAATGCTTGGCACTGATTAATTGTTTACAAAGAACGTTGTTTTGCAAGATGTCTTCCATAATTAATGAATAAAAATTAGATTTACGTTTGCTCACAAACAAAATTATTTAAATAATATACAATCATCACTGCTTTTCAGGACTACTGCAACTATTCCGTCCTATGACCTGTTATCGGCTAGTAAAATATATTCTTCGAAGAGCAAATCCTCATTGGCTGTAATTTTATAAATCTTAACATTACATCTGTGGTTTCTTGGAATTTTGGAATTGATTGTTTAAGTGTTATAATATTTGAAATTTCTTGTAATTGAAATAGAACCATTATACAATGTGTTTCATCACAGTGTCAAAGAAATTAACATAATCTAATTTATATCTTTCTGTAGCATAAATTTTATCACATTTTCTATAGTTTTACATGTAATGGATCCATAATATTTTTCATTTATTTCTCTCAATTAACGATTGCCTGATAATATTCATCATTGACTACCGTTCTACAATGAGAACTTCATTCCCTTGTAATTTTTTGAGCACCAGTTGGAAGATTAGGGGAGCATTCATGGCATATCCTAAATATTGTAGACCTAGTTCATCTTCAAAAAACAATCGTTAAATAGGGGAAATGCTATTTTGAGTCGTAAAATATGACTTGATATGTTAATAATTTGTTAAAAACCTCTCTATAGCTGGTAAGAGTGTTAAACATATAGTGACATGACATGACGTATCACTTCAAATCACTGCTCCTTTATTAATTGTCAGATAATTAGGTGCTTTTTTAGCTGTGTTATGTAAAATGTGAAGATTATATCCGATAGGAACATTGTTTTCATTATATTTTTAATGCAGTGTACACACTATTTTTATTCCTAAAATTTATATTTGCATTATCTACTCCATAAGCTGTCACATTTTTCAAAGAGAGCTCATTTTGAAGAAGATGTTGGTTTAGAGCATTGAAAATTCAGTCAGAATTTTATGCTGTGTTCTTGTGTATGAGGCCAAAAAACAATTACTTTTCTTTTTAAACTCTGGCTCACCATTGTGCTCGTAAATTCGTCCATATATAGCTAACAAAAATCGCCTCTGCTCGTTCGCCAGGTCTGGACGTAATTTTATTAAGATATCATACTACATGCATGAAAAGCTGAAAATAAATTGTTTATATTAATTCGATGAGGTAAATTTTAGCAAGTATAAAAGTACGTGAATAATCGATTTACCTTACGACATTCCGGTTACTTTTCCTTTATACGCTTTTATTTTTAAGGAATAAATCATCGGTCATGGAGAAATTGAACTCAGGAAAATTGGAAAATTCCTTTCCAAGTTTACAAAGCACAGATTCATTTATTATCTTCTTTATTCCTAAGGATGCTCTACAGTAAATTAATAATTAAATGTTCATTCGGTCTTTATTTCCTCTGAAAATGCTCTATTTTATTTTACTTTTAACTAAGGAAGGCAGCACGCAGAAGGCTAGCAAAGAGTTGTTTTGAAAATCCGTCGGAAAGATGAGGAAACACATAATTGGTTAATTTTCTAAGACTGAAATTTGCCGATTCGAAGGTCGTTGTGAGTGGCAAGGCCAAAACAATTCTCTGAGGCGACAAGGGAACGTAATCTCGAGTGAGAGTTCTGGTAAAAAACTTTTTATGCCATTTTATCAGTTATGGGAAGCATAAATAATAAATATACACTAAGATTTACTACCAATTTTGATCGTATATCACCGTAATCTGACAATCGTTCATTGCTCAGTCGTAATTTCCGAAACGTGGCATTTCGAGTTTATAGCGTGGTTTATCGGTTTCTGTTGGAGTGGATGGCGGTTTTTAGGGTAATTGTCATTCCTACAGATCCCTCTTAATACAATTAATTATCAATCTCGAGAGTCGGTGTATCGTCATCTCGTCTAAAACTAAGCATAGAGCTGTTCTCGCGGACAAAGCTCTAGAAAATAGAAGAATAATACCTAGTGGGCAAAATTTTCGTTACAACACCTCAGTCCTATTGTCAGATTATCCTCCTTAGTAATTTCGAAGTTTTATTATTTCGAAATATATAACTTCATTAATGTTTTAGCGAAGCTTACGGTCATGATATTTTGATAAGCCTTCGAGTTAAGCATTCGAGCAATGCCATCGCCAGTCTACTATTGAAACAAAAATTACCTATCTCGTGTTACTGATGGGATACAATTGATAAATAAACTAGGTTGCGGCTACGGCCACAAAACGGAATAGAGCACTAGAAGCGCATTTTAAAGACAAAGCAGCCGTCGTCAGTGGTGACCCACCCATACTTTTGAGATCTACGGTCGGTGGATCGCCACTGACGGCCAATGCCTCGTAGCTAAAACGCGCATATAATTTTTCCAATATTTTTATGAATTTTTAGAACTACCTAACTAAATCAAAGGCAATGAACTCGATATAGGGAAAATTAAATACTAAATGTGCGTGTTAAGTTAACGTATACTTCTAAAAAATAACCAATACCTTAAGATCTTCTATCCGATGATAAATATGCGCTGAGGCTGTAGAACACCCAAAGTTGAACGCTTTGACGCCCGGCCTTGGCGGAAGATCAGTGGACACTGCTCGTAAACGGCACTCGCGGCGGAGGCCGAGTGGTTGCGCGGAGAGGACCTTGGGGAGAGAGCGGAAGGGAAACAAAAGAGACGCAAATATTGAACACCGTTAAAAGCGACGGAGGGAAATAGTTGAGCTGAATGAAAGAAGCCTGGTTCCCGAGGTTTTTCTTAGCTAATCGAATGGGTTTCAAAACAAAGGAAAATTTTTTTTAGTCCTAAACGACCTCGCTATTTCATTTAAGACGTGGTATCGACTCTTAAAAAAGAATGATCTTCTAAAAAAATTAATTTTTTTTTGCGAAAAGTAAAAAGGTCAGCTGATTCCTGTTCAGAGGAATATGTTTGCACCACATACTTAAAATAATTTTCACGAACATTTTGTACTTTATTCTTCGCTGCTTTAAACGAAAGGAAAAGAAGAAGCAATAAATACGAAAGCGTTTAAGAAAGGCAATGTATGTCACAGCCCGTTCTGCTGTGCATTAATTTCTTGTCAACGTTTATCCCCTTGTAATTAATATGGAGATGTATCGTTTCGGAAGCCCACCAAAGAATCTGGCAGCTTTCCAGCTCTTCAATGGCTCAGACTGACCTTGAGGAATGGTTAAAACACCGCCAGTGAAATTTATTGAGATTGTTCCTTGTCAGGGGGAAGATGGAAACGTCATTCTGCATACTTGAAAATATATCTCCTATGTGAGAGTAGATCTTGAATGATACAATTCCTGTAGACATTTTCGTATTCATCGTTTTTTAAAGAGAGCAATTTCGTTATCTATTTTCATTGAAAAAACTTAGAACAGGAATTATTTTCTAATAAATGGCAATCAGAATGACTCCAAGACTAAACATGGGATTAGGAAAACCAGATGCGCATTTCAGGGTAACAAGATGAAAATATATGTTATATATATGTTATGTTCTCGTCTTCTATAAGGAACGACTATATATAATGATGTTATTTCATCCTTCTCCGCCTCTGTAAGAACGTCTATACATAATGATAACATATATATAGGTGGATGGATGTTTAGGCATTTCCAGATGAGCTGGAGATTCGAAATTTTTTTCTATGGTAGGATTCAGTGCAAAACCGAATAGAAAAAACGATAATCTTGAAAAAGTGCAACAATACGGTCGCTAATATTTCGTAATTGTTTAAACAAAATTTCAAGGGTTATGTAGTTCCGCCTGTGCTACGAAGTTGAAATTTTTTTTATAAGTAGAATTCGTAAAACAACGAAATAAGGATTATACAAATTTTTATATTTTAATTTGTTTGGCAATTGATAACTGTTTTGACATTACGGAATGAGCTAGGAAGCTGAAATTTTCAAGTTATGTACAGAGTAGTGCATTTGCACGAAAAACATTAGAATTTCTCCATAAACATATTGAGGCGGCCGTTAAAAATGTTTAAATTTTAAACAATTGGAAAAATATTATTTCTCTTCTAGAAGTACTATAACTTTAAAATTTCTCAGAAATATGTAGCATAATAACCCATAATGGAGAAAGTATAAAGTTCTAAAAATGGCAAAGTTTTGGGATTGTTTTAATTTATTATTTTTACATAAGGGAAAAACGAAAATCGCTCCGGAGGTGAAATATTTATAGTTTAAAAAATATTTGTAATGATGATATATGAAAAATGAATGTTTTTTTATGTTGAGATAATTTTCTTGCAGAATGCAATCACCAACTACTAGTATGTTATATCATCCTCCTCTTTAAGGAACGTCTATATAGAATGATAGGAGGATACTAATGTTTAGGCACTTCCAGATGAGCTGGAGATGCGAAATTTTTTTAGGTAGGATCTTGTGCAAAACCGACTAAAAAAAACGAAAATTCTGAAAAAGGGCAACATGCGGCCGCTAAAAATTCGCAATTGTTTAAACAAATTTTCAAGGTTTATGTATTTCCGAATGCGGTACGGGGCTGAAATTGTTTTTATAGGTAAGATATTTAAAAAAACGAAATAGGGATTACACAAATTTTGATATTTTAATTTGTTTGGCAGTTAAAAATTCTTAAATTTAAACAAATAGGTCAATGCTTTGATACTAAAAGGCAAGTTAGAGAGCTGAAATTTTCAAGTTATTTAGAGGATAGTCTATTTAACGAATAAACATTTCAAAATATCTATAAAATTTTTATTGCGGCCGTTAAGAATTACTTAAATTTAAACAATTAGATAAATGTTATTTCAATTATAAATGTGCTACTAATTTAAAATTTGGCATAAATATGTGGCATTATTAATTCAATGTGGAAAACGTATAATATTCATAAAATTGCAAAAATTTGCCATTGTTATTCTCCATTATTTTTCCATAAGGAAAAAAAACGAATTTGGTCCCTATGAGAAATTGTTTGAATTAAAGAAATATTTCCCATGATGAAATAACTCTCTAAAAAACTAATGTTTTTTCAAGGTGAGATGAAATGCTTGCAGTATGCAAGTACCTTCTATTAGTATGTTATATCCTCCTCCTCCTCTGTAAGAAACGTCTATATAAAATGATAACAGATATATAGGAGGATGCTAATGTTTAGGAATTTCTAAAAGAGCTGGAAATTTTTTTTATAGGCAGGATTTTTTGCAAAACCGATCAGCCATGTACACTCATTTTCAAAATATTCCAACAATTTGAGTGGCGTCGTTTTCGCGGTAGATTGAATTTATCTTTCTATCTACGTGAGTGTTATGTCAGACGGTGAGTATGTATTCCTGTCGCGACGCCATCTCTGGCTTCAGTGTTTATTATAGCATAAAATACGATGTATTCTTGCGTATTGACTGGAGTTAACAAAGATTATTCAGCTTCTTGGGCGATCGTTTAAACATACTATTACAATTCGCCATTGTTATTTTCTGAACATTCTTGAATCGTGATGATAGCTTAAGCAGGCCCATGGATTTGGTTTTTTGTTCAAGTGAGGTGTTGTGGGGGTGGGGTGACGGAAATTCGCTGCGTAAAAGTACGACTGTATTTACGAATTTCGTATCAACGATTTCATCGGGTTTATCAAATTTCCCGGTTTGTTAGTATTTGTTACATAACGGAAATATCAAAATTACAAGACACAACTATAAAATAGTGGAGATATATGCTTTTAAAAAAGTAAAAAAAACTCCTTTGCAGAATTTTTTCTTACATTACTTGCTGCTCGATGGCATTTTCCGTATATTCCACGTTAAACACCGACGTAAGAAGTCGGTTTGACTGACGGAATGCACGCGATTGTTGTTGCAGCCAACATCATTTCGTTTCACTTCGTTATTAAGTGATCCTCATTTTCAGATTAATTTCTAGTGCTGACTATTTTAGATGGTATGAAGATGGCGTGAAAGTGCTGTTTTATGTTGGGGACAGTGTGTTCCATGCATTAACTTTGAGCAAAAATTCTTGAACCCAGTGGCTTCAGCAGTGTCGAACGGTCTTCCATCAATCACAATAATGTATAGCTCTGCTTTATGATATTGTTTCTTTGTTTTCAAGCCACTTATTATGTACATAATATGTATATGTATATGTATATATATATATATATATGTATATGTATATAATATGTATATAATATCCTTATCCTGTTGGTTCGCCGGAACGGTCTATAGAAATCCCCATAAGAGAACACTTAAAAACACCTTTTTTTCACTTGCAGGTTTTTTTGCAAAATTAAATTAGAAGTAATTGACCTACGAACTTCGGACCTGGACCATTTTATAGAACAATAAACGCAAATTTTTATTCTAATCGTCGACCTTTGCCTTCGGTTCGAAATTGCTCAAGTTATACATTTTCATCACATTTAGTATTTGAAATTTTAAAGATTTTTGAAGATATGTTGTCTTGCTGACTGTGTCATTGTTAAACCTTGAGATTTCATTGTCGTCCTTATACTATATGCGTAAGGAAAGTGTCCTTTGAATGCTTTAGTACGAGAGAGAGAAGGCCCCCGAATTATTTATAATTAAAATCGTGTTTTTCATCAATTTCCTTTCAGTTAACTTCATATTGAAATTTTTGGTAATTAGCTATTTTTATAGTTATTTTCAAAGTTTTTTTGCAGGGCAACTTATAATTAACCGGAGTTATAAATTCGCATCGCATATATGAATCACGCAAGAAGCCATTCCTTCACATGCAGACCTTTTTCGTTTACATTTTTAAATATTTCAAAGATGAACTATTTAACTTACATTAGTTATTGGAAGAGAAGAATTTAAATATCATTCTTAAATCTCCAAAAATTATATTTTAATACAATTTTTCACGTTTTCACGCACTTTGTTTATATTAGACCACTGTTGTCCCAAATGTTAAATTCTATTCTTGGCCTCATAACAAATGCACCAATTTAGTGCTTTAACACAGGTCAGACTTTTATACATGGGTATAACTTACTTACTGAATCTATTAAGTAATTAGAGGGAGGAAGGAAAAGAGAATGGGAATGAGCAGAAATTAAGGAAGAGGACGTAGCATTTGTATAGGATTAAAAAGAGCTGCAGTACAAAAATAACAATAATAAATTATTAAAGATTATAATTACACTATTGAATCAAGCGCCATTGCCAAATGGTGGGAATTCATAAAAAAATATAGGTCACGTAATTTACAATAGATTTCTTTAACTGATAATACAGCAAATATTCGAACCGAATTTCAAATGAGTGAAATAACAACATTTTAATAACTAATATAGTTAAAAGAAAAGTGCGATCTTAAAATATAGTTAAACTCATTGCAGTACATGTAAGTATTTAGTTAATTGTAAGTAAGTTACTGGACATTTTTCCTTTGATGGTAAATCGACTGTTCGTTCACATTTTATTCTGTTTCTTACAATGTAATAAGAGTAAAATAATTCATTTATTAAGTAAAATTCTATACGTTTTATATAACTTATAATTTGCTCAAATATTTCAAGTAAATTTTAGCTACTTCTTTATGCATTATATCTTATAATTTCGATTTTCCTCTTATTTTCAGCAAATATTTGGATAATCATTTGGCCTCTGCAATTAATTACTTGAACAGTATAATAAAAACAAAGATAACTTTCAAAAACACGGATTTGATTGTGCATGAAAGCCAAACCAGATATCTTACTGATTTTTCATATCGTAATCATATATATTTGGGTTACTTTTATGATAATCCTGTCACATTTGACGTACAATTACGCTAGTTTACTCGCAATGTTCATGAGAGTTTGTTTTTTAGCCTTGGGATTTGATTAATCTTCTTCAGATCGTGTCAATTCTTTCCTTTTTGCATGTTTCTTTTGTTTCACTGTGCACCGACGGATGCTTCCTTTTCAAATGTGCCCATAAGTTGCAAGTTGTTCCATTGGTTTGCGACGTTAATATTTGACAACACAATTTGCACTTAAATACTTTGCCACTTATTTCAAAATGTAATAAAATTTCTGACATGTTGAAGGGTCTGAATTCCAAAATTGATATGAATAAAAGATAATGATACAGTCATTTTTAAAAAAATTATCATATACAATATAAGTAAGAAATAGCTAAAAATATTACATAGATTTTTTAACATTTACTTTTATAAGAAAATAACACCTATATAACCTAAATATCCAGTATTGTTTCTTTAACTGAGCCTAAACTGGCAACACTGTAACAAGTCTGAGTTAGCCGAGCGAGGTCAAAGCGGCGAAATTTCAAAAGATTCCTCGGAGTCTCGAAGTTCTGTATTAAGTGGAATTAATAATCGCAAACACTAAAACATAAAACCTACAACTGATTTCTTCTGTGAATGATATTTCACTAAAAATATTGATAATTTAATATTAGTATTATCTTTCCTCTATTAAAAAAAGATGATTGAAGAACACCACTAACAATACACTGCACATTAAATCAAAAGGCCTTAATGGACACTTGTTTGCACATTGGTAGACGGGATGATCCAAATGGCAAATATTCACCCACCAGTAGCTTATATTTAGAGTATTACACAATGATAGTAAAAATTAGCTCAACAATTTAATAAGAGCATATCAAACTTCCATTGGTCGATATATCGTTTGCCGATTCAAAATTTACGAATCGATTTATTCAATATCGAATCGAATTCTTAAATCCGATTCGAATGGAATGTCGAAACTTTTCAGGGCCCTAGTTTAGAGGTCTCTTAACTAAAAACCCTCGCATTTCATATTACAAACAAATTTCGACATTTCCAGGGAGGGGAAAGTGCATCCCCCCCAATTGCTCCCTTCAGTGGACACCCATGGATTTTTCTTTGTATATCTTTTTAGTAAAACACGGCTTTCATATGTATACATACATAAAAACATCTATTTTGATCTCGAATATGTCAACATTCCATTTCCAATTTTGATAATTACGCCACAAAATCAAGTAATACCTTAACTTCTTAGATAAATAAACTTTAGAATTTCTATAAGCAATGTAGTAATTGGATTTGTTCTCGAATATATCTATTTCGGAATGATTTGTTAATATTCATTAGACGTAAAAAATTTAGTTCAAAATGCTAAATAAAGGGGAAAATTTAAAGAACTTTCTATTCATTTATTAACGATAAAAGTTACAACAAATCTGATAGTAAATCATTTGCTAGAAAATGCAATGATATACGTATGCTATATTTCATAAAGGAATTTATGCTGAGCTCTAACTAGTAGATGACTGTGGTTTTGATTTATTTATTATTATTTTATTTATTTTTATTTATGAAACCAATGATAGAACCCAGTTATGTTTACATTTGATAAAGAAATATGCCCATAATTATTTTACATCGCGCAATTTGGCTTTGAGCCATATACCCTTTTCCGCTGTCAATATAAAAGCTCTCTTGTTGAATTTCAGCGGAACGCTTGTTTTTTCAAGACATATGTCGAATTCAAACTTGGAAATCAAAGCAGCCAATCCCAAACGAGCTTGCAGCTCAGCGAATCTTTGACCTGCAAAAAAGAGAATTAAAACATTAGACACTGCTATTCGAGCAAGATAATAAACATTGTAGTTCTGATACCATAAAAATAATCATTTTCGGAGGATTAAAAATAAAACAATTTATTCCATTCCAATCTTGTCCGTTCTTCAAATTACATTTATTGGACGATTTCGTTGTTTTTATCATGTTAAATAAATTTCCTACGGGTTGCCTCGGGAATAAGACTAGATTCCATTGATTCTTATAGAAATAAAAACGACGATGGCTTAGTATTTTACATGTTTGAAATAGTATTTTGATGCAAGTGTAACATTGCAGGTCAACAAAATTTTTTCCGTTTTATAGGAATTTCGGTACCGCTTACTACAAGGACAATAAGATACATGAACTGCTACCTACCTAGTCATCTACAATATTGCATTTTTTACTTTCTCCACATACGAAGTATAGAGCAAATATTGTTTTCATGAAAAAAATCGAATTCGAGATTTCAACGGAAATACATGTTTTAAGGTCTGTTGAACCCGTTTTGACTATTTTCTCGATTATGCCCGTGGGTGTGTCTGTGACAGGGATTTTTTGGGTGCTGTAACTCAAAAAATATTAATAAGATCTGCGTGAAATTATGTATTTGACATTTTTATTAAAGGAAGAAGGGCAGACAAATTTTGGTAAACATCGTTCAACCAGAAGTGGGTGTTTACCCTTGTTACATTCGTTATTTTAAAATATTTGCTTTAATATTTGATATATGTAAAAATGTGCTGGAATAATAGTTGTAGGAAACCTAATTTTTTTCAACCTTATATGAAACATGTAATCCTTGTTTAAGAGATATCTTATATTTTAAGCTGCCACTACCACGCCATCTACCGACGACTATTTTTAACAATTGACTTAGTTACATCTTAGTTAGTTAGTAACGCTAGTTTTAATTTTTTTATTTTTGGAGATTTGTGGCTATATCAAATATCAGAAGGGTATGGTTTGATTTTTTTTCTGATCTTTGTCGAATCTAAAAATTTCTCGCAGTTCTTTAAAATATTTATTATTAAGTGACTTTGAATTCCCAGCCGATTCGCCTACGCACAGTGTGTATCTCAGAGGTAGTGCAATGAATAGCCGGGGAAGGGAGAAGGGAAACCCGGTGCCGGCATTTGCCTGCTCTTACGAAGAACACCAGCCAACAGCTTAACGTCCCCTTCCGAAGGACGGAGCAGCTGAATTTGCGGGGTTTCCTCAAACACAAACTTGCGCAGGATTCGTACCCGATGACTTTTCAAGCAGCAGGCGAGTAGCAGCCAGCGTCCTAACCACTACACCACCGGCACCTTCCTATTATTATGTATTCTATTTGGATTTTTTAAAAATATATCAGATGTGGAGAAAGTCATGTGGTGGTGACATAAGAATTTTTTTGAAATATTTACTTGAATATTTGATACATCTAAAAACATACTGGAATAATAGTTGTAGGGAATTTAATTTTCTGTAATGTATGTTCACATGTTATGAACTTTCCAACCTCATGGCGGTTGGTACATTGGCATTTCCAGCTGGGCTTCTAATGCGGGTCTGCGTCTGTTTACACTATTGTCATTTTTCTCTTCCTTAGCCCCTTGTACAAAGATGCATCAACCCCTCCCTACAAGTGGGGACGCTTGTTGCTAGGGAGGGGTTCTAGCGAATCAAGGCTGGCGATGGGTCGCTCCTAGCGGTCCCACCACCTAACAATGATATCGCCCGGCAGTTGCACCTCTTTGTGCCTCGATGCTGCTACGTTGCAATAGAATTCCTTGGACATCCTCCGCAGGAGGACGTCCGGGGATTCCACGTTTCCGTGCAACCGTGCAACCGGCTGACACTGTCGTATCGGCAACGACCGAGTATCAGCCGGAGTGCGCTGTTTTTCACCACTTGCAGCCTGGAAAGGGTAGTGTTGGGCACTCCAGACCAGACCGGTGCTGCGTTAGTAAGGATGGGCATCACGAAGCTCAGATAGAGGCATCTCTTGGTGTCAGCCGACAAAACACCCGGGCGCAGGATCGGACGAAGTCTCGACAGCGCCCCGAGTGCCTTGTGGTGGACGCGCTCAACCTGAGGCTTCCAGAGAAGCCTCCGGTCAAGCAACACTCCCAGGTAAGTTACCTCTGGGCTCCAGGGAATAACCCCCCCCCATCACTGATAGATTGACTCCAGGCGGCGCTCCTCTTCCAGGGTGGAAGACGACGGCCTTGGTCTTAGCTGGGTTAACTGTAATGCGCCATCGACGATACCAGGACACCAGTTCGTCGACGGCGCACTGCAGCGTCTCCACGGCCGCGTACTTTTTGGAAGAGCGGGACAAGAGCGCCGCATCATCCGCGTACAGGGCAAGGGTAATGTTCCACCCAAGATCCCGAGGTGGGTCTTGGGTGAAGATATTAATGAGTATTAGCCCCAGGACGGATCCCTGCGGGACACCGGCGCAGATTCTCCGCAGTCCCGATCCGACCTGGAGCCAGAACACCCTGAACGTCCTGCCCTGTAGGTACGTCTCGATGAGCCGCACTATCCACGCGGGGAACTGGAGTCAATGCAACTTCAGCAGGAGTGCTGGATACCACACGCGGTCGAAGGCCTCCGAGATGTCAAACAAAACCCCTGCGACCACGTGGTTCCTGTTGAAGGCGTCAGTGATAAAGTGGGTCACCCTACCCAGTTGTTGGGTAGCGGAGTGCCCTTCCTGAAAGCAAAACTGCTCATCCGGAAGAATATCCTGCAGCAGCTTCCGGACAATACGCTGAAAGACCTTCCCGAAGCCCGCCAGGAGAGAGATTGGCCAAATGTCTCCGGGACCAACCTCCGTCCCCGGCTTCTTCTTGAGACAGATGATCTTTGCCCTCTTCCAGGCTGACGGAAAATATGGAATCTCGACACAACCGTTGTAAATGGTGGCCAAGAACTCTACTGCTGCGACAGGAAGCTGTCGCCGGACGATGTTGCGGATGGCATCATCCACGAGAGCCCTCCTCAGTCCAAGGCGACGGATCACTGCAACGATCTTGCACACCTCGAAGTGAGGGAACTCCGCGGCATCGAGCAAGGGGCCGCGGTCAAGCGTCCCGAGTTCTTGAGCGATGTCCCCTTCGACCTCGTGCGACTGCTGTGGCCGGGTTTGGGCAGAATACCCCCTCCAGGTATTCAGCCATCAACCCGGATTTCTCCCCCGGAGTCCTCGCAACGGAGTCCCCCTGGATGATCAGGGGTCCCGCCGCTGGGCAACGCAAATCCTCCTACAGGTTTTCCAGTTGGACTGGTCCTCCAAGGAAAGAGTGGAAAGATGGAGTTCCCACGCGTCCGAGCGCACGTCTTGCAACATGTCCCGGACCGTCCTGTTGAGGGAGTCCAACTGGATCCTGAGGTTCAACGAACGGTGGCGCTCTCACCTCTGCCGCACGCTGTTGCGCAACGTGATCGTCTGTTTGACGACACGAGGCAAAAGGAATGCGTATACACCCGGCTACGACCACCTTCGGAATCGCAGCGTCCATGGCCTGCTGGACGGTGGTGGTGAGGAGGTCGACCATGCGGTCTGCCTCCCCGCACGTCCTGGGCGGTGTTGGGTCGGCCGGCAGCCTTTCCGCAATGAACTCGCGGAAGTGCTGCCAGTCGGCACGAGTTAGGTCCAGACGCTGCGAAGGTGGTACTCGCAATGGCAAGTTCCCCAGAAGTAGCAGGGTCGGGTTATGGTCAGAGGACATATCGCGGACGGAATGCATGCTAAGGGACGCCCTGACGTTGTTGATGACAGAACATCGAGAAAATCCCGTGACGGAAGATATGTGGGCTCGGTTGGCGCGAGAACCGTGAGCCTGTCTTCATAGGCAAGATCTTTAAGCCGCAGGCCCCTCGGATTGGGGACTCTGGAATGCCAACTGGTGTGCTTGGCATTCAAGTCCCCAAGTGCGATCAAGGGGCAGCCATTCCCGACGACATCCAAGACCTCATCCGGATTCCACGCCCTCTCAGGCGGATAATACACCGAGTAGACCCTGATCCATCCGGTACAGGTTCTGACGTCGGCGAATACAGCCTCTATCGACCCGTAGTTTTGCGCCGGATGCGGGCGATGTTCCACGGATCGATGAACGAGCAGTGCCGAGCCGCCGCTCCCCGCCCCCCTGGCGGGATGGCCGACCCTGTCTGCACGATAAATCGCCCATCCTGGGATCTTCCACGCGTCCTCCGGGCGGAGGTGCGTCTCGTTAACGGCGGCGACGATGGCGTGCTTCCCTTGTAGGAACACCCGAAGTTCTTCCGTCTTCTCCTTGACACCTCGGGCGTTCTATTGCACAAGGATGCTGCTGCTCCCTATTGTTGGGGGCAGTGATGCGCTCCTTGACCAACTCCTCCAGGAGAGAGAGGAGGAGTTGGCCGGACGTCGAGGAGATGTATTTCCACAGCGCCTCACATATTATTGCCACCGTTCGCCAAAAGTCGGGGTCCACATCGGACCGAACCGACTTTGGAGCACTGCTTTGCGGCTTGCTGGTCTTTGCCGATTGGATCCCTTGGAAGGGTCCACTTCGGCGGATTTGGTTGGCCTACTCGCGACCACCCGCTTTTCAGGCTCTGGCAGGGCCTTGTCAACTGCCAGAAAAGTCGCGGCGGGCCTTTTGAGGCCACGCTCTCCGCTACTACAGCCTCAGTGGGCTTTGCCTGCTGTTCTTTAGCCACCCTGCGCCTCTCCTTCCGGAGGGCGGAGGCCGAGGGCTTGTTGTGTTTCGACTCTTCTCGTCTGACAACGGGACCAGGAGTCGGCGCGATTGCGGCGGGAGGATCCGCCTGCTTAGCCAGCTCAGCACCTGGCTGCTGAGCCGGAGATGGGGCACTAGCCAGCAGAGTCGGCTTGGCAGTGCCCCCAGCCACGGAAGGCTTTTACTTTTGCCGAGGGGGCCGCCTTCATATTGAGGCGGGGCGATGCAGTCTTCGATGCCTTCCCCGTCACCGACTTCTGCTCCTCCTCCTTGTATCTCGAGAGCCCCTCCAGGAATGCCGGCCATTCCCGGTGCGAGGCAGGATGGTCGTCCTCGCGGTTGGCGCAGAACGCAGGCTCGGTGAGCTGCTCAGGGCAGTCGTCCCTCTTGTGGGGACCGGCGCACCTAAAACAACGCGTGTCGCACCTGCAGGTGGGCGACACGTGGCCGAACCTCTGGCAGTATAAGCAAATTAACGGCCCCCTGTTTCTTCTGTACTGCTCGATTTTCACCGAGCAGTGGCATAGCTTTTTAATAGCCGACGCTGGAGGGACCCTGGGAGTCCTCTCCAGGTTGGCGACAAACCTTCCTATGGGGATCGCTTCCCCCCTCCATCGCAGTCATCTGCCAGACGCCACGGACAATGAAGCCCTTTGCCGACAGACCCGCTGCGATGTCCTCGGGGGAGTAGCCCTTCACTAAAATATTAATGAGCAGGCGCGTCCCCTGGACGGCCTGCATAAGCTGGGTGTGGTACTGGACCCCAGCGTCGTCCAGTATCTCCGTCGCCGCCCGATGGTGTTCAGGCGTGTGGATGACAATACGGGTGGAGGCCCTGTGGACCTCCAGGGGAAGAATTTCTGGGCCCTTTTTAGGGCCAAGAAAAATACCGGAGACTGGCCTCAGAAGGCCATGCTCCACCGTATCGGTAGGAGACAAGAGCAGGTGAGCAGAAGGGACAAGTTAGCCTTCCCCTGCCTTGCCGACGACCGAACGCAGCGGATAACCAACCCGGAACCGTTGTTCTGCAGAGCAGAAGCGGCCACAGTTGCTAGCGGTTAGTGCGTAAACTAAATATCACGTAGGTGCGTAGAGTTAGATCGAACTATCAAGGTAGCCAATCAAACTCAGGGCTCTCGGCGAGCATTGATGAATGTTCGAAACATTTTCCTATATAATGCACATTTGAAAAGATATTTTAAGAACAACATTATTTAGCTGCCACCGCCGTACCACCTACCGGCGACTATTGTAAACACTTGATGCGCCTTTTGTCGAAGTTATTGCCTAATAGCCAAAAATGTTATTTTATAGTTCGGTACTGGAATCACTGGAAATGACCTCTTACTGAAGTAGTTCCGTAGCCTCATGCTTACCGATGCATATGCGAGGTCCTTCTCCGAAAGGAAGGTATGAAAACGGGTTCAATCTCTCTTTCTGCTCGGGAAGAAATCTGTCAGGATCAAAGTGCATTGGATTTGGAAAGAATTTCTCGTCGTGCTGCATGGCCTGAGCCGGGATGAATATCTGCGCTCCCTTTTCAATTTTGAGATTCGTCCCAGGAATTATGTAGGGCTGTACAGTCATTCTAGATAGAAGTCCTGCTGGTGGATATATCCGCAGAGCTTCTGAATTTATAGAAATAAAATATATCAATTGTATACAGGTGTTTAATAAGTACATTTATCGTAGATATGGAACAACACCTGTTGTTCTTCCACCACGTGCCACAAACTAGCAATAAATCTATAAATTTCAACAAGATCATGTTTAATAATTTTAATATCGACAGAATATTGGTTGATGACCAGAAGAAAGTAAAGTTCAGTTACGATAAATTGATAGTCCAGGACCCACCGTTTAATACACGATCCAATAGATGCATCCTTTTCAGTCCGTCGTACGTTATCTTTCCGCCGTCTTCTTCCATCACCCTGTCGACTTCTCCGCTGAGTTTCTTCTGAATGGCTTTTCCGTGATTGGACTTTGAGAGTTCAAAGAGAGCAAAACTTAAAAGGGAAGAGGTCGTTTCGAATCCGGCAAAGAAGAACAGCATGACTTGAGCGGTGAGGTCATCAAGACTGACGTTCGCCCAAGACGGCTCCGCTTAATAGAAAATATCACCCAGTGGTTTTACTTCCGAACTTCGTCAATCGATGTAAGTTCTCTTTGGTTTTAGATTGTACTTTGAGAGTTCAAAGAGAGTAATACTCAAGAGAGAAGAGGTCTCGAATCCAAAAGAGAAATACAGCATGACCTGAGAAGCGACGTCATCGAGACCAACGCTTGTCCATGAGGGTTCCCCTAAGAAAAAACTCGACCACTTTCAGTTACAAAGCACTTGCTGAAGTATCCGGCGTTGCCTGGATAAATCAAATATTCTTAATTTATGGCAAAATCTCAAGATTGTATATTTGCGAATCATCAATTAGAATATTTTTTTGGGGGGAAGTACAACATTTGCCACAAAAAAGAATTATAACTAATATTTTCTGGGATATACATTGAATAGAATGCCAAACCTGCACGTATATATTTTGTCTACATCGGTTGGAAGCAGTGCTAAAAAAGCAACTAAAAGCTACTCGCCACTTGAAAAATCCTCTCGTCCAGAATTCATTTCGTTAGGTTAAAACTACTCGCCACTGTCCTTTTACCTTGTACTCGGCGAGTGGGCGAGCGTATTTCTGGAGCCCCAGTTAGAAGGAAAACTATTTGGTGATAAAATAAAAAATAAACACATTTTCCTCTCCCTGTGTCTTATACAATCTTTAAGGTACCAATTAAAATAAACGGTGCAATATAAATTGCACATACTTCCTTATATACGTCATATATCCGTTTGGTCGACTGCTTACGCTTATAAAAAAAACGATTATAAATCAAAGTTAGCTTTAGTTTAGCGTATATTTTAATGCCACTGAACGATATATAGTAATTTTTTGGGACATATGGCTTAGAATTAGTATTTCATCGGCTATACGATTCCATGGATTTACTGAAAATCCTTATATGCATTTTTGAGTAAAACGAATTTTGTTTCAAAATATCCAAGAATGAAGTACCCGTAATTGTTGCGCAATATCGTTCGTCTCTTCAGAGTGACTATTATGAATGTTATTATCCGCAAATATGATATATCATTCAATTTATTTTAACCGTCTATGCTGTAGTAAGGTTTTGAGTGGATCGCGGCGAAGACTTGACCTCGCAGGACTTAGGTAAGATAGCTTGGTGTACACTGTTATGTAACTGGACGCCAATATAATGATCTAAACCAGAGATCTGAAACACTTTAGCCAAATTCGGCATTCCAGTTTAAAAAAACTTGCAGCCTTCTCATTACTGTAATCTTGTGAATTGTGGAGTAACGAGCAAATACGTAAAAATAAAAAAATGTTTAATTGGAAATTATATGATATTTTGCTCGTAATTAAAATATATGTAAATTGGCGCAGTGTCCTTTTAATTTTCAGCAAAATGCATAGACTCATTATTATGCCGTGCGTCCCACATTTTGTTTCCAAATTTTCACATGTTGCCAGGTGCCTATTTAACTACCATTCAATTTCAGTGTGAGACCTATTTAAAGTGTTACTTTTTTCAACGCTCCCTCTCACACTTAGCCGATTATTATTTTCTTATAAGGAAATATAGCCACCTATCGGTTAAAAATTCCTATTCTAAAAATAAATACTTCTAAGAATGATCTGTATAAATATTCCAGTTAAATAAAATATTCAGCATTTGATGATTATGCCTCGAGTTATTCACTGATGAAACCTATGCGTTGAGTAACCAAACACATAACCTGGAACTTTTAATGAAATAAACGCGATACCAACATAATGAAAATCAACGTAAGGTGGTTGTTTTAGCTATAATTTTATATACAATATAATTTATGCTGTTACTCATGAATAGAAGGAATAAAGACTCGCTGGAATGTACTTGTCATTTTTTGTAAAAGTTAAATTCCAAACCAGGGCTATCGCAGATTGGTTTCTCAAAGTTTAGGTCCCGAATTGATTACTTATAATGGCAGGGAATGTTTCAGTATGTGGTAGTCATTCCAAGGAATTCTCATACCATAAATACCACGTGCAATTCATAGTTTATGTATTAGTGATATATAAAAATTGGAAATCAAATTAATAGAGGTATAAAATGTTAAAAGCAATGTGAATATCTTTTTCTGTCATTATATTTTGCATGTGTTTTTAAATATTCGAATTTAATAAATGTTACTGTTTATACGCTAATATGTATGGATCAACTTCCATTGCTAAAGAGTAGTCGAGTCACTCGTCTATGCCCAAACTGAGTTCGGTAATAATCGTCTCCATGGCAACAACCCGATAAAATGCAATTGAAACCGCAAAAATGGCAAGATTTAAGTAGAAATTCAACAAAATATGACCTATTATAAAAATTCGGTGAAAATATTTAGAATTTACTTTCTTTTCCACTTATATCAGTAGGAACCTCGCTCTGACGTCACAATTTTAAGATATTTTAATGTATTAAATAAATCATCTCTGCACAATGGATTGACTTCCTATGTAAAACAAATAGGGAAAAAGGTTCCTGGAATCGAACCCGGGACTTTAATCTTCGCAAAATAAAATATAGACCGGAGGTGGGCCCTGTCTGTACGATCCTCATTTCAAGTTACATGAAAATCGGTCCATTACTGCAAAAGGTTTTAGTTGGAGATACACACATACAAACCATTTCATAAATCTGTTTCCTTTGGAATCCCGCCTAATAATCACTTATATTAAGCATAAAATATATCGACGCAAATTTTATAAAATAAATACACATTCTATTGGTTTATATAAATTTCAAAACTTAAATAAATAATCAAACTATTTTTACTTACTCCATACGTAGTATAGGGAGAGATTTCAACGGAAATACACGTTTTGAGGTTTCCTGAACACGTTTTGACCATTTTATCGATGATGTCTGTGTGAGACAGCTTTTTGTGGGTGCTGTAACTCAAATACTATTAATCAGGTCAATGCGAAGTTTTATACTTAACATTTTTATGACAGTCACAAGAACTGATTAGTTTTTGGGTAAAAATCGGTCAACCGGAAGTGTGTATTTAATATTGTTACTTATCCGATATACTTTGAAATATTTGCTTTTATATTTGATATATGTAAAACTTTACTGGAATAAAAGCTATAGGAAATGTAATTTTCCACATCCTTTGTTTAAAACATTTTCCTATACAATTTCTTGTTTAAGTGATATCCTATATTTTTAGCTACAACCACCACCAATCTTCCGACGACTATTGTTAACAATTGACGCTTAGTTACATTAAGTATTGTTTTCATGACTTCATGATTTCAACGGAAATATACGTTTTGAGGTTCCCTGAACACGTTTTGACCATTTTATCGATGATGTCTGTGTGAGACAGCTTTTTGTGGGTGCTCTAACTCATAAACTTTTAATCAGGTCATCGCGAAATTTTATAGTTAACAGTTTTATAAAGGTCACAAGATCCGATTAGTTTTTGGTGAAAATCGGTCAACCGGAAGTGGGTGTTTACTCTTGTCACATTCGTTGTTTTGAAATAATTCAGATTTGGAGAAGGTCATGTGGTGGCCACATCAGATTTTTACAGTCACAAGATACATAGTTATTCCTCAAAACGGAACTAACCTGTAACCTTCCCGTCCTCTTGTTTTCCACCGTCGAGATGCTCAATTTCGTCATCGTCATTGTCCTCCTTAAGATCGCTCGAGTGACGTCCCCGCTTTTTAAGCAAAACCAAATGATGGATAAAGTCTCCGTATCCTTTCGCTTCCCCTTCTCCCTTTTCGATGGCGGCCTCCCTCCTCTCCACCATGTCTTTGACGAAATTTCGGAAGAACACAGACGATTGCTCGTCCGTGAATTTCAGTCCCAGTATTTTAAGTAGTTTCGGAGATATAAGAAGTAGCTTCGGAATAAATGGTAGATTTCGAAAAATGAATCTCACATTTTAGGCAATTTTCTCTGCATATAAAATTCTTAAATTAACTTAAAATAATTTTCTCTGCTTACAAATATACATTAAAACTTCTCATTATTTAGACGAACGGATTAGATGGGAATGTGTATCTTGGGGATTATAAAGTGTATCGTACCGCCACTAGGATGCTTGTTTTCCATGTAGGTTTGAAGATCAACTTTCCCATTTTCCGGAATTCAGATGTCTCCGGATTCTGCAGGGCATCGCAACGTATTCCGAAAGCGCAAGTAGCAATGATGTCCGTGGTAAAGCAGGCAAGGTATTCCTATGGTAAAAAATGTTATGCTTTTCAGCAGTAGATTACACTTCATCAAAGCGTAAAAAATCTTTTACCATATCATTCACTTGATTAACACATGCAGAAAAACATGGGTAATTTATCAAAATATATTTGTTAACGGTGAAGGAATATAAACTGAAATCTATAAAAACTAACTTTAGCAAAATACAGGTTAACATTTTCTATCTTAGTTTCACTTAAGAAAAAGCTGGAGATGAATGCAAGTAGAATTCACAAAACCTAATCTAAACCTTCTATTTTGTAAAATATCTAAAAGAGTTTGTTGTTGTTTTATGAAAGGGAAGCCATTTTCAAAATATCTGTAGATCAGGCCGTGACTTCATATAGTCTGGTCTACAAGAACAATAAGATCCAATTCTTCTAGGATCACAAACTTCATGAAGCCATCGACTTAAGCTGCATCCCATCCCCCCGACTCCGCTGCTTGCCATTCAAGTCAAAGTTAAATTTCTGTTGTTTTCTTTAACAAAAATGTGCATTCATTCAAAGTTACATTGTCATTCATGCCTTAAATATCGGATAATGTATTTGTAGATCATTATTGAGTTGATCTGTGGTTCATACCCTCCCGTGGTATATGTAATTTCTGAGTTGCCTTCCAGTGTGGCTCTACTCAACGTCGTGTTATAAAATACTTGGCTCAATGCAGGCACCTCACCCATATTTTCGATAATCGTCAGTAATAGTTAAAATAGTTAAAATTATGTTATGTTCGCCGCTTTTTTTGAGGGACCCAATCCTCTTCACCTGTGGATGCCAGTGCTCGTTTGTGCTTGACCCAGACCGATACTCTGTTTTTAGCGAGATCGCGGAGAACGTCATTTGTTTTATTTTCGAGCGCAAATCTATATTTAATGGCCAAGTCTTTGGCCACTTCTCTAATTGCTTTTGTGTTTAGCATTTCGTGCAGGTCTATATTCTGACCTCGTGTCCTGCTTATTCTCTTTAAAAAAATTTTCTCCGCGGTCTCAAGTATTTTCCAGGACTTCCGCATAATGAGTCCTGTCCATACATGAGAGTTGGTCTGATGATTGCTTTATAGAGCTGTTTTTATTTCCCTGGACACGTCAATTGAATTAAAAATTGGGAAGAGTCTGGCTCTTTTCCCAGCTGCCGCTAAGTTAATCCTTTTTACATGTTCTTCAAACCGAAGTTTCTCGTCCATGGTTACACCTAAATATTTAATGTTTCGCCCAGGGAATTTTCACACCTTCAATTAAAAGTTGTTCGGCATCTTGGCATCCTTTTTTTGAAGAGGATTGCTTGAGTATTTTGGGGGTTTATCTCAAATCTCCATTTTTTGTAATATTGAGTCAGTTTCTCAGTTAGCCTCAGGGCATACCGGACAGCCATTTCCGGCTGGAAGCTTCTCGTTATTATGGCGCAGTCGTCCGCGTAGAGAGCAATGGTGTAGTTCCAATCCCCCTCGCTTGTCGGAATGTCGCCTGTATAGATGGAGAATAGCAATGGCTCTAGGACACTCCCTTGTGGGACACCAGCTGCTATCTTCCTCGTTGAGCTTACGGCACCATACCATTTCACTGTGAATGGCCTGTCATAAATATAAGATTTTATGAATTTCGCCTGCCAAGAGGGAAATTTTGCTAAAGAGGGAAATTTTGCTATCAGTAGTTTTTGCAGTAGGCCTAAGTGCCATACTTTGTCGAATGTCTTACTTATATCAAATGCTACTCCAACTGAAACATTGTTCCTGTTGAAGGCGTCCGTAATAAAATCGACTACTCTTTGCAGCTGGTGTGTTGTGGAGTGTTCTGCCTTAAATCCGAGCTGATTTTGGGGGATTACACCATGCCCTTCCGCGTGCGTCTGTATGTGGGTATAAATCATCTTTTCACATACCTTTCCAAGGCAGGAAAGGAGGGATATTGGTCTGAAGTCAGAGGCTTTTATCACTCTCCTTCCTACCTTGGGTATGCATATAATGTCTGCATGCTTCCAGCCGGTTGGATAGTGCCCTACCTTTACCACTACGTTGAGAATTGAGATAAGGTATTCTCCCGCAGAGATTGGGAGTCGTTTTATTAATTCGTAGGGAATTTTGTCTTTTCCTGTAGCTTTCCCTTTAGGTAGCCGTGCTATTACTTCTGCCAATTCTTTAGTGGAGAACACCGTAGTGGCTTGGGCCTCATTGTGTTGTTGTTCCCCTAGCATGGACTCGACTTCTTCCATTGTTATTTCCGGAGTAAATTCCGTCGCTTCATTGGGCGTGACAATCTGCTTTAGGTGAGCCGCAAGATATACTGCTTGCATGAAAAGCCGTTCTAAATTCGATATCAGGCTTTGGTACATTATAATATTAACTAGGTAAAATGGCTGTTATTTGATTTTATTTCGGCGAGCTTTCTTTAAATTTTTAGCATGCCTTCCAGAATGGAAATAGGCTTATAATTTATTCTTTGTGTCTCTCTGCTCCCTATTACCTCTTTAACCAATTGACCGTTTTCATGACAATTGGTTGAGATATCTTGTTGCTGAGGTCGAGCTCTCAGGATTAGTTTTTGTGGCGAAGATTGAAAGTCCCGGGTTCGACTCCAGGAAATATCCTTCCATTTGATCTTCATGAGAAATCTGAAATCCATCGTGCAGGATAATTTCCTCTTGCACTTGAAAATACCTTAGAATTGTAATATCGGAGCCGGATTTGTTCTATTATCAGAGGAGATTTTAATTATTTTCGCATAATGCTACTTATCTATCTTATTTATTTAAATTTAGAGTAAATACCTACATCATTGCAGTTTTTATCACTCATTACAAGAGAGTTGCCATTGCAATGACTATTTTTGTAGTCGGATTCTGAATAGCCTAGTACAGTGGTCGGCAAACTTTTCACCTATGAGGGCGTTAATTAAATTATTAGGGACGTGAAGGGCGCATAAAGCAACAAGTGTATATATGTAACAATATTTATTAAAGCAATGGATATCTATTATAAATAGCTATATATATATTTATGATATATATATATATAGTATAAAACCTAAGGTACTTCTAGATATGCCATGCACCTGAAATTTGGCAGGATGATAGGTTACATACAACCAACCAGAGAAATCGAAAATTCCAAATTTTTAAAATTTTAGTGCAGTATTTTTTACCCTAATGTACCATTTCGATACTCCATGAGAAAAACATGAAAATCTGTGCAGTTTCGTAAATTTCCATTTTTAAATTAGTTATAATTCAGATAAAATTAGAGACGAAAACAATTCTATAGGTAAAAAAATGAGGTTTCTTATTTTTGTAGACTAATTTGAAAACGGTACCGACTTAACGAAGAAATATGTTTATAATCGGAAAAAAGCGGATGCTAAACAATAAAGAACTTCAGCTACCATAGCAACCAGGACAATGCTTTTCATTGGATATTGGCAATCCCTATTATAATAGAGTCGCTTTAATGCTTTTTTATACGAAAATTCTTATTTTCCCATTGATGATGACGTCATGATTTTAAAATGCGTTTTATCCTATAAATAAACAAGAAGGTTTGTCTGTCTGCCTGTCTGTGGCAGCCATTACTGTTCAGAAAATAACCGTGGGAGCTTCAAAATTTGGCAGCAGCTTTAGGTTGATCCTGAGAGGCGCAGTGCCAAAAATAATTAAAATCGGCCCTCGGGGGCCCGAGGGTCCCCATTATTGGTCCAAATGCCGGTTTTTTTTAAGATATCTCAGCAAACAATTTACCGATTTTGATGAATTCTCCAATCATATCAATGTTTTCATGAAATACATTTTGAGCCTAAAATGCATAAAATCGGTCAACGGGGTCAAGGATCGTAATATAGGGTCGATCCAATTTTCATGATTTCAAGGGTTTCCCTGATACGATCGGTCCAAATTTCGGAAATGTCCGTCTGTCAGTACGCATATATCAGAGAAGAACTGGCTGAACCGATTTCAACCAAATTAGCTAGGTAGATAGAATCTTCACATAAATGCATAGCCAAAATGACATATTTGGACCGGATAGATCAAGTAGAGGTGCCACAATTGCAAAAGAAAATTTTCAGTAGTTATGCTTTTGAAAGGAAAAAGCTTAACAGAATTCAACCAAATTTGTACATAGAATTTTCACAGAAATTAGTAGCCAAAATGCCATACTTGGACCCGATTAACTAAGTAGGGGTGCCACAATTCCAAAGTTAAACTTTTCGGTAATTATGAATTTGGAAGGGATTGGCGGACCGATTTCAACGAAATTTTGTATGAGGGAGTTGTGCAAGATAAAAAAAAACAAAAATGAGATTTTTAGGATAGATATACAAAGCAGGGGTGCCAAAATAAAAGTAATAAAAATTTTCTTTTATAAGTGTTTGTGTTTAACTGTCCCCATCGATTTTAACCATAGTATAATATTTATTATGTACAAATTAATAAAGCCATTATAGCATATTTGGACCGGATCAACTAAACAGGGGTGCCATTATTACAAATTATACTCTTTCAGTAACTATGGATTTCGAAGGAATTGGATCAACGGATGTCAACTAAATTTTATATACATGGCTTATACAAAATACCATGAAGGAATCAAGATTTTTAAAGCGAAGCTTAAGAGCAGAGTTACCATTATTAATAAATAATAGACACCGTTTGCAACTTAAATGAAAACACTTTTCCGAACGTAGACGGGCGTTTCTGCTAGTGTTATTAAATAAAAGAACATTATTCCTTTCAATTAAACGGGTTGAGGAACTATATATAATTATAGCTGTAATTTAGTTCTTCTAAAGAGAATCAATGGATTGTATTATAATGAAATGGATTTAAAACTACAGCGTAAAATTATAACGACGTCTAAATCCAAAAACAGGATATATTAGAGAATTGTGAAAAAAGTAATGTCGTGTTGGAGCTGAAATTTTTAAGTTATTTAGAGCTTAGTGCCCATACCCAAATAAACATTTGAAAATCTCGGAGATTATGTTGTTGCGGCCGTTAAAATTCCATAAAATTTAAACAAATAGATAAATATTATTTCAATTCTAGATAAGATACAACTTTAAAATTTGGCAGATATGTGTTGCTTTAGTATCCTACTATGGAAAAAATAGAATATTATTAAAATTGCAAATTTTTGTGATTGTTTTACTCTATTATTGTTACATAAGGAAAGAAAGAAAATCGGCGCAGAGGTGAAATATTTAAAATTAAAAAAATATTTGTAATGATGACATATCTCTCTGAAAAATGAATGTTTTTCAAGGTTAGATGAAATGCTTGAAGAATGCATGCACCTTTTCCTAGCATATATAAATGGATGGCAACAAGTTGTTGGGATAAGAAAGCCCATTGGGCACTCACCAATAATGTGTCTTCAAGTAGGCAAACTGTTAGGGTGTCGAGGTGACACACGTAAAACACACAAAAACACGGAAGCTTTCAGGGATAATCCATTCCTCAGCAAAAAAGAGAAACAACTGATGCAAGTGACACTGGGTGAACGCATGGGAGTGGATGAGTAGTGTAGGCCGGTAGGGATTGGAGGTTACGGAGGGAGTCGGGAAATGGGCGAAATGGAGGGAGGGGGAAGGGAGGGAGGCCAGAGGGAAAGATTTTAGAAGGTGGATGTGAGCAGGCTTCCTCTGACGGAGTTGGGGAGCCGAAGCTCATCGGGGAGAGTGCGAATTCCTCTCATCGTGAAGCAGTCTTTAAATTTAAGATTGTGCTAATCGCATGAACGTCCACGGGCAGCGGTTGTTTAAGGATGACGTGGTTGCGGTGGCCGTTCATGCGGATGTTGAGGGGATTTCTGGTGAGGCCAACATAAAAAGCGGGACTTTGGGTGCATATAAGGAGGTAAATGCTATTTATATATCCCATAGGGTAGGTGATGTTAATGGTAGGGCTGGAGAAGGTATTGCATTATGGGTTTATTGGGTATGTGAGGCGTCGAAGTCTCTCGCAGGGGTGAAATCTGGCTGGGTGCTGAGGAGTGGGTGCTGTGGGTCCTTTTTCCATAAAATGTTCGCCAGATTAGGGCATAGGCGAAAGAAGAGGATTGGCGGTGTAGAAAATGGGACTTGCTGAGTGGGGACATGAAGATAGGGTGGGCAGCATTTAGGATATTCCTCAGAATATCGTGGATACCGGGCAAAATAGGGTGGCTAGAGTGAGTTGGTGGTGGAATCGGTGACGGCGTGAGTATTGGGGTGGGTGTTAGCTGTGACGGGTGCGTATGATAGCTGGGTATGATCTCGGATCAGATCCGGCTGGTATCCGCACGAAAGAAATATATATTCGAGGGTGGAGCAATACTCGGACAGCGAGACTCTGTCCGCGCAGTTTTCGCCTTCGGCGGGCTAGGGCGTAGGGAATGGGAGTTTTGGTGTTGAGGGGATTGCAGCTGTCAATGTGGAGGTACTGAAGGCGCTTGGAGGGCTTGAGGTCCATGCTGGTGTGTATTCTGTCTTCCAAGATGGAGAGATCGACATCCAGGAAAGTAATGTTGGAGACAGTGTAGGTGGTGGTGGTAGGTGTAGCAGAGCGTGGGGTCGGAAGAATCGTAGAAAGGATTGCAGGTTTACGTTTTAGTTTAGTTTTACGTGTTGCTTCGACAACCCATGATGCTCACCAACTTAAAGTCATCATATTGGTATTCACCGAGCTTTCTTATCCCAACAACTTATTCCCATCTTTATATTGGGTAAATATTGGTAATTTCGCGGCATTGTTAAGTTTGTGAGAGTTATTCAATCGTATCTCGCCATCTAACTAATGTTTCTAATTGTCTGAAATTTTCCGTATAGATGACAGGAGATGTCCTGTTTAGGATGCAATATCTCCATGCTTCCACTTTTTGTGGTACTATCACAATCGATAGTACGTGCATTCTGGGTTGGTGATTATAGTATCAATAAATACATGATAAGTAGAAGAATTAGAGCAAAGGTAAGCGATCCTGGTTTCGTACAATTTTAGATTACATGAATATTGAATTTTTAAACGTACTGATATGCCTTTCACGAGCAATTTGTGGCTGACATTTTCTTAGCTAACAAGAGCAAAATCTTAGGTTGGACGGGACATGTTTCTCAAGCGTTTGAGATGATTTTTTTTACATGTTTTTTCCACAATTCAGTCAATTAAATTGACAATCTAGGAATCGTAAAAAGTAGTCCTACTTAAAATGGATCTTTCAAACCTGGTTTTAACTCAACTTACCATAATGGCTATAATAATCCAAGATGTGGATTAGCCACAAATTCCGTAGAAACAAACATTCAATTAACCATATTGCGAAATTAGCCCAGTTTATTTGTATTATTACCTGCCGTGTCATTTTGTTCTGCTGCTATTAAAATACTGAAAGAACGATATGAGGGAGAAGGGCCATGTTCCCAAACTAAACCTCTGGCTCCTTGTTTGCCGAAATTAGTATCACTTGTGTTGGTATAAGTAAGATGCGAAAGCGATACAGATGAAAACGGAGATTTATTTAATCAACATTGTTATCATGTGCAATACCTAACTACTGATTATTCATCCCTAGCATTATATTGTTTCATTTATTATCTAATGTTATTAATTGTACGTTATTTCATTTCTCCTTGTGTGTTAATGTTAAATTACTAAACTCTCACGATATTTAAAAATGATAAAACATTTTCTTATTTTACGTTATTTTATTTAGGATTTACAGCAATAATTTAGATAAGGTACATTTCCAAAATATGGAGTTATTCCACAAAATAACTAGATAACACCTCCATCGTCTTCTTGACACCGAAGTGCCCTATCTCGTGCGCCCTCTTGTTCACCTCATTCTGCAGTCCCTTAGGCACCACGAGCTTCCGCTCTCCCTCTGCTCCTTTGTAGAGTAGGCCATGGTCGACGACGTAATCCTCGTAATCGCCGCTACGCAGGATCGCACGTATGGCCTTCAGTTTCTCGTCTCGGTACTGCGCTCTTGCTAATCTCTCGGCTACAGTGTCTCGTACGACGAGGATACTTATCTTTCTGCTAAGAGCATCGACGTGTTGAATGCGCACCCCTGCTCGATGCTCTATCTCATAATCAAAATCTTCCAGCAGCATACCCCAGCGCGCCACTCTAGGCGCGAGCTCCTTCTTGGCCATTGTCTGCTGAAATGCGGCACAGTCCATGACAATCTTGAAGCGTATGCCCAGGAGGTACACGCGGAACTTCTCTAGTGCACAAACAACAGCTAGCACTTCAAGCTCGTAGCTGCTGCAGCGCCTCTCTGCTGGAGTCGTTTTCCTGCTCATGAAATAGACCGGGTGGAGCTGCTGGTCCTCAAGATCTCTCTGCAGTAGGATTGCACCAAATCCACCTTGCGAAGCGTCGGTTTGCAGCTCCGTCTCTCGTCTCTGATGATACAGACGCAGCACTGGTGCCGCCACTAGCGCTCTCTTCAACTCCTGAAAGGCCCGTCTCTCGGTTTCCGAGAAATAAAAGTGAACGTCCTTTCTGAGTAAGTCGCTGAGTGGCTTGGCGATCTTCGCGTAGCCTTTAATGAACTTCCGGAAATAACCGGCTAGGCCCAGGAACCGTTGAACCTGCTTCGTCGTCTTCGGGTCAGGAAAATCCAGCAGATCAGCTGTCTTCCTCGGTTATGGCTTGATGCTGCCTTTCTCGACAACATAGCCAAGGAACTCGATCTTCGTCGCCATCAGCCGGCACTTCTTCCAGTTGATCTGTAGCCCGTATCTCGCTGCTACCTATAGAGCCCTGCTCAAGCGCTCCAGGGCTTCTCCGTGGTTTACTGCCGGTACCAGAACGTCGTCAAGGTACACCAGAGCTACATCTTCCTTCACTAGATCCCTGAAGACATAGGCAATGTACCTCTGGAACACAGCTGGTGAGTTGCAAAGCCCGAATGGAACCCTCTTGAACTCGAACTGTCCGGAGGGCGTGACGAAATACGTGTACTTCTGGCTCCCGTCCGCGACCCTCACATGGAAAAATCCATTTCTTAAGTCCAACACCTTCGCTTCAGCCAGCCGGTCCAATAGATCCTCGATGAGTGGCAACGGATAGTGCTCTCTGACCGTTACCTTGTTTAACGGCTTATAGTCCACGCAGACACGTACCCTTCCATCCCTCTTCCGCGCGACGACCACTGGACTGGCGAACTCCGAATTGCTTGGCACGATGATGCCCTCCTCCAGCCAGTGTTCTATCTGCTCGTCGACTTCTTCTCTCTCTTTCGGGGCCAGGCGCCGTGGATTCCTGAAGATCGGCGTCTCGTCCTTCAGGATAATTTTCATTTCCACTGGCACCTCGTCTCGTCCGGTGGGTTGATATCCGTCGACCATAGCCCTCACTTCCTCCTTGTAACTCTCTGGCACCTTCTCGATGGCGTCCCTGGTCTCCTCCTCCTCGGCGACGATCATCCGGACGTACTCTTCTCCGGGAATGGGCTCGATGATGGGCCCCAGCTTCCGCAGTCGCACCTCGGCCACGTCTAACAGCGGGTCCCCGATCAGCGCCTTGGTGTCCATGGCTTGCATCGGAGCGACCCAATACCAACGGCACTGTCACGTCGTCCATATTCGTTGGCAACACAACACGCCCCATCATGACTGCGCTGCCGCCAAACCCGCGTAGCTGCTTACCTCCCTCCTCAAGGTTCACCTTGTAAGCTCCCATGGCAGTTATCTCCTGGAAGAGGTCCTCTCGCATTACGTTGCAGTCGGCTCCACTGTCCAGCAGGCACTCGGACTCGACTCCCCCAATGCAGACCCGTTTCCTGCTCCGGTTGCCGCTGCACTCGTTGAGCCTGACTGTTGGTGATCCATCCTTTGAGGTAGATGCTCCATCTCTGCTCCTCTCTCCGCACTCTGGCGATTTGTGTCCGAACTTCTGACATTTGAAGCATTTGACGCCCTTCCCCCTGTCAGGACAGTTTCGTCCTAAATGCCCCTCTCCTCCGCAGTTGAAGCAGTTGTTGCTTCTCTTCCTGTCGTCCTTCTTACTCTTCTACGACGACGACGACTGTTCCGCTCCCGCTGATTTCTGCTGCGAGCCTCGGTGCTCACCTAAATCCTTCTGCAACCTCAAGTCTCTGAGGCAACCGTCAAGCCTCTCCTGAAGCTCTTCGAATGTCCTGGAACTCCTCAGGAACATTCGGGCCTGAGCGTCCTCGAGGATGCCGTCGACGATGTAGTCGACATTCCTATCATCTACGCCTCCCTGACGTCCGAGGCTCCTCATCTCCTGGATGTACTGCTGGACAGGTTCATCCTTCTTCCTCTTCTTTTTCATTAAGAGTGCATGTACCCGAGCTGCTGACGTCTTCCGGCTAAACTCCGCCTCGATGGCATGGCTGAGAGCACTCCAGGAGACGATGTCTCGTTGAGCGGTGAGCTACGTCTTGGCTGGTCCGTCCAGCGACTTCTTCGCTGCGACGAACGTCTCCAGCTGCGTCCACCCGTATATCAGCGCGCTTTCGCTGATAGAATCCAGACACGGCTTGACTGGATACGCCGGATCACTCCCGTTGAACCTTGGCAAGGTGTCCGCTGCATCCCTCAGGGAAATCCTTTCTACCACTGCTGGTACACCGATCCCAATTCCCGGGTCGCGCGCGAGCTGTAACTCTCGTTGCATCGCCTCCAGCCGTTGTCTTAACCGTTCCTCCTCGGTCAGTGCTGCTGGCTGACGATGTTGCTGCTGGGCGAGCTGCAACGCCCGTTCAGTCTCCTCTAGCTGCCGCTTCAGCCGGTCGACCTCGCTCACTGGGGCCGGCTGGTGCTGCTGACGCAACAGTCGCTCGACGGAGGGTGCCGTCGGTAGCGCGGGCGTTGCTGGCTGCTCTGCAGACCGCGAACGTAAGTCCTCCGCCAGCTGTTGCCGCATCCGCTCGTACCGCTGCTGCTGATATTTTTCTTCCTCTTCCAAGGCAACTCTTCTTTCATTCAGACGGGCCTCTAGCTCCGCCAGCTCCTCCGCACGTCGACGTAATACTTCGCCATCCTCTGCCGGCGTCGTCAGCTCCGTGCCTCGCGAATTCTCGTCGCTGATCGCCATTGTAGTGGATGTCTTACCCGTGTCGTCCTCGGTTAATGTCGTCTTCCTGCGTGCCGACCTCTCTTGAATTTGCCGCTGCACCGTCAACCTCACGCTTCTCGGCGGCTGCACCCTTAGCGGCGGCCTCGGAACGCTCCTACTCCTTCGCCGTCTTCCGCTTGGGACCGTGTTCCCTCTCCCTTGCTCCGTCGTGGCGCGCTGTTGAGAAGGGGTCCTTCCCTCCCCTCTCTCGAAGCGTCGCTTCCTCTCGCACAGCCTCTTGCCGCTCAAAACCTCTTCGCTGTGTGCTTTCGTGCGGCGTCTCCACACGAAACTCTCAACACGCAGCGGCTTCTTAGTGAAATTATGTGTGGCGTCTCCACACACAACTTCCTTCCTTAGGTGAAGTTCGTGTGGCGTCTCCTCACGAAACCTCCTTCAGATAAGTGCTCTCGCGCGGCTTCCCCACGCGCACTCACTCTCTTCTTTTAAGCTTTCTTAACTTATCCTCTGTAGACCCGCATCCCGGACGAGCCCCCAATTTTGTGGGAATTGCGGGTAACAACAGGGACAAGCACACAATAACACCACTCACTGACGTAAAATAACAGACTTTAATAATAATTAAGGTCGTCACTACATTATGTCCTTACACTTCACGGTCCGCCTCGGAAGTCCCGACCATATCCCCCAAACACCCCTGACCTCTTCCACCGAGCGTCCTTTCCCCCTCCTCCATACCCTCGCTCCGTGGCACGGCCATTGCCCAAAACCCTCCCTTTCTCCCTCTCTCTTTCTCTCTCTCTCTCTCACACACACACACACATATATTCCAACACACTCTCTCTCATACTCTCACTTTTCTGTCAAAATACAAACATCCCCCACGATGATGGACTCTCTGCCCTTAGTAAACTCCTGGACTCAAGACCACCCGACGCAAGACCTTCCTCCCATTTCTTATTAGACTTGGCGGCAATGGTGCTCAAATTGAACAACTTCTCTTTCGATGGTCGTCACTACCTTCAAATTAGAGGCACTGCGATGGGCACCCGAATGGCGCCTTCATACGCCAATTGCTACCTTGGAGAATGGGAAAGACTCTTCCTCAACGTTCCACTCAGACCACTTTTGTGGCTGAGATACATCGACGATGTCTTCCTCATTTGGACGCATGGACCTGACTCTCTCCTTTCCTTTTTCTCGCGTCTCTCCTCCCATCCTTCACTGTCCTTCACCCACCAATCCTCTACCTCCCACATCACATTCCTGGATGTCGATCTTTACCTTCAAGACAGCCAAATCCGCACCTGTGTTCACATCAAACCCACCAACAGCCTCCAATACCTCCACTTTGATAGCTGCCATTCCCATCATACCAAAACCTCTATGCCCTTGCTCGTCGAGGATGGAGGCTTTGTTCCGATAGAGCATCCCTTCTAGAGTATTACTCTGTCCTCGAGGATGCTCTTCTCAAACGTGGTTACCCTCCAGTCTTGGTCCGCGAACAGATCCATAGGGCGATGACGCCTACCCACATTGGATCTCATCCTCACACACCCACTATTCCTGCATCTACCCCTCCACTCACTCTTACGACACTTTTCCTTCCTGGTATCCACGAAGCACTCAAAACAATCCTTCATGCTGCCCACCCAATTCTTACCTCTTCCTACCATCAGTCCCTCTTTATCAACCTTTTTGCCAATCCTCCGCTCCTCTCCTTCCGCCGGCCCCCAAATTTGGGAAATATCTTGTGGAGGAAGGAACTTCCCACTTCTACCACGCTTCTTGCAATAGGCTCCCACCCCTGCGGAAAACCTCGCTGCCTCACTTGCCCTATCCACCTACCATCATCTTCTTTCTCGAGTCCCTCCACCAACATCACCTACCCCATCACCTCCAGAAGCAACTACACCACCCGTAACGTCATTTACCTCCTTACCTGCACCCTTTGTCCCGTGTTTTACGTAGGCCTCACCAGAAATCCGTTAAACATCCGAATGAACGGTCACCGGAATAGCGTTTCTCTCAGACGCCCCCTCCCAGTTGCAATACATGCTAATACCCACAATGTCCCCTTCAATAGTTGCTACAATGTTAGGATTATTCGCGCTTTACCCTATGACACTCCTGCCCCCCTTCTCCGACACTGGGAACTAGCACATATCCATCTTCTCGACTCTTTCTCTCCGCCTGGCCTCAACCTCCGCTAACCATATTAGCCCCCTTACAATGTTTCCTTGTTACTTTGTAACTATTCGGACTCTACCTCATCACACTCCCTCTTTATTGGCTATCCACCCCTCCTACTCCCCACCTCCTCCAATCAAAAACGTTCCCACATCACCCTGTCATTCCCTGCCCAGTGTGTCACTTTACGTTACTCTTTTGCTGAAGAAGGGCATAGGCCCGATAAGCTTGCGTGTGTTTTACGTGTCTCTTCGACGCCCCCAGCAGCCTACCAGCTTGGTCCTCAACTTGGTAAGTGTCCGCTGGGCTTCCCTCAATACCTTGTTGCCACCCTCATCACTACCTTTTCTTTTCCTTTAGTTAATATATATATATATATATATATAAATGTATATATACATATATATATATATATATATATATATATATATATATATATATATATATATATATATATATAACTTTGATAAAGAACTAATAAATTAATGTAAAACTTACAAACTTCCGCAAACTTGTGATAATTTTGCACTTTACTCAACTTTCCTGCTCCTAGGCAGATGTCAAAATTGCAGTCGGTTAGCCTGGATCGGTATTTGGATTTCAAATATCCCATGCTTGAAAAAAGGGACTTGCAAGAGTATGTTGAAGCACAGTAAGAATATATTTTCAGGGCAGATTTTCTTAACAAGTGATTTTCCTCCACCAATTTCCAAAAGATTTCATCATTCTGCTGTGATTTAATATCATGAATACTTATTATTTCCAATTCTAAGTCTTCAATAGTAATTCTGTTAAAGTAGATTGTAATAGTAATACAGCTATTACTGTCTGAAATTTGAAGGGATAAAGCAAGAATGTCACAATGAATCTGTTTAATTTTGTTTTCTTTTCGGACAGCTGGCCATAAATACGCATGACCAATTTGTTATATTTTGTAAAGATAAATTATGAAATTTCAGGATACAAAGAGAAACTTTTCCATGGTGATTTTAAAGCTATTAAAGCCAATATGAAGAATGCTCCACCTCATTTTATTTAAAATAATTATATGAAAAGTAGTCATTATAAGTTCTGTTTGGACCATATTGTTTTATCACACTGTAGCTACCTATTTCCAATCGTGTTCCATCTTACCTTGATCTCAACAGTGGCTACCCCACCATTTTTCTCTGCCTCAGTCTTCAAACACTGAAGAAGCTCTTCACCGCAAACTTGCATGAGAGGTAGCATCGCTTTCATCCGACCTGAAGTGAATGTAGGACTCAGTCTTGCTCTCATATCCTTCCACCTCTGACCTTTGAGGCTAGAAAGGGCCTTAGCATTCAGGGGATCTATGTCTTCATCCACTTCAAATCCTCTATCCATGAATGCGCTGAAGTCCTTTATTAGAATGTTTCTGAAATATATGTAAATATTAAAGCGGTACAATATTAAATAACGTTCATATTATCTTAAGAATAAAATATATTACATCCAACATTTATTTTTTTTTACTTTCTCTAATGTTATTTCATATTCTTAAAAGACAAATAAGGACACAAGCATATCAAGTAATAAAGGAACTATCATGAGGATAAATTTTTAAAATGTTGATATTTATAAAAAGGTGATTGCATAAAAATCCTTCTAGTGTGATTTGAATTGGTGCAAAAATAATTTGGTTATTTAGGATGCTATAACATAATCGTTTTGTTAAGATAAGTAGGTATATAAATGACTATTTAACATTCGTTCCTCTAGTTACTAGAATCTAGTATGTTGCAGACAATTAAAATTTATTATTAGGCATTATTACTTAATTAACTCTGGATCTTTAATTAACAGGCACGATTGAGTTCCGTGGAAGAATCCTGCAAATGGTTTGTCTCCCACAGCTTGGTACAGCTCTTCAAACATGTCCGTGAAGTGCCTTTGGCCCACCAAGAGTTTGAAAGTGTGTCCGAAGAAGGGGATGGGTGTGCCAGGAACTTCAGGAAATCCTCGCTTCTTCCAGTAATCGAAGGTTGACATCAGGTAGAAGTACAAGGCAACAATGGCCACTGCTGCCAGTGACGCCATCACCCTCCATTCCCCTAACAGCAGGCCTCTCTCCGCCGCTTCGGTCATTGTTCCTGTACTGCACAAAACGCTAATTGTGAGTTATTGTTTCCTAGATCGCTGTGACTAACCTCGATACATTTCTGAATACGCCATTCTACTCACTGAAATAATTGGCCTGTGTATAATTTTTCAATCCTATTTTACTCGTAATCATTATTTCGTCATGGCCTAGTGCAGATCTAGTGAACGAGCCCAAACAAGTAGGAACGATTATTTGTGTATGTTCATTGGTCTCTTGCGTTAGTTTAAGTTCAGGCATTCACAGAGGCTCATTGCCTGCATTCGTTCATTTTCCAATCAGCGAGCGCATGAAAATATTATTGAACCGAGAAATTCATCAGTGCTACCAGTCGTTCTGTAATGTAATAAAATCAGGAATGTCAGATTTTAAAAATTGATGTGTTGAACGAAGTCTTTTTGAAAAACTTTTTTATTATTGACGTGATTACTTAACTACACCAATATTTTTTTTTTGTTCTGACGTATATTTTTACCTGTAACAAACAACAAAACCATATTTAACTGAAAATATTCAAAAAAATTTATACACTTTTAACTATTATTGCACTTAAAACTATGTTTTTTACCAACTTTTACATTAGCTTTACTTTATGTATATATATATATATATATATATATATATATATATATATATATATATATATATATATATGGATGTCAACAAGGTGTTGGGATGAGGAAATTCTCTCTCTGTAGCTGAAGAAGGAGTAGTTCCGAAAGCTTTACGTTTGTGATGTTTCTGTGTTTTTGTGTTATTTTACGTGAGTCGCTTCGACATCCCCGGGGCCTCGCCAACCTGAAGTCGTCTGATTGGTGAGTGCTCACTGGGTTTCCTCATCCCAACACCTTGTTGACATCCATATATCTATTTTACCTTTCCTTTTCCGTAAGTTGTTATATATATATATATATATATATATATATATGTGTGTGTGTGTGTGTGCGCGCGCGCGCGCGCGTGTGTGTGTGCGTGCGTGCGTGCGTGCGTGCGTGCGTGCGTGCGTGCGTGCGTGCGTGCGTGCGTGCGTGCGTGCGTGCGTGCGTGCGTGCGTGCGTGCGTGTGTGTGTTTGTATGTATATGTATATATATATCACCCTGTCATTCCCCGCCCAGTGTGTCACTTTACGTTACTCTTTCGCTGAAGAAGGGCATAGGCCCGATAAGCTTGCGTTTGTGTGTGTGCGTTATTTTTTCGTGTGTTACTTCGGCACCCCCAGCGGCTCGCCAACTCTGGTAAGTGTCCGCTGGGCTCCCTGCACACCTTGTTGCCACCGTCATCACTACCTTTTCTTTTCATTAAGATTATAATTATATATATATATATATAGATAGAAACAAGGTGTTGGGATGAGGAAACCCAGTGAACACTCACCAATCGGACGACTTCAGGTTGGGGAGGCCCCGGGGATGTCGAAGCGACACACGTAAAAGAACACTAAAACACAGAAACATCACAAACGTAGAAGCTTTCTGAGTTATTCCTTCATCAGCTACAGAGAGAGAACTATATATATATATATATATATATATATATATATATATATATATATATATATATATATTAACTCAAGGAAAAGAAAAGGTAGTGATGAGGGTGGCAACAAGGTGTTGAGGGAAGCCCAGCGGACACTTACCAAGTTGAGGACCAAGCTGGCAGGCTGCTGGGGGCGTCGAAGAGACACGTAAAACACACGATCACATTAAAACAAAAAAACACACGTAAGCTTATTGGGCCTATGCCCTTCTTCAGCGAAAGAGTATAGACGGGGTCCAAATATATATATATATATATTTGGACCCCATCTATTCTAAAAAAAATACAAAGCTGCTTTCCGGGTTTCCGACCGCCTCACCTTACGTCATGTAAGACGAGTGATTTAGACACCTTGGGCTGGTGTTGCGATAAATCTATATGTGAATTTGCATTGGAAGATAGACAAACGTCAATCATAGCAAAAAGATTAAAAAAACTTTTGTAATTGTTGGTGGTGTAAGAGAACATTATTTTGATGTGCTTTGGTATTAATACCAGCATTCCCAGGTTTTAAAGGGTTATTTCTGCTATTAATTGTAGGCTTTTATTAATCGCAATTATTATTGATAGTAAGTTTTTATTTATCTTACAAACTTTTTATCTTTATTCATTGAAGATTATTCTAAAACTGTTTTCCCTATGAGTTTCATTAAGAATTATATCTGGAAAATCAAGGTACATGTAAGCTTTTGATGAATATTATTATTATTAAATTCTTTTCGCTCCTCTTATAATATTGCCTTATACATGCATTTTATTATGATTACATTACAATGAGATTTGTATTGCAATACCATTAATAATCATTAATGCGATATTCTTGGAATAGTTCACATTGAGAATTCATTTGAACAATACTTTAGATGACTATATTTGTTTATTTAGTTTATGCCATGAACATAATTTTATTCTTTGGAGCTCTTCACTTGGCTTATTTTTTACTTTGGATGAAATCTTTTCTAATTATAGGCTTTTAAGACCAGTTGTTCTTGCATTTTTCTTAAAGCCCTCACATTTAAGTATCATATTCCCTTTTTTCAGTATTTATTATAGGTAATATTGTGTTAAAGGATGTTAGTTTGTACAAATTTAAATAAAACCTTTTAAAGTGTTGTCTTGTAACTTAGCATTTCTTCAGATAACTATACCTATACAGTGGTTTTATATGGATGGTTGATGTGATGTTAGGAAAGAAACAATTTATTATTTTTGTCATTTAAGTTAGGTTACTAAAATATGAAATATTCATGTTTCACTCCTAATAGTATCTAAAGCTGAATTACTCTAAACTAGCAATATATTTTCATTAATTTTAAGCAATATAAATGGATAAGTCAGTATTTTCATTAATGATACAAAAGACATTATCAAACTTCATATTCGTATTGCAATATCATTAATAATCATTAATGTGATCTTCTCGGAATAGTTCACATTGAGAATTCATTTGAACACTACTTTAAATGACTATATTTGTTTATGTAGTTTATGCCATGAACATAATTTTATTCTTTGGAGCTCTTCACTTGGCTTATTTTTTACTTTGGATGAAATCTTTTCTAATTATAGGCTTTTAAGACCAGTTGTTCTTGCATTTTTCTTAAAGCCCTCACATTTAAGTATCATATTCCCTTTTTTCAGTATTTATGATAGGTAATACTGTTGTAAAGGGTGTTAGTTTGAACAAATTTAAATAAAACCTTTTAAAGTGTTGTCTTGTAACTTAGCATTTCTTCAGTTAACTATACCTATACAGTGGTTTTATATGGATGGTTGATGTGATGTTAGGAAAGAAACAATTTATTATTTTTGTCATTTAGTTAGGTTACTAAAATATGAAATATTCATGTTTCACTCCTAATAGTATCTAAAGCTGAATTACTCTGAACTAGCAATATATTTTCGTTGATTTTAAGCAATATGAATGGATAAGTCAGTATTTTCATTAATGATTCAAAAGACACTATTAAACTTCTAACTACTTATATAACATACAGCCTTTCGTTTGTCAATGAGTTCCATACTTCTGTTTACCATTCTCACAACTGTCAAAATCCAAAGCTGCTTCTTGGGTTCAAACCGCATCACCATAGCACAAAACGAGTGATTTAGTCACCTCGACCACCAGCTCCTTGCATTAGTACTGCGATAAATGTGTATTTGAATGTATATTTTCGTTGATTTTAAACAATGTCAATGGATATGTGAGTATTTTCATTAATGTAACAAAAGACATAATCAAACTTCTTACTACTTATATACCAAACATTCTTAGGTTTGTCAATGAGTTCTCTAATTCTGTAAACCCTTCTCACAACTGTCAAAAGGTTCAAGTTTAAATAAATAGACCCCCACATCACTAAAGAGCTGGTAGAAACTTTTGCAAATTTTTATGCCCATGCAAGCAGAAAGGTTATCATAATTATATTGTAGAGTTTATTCATATTAAAGTATTAACTATATAAAAGTTGCTTATAAAAATTAATTTTTATATCATAACTTGTTTTTAGAATAACAAACTAATTAAAAGTCATTCCAAAATTTTGTTTAGCCATCATTTCCACCACTAAAATTTCTATCAGTAGTCTGTTTCTTTCTTTATGCCAAGCAGCAGTCATTAAGTCTAAAAAATCTTTCAGGTGTTGCATTTGAATGAGGAATCAAAAATATGTATTCAATAATTTTCCAAAAATTTGGGGACAGATTTCAGATTCCCCTTTTTTCATCGCAAGGTAATTTTTTATCGCATCCTTAAATTGGCTGATAATCTCTTTCAGTTCTCTTATATAAAATCTCATATCTGTCATTCTGTAATTCCGGAATGATGGACTGTGATGCCCCTCTTAAAGAGCGGGAGGTTTAAGAACTATTTACAAAAAATTATGTATGATATATTCTTTTATTATCGGTTGTTTACTTAACGACAATGAAGAAGGTATGCAGATACAACTTACTAATTATAAGTGATTTATAGACACTATTTTTATTTATTGGTGCATTTAGGATAAGGTAGGTGCATTGTTATAACAGCAAATATTGCATGAAATTTGTTTGATACAATAAATGATATGAAAATGAATATGCATAATATTGTAATAACAAAATTGCTCCAAGCGACAGCAATTTGCCATTCATTCTCAAGCTATGTCGATTTCTCAGCTTATGCCATTACATTGAACAAAGCTCAAGGTCAAAATTATGATCATGTTGGTATCTAATTTTGCACAGCCCGTCTTCTCACATGGACAGCTGTAAGTTGCATTGTCAAGATAAAAAAATTGAAACAACAGCAAAGTCTTAATTAAGGAAAATTCTCCACAAGGTTAAATGCTTGGCACTGATTAATTGTTTACAAAGAACGTTGTTTTGCAAGATGTCTTCCATAATTAATGAATAAAAATTAGATTTACGTTTGCTCACAAACAAAATTATTTAAATAATATACAATCATCACTGCTTTTCAGGACTACTGCAACTATTCCGTCCTATGACCTGTTATCGGCTAGTAAAATATATTCTTCGAAGAGCAAATCCTCATTGGCTGTAATTTTATAAATCTTAACAACATCTGTGGTTTCTTGGAATTTTGGAATTGATTGTTTAAGTGCTATAAAATTTGAAATTTCTTGCAATTGAAATACCAAACCATTATACACTGTGTTTCATCACAGTGTCAGAGAAATTAACATAATCTAATTTATATCTTTTTGTAGCATAAATTTTATCACATTTTTCTATAGTTTTACATGTAATGGATCCGTAATGTTTTTCATTTATTTCTCTCAATTAACGATTGCCTGATAATATTCATCATTGACTACCGTTCTACAATGAGAACTTCATTCCCTTGTAATTTTTTGAGCACCAGTTGGAAGATTAGGGGAGCATTCATGGCATATCCTAAATATTGTAGACCTAGTTCATCTTCAAAAAACAATCGTTAAATAGGGGAAATGCTATTTTGAGTCGTAAAATATGACTTGATATGTTAATAATTTGTTAAAAACCTCTCTATAGCTGGCAAGAGTGTTAACCAACTAGTGACATGACATGACGTATCACTTCAAATCACTCCTTTTCGGTCCATTTAAAGGATTCTTCTTTATCTCAGTTGTTTCTTTAGCTGAAGAGCTGACCTCATTAAATATATTTATGATGACTGCTCCTTTATTAATTGTCAGATAATTAGGTGCTTTTTTAGCTGTGCTATGTAAAATGTGAAGATTTTATCCGATAGGAAGATTGTTTTCATTATGTTTTTAACGCAGTGTACACACTATTTTTATTCCTAAAAATTATATTTGCATTATCTACTCCATAAGCTGTCACATTTTTCAAAGAGAGCTCATTTTGAAGAAGATGTTGGTTTAGAGCATTGAAAATTCAGTCAGAATTTTATGCTGTGTTCTTGTGTATGAGGCCAAAAAACAATTACTTTTCTTTTTAAACTCTGGCTCACCATTGTGCTCGTAAATTCGTCCATATATAGCTAACAAAAATCGCCTCTGCTCGTTCGCCAGGTCTGGACGTAATTTTATTAAGATATCATACTACATGCATGAAAAGCTGAAAATAAATTGTTTATATTAATTCGATGAGGTAAATTTTAGCAAGTATAAAAGTACGTGAATAATCGATTTACCTTACGACATTCCGGTTACTTTTCCTTTATACGCTTTTATTTTTAAGGAATAAATCATCGGTCATGGAGAAATTGAACTCAGGAAAATTGGAAAATTCCTTTCCAAGTTTACAAAGCACAGATTCATTTATTATCTTCTTTATTCCTAAGGATGCTCTACAGTAAATTAATAATTAAATGTTCATTCGGTCTTTATTTCCTCTGAAAATGCTCTATTTTATTTTACTTTTAACTAAGGAAGGCAGCACGCAGAAGGCTAGCAAAGAGTTGTTTTGAAAATCCGTCGGAAAGATGAGGAAACACATAATTGGTTAATTTTCTAAGACTGAAATTTGCCGATTCGAAGGTCGTTGTGAGTGGCAAGGCCAAAACAATTCTCTGAGGCGACAAGGGAACGTAATCTCGAGTGAGAGTTCTGGTAAAAAACTTTTTATGCCATTTTATCAGTTATGGGAAGCATAAATAATAAATATACACTAAGATTTACTACCAATTTTGATCGTATATCACCGTAATCTGACAATCGTTCATTGCTCAGTCGTAATTTCCGAAACGTGGCATTTCGAGTTTATAGCGTGGTTTATCGGTTTCTGTTGGAGTGGATGGCGGTTTTTAGGGTAATTGTCATTCCTACAGATCCCTCTTAATACAATTAATTATCAATCTCGAGAGTCGGTGTATCGTCATCTCGTCTAAAACTAAGCATAGAGCTGTTCTCGCGGACAAAGCTCTAGAAAATAGAAGAATAATACCTAGTGGGCAAAATTTTCGTTACAACACCTCAGTCCTATTGTCAGATTATCCTCCTTAGTAATTTCGAAGTTTTATTATTTCGAAATATATAACTTCATTAATGTTTTAGCGAAGCTTACGGTCATGATATTTTGATAAGCCTTCGAGTTAAGCATTCGAGCAATGCCATCGCCAGTCTACTATTGAAACAAAAATTACCTATCTCGTGTTACTGATGGGATACAATTGATAAATAAACTAGGTTGCGGCTACGGCCACAAAACGGAATAGAGCACTAGAAGCGCATTTTAAAGACAAAGCAGCCGTCGTCAGTGGTGACCCACCCATACTTTTGAGATCTACGGTCGGTGGATCGCCACTGACGGCCAATGCCTCGTAGCTAAAACGCGCATATAATTTTTCCAATATTTTTATGAATTTTTAGAACTACCTAACTAAATCAAAGGCAATGAACTCGATATAGGGAAAATTAAATACTAAATGTGCGTGTTAAGTTAACGTATACTTCTAAAAAATAACCAATACCTTAAGATCTTCTATCCGATGATAAATATGCGCTGAGGCTGTAGAACACCCAAAGTTGAACGCTTTGACGCCCGGCCTTGGCGGAAGATCAGTGGACACTGCTCGTAAACGGCACTCGCTGCGGAGGCCGAGTGGTTGCGCGGAGAGGACCTTGGGGAGAGAGCGGAAGGGAAACAAAAGAGACGCAAATATTGAACACCGTTAAAAGCGACGGAGGGAAATAGTTGAGCTGAATGAAAGAAGCCTGGTTCCCGAGGTTTTTCTTAGCTAATCGAATGGGTTTCAAAACAAAGGAAAATTTTTTTTAGTCCTAAACGACCTCGCTATTTCATTTAAGACGTGGTATCGACTCTTAAAAAAGAATGATCTTCTAAAAAAATTAATTTTTTTTTGCGAAAAGTAAAAAGGTCAGCTGATTCCTGTTCAGAGGAATATGTTTGCACCACATACTTAAAATAATTTTCACGAACATTTTGTACTTTATTCTTCGCTGCTTTAAACGAAAGGAAAAGAAGAAGCAATAAATACGAAAGCGTTTAAGAAAGGCAATGTATGTCACAGCCCGTTCTGCTGTGCATTAATTTCTTGTCAACGTTTATCCCCTTGTAATTAATATGTAGATGTATCGTTTCGGAAGCGCACCAAAGAATCTGGCAGCTTTCCAGCTCTCCAATGGCTCAGACTGACCTTGAGGAATGGTTAAAACACCGCCAGTGAAATTTATTGAGATTGTTCCTTGTCAGGGGGAAGATGGAAACGTCATTCTGCATACTTGAAAATATATCTCCTATGTGAGAGTAGATCTTGAATGATACAATTCCTGTAGACATTTTCGTATTCATTGTTTTTTAAAGAGAGCAATTTCGTTATCTATTTTCATTGAAAAAACTTAGAACAGTAATTATTTTCTAATAAATGGCAATCAGAATGACTCCAAGACTAAACATGGGATTAGGAAAACCAGATGCGCATTTCAGGGTAACAAGATGAAAATATATGTTATATATATGTTATGTTCTCGTCTTATATAAGGAACGACTATATATAATGATGTTATTTCATCCTTCTCCGCCTCTGTAAGAACGTCTATACATAATGATAACATATATATAGGTGGATGGATGTTTAGGCATTTCCAGATGAGCTGGAGATTCGAAATTTTTTTCTATGGTAGGATTCAGTGCAAAACCGAATAGAAAAAACGATAATCTTGAAAAAGTGCAACAATACGGCCGCTAATATTTCGTAATTGTTTAAACAAAATTTCAAGGTTTATGTTTTTCCGCCTGTGCTACGAAGTTGAAATTTTTTTTATAAGTAGAATTCGTAAAACAACGAAATAAGGATTATACAAATTTTTATATTTTAATTTGTTTGGCAATTGATAACTGTTTTGACATTACGGAATGAGCTAGGAAGCTGAAATTTTCAAGTTATGTACAGAGTAGTGCATTTGCACGAAAAACATTTGAATTTCTCCATAAACATATTGAGGCGGCCGTTAAAAATGTTTAAATTTTAAACAATTGGAAAAATATTATTTCTCTTCTAGAAGTACTATAACTTTAAAATTTCTCAGAAATATGTAGCATAATAACCCATAATGGAGAAAGTATAAAGTTCTAAAAATGGCAAAGTTTTGGGATTGTTTTAATTTATTATTTTTACATAAGGGAAAAACGAAAATCGCTCCGGAGGTGAAATATTTATAGTTTAAAAAATATTTGTAATGATGATATATGAAAAATGAATGTTTTTTTATGTTGAGATAATTTTCTTGCAGAATGCAATCACCAACTACTAGTATGTTATATCATCCTCCTCTTTAAGGAACGTCTATATAGAATGATAGGAGGATACTAATGTTTAGGCACTTCCAGATGAGCTGGAGATGCGAAATTTTTTTAGGTAGGATCTTGTGCAAAACCGACTAAAAAAAACGAAAATTCTGAAAAAGGGCAACATGCGGCCGCTAAAAATTCGCAATTGTTTAAACAAATTTTCAAGTTTTATGTATTTCCGAATGCGGTACGGGGCTGAAATTGTTTTTATAGGTAAGATATTTAAAAAAACGAAATAGGGATTACACAAATTTTGATATTTTAATTTGTTTGGCAGTTAAAAATTCTTAAATTTAAACAAATAGGTCAATGCTTTGATACTAAAAGGCAAGTTAGAGAGCTGAAATTTTCAAGTTATTTAGAGGATAGTCTATTTAACGAATAAACATTTCAAAATATCTATAAAATTCTTATTGCGGCCGTTAAGAATTACTTAAATTTAAACAATTAGATAAATGTTATTTCAATTCTAAATGTGCTACAAATTTAAAATTTGGCATAAATATGTGGCATTATTAATTCAATGTGGAAAACGTATAATATTCATAAAATTGCAAAAATTTGCCATTGTTATTCTCCATTATTTTTCCATAAGGATAAAAAACGAATTTGGTCCCTATGAGAAATTGTTTGAATTAAAGAAATATTTCCCATGATGAAATAACTCTCTAAAAAACTAATGTTTTTTCAAGGTGAGATGAAATGCTTGCAGTATGCAAGTACCTTCTATTAGTATGTTATATCCTCCTCCTCCTCTGTAAGAAACGTCTATATAAAATGATAACAGATATATAGGAGGATGCTAATGTTTAGGAATTTCTAAAAGAGCTGGAAATTTTTTTTATAGGCAGGATTTTTTGCAAAATCGATCAGCCATGTACACTCATTTTCAAAATATTCCAACAATTTGAGTGGCGTCGTTTTCGCGGTAGATTGAATTTATCTTTCTATCTACGTGAGTGTTATGTCAGACGGTGAGTATGTATTCCTGTCGCGACGCCATCTCTGGCTTCAGTGTTTATTATAGCATAAAATACGATGTATTCTTGCGTATTGACTGGAGTTAACAAAGATTATTCAGTTCTTGGGCGATTGTTTAAACATACTATTACAATTCGCCATTGTTATTTTCTGAACATTCTTGAATCGTGATGATAGCTTAAGCAGGCCCATGGATTTGGTTTTTTGTTCAAGTGAGGTGTTGTGGGGGTGGGGTGACGGAAATTCGCTGCGTAAAAGTACGACTGTATTTACGAATTTCGTATCAACGATTTCATCGGGTTTATCAAATTTCCCGGTTTGTTAGTATTTGTCACATAACGGAAATATCAAAATTACAAGGTACAACTATCAAAAAGTGGAGATATATGCTTTTAAAAAAGTAAAAAAAACTCCTTTGCAGAATTTTTTCTTACATTACTTGCTGCTCGATGGCATTTTCCGTATATTCCACGTTAAACACCGACGTAAAAAGTCGGTTTGACTGACGGAATGCACGCGATTGTTGTTGCAGCCAACATCATTTCGTTTCACTTCGTTATTAAGTGATCCTCATTTTCAGATTAATTTCTAGTGCTGACTATTTTAGATGGTATGAAGATGGCGTGAAAGTGCTGTTTTATGTTGGGGACAGTGTGTTCCATGCATTAACTTTGAGCAAAAATTCTTGAACCCAGTGGCTTCAGCAGTGTCGAACGGTCTTCCATCAATCACAATAATGTATAGCTCTGCTTTATGATATTGTTTCTTTGTTTTCAAGCCACTTATTATGTACATAATATCCTTATCCTGTTGGTTCGCCGGAACGGTCTATAGAAATCCCCATAAGAGAACACTTAAAAACACCTTTTTTTCACTTGCAGGTTTTTTTGCAAAATTAAATTAGAAGTAATTGACCTACGAACTTCGGACCTGGACCATTTTATAGAACAATAAACGCAAATTTTTATTCTAATCGTCGACCTTTGCCTTCGGTTCGAAATTGCTCAAGTTATACATTTTCATCACATTTAGTATTTGAAATTTTAAAGATTTTTGAAGATATGTTGTCTTGCTGACTGTGTCATTGTTAAACCTTGAGATTTCATTGTCGTCCTTATACTATATGCGTAAGGAAAGTGTCCTTTGAATGCTTTAGTACGAGAGAGAGAAGGCCCCCGAATTATTTATAATTAAAATCGTGTTTTTCATCAATTTCCTTTCAGTTAACTTCATATTGAAATTTTTGGTTATTAGCTATTTTTATAGTTATTTTCAAAGTTTTTTTGCAGGGCAACTTATAATTAACCGGAGTTATAAATTCGCATCGCATATATGAATCACGCAAGAAGCCATTCCTTCACATGCAGACCTTTTTCGTTTACATTTTTAAATATTTCAAAGATGAACTATTTAACTTACATTAGTTATTGGAAGAGAAGAATTTAAATATCATTCTTAAATCTCCAAAAATTATATTTTAATACAATTTTTCACGTTTTCACGCACTTTGTTTATATTAGACCACTGTTGTCCCAAATGTTAAATTCTATTCTTGGCCTCATAACAAATGCACCAATTTAGTGCTTTAACACAGGTCAGACTTTTATACATGGGTATAACTTACTTACTGAATCTATTAAGTAATTAGAGGGAGGAAGGAAAAGAGAATGGGAATGAGCAGAAATTAAGGAAGAGGACGTAGCATTTGTATAGAATTAAAAAGAGCTGCAGTACAAAAATAACAATAATAAATTATTAAAGATTATAATTACACTATTGAATCATGCGCCATTGCCAAATGGTGGGAATTCATAAAAAAATATAGGTCACGTAATTTACAATAGATTTCTTTAACTGATAATACAGCAAATATTCGAACCGAATTTCAAATGAGTGAAATAACAACATTTTAATAACTAATATAGTTAAAAGAAAAGTGCGATCTTAAAATATAGTTAAACTCATTGCAGTACATGTAAGTATTTAGTTAATTGTAAGTAAGTTACTGGACATTTTTCCTTTGATGGTAAATCGACTGTTCGTTCACATTTTATCCTGTTTCTTACAATATAATAAGAGTAAAATAATTCATTTATTAAGTAAAATTCTATACGTTTTATATAACTTATAATTTGCTCAAATATTTCAAGTAAATTTTAGCTACTTCTTTATGCATTATATCTTATAATTTCGATTTTCCTCTTATTTTCAGCAAATATTTGGATAATCATTTGGCCTCTGCAATTAATTACTTGAACAGTATAATAAAAACAAAGATAACTTTCAAAAACACGGATTTGATTGTGCATGAAAGCCAAACCAGATATCTTACTGATTTTTCATATCGTAATCATATATATTTGGGTTACTTTTATGATAATCCTGTCACATTTGACGTACAATTACGCTAGTTTACTCGCAATGTTCATGAGAGTTTGTTTTTTAGCCTTGGGATTTGATTAATCTTCTTCAGATCGTGTCAATTCTTTCCTTTTTGCATGTTTCTTTTGTTTCACTGTGCACCGACGGATGCTTCCTTTTCAAATGTGCCCATAAGTTGCAAGTTGTTCCATTGGTTTGCGACGTTAATATTTGACAACACAATTTGCACTTAAATACTTTGCCACTTATTTCAAAATGTAATAAAATTTCTGACATGTTGAAGGGTCTGAATTCCAAAATTGATATGAATAAAAGATAATGATACAGTCATTTTTAAAAAAATTATCATATACAATATAAGTAAGAAATAGCTAAAAATATTACATAGATTTTTTAACATTTACTTTTATAAGAAAATAACACCTATATAACCTAAATATCCAGTATTGTTTCTTTAACTGAGCCTAAACTGGCAACACTGTAACAAGTCTGAGTTAGCCGAGCGAGGTCAAAGCGGCGAAATTTCAAAAGATTCCTCGGAGTCTCGAAGTTCTGTATTAAGTGGAATTAATAATCGCAAACACTAAAACATAAAACCTACAACTGATTTCTTCTGTGAATGATATTTCACTAAAAATATTGATAATTTAATATTAGTATTATCTTTCCTCTATTAAAAAAAGATGATTGAAGAACACCACTAACAATACACTGCACATTAAATCAAAAGGCCTTAATGGACACTTGTTTGCACATTGGTAGACGGGATGATCCAAATGGCAAATATTCACCCACCAGTAGCTTATATTTAGAGTATTACACAATGATAGTAAAAATTAGCTCAACAATTTAATAAGAGCATATCAAACTTCCATTGGTCGATATATCGTTTGCCGATTCAAAATTTACGAATCGATTTATTCAATATCGAATCGAATTCTTAAATCCGATTCGAATGGAATGTCGAAACTTTTCAGGGCCCTAGTTTAGAGGTCTCTTAACTAAAAACCCTCGCATTTCATATTACAAACAAATTTCGACATTTCCAGGGAGGGGAAAGTGCATCCCCCCCAATTGCTCCCTTCAGTGGACACCCATGGATTTTTCTTTGTATATCTTTTTAGTAAAACACGGCTTTCATATGTATACATACATAAAAACATCTATTTTGATCTCGAATATGTCAACATTCCATTTCCAATTTTGATAATTACGCCACAAAATCAAGTAATACCTTAACTTCTTAGATAAATAAACTTTAGAATTTCTATAAGCAATGTAGTAATTGGATTTGTTCTCGAATATATCTATTTCGGAATGATTTGTTAATATTCATTAGACGTAAAAAATTTAGTTCAAAATGCTAAATAAAGGGGAAAATTTAAAGAACTTTCTATTCATTTATTAACGATAAAAGTTACAACAAATCTGATAGTAAATCATTTGCTAGAAAATGCAATGATATACGTATGCTATATTTCATAAAGGAATTTATGCTGAGCTCTAACTAGTAGATGACTGTGGTTTTGATTTATTTATTATTATTTTATTTATTTTTATTTATGAAACCAATGATAGAACCCAGTTATGTTTACATTTGATAAAGAAATATGCCCATAATTATTTTACATCGCGCAATTTGGCTTTGAGCCATATACCCTTTTCCGCTGTCAATATAAAAGCTCTCTTGTTGAATTTCAGCGGAACGCTTGTTTTTTCAAGACATATGTCGAATTCAAACTTGGAAATCAAAGCAGCCAATCCCAAACGAGCTTGCAGCTCAGCGAATCTTTGACCTGCAAAAAAGAGAATTAAAACATTAGACACTGCTATTCGAGCAAGATAATAAACATTGTAGTTCTGATACCATAAAAATAATCATTTTCGGAGGATTAAAAATAAAACAATTTATTCCATTCCAATCTTGTCCGTTCTTCAAATTACATTTATTGGACGATTTCGTTGTTTTTATCATGTTAAATAAATTTCCTACGGGTTGCCTCGGGAATAAGACTAGATTCCATTGATTCTTATAGAAATAAAAACGACGATGGCTTAGTATTTTACATGTTTGAAATAGTATTTTGATGCAAGTGTAACATTGCAGGTCAACAAAATTTTTTCCGTTTTATAGGAATTTCGGTACCGCTTACTACAAGGACAATAAGATACATGAACTGCTACCTACCTAGTCATCTACAATATTGCATTTTTTACTTTCTCCACATACGAAGTATAGAGCAAATATTGTTTTCATGAAAAAAATCGAATTCGAGATTTCAACGGAAATACATGTTTTAAGGTCTGTTGAACCCGTTTTGACTATTTTCTCGATTATGCCCGTGGGTGTGTCTGTGACAGGGATTTTTTGGGTGCTGTAACTCAAAAAATATTAATAAGATCTGCGTGAAATTATGTATTTGACATTTTTATTAAAGGAAGAAGGGCAGACAAATTTTGGTAAACATCGTTCAACCAGAAGTGGGTGTTTACCCTTGTTACATTCGTTATTTTAAAATATTTGCTTTAATATTTGATATATGTAAAAATGTGCTGGAATAATAGTTGTAGGAAACCTAATTTTTTTCAACCTTATATGAAACATGTAATCCTTGTTTAAGAGATATCTTATATTTTAAGCTGCCACTACCACGCCATCTACCGACGACTATTTTTAACAATTGACTTAGTTACATCTTAGTTAGTTAGTAACGCTAGTTTTAATTTTTTTATTTTTGGAGATTTGTGGCTATATCAAATATCAGAAGGGTATGGTTTGATTTTTTTTCTGATCTTTGTCGAATCTAAAAATTTCTCGCAGTTCCTTAAAATATTTATTATTAAGTGACTTTGAATTCCCAGCCGATTCGCCTACGCACAGTGTGTATCTCAGAGGTAGTGCAATGAATAGCCGGGGAAGGGAGAAGGGAAACCCGGTGCCGGCATTTGCCTGCTCTTACGAAGAACACCAGCCAACAGCTTAACGTCCCCTTCCGAAGGACGGAGCAGCTGAATTTGCGGGGTTTCCTCAAACACAAACTTGCGCAGGATTCGTACCCGATGACTTTTCAAGCAGCAGGCGAGTAGCAGCCAGCGTCCTAACCACTACACCACCGGCACCTTCCTATTATTATGTATTCTATTTGGATTTTTTAAAAATATATCAGATGTGGAGAAAGTCATGTGGTGGTGACATAAGAATTTTTTTGAAATATTTACTTGAATATTTGATACATCTAAAAACATACTGGAATAATAGTTGTAGGGAATTTAATTTTCTGTAATGTATGTTCACATGTTATGAACTTTCCAACCTCATGGCGGTTGGTACATTGGCATTTCCAGCTGGGCTTCTAATGCGGGTCTGCGTCTGTTTACACTATTGTCATTTTTCTCTTCCTTAGCCCCTTGTACAAAGATGCATCAACCCCTCCCTACAAGTGGGGACGCTTGTTGCTAGGGAGGGGTTCTAGCGAATCAAGGCTGGCGATGGGTCGCTCCTAGCGGTCCCACCACCTAACAATGATATCGCCCGGCAGTTGCACCTCTTTGTGCCTCGATGCTGCTACGTTGCAATAGAATTCCTTGGACATCCTCCGCAGGAGGACGTCCGGGGATTCCACGTTTCCGTGCAACCGTGCAACCGGCTGACACTGTCGTATCGGCAACGACCGAGTATCAGCCGGAGTGCGCTGTTTTTCACCACTTGCAGCCTGGAAAGGGTAGTGTTGGGCACTCCAGACCAGACCGGTGCTGCGTTAGTAAGGATGGGCATCACGAAGCTCAGATAGAGGCATCTCTTGGTGTCAGCCGACAAAACACCCGGGCGCAGGATCGGACGAAGTCTCGACAGCGCCCCGAGTGCCTTGTGGTGGACGCGCTCAACCTGAGGCTTCCAGAGAAGCCTCCGGTCAAGCACCACTCCCAGGTAAGTTACCTCTGGGCTCCAGGGAATAACCCCCCCCCCCATCACTGATAGATTGATAGATAGGCGGCGCTCCTCTTCCAGGGTGGAAGACGACGGCCTTGGTCTTAGCTGGGTTAACTGTAATGCGCCATCGACGATACCAGGACACCAGTTCGTCGACGGCGCACTGCAGCGTCTCCACGGCCGCGTACTTTTTGGAAGAGCGGGACAAGAGCGCCGCATCATCCGCGTACAGGGCAAGGGTAATGTTCCACCCAAGATCCCGAGGTGGGTCTTGGGTGAAGATATTAATGAGTATTAGCCCCAGGACGGATCCCTGCGGGACACCGGCGCAGATTCTCCGCAGTCCCGATCCGACCTGGAGCCAGAACACCCTGAATGTCCTGCCCTGTAGGTACGACTCGATGAGCCGCACTATCCACGCGGGGAACTGGAGTCAATGCAACTTCAGCAGGAGTGCTGGATACCACACGCGGTCGAAGGCCTCCGAGATGTCAAAGAAAACCCCTGCGACCACGTGGTTCCTGTTGAAGGCGTCAGTGATAAAGTGGGTCACCCTACCCAGTTGTTGGGTAGCGGAGTGCCCTTCCTGAAAGCAAAACTGCTCATCCGGAAGAATATCCTGCAGCAGCTTCCGGACAATACGCTGAAAGACCTTCCCGAAGCCCGCCAGGAGAGAGATTGGCCAAATGTCTCCGGTACCAACCTCCGTCCCCGGCTTCTCCTTGAGACAGATGATCTTTGCCCTCTTCCAGGCTGACGGAAAATATGGAATCTCGACACAACCGTTGTAAATGGTGGCCAAGAACTCTACTGCTGCGACAGGAAGCTGTCGCCGGACGATGTTGCGGATGGCATCATCCACGAGAGCCCTCCTCAGTCCAAGGCGACGGATCACTGCAACGATCTTGCACACCTCGAAGTGAGGGAACTCCGCAGCATCGAGCAAGGGGCCGCGGTCAAGCGTCCCGAGTTCTTGAGCGATGTCCCCTTCGACCTCGTGCGACTGCTGTGGCCGGGTTTGGGCAGAATACCCCCTCCAGGTATTCAGCCATCAACCCGGATTTCTCCCCCGGAGTCCTCGCAACGGAGTCCCCCTGGATGATCAGGGGTCCCGCCGCTGGGCAACGCAAATCCTCCTACAGGTTTTCCAGTTGGACTGGTCCTCCAAGGAAAGAGTGGAAAGATGGAGTTCCCACGCGTCCGAGCGCACGTCTTGCAACATGTCCCGGACCGTCCTGTTGAGGGAGTCCAACTGGATCCTGAGGTTCAACGAACGGTGGCGCTCTCACCTCTGCCGCACGCTGTTGCGCAACGTGATCGTCTGTTTGACGACACGAGGCAAAAGGAATGCGTATACACCCGGCTACGACCACCTTCGGAATCGCAGCGTCCATGGCCTGCTGGACGGTGGTGGTGAGGAGGTCGACCATGCGGTCTGCCTCCCCGCACGTCCTGGGCGGTGTTGGGTCGGCCGGCAGCCTTTCCGCAATGAACTCGCGGAAGTGCTGCCAGTCGGCACGAGTTAGGTCCAGACGCTGCGAAGGTGGTACTCGCAATGGCAAGTTCCCCAGAAGTAGCAGGGTCGGGTTATGGTCAGAGGACATATCGCGGACGGAATGCATGCTAAGGGACGCCCTGACGTTGTTGATGACAGAACATCGAGAAAATCCCGTGACGGAAGATATGTGGGCTCGGTTGGCGCGAGAACCGTGAGCCTGTCTTCATAGGCAAGATCTTTAAGCCGCAGGCCCCTCGGATTGGGGACTCTGGAATGCCAACTGGTGTGCTTGGCATTCAAGTCCCCAAGTGCGATCAAGGGGCAGCCATTCCCGACGACATCCAAGACCTCATCCGGATTCCACGCCCTCTCAGGCGGATAATACACCGAGTAGACCCTGATCCATCCGGTACAGGTTCTGACGTCGGCGAATACAGCCTCTATCGACCCGTAGTTTTGCGCCGGATGCGGGCGATGTTCCACGGATCGATGAACCAGCAGTGCCGAGCCGCCGCTCGCCGCCCCCCTGGCGGGATGGCCGACCCTGTCTGCACGATAAATCGCCCATCCTGGGATCTTCCACGCGTCCTCCGGGCGGAGGTGCGTCTCGTTAACGGCGGCGACGATGGCGTGCTTCCCTTGTAAGAACACCCGAAGTTCTTCCGTCTTCTCCTTGACACCTCGGGCGTTCTATTGCACAAGGATGCTGCTGCTCCCTATTGTTGGGGGCAGTGATGCGCTCCTTGACCAACTCCTCCAGGAGAGAGAGGAGGAGTTGGCCGGACGTCGAGGAGATGTATTTCCACAGCGCCTCACATATTATTGCCACCGTTCGCCAAAAGTCGGGGTCCACATCGGACCGAACCGACTTTGGAGCACTGCTTTGCGGCTTGCTGGTCTTTGCCGATTGGATCCCTTGGAAGGGTCCACTTCGGCGGATTTGGTTGGCCTACTCGCGACCACCCGCTTTTCAGGCTCTGGCAGGGCCTTGTCAACTGCCAGAAAAGTCGCGGCGGGCCTTTTGAAGCCACGCTCTCCGCTACTACAGCCTCAGTGGGCTTTGCCTGCTGTTCTTTAGCCACCCTGCGCCTCTCCTTCCGGAGGGCGGAGGCCGAGGGCTTGATGTGTTTCGACTCTTCTCGTCTGACAACGGGACCAGGAGTCGGCGCGATTGCGGCGGGAGGATCCGCCTGCTTAGCCAGCTCAGCACCTGGCTGCTGAGCCACGGGAGGCTTTTACTTTTGCCGAGGGGGCCGCCTTCATATTGAGGCGGGGCGATGCAGTCTTCGATGCCTTCCCCGTCACCGACTTCTGCTGCTCCTCCTTGTATCTCGAGAGCCCCTCCAGGAATGCCGGCCATTCCCGGTGCGAGGCAGGATGGTCGTCCTCGCGGTTGGCGCAGAACGCAGGCTCGGTGAGCTGCTCAGGGCAGTCGTCCCTCTTGTGGGGACCGGCGCACCTAAAACAACGCGTGTCGCACCTGCAGGTGGGCGACACGTGGCCGAACCTCTGGCAGTATAAGCAAATTAACGGCCCCCTGTTTCTTCTGTACTGCTCGATTTTCACCGAGCAGTGGCATAGCTTTTTAATAGCCGACGCTGGAGGGACCCTGGGAGTCCTCTCCAGGTTGGCGACAAACCTTCCTATGGGGATCGCTTCCCCCCTCCATCGCAGTCATCTGCCAGACGCCACGGACAATGAAGCCCTTTGCCGACAGACCCGCTGCGATGTCCTCGGGGGAGTAGCCCTTCACTAAAATATTAATGAGCAGGCGCGTCCCCTGGACGGCCTGCAGAAGCTGGGTGTGGTACTGGACCCCAGCGTCGTCCAGTATCTCCGTCGCCGCCCGATGGTGTTCAGGCGTGTGGATGACAATACGGGTGGAGGCCCTGTGGACCTCCAGGGGAAGAATTTCTGGGCCCTTTTTAGGGCCAAGAAAAATACCGGAGACTGGCCTCAGAAGGCCATGCTCCACCGTATCGGTAGGAGTCAAGAGCAGGTGAGCAGAAGGGACAAGTTAGCCTTCCCCTGCCTTGCCGACGACCGAACGCAGCGGATAACCAACCCGGAACCGTTGTTCTGCAGAGCAGAAGCGGCCACAGTTGCTAGCGGTTAGTGCGTAAACTAAATATCACGTAGGTGCGTAGAGTTAGATCGAACTATCAAGGTAGCCAATCAAACTCAGGGCTCTCGGCGAGCATTGATGAATGTTCGAAACATTTTCCTATATAATGCACATTTGAAAAGATATTTTAAGAACAACATTATTTAGCTGCCACCGCCGCACCACCTACCGGCGACTATTGTATACACTTGATGCGCCTTTTGTCGAAGTTATTGCCTAATAGCCAAAAATGTTATTTTATAGTTCGGTACTGGAATCACTGGAAATGACCTCTTACTGAAGTAGTTCCGTAGCCTCATACTTACCGATGCATATGCGAGGTCCTTCTCCGAAAGGAAGGTATGAAAACGGGTTCAATCTCTCTTTCTGCTCGGGAAGAAATCTGTCAGGATCAAAGTGCATTGGATTTGGAAAGAATTTCTCGTCGTGCTGCATGGCCTGAGCCGGGATGAATATCTGCGCTCCCTTTTCAATTTTGAGATTCGTCCCAGGAATTATGTAGGGCTGTACAGTCATTCTAGATAGAAGTCCTGCTGGTGGATATATCCGCAGAGCTTCTGAATTTATAGAAATAAAATATATCAATTGTATACAGGTGTTTAATAAGTACATTTATCGTAGATATGGAACAACACCTGTTGTTCTTCCACCACGTGCCACAAACTAGCAATAAATCTATAAATTTCAACAAGATCATGTTTAATAATTTTAATATCGACAGAATATTGGTTGATGACCAGAAGAAAGTAAAGTTCAGTTACGATAAATTGATAGTCCAAGACCCACCGTTTAATACACGATCCAATAGATGCATCCTTTTCAGTCCGTCGTACGTTATCTTTCCGCCGTCTTCTTCCATCACCCTGTCGACTTCTCCGCTGAGTTTCTTCTGAATGGCTTTTCCGTGATTGGACTTTGAGAGTTCAAAGAGAGCAAAACTTAAAAGGGAAGAGGTCGTTTCGAATCCGGCAAAGAAGAACAGCATGACTTGAGCGGTGAGGTCATCAAGACTGACGTTCGCCCAAGACGGCTCCGCTTAATAGAAAATATCACCCAGTGGTTTTACTTCCGAACTTCGTCAATCGATGTAAGTTCTCTTTGGTTTTAGATTGTACTTTGAGAGTTCAAAGAGAGTAATACTCAAGAGAGAAGAGGTCTCGAATCCAAAAGAGAAATACAGCATGACCTGAGAAGCGACGTCATCGAGACCAACGCTTGTCCATGAGGGTTCCCCTAAGAAAAAACTCGACCACTTTCAGTTACAAAGCACTTGCTGAAGTATCCGGCGTTGCCTGGATAAATCAAATATTCTTAATTTATGGCAAAATCTCAAGATTGTATATTTGCGAATCATCAATTAGAATATTTTTTTTTGGGGGGAAGTACAACATTTGCCACAAAAAAGAATTATAACTAATATTTTCTGGGATATACATTGAATAGAATGCCAAACCTGCACGTATATATTTTGTCTACATCGGTTGGAAGCAGTGCTAAAAAAGCAACTAAAAGCTACTCGCCACTTGAAAAATCCTCTCGTCCAGAATTCATTTCGTTAGGTTAAAACTACTCGCCACTGTCCTTTTACCTTGTACTCGGCGAGTGGGCGAGCGTATTTCTGGAGCCCCAGTTAGAAGGAAAACTATTTGGTGATAAAATAAAAAATAAACACATTTTCCTCTCCCTGTGTCTTATACAATCATTAAGGTACCAATTAAAATAAACGGTGCAATATAAATTGCACATACTTCCTTATATACGTCATATATCCGTTTGGTCGACTGCTTACGCTTATAAAAAAAAACGATTATAAATCAAAGTTAGCTTTAGTTTAGCGTATATTTTAATGCCACTGAACGATATATAGTAATTTTTTGGGACATATGGCTTAGAATTAGTATTTCATCGGCTATACGATTCCATGGATTTACTGAAAATCCTTATATGCATTTTTGAGTAAAACGAATTTTGTTTCAAAATATCCAAGAATGAAGTACCCGTAATTGTTGCGCAATATCGTTCGTCTCTTCAGAGTGACTATTATGAATGTTATTATCCGCAAATATGATATATCATTCAATTTATTTTAACCGTCTATGCTGTAGTAAGGTTTTGAGTGGATCGCGGCGAAGACTTGACCTCGCAGGACTTAGGTAAGATAGCTTGGTGTACACTGTTATGTAACTGGACGCCAATATAATGATCTAAACCAGAGATCTGAAACACTTTAGCCAAATTCGGCATTCCAGTTTAAAAAAACTTGCAGCCTTCTCATTACTGTAATCTTGTGAATTGTGGAGTAACGAGCAAATACGTAAAAATAAAAAAATGTTTAATTGGAAATTATATGATATTTTGCTCGTAATTAAAATATATGTAAATTGGCGCAGTGTCCTTTTAATTTTCAGCAAAATGCATAGACTCATTATTATGCCGTGCGTCCCACATTTTGTTTCCAAATTTTCACATGTTGCCAGGTGCCTATTTAACTACCATTCAATTTCAGTGTGAGACCTATTTAAAGTGTTACTTTTTTCAACGCTCCCTCTCACACTTAGCCGATTATTATTTTCTTATAAGGAAATATAGCCACCTATCGGTTAAAAATTCCTATTCTAAAAATAAATACTTCTAAGAATGATCTGTATAAATATTCCAGTTAAATAAAATATTCAGCATTTGATGATTATGCCTCGAGTTATTCACTGATGAAACCTATGCGTTGAGTAACCAAACACATAACCTGGAACTTTTAATGAAATAAACGCGATACCAACATAATGAAAATCAACGTAAGGTGGTTGTTTTAGCTATAATTTTATATACAATATAATTTATGCTGTTACTCATGAATAGAAGGAATAAAGACTCGCTGGAATGTACTTGTCATTTTTTGTAAAAGTTAAAGTCCAAACCAGGGCTATCGCAGATTGGTTTCTCAAAGTTTAGGTCCCGAATTGATCACTTATAATGGCAGGAAATGTTTCAGTATGTGGTAGTCATTCCAAGGAATTCTCATACCATAAATACCACGTGCAATTCATAGTTTATGTATTAGTGATATATAAAAATTGGAAATCAAATTAATAGAGGTATAAAATGTTAAAAGCAATGTGAATATCTTTTTCTGTCATTATATTTTGCATGTGTTTTTAAATATTCGAATTTAATAAATGTTACTGTTTATACGCTAATATGTATGGATCAACTTCCATTGCTAAAGAGTAGTCGAGTCACTCGTCTATGCCCAAACTGAGTTCGGTAATAATCGTCTCCATGGCAACAACCCGATAAAATGCAATTGAAACCGCAAAAATGGCAAGATTTAAGTAGAAATTCAACAAAATATGACCTATTATAAAAATTCGGTGAAAATATTTAGAATTTACTTTCTTTTCCACTTATATCAGTAGGAACCTCGCTCTGACGTCACAATTTTAAGATATTTTAATGTATTAAATAAATCATCTCTGCACAATGGATTGACTTCCTATGTAAAACAAATAGGGAAAAAGGTTCCTGGAATCGAACCCGGGACTTTAATCTTCGCAAAATAAAATATAGACCGGAGGTGGGCCCTGTCTGTACGAGCCTCATTTCAAGTTACATGAAAATCGGTCCATTACTGCAAAAGGTTTTAGTTGGAGATACACACATACAAACCATTTCATAAATCTGTTTCCTTTGGAATCCCGCCTAATAATCACTTATATTAAGCATAAAATATATCGACGCAAATTTTATAAAATAAATACACATTCTATTGGTTTATATAAATTTCAAAACTTAAATAAATAATCAAACTATTTTTACTTACTCCATACGTAGTATAGGGAGAGATTTCAACGGAAATACACGTTTTGAGGTTTCCTGAACACGTTTTGACCATTTTATCGATGATGTCTGTGTGAGACAGCTTTTTGTGGGTGCTGTAACTCAAATACTATTAATCAGGTCAATGCGAAGTTTTATACTTAACATTTTTATGACAGTCACAAGAACTGATTAGTTTTTGGGTAAAAATCGGTCAACCGGAAGTGTGTATTTAATATTGTTACTTATCCGATATACTTTGAAATATTTGCTTTTATATTTGATATATGTAAAACTTTACTGGAATAAAAGCTATAGGAAATGTAATTTTCCACATCCTTTGTTTAAAACATTTTCCTATACAATTTCTTGTTTAAGTGATATCCTATATTTTTAGCTACAACCACCACCAATCTTCCGACGACTATTGTTAACAATTGACGCTTAGTTACATTAAGTATTGTTTTCATGACTTCATGATTTCAACGGAAATATACGTTTTGAGGTTCCCTGAACACGTTTTGACCATTTTATCGATGATGTCTGTGTGAGACAGCTTTTTGTGGGTGCTCTAACTCATAAACTTTTAATCAGGTCATCGCGAAATTTTATAGTTAACAGTTTTATAAAGGTCACAAGATCCGATTAGTTTTTGGTGAAAATCGGTCAACCGGAAGTGGGTGTTTACTCTTGTCACATTCGTTGTTTTGAAATAATTCAGATTTGGAGAAGGTCATGTGGTGGCCACATCAGATTTTTACAGTCACAAGATACATAGTTATTCCTCAAAACGGAACTAACCTGTAACCTTCCCGTCCTCTTGTTTTCCACCGTCGAGATGCTCAATTTCGTCATCGTCATTGTCCTCCTTAAGATCGCTCGAGTGACGTCCCCGCTTTTTAAGCAAAACCAAATGATGGATAAAGTCTCCGTATCCTTTCGCTTCCCCTTCTCCCTTTTCGATGGCGGCCTCCCTCCTCTCCACCATGTCTTTGACGAAATTTCGGAAGAACACAGACGATTGCTCGTCCGTGAATTTCAGTCCCAGTATTTTAAGTAGTTTCGGAGATATAAGAAGTAGCTTCGGAATAAATGGTAGATTTCGAAAAATGAATCTCACATTTTAGGCAATTTTCTCTGCATATAAAATTCTTAAATTAACTTAAAATAATTTTCTCTGCTTACAAATATACATTAAAACTTCTCATTATTTAGACGAACGGATTAGATGGGAATGTGTATCTTGGGGATTATAAAGTGTATCGTACCGCCACTAGGATGCTTGTTTTCCATGTAGGTTTGAAGATCAACTTTCCCATTTTCCGGAATTCAGATGTCTCCGGATTCTGCAGGGCATCGCAACGTATTCCGAAAGCGCAAGTAGCAATGATGTCCGTGGTAAAGCAGGCAAGGTATTCCTATGGTAAAAAATGTTATGCTTTTCAGCAGTAGATTACACTTCATCAAAGCGTAAAAAATCTTTTACCATATCATTCACTTGATTAACACATGCAGAAAAACATGGGTAATTTATCAAAATATATTTGTTAACGGTGAAGGAATATAAACTGAAATCTATAAAAACTAACTTTAGCAAAATACAGGTTAACATTTTCTATCTTAGTTTCACTTAAGAAAAAGCTGGAGATGAATGCAAGTAGAATTCACAAAACCTAATCTAAACCTTCTATTTTGTAAAATATCTAAAAGAGTTTGTTGTTGTTTTATGAAAGGGAAGCCATTTTCAAAATATCTGTAGATCAGGCCGTGACTTCATATAGTCTGGTCTACAAGAACAATAAGATCCAATTCTTCTAGGATCACAAACTTCATGAAGCCATCGACTTAAGCTGCATCCCATCCCCCCGACTCCGCTGCTTGCCATTCAAGTCAAAGTTAAATTTCTGTTGTTTTCTTTAACAAAAATGTGCATTCATTCAAAGTTACATTGTCATTCATGCCTTAAATATCGGATAATGTATTTGTAGATCATTATTGAGTTGATCTGTGGTTCATACCCTCCCGTGGTATATGTAATTTCTGAGTTGCCTTCCAGTGTGGCTCTACTCAACGTCGTGTTATAAAATACTTGGCTCAATGCAGGCACCTCACCCATATTTTCGATAATCGTCAGTAATAGTTAAAATAGTTAAAATTATGTTATGTTCGCCGCTTTTTTTGAGGGACCCAATCCTCTTCACCTGTGGATGCCAGTGCTCGTTTGTGCTTGACCCAGACCGATACTCTGTTTTTAGCGAGATCGCGGAGAACGTCATTTGTTTTATTTTCGAGCGCAAATCTATATTTAATGGCCAAGTCTTTGGCCACTTCTCTAATTGCTTTTGTGTTTAGCATTTCGTGCAGGTCTATATTCTGACCTCGTGTCCTGCTTATTCTCTTTAAAAAAATTTTCTCCGCGGTCTCAAGTATTTTCCAGGACTTCCGCATAATGAGTCCTGTCCATACATGAGAGTTGGTCTGATGATTGCTTTATAGAGCTGTTTTTATTTCCCTGGACACGTCAATTGAATTAAAAATTGGGAAGAGTCTGGCTCTTTTCCCAGCTGCCGCTAAGTTAATCCTTTTTACATGTTCTTCAAACCGAAGTTTCTCGTCCATGGTTACACCTAAATATTTAATGTTTCGCCCAGGGAATTTTCACACCTTCAATTAAAAGTTGTTCGGCATCTTGGCATCCTTTTTTTGAAGAGGATTGCTTGAGTATTTTGGGGGTTTATCTCAAATCTCCATTTTTTGTAATATTGAGTCAGTTTCTCAGTTAGCCTCAGGGCATACCGGACAGCCATTTCCGGCTGGAAGCTTCTCGTTATTATGGCGCAGTCGTCCGCGTAGAGAGCAATGGTGTAGTTCCAATCCCCCTCGCTTGTCGGAATGTCGCCTGTATAGATGGAGAATAGCAATGGCTCTAGGACACTCCCTTGTGGGACACCAGCTGCTATCTTCCTCGTTGAGCTTACGGCACCATACCATTTCACTGTGAATGGCCTGTCATAAATATAAGATTTTATGAATTTCGCCTGCCAAGAGGGAAATTTTGCTAAAGAGGGAAATTTTGCTATCAGTAGTTTTTGCAGTAGGCCTAAGTGCCATACTTTGTCGAATGTCTTACTTATATCAAATGCTACTCCAACTGAAACATTGTTCCTGTTGAAGGCGTCCGTAATAAAATCGACTACTCTTTGCAGCTGGTGTGTTGTGGAGTGTTCTGCCTTAAATCCGAGCTGATTTTGGGGGATTACACCATGCCCTTCCGCGTGCGTCTGTATGTGGGTATAAATCATCTTTTCACATACCTTTCCAAGGCAGGAAAGGAGGGATATTGGTCTGAAGTCAGAGGCTTTTATCACTCTCCTTCCTACCTTGGGTATGCATATAATGTCTGCATGCTTCCAGCCGGTTGGATAGTGCCCTACCTTTACCACTACGTTGAGAATTGAGATAAGGTATTCTCCCGCAGAGATTGGGAGTCGTTTTATTAATTCGTAGGGAATTTTGTCTTTTCCTGTAGCTTTCCCTTTAGGTAGCCGTGCTATTACTTCTGCCAATTCTTTAGTGGAGAACACCGTAGTGGCTTGGGCCTCATTGTGTTGTTGTTCCCCTAGCATGGACTCGACTTCTTCCATTGTTATTTCCGGAGTAAATTCCGTCGCTTCATTGGGCGTGACAATCTGCTTTAGGTGAGCCGCAAGATATACTGCTTGCATGAAAAGCCGTTCTAAATTCGATATCAGGCTTTGGTACATTATAATATTAACTAGGTAAAATGGCTGTTATTTGATTTTATTTCGGCGAGCTTTCTTTAAATTTTTAGCATGCCTTCCAGAATGGAAATAGGCTTATAATTTATTCTTTGTGTCTCTCTGCTCCCTATTACCTCTTTAACCAATTGACCGTTTTCATGACAATTGGTTGAGATATCTTGTTGCTGAGGTCGAGCTCTCAGGATTAGTTTTTGTGGCGAAGATTGAAAGTCCGGGGTTCGACTCCAGGAAATATCCTTCCATTTGATCTTCATGAGAAATCTGAAATCCATCGTGCAGGATAATTTCCTCTTGCACTTGAAAATACCTTAGAATTGTAATATCGGAGCCGGATTTGTTCTATTATCAGAGGAGATTTTAATTATTTTCGCATAATGCTACTTATCTATCTTATTTATTTAAATTTAGAGTAAATACCTACATCATTGCAGTTTTTATCACTCATTACAAGAGAGTTGCCATTGCAATGACTATTTTTGTAGTCGGATTCTGAATAGCCTAGTACAGTGGTCGGCAAACTTTTCACCTATGAGGGCGTTAATTAAATTATTAGGGACGTGAAGGGCGCATAAAGCAACAAGTGTATATATGTAACAATATTTATTAAAGCAATGGATATCTATTATAAATAGCTATATATATATTTATGATATATATATATATAGTATAAAACCTAAGGTACTTCTAGATATGCCATGCACCTGAAATTTGGCAGGATGATAGGTTACATACAACCAACCAGAGAAATCGAAAATTCCAAATTTTTAAAATTTTAGTGCAGTATTTTTTACCCTAATGTACCATTTCGATACTCCATGAGAAAAACATGAAAATCTGTGCAGTTTCGTAAATTTCCATTTTTAAATTAGTTATAATTCAGATAAAATTAGAGACGAAAACAATTCTATAGGTAAAAAAATGAGGTTTCTTATTTTTGTAGACTAATTTGAAAACGGTACCGACTTAACGAAGAAATATGTTTATAATCGGAAAAAAGCGGATGCTAAACAATAAAGAACTTCAGCTACCATAGCAACCAGGACAATGCTTTTCATTGGATATTGGCAATCCCTATTATAATAGAGTCGCTTTAATGCTTTTTTATACGAAAATTCTTATTTTCCCATTGATGATGACGTCATGATTTTAAAATGCGTTTTATCCTATAAATAAACAAGAAGGTTTGTCTGTCTGCCTGTCTGTGGCAGCCATTACTGTTCAGAAAATAACCGTGGGAGCTTCAAAATTTGGCAGCAGCTTTAGGTTGATCCTGAGAGGCGCAGTGCCAAAAATAATTAAAATCGGCCCTCGGGGGCCCGAGGGTCCCCATTATTGGTCCAAATGCCGGTTTTTTTAAAGATATCTCAGCAAACAATTTACCGATTTTGATGAATTCTCCAATCATATCAATGTTTTCATGAAATACATTTTGAGCCTAAAATGCATAAAATCGGTCAACGGGGTCAAGGATCGTAATATAGGGTCGATCCAATTTTCATGATTTCAAGGGTTTCCCTGATACGATCGGTCCAAATTTCGGAAATGTCCGTCTGTCAGTACGCATATATCAGAGAAGAACTGGCTGAACCGATTTCAACCAAATTAGCTAGGTAGATAGAATCTTCACATAAATGCATAGCCAAAATGACATATTTGGACCGGATAGATCAAGTAGAGGTGCCACAATTGCAAAAGAAAATTTTCAGTAGTTATGCTTTTGAAAGGAAAAAGCTTAACAGAATTCAACCAAATTTGTACATAGAATTTTCACAGAAATTAGTAGCCAAAATGCCATACTTGGACCCGATTAACTAAGTAGGGGTGCCACAATTCCAAAGTTAAACTTTTCGGTAATTATGAATTTGGAAGGGATTGGCGGACCGATTTCAACGAAATTTTGTATGAGGGAGTTGTGCAAGATAAAAAAAAACAAAAATGAGATTTTTAGGATAGATATACAAAGCAGGGGTGCCAAAATAAAAGTAATAAAAATTTTCTTTTATAAGTGTTTGTGTTTAACTGTCCCCATCGATTTTAACCATAGTATAATATTTATTATGTACAAATTAATAAAGCCATTATAGCATATTTGGACCGGATCAACTAAACAGGGGTGCCATTATTACAAATTATACTCTTTCAGTAACTATGGATTTCGAAGGAATTGGATCAACGGATGTCAACTAAATTTTATATACATGGCTTATACAAAATACCATGAAGGAATCAAGATTTTTAAAGCGAAGCTTAAGAGCAGAGTTACCATTATTAATAAATAATAGACACCGTTTGCAACTTAAATGAAAACACTTTTCCGAACGTAGACGGGCGTTTCTGCTAGTGTTATTAAATAAAAGAACATTATTCCTTTCAATTAAACGGGTTGAGGAACTATATATAATTATAGCTGTAATTTAGTTCTTCTAAAGAGAATCAATGGATTGTATTATAATGAAATGGATTTAAAACTACAGCGTAAAATTATAACGACGTCTAAATCCAAAAACAGGATATATTAGAGAATTGTGAAAAAAGTAATGTCGTGTTGGAGCTGAAATTTTTAAGTTATTTAGAGCTTAGTGCCCATACCCAAATAAACATTTGAAAATCTCGGAGATTATGTTGTTGCGGCCGTTAAAATTCCATAAAATTTAAACAAATAGATAAATATTATTTCAATTCTAGATAAGATACAACTTTAAAATTTGGCAGATATGTGTTGCTTTAGTATCCTACTATGGAAAAAATAGAATATTATTAAAATTGCAAATTTTTGTGATTGTTTTACTCTATTATTGTTACATAAGGAAAGAAAGAAAATCGGCGCAGAGGTGAAATATTTAAAATTAAAAAAATATTTGTAATGATGACATATCTCTCTGAAAAATGAATGTTTTTCAAGGTTAGATGAAATGCTTGAAGAATGCATGCACCTTTTCCTAGCATATATAAATGGATGGCAACAAGTTGTTGGGATAAGAAAGCCCATTGGGCACTCACCAATAATGTGTCTTCAAGTAGGCAAACTGTTAGGGTGTCGAGGTGACACACGTAAAACACACAAAAACACGGAAGCTTTCGGGGATAATCCATTCCTCAGCAAAAAAGAGAAACAACTGATGCAAGTGACACTGGGTGAACGCATGGGAGTGGATGAGTAGTGTAGGCCGGTAGGGATTGGAGGTTACGGAGGGAGTCGGGAAATGGGCGAAATGGAGGGAGGGGGAAGGGAGGGAGGCCAGAGGGAAAGATTTTAGAAGGTGGATGTGAGCAGGCTTCCTCTGACGGAGTTGGGGAGCCGAAGCTCATCGGGGAGAGTGCGAATTCCTCTCATCGTGAAGCAGTCTTTAAATTTAAGATTGTGCTAATCGCATGAACGTCCACGGGCAGCGGTTGTTTAAGGATGACGTGGTTGCGGTGGCCGTTCATGCGGATGTTGAGGGGATTTCTGGTGAGGCCAACATAAAAAGCGGGACATTGGGTGCATATAAGGAGGTAAATGCTATTTATATATCCCATAGGGTAGGTGATGTTAATGGTAGGGCTGGAGAAGGTATTGCATTATGGGTTTATTGGGTATGTGAGGCATCGAAGTCTCTCGCAGGGGTGAAATCTGGCTGGGTGCTGAGGAGTGGGTGCTGTGGGTCCTTTTTCCATAAAATGTTCGCCAGATTAGGGCATAGGCGAAAGGAGAGGATTGGTTGTGTAGAAAATGGGACTTGCTGAGGGGGGACATGAAGATAGGGTGGGCAGCATTTAGGATATTCCTCAGAATATCGTGGATACCGGGCAAAATAGGGTGGCTAGAGTGAGTTGGTGGTGGAATCGGTGATGGCGTGAGTATTGGGGTGGGTGTTAGCGGTGATGGGTGCGTATGATAGCTGGGTATGATCTCGGATCAGATCCGGCTGGTATCCGCACGAAAGAAATATATATTCGAGGGTGGAGCAATACTCGGACAGCGAGACTCTGTCCGCGCAGTTTTCGCCTTCGGCGGGCTAGGGCGTAGGGAATGGGAGTTTTGGTGTTGAGGGGATTGCAGCTGTCAATGTGGAGGAACTGAAGGCGCTTGGAGGGCTTGAGGTCCATGCTGGTGTGTATTCTGTCTTCCAAGATGGAGAGATCGACATCCAGGAAAGTAATGTTGGAGACAGTGTAGGTGGTGGTGGTAGGTGTAGCAGAGCGTGGGGTCGGAAGAATCGTAGAAAGGATTGCAGGTTTACGTTTTAGTTTAGTTTTACGTGTTGCTTCGACAACCCATGATGCTCACCAACTTGAAGTCATCATATTGGTAAGTATTCACCGAGCTTTCTTATCCCAACAACTTATTCCCATCTTTATATTGGGTAAATATTGGTAATTTCGCGGCATTGTTAAGTTTGTGAGAGTTATTCAATCGTATCTCGCCATCTAACTAATGTTTCTAATTGTCTGAAATTTTCCGTATAGATGACAGGAGATGTCCTGTTTAGGATGCAATATCTCCATGCTTCCACTTTTTGTGGTACTATCACAATCGATAGTACGTGCATTCTGGGTTGGTGATTATAGTATCAATAAATACATGATAAGTAGAAGAATTAGAGCAAAGGTAAGCGATCCTGGTTTCGTACAATTTTAGATTACATGAATATTGAATTTTTAAACGTACTGATATGCCTTTCACGAGCAATTTGTGGCTGACATTTTCTTAGCTAACAAGAGCAAAATCTTAGGTTGGACGGGACATGTTTCTCAAGCGTTTGAGATGATTTTTTTTACATGTTTTTTCCACAATTCAGTCAATTAAATCGACAATCTAGGAATCGTAAAAAGTAGTCCTACTTAAAATGGATCTTTCAAACCTGGTTTTAACTCAACTTACCATAATGGCTATAATAATCCAAGATGTGGATTAGCCACAAATTCCGTAGAAACAAACATTCAATTAACCATATTGCGAAATTAGCCCAGTTTATTTGTATTATTACCTGCCGTGTCATTTTGTTCTGCTGCTATTAAAATACTGAAAGAACGATATGAGGGAGAAGGGCCATGTTCCCAAACTAAACCTCTGGCTCCTTGTTTGCCGAAATTAGTATCACTTGTGTTGGTATAAGTAATATGCGAAAGCGATACAGATGAAAACGGAGATTTATTTAATCAACATTGTTATCATGTGCAATACCTAACTACTGATTATTCATCCCTAGCATTATATTGTTTCATTTATTATCTAATGTTATTAATTGTACGTTATTTCATTTCTCATTGTGTGTTAATGTTAAATTACTAAACTCTCACGATATTTAAAAATGATAAAACATTTTCTTATTTTACGTTATTTTATTTAGGATTTACAGCAATAATTTAGATAAGGTACATTTCCAAAATATGGAGTTATTCCACAAAATAACTAGATAACACCTCCATCGTCTTCTTGACACCGAAGTGCCCTATCTCGTGCGCCCTCTTGTTCACCTCATTCTGCAGTCCCTTAGGCACCACGAGCTTCCGCTCTCCCTCTGCTCCTTTGTAGAGTAGGCCATGGTCGACGACGTAATCCTCGTAATCGCCGCTACGCAGGATCGCACGTATGGCCTTCAGTTTCTCGTCTCGGTACTGCGCTCTTGCCAATCTCTCGGCTACAGTGTCTCGTACGACGAGGATACTTATCTTTCTGCTAAGAGCATCGACGTGTTGAATGCGCACCCCTGCTCGATGCTCTATCTCATAATCAAAATCTTCCAGCAGCATACCCCAGCGCGCCACTCTAGGCGCGAGCTCCTTCTTGGCCATTGTCTGCTGAAATGCGGCACAGTCCATGACAATCTTGAAGCGTATGCCCAGGAGGTACACGCGGAACTTCTCTAGTGCACAAACAACAGCTAGCACTTCAAGCTCGTAGCTGCTGCAGCGCCTCTCTGCTGGAGTCGTTTTCCTGCTCATGAAATAGACCGGGTGGAGCTGCTGGTCCTCAAGATCTCTCTGCAGTAGGATTGCACCAAATCCACCTTGCGAAGCGTCGGTTTGCAGCTCCGTCTCTCGTCTCTGATGATACAGACGCAGCACTGGTGCCGCCACTAGCGCTCTCTTCAACTCCTGAAAGGCCCGTCTCTCGGTTTCCGAGAAATAAAAGTGAACGTCCTTTCTGAGTAAGTCGCTGAGTGGCTTGGCGATCTTCGCGTAGCCTTTAATGAACTTCCGGAAATAACCGGCTAGGCCCAGGAACCGTTGAACCTGCTTCGTCGTCTTCGGGTCAGGAAAATCCAGCAGATCAGCTGTCTTCCTCGGTTATGGCTTGATGCTGCCTTTCTCGACAACATAGCCAAGGAACTCGATCTTCGTCGCCATCAGCCGGCACTTCTTCCAGTTGATCTGTAGCCCGTATCTCGCTGCTACCTATAGAGCCCTGCTCAAGCGCTCCAGGGCTTCTCCGTGGTTTACTGCCGGTACCAGAACGTCGTCAAGGTACACCAGAGCTACATCTTCCTTCACTAGATCCCTGAAGACATAGGCAATGTACCTCTGGAACACAGCTGGTGAGTTGCAAAGCCCGAATGGAACCCTCTTGAACTCGAACTGTCCGGAGGGCGTGACGAAATACGTGTACTTCTGGCTCCCGTCCGCGACCCTCACATGGAAAAATCCATTTCTTAAGTCCAACATCTTCGCTTCAGCCAGCCGGTCCAATAGATCCTCGATGAGTGGCAACGGATAGTGCTCTCTGACCGTTACCTTGTTTAACGGCTTATAGTCCACGCAGACACGTACCCTTCCATCCCTCTTCCGCGCGACGACCACTGGACTGGCGAACTCCGAATTGCTTGGCACGATGATGCCCTCCTCCAGCCAGTGTTCTATCTGCTCGTCGACTTCTTCTCTCTCTTTCGGGGCCAGGCGCCGTGGATTCCTGAAGATTGGCGTCTCGTCCTTCAGGATAATTTTCATTTCCACTGGCACCTCGTCTCGTCCGGTGGGTTGATATCCGTCGACCATAGCCCTCACTTCCTCCTTGTAACTCTCTGGCACCTTCTCGATGGCGTCCCTGGTCTCCTCCTCCTCGGCGACGATCATCCGGACGTACTCTTCTCCGGGAATGGGCTCGATGATGGGCCCCAGCTTCCGCAGTCGCACCTCGGCCACGTCTAACAGCGGGTCCCCGATCAGCGCCTTGGTGTCCATGGCTTGCATCGGAGCGACCCAATACCAACGGCACTGTCACGTCGTCCATATTCGTTGGCAACACAACACGCCCCATCATGACTGCGCTGCCGCCAAACCCGCGTAGCTGCTTACCTCCCTCCTCAAGGTTCACCTTGTAAGCTCCCATGGCAGTTATCTCCTGGAAGAGGTCCTCTCGCATTACGTTGCAGTCGGCTCCACTGTCCAGCAGGCACTCGGACTCGACTCCCCCAATGCAGACCCGTTTCCTGCTCCGGTTGCCGCTGCACTCGTTGAGCCTGACTGTTGGTGATCCATCCTTTGAGGTAGATGCTCCATCTCTGCTCCTCTCTCCGCACTCTGGCGATTTGTGTCCGAACTTCTGACATTTGAAGCATTTGACGCCCTTCCCCCTGTCAGGACAGTTTCGTCCTAAATGCCCCTCTCCTCCGCAGTTGAAGCAGTTGTTGCTTCTCTTCCTGTCGTCCTTCTTACTCTTCTACGACGACGACGACTGTTCCGCTCCCGCTGATTTCTGCTGCGAGCCTCGGTGCTCACCTAAATCCTTCTGTAACCTCAAGTCTCTGAGGCAACCGTCAAGCCTCTCCTGAAGCTCTTCGAATGTCCTGGAACTCCTCAGGAACATTCGGGCCTGAGCGTCCTCGAGGATGCCGTCGACGATGTAGTCGACATTCCTATCATCTACGCCTCCCTGACGTCCGAGGCTCCTCATCTCCTGGATGTACTGCTGGACAGGTTCATCCTTCTTCCTCTTTTTTTTCATTAAGAGTGCATGTACCCGAGCTGCTGACGTCTTCCGGCTAAACTCCGCCTCGATGGCATGGCTGAGAGCACTCCAGGAGACGATGTCTCGTTGAGCGGTGAGCTACGTCTTGGCTGGTCCGTCCAGCGACTTCTTCGCTGCGACGAACGTCTCCAGCTGCGTCCACCCGTATATCAGCGCGCTTTCGCTGATAGAATCCAGACACGGCTTGACTGGATACGCCGGATCACTCCCGTTGAACCTTGGCAAGGTGTCCGCTGCATCCCTCAGGGAAATCCTTTCTACCACTGCTGGTACACCGATCCCAATTCCCGGGTCGCGCGCGAGCTGTAACTCTCGTTGCATCGCCTCCAGCCGTTGTCTTAACCGTTCCTCCTCGGTCAGTGCTGCTGGCTGACGATGTTGCTGCTGGGCGAGCTGCAACGCCCGTTCAGTCTCCTCTAGCTGCCGCTTCAGCCGGTCGACCTCGCTCACTGGGGCCGGCTGGTGCTGCTGACGCAACAGTCGCTCGACGGAGGGTGCCGTCGGTAGCGCGGGCGTTGCTGGCTGCTCTGCAGACCGCGAACGTAAGTCCTCCGCCAGCTGTTGCCGCATCCGCTCGTACCGCTGCTGCTGATATTTTTCTTCCTCTTCCAAGGCAACTCTTCTTTCATTCAGACGGGCCTCTAGCTCCGCCAGCTCCTCCGCACGTCGACGTAATACTTCGCCATCCTCTGCCGGCGTCGTCAGCTCCGTGCCTCGCGAATTCTCGTCGCTGATCGCCATTGTAGTGGATGTCTTACCCGTGTCGTCCTCGGTTAATGTCGTCTTCCTGCGTGCCGACCTCTCTTGAATTTGCCGCTGCACCGTCAACCTCACGCTTCTCGGCGGCTGCACCCTTAGCGGCGGCCTCGGAACGCTCCTACTCCTTCGCCGTCTTCCGCTTGGGACCGTGTTCCCTCTCCCTTGCTCCGTCGTGGCGCGCTGTTGAGAAGGGGTCCTTCCCTCCCCTCTCTCGAAGCGTCGCTTCCTCTCGCACAGCCTCTTGCCGCTCAAAACCTCTTCGCTGTGTGCTTTCGTGCGGCGTCTCCACACGAAACTCTCAACACGCAGCGGCTTCTTAGTGAAATTATGTGTGGCGTCTCCACACACAACTTCCTTCCTTAGGTGAAGTTCGTGTGGCGTCTCCTCACGAAACCTCCTTCAGATAAGTGCTCTCGCGCGGCTTCCCCACGCGCACTCACTCTCTTCTTTTAAGCTTTCTTAACTTATCCTCTGTAGACCCGCATCCCGGACGAGCCCCCAATTTTGTGGGAATTGCGGGTAACAACAGGGACAAGCACACAATAACACCACTCACTGACGTAAAATAACAGACTTTAATAATAATTAAGGTCGTCACTACATTATGTCCTTACACTTCACGGTCCGCCTCGGAAGTCCCGACCATATCCCCCAAACACCCCTGACCTCTTCCACCGAGCGTCCTTTCCCCCTCCTCCATACCCTCGCTCCGTGGCACGGCCATTGCCCAAAACCCTCCCTTTCTCCCTCTCTCTTTCTCTCTCTCTCTCACACACACACACACACATATATTCCAACACACTCTCTCTCATACTCTCACTTTTCTGTCAAAATACAAACATCCCCCACGATGATGGACTCTCTGCCCTTAGTAAACTCCTGGACTCAAAACCACCCGACGCAAGACCTTCCTCCCATTTCTTATTAGACTTGGCAGCAATGGTGCTCAAATTGAACAACTTCTCTTTCGATGGTCGTCACTACCTTCAAAATAGAGGCACTGCGATGGGCACCCGAATGGCGCCTTCATACGCCAATTGCTACCTTGGAGAATGGGAAAGACTCTTCCTCAACATTCCACTCAGACCACTTTTGTGGCTGAAATACATCGACGATGTCTTCCTCATTTGGACACATGGACCTGACTCTCTCCTTTCCTTTCTCTCGCGTCTCTCCGCCCATCCTTCACTGTCCTTCACCCACCAATCCTCTACCTCCCACATCACATTCCTGTATGTCGATCTTTACCTTCAAGACAGCCAAATCCGCACCTGTGTTCACATCAAACCCACCAACAGCCTCCAATACCTCCACTTTGATAGCTGCCATTCCCATCATACCAAAACCTCTATGCCCTTGCTCGTCGAGGATGGAGGCTTTGTTCCGATAGAGCATCCCTTCTAGAGTATTACTCTGTCCTCGAGGATGCTCTTCTCAAACGTGGTTACCCTCCAGTCTTGGTCCGCGAACAGATCCATAGGGCGATGACGCCTACCCACATTGGATCTCATCCTCACACACCCACTATTCCTGCATCTACCCCTCCACTCACTCTTACGACACTTTTCCTTCCTGGTATCCGCGAAGCTCTCAAAACAATCCTTCATGCTGCCCACCCAATTCTTACCTCTTCCTCCCATCAGTCCCTCTTTATCAACCTTTTTGTCAATCCTCCGCTCCTCTCCTTCCGCGGCCCCCAAATTTGGGAAATATCTTGTGGAGGAAGGAACTTCCCACTTCTGCCACGCTTCTTGCAATAGGCTCCCACCCCTGCGGAAAACCTCGCTGCCTCACTTGCCCTATCCACCTACCATCATCTTCTTTCTCGAGTCCCTCCACCAACATCACCTACCTCATCACCTCCAGAAGCAACTGCACCACCCGTAACGTCATTTACCTCCTTACCTGCACCCTTTGTCCCGCGTTTTACGTAGGCCTCACCAGAAATCCGTTAAACATCCGAATGAACGGTCACCGGAATAGCGTTTCTCTCAGACGCCCCCTCCCAGTTGCATTACACGCTAATACCCACAATGTCCCCTTCAATAGTTGCTACAATGTTAGGATTATTCGCGCTTTACCCTATGACACTCCTGCCCCCCTTCTCCGACACTGGGAACTAGCACATATCCATCTTCTCGACTCTTTCTCTCAGCCTGGCCTCAACCTCCGCTAACCCTATTAGCCCCCTTACAATGTCTCCTTGTTACTTTGTAGTTATTCGCACTTTCCCTTACCACACTTCCTCTTTATTGGCTATCCACCCCTCCTACTCCCCACCTCCTCCAATCATCAACCTTCCCACATCACCCTGTCATTCCCCGCCCAGTGTGTCACTTTACGTTAGTCTTTCACTGAAGAAGGGCATAGGCCCGATAAGCTTGCGTGTGTTTTTGTGTTCATGTGTTTTACGTGTCTCTTCGATGCCCCCAGCAGCCTACCAGCTTGGTCCTCAACTTGGTAAGTGTCCGCTGGGCTTCCCTCAACACCTTGTTGCCATCCTCATCACTACCTTTTCTTTTCCTTTAGTTAATATATATATATATATATATATATATATATATATATATATATATGTATATATATATATACATATATATATATTTATATAAATATATATATATATAACTTTGATAAAGAACTAATAAATTAATGTAAAACTTACAAACTTCCGCAAACTTGTGATAATTATGCACTTTACTCGACTTTCCTGCTCCTAGGCAGATGTCAAAATTGCAGTCGGTTAGCCTGGATTGGTATTTGGATTTCAAATATCCCATGCTTGAAAAAAGGGACTTGCAAGAGTATGTTGAAGCACAGTAAGAATATATTTTCAGGGCAGATTTTCTTAACAAGTGATTTTCCTCCACCAATTTCCAAAAGATTTCATCATTCTGCTGTGATTTAATATCATGAATACTTATTATTTCCAATTCTAAGTCTTCAATATTAATTCTGTTAAAGTAGATTGTAATAATAATACAGCTATTACTGTCTGAAATTTGAAGGGATAAAGCAAGAATGTCACAATGAATCTGTTTAATTTTGTTTTCTTTTCGGACAGCTGGCCATAAATACGCATGACCAATTTGTTATATTTTGTAAAGATAAATTATGAAATTTCAGGATACAAAGAGAAACTTTTCCATGGTGATTTTAAAGCTATTAAAGCCAATATGAAGAATGCTTCACCTCATTTTATTTAAAATAATTATATGAAAAGTAGTCATTATAAGTTCTGTTTGGACCATATTCTTTTATCACACTGTATCTACCTATTTCCAATCGTATTCCATCTTACCTTGATCTCAACAGTGGCTACCCCACCATTTTTCTCTGCCTCAGTCTTCAAACACTGAAGAAGCTCTTCACCGCAAACTTGCATGAGAGGTAGCATCGCTTTCATCCGACCTGAAGTGAATGTAGGACTCAGTCTTGCTCTCATATCCTTCCACCTTTGACCTTTGAGGCTAGAAAGGGCCTTAGCATTCAGGGGATCTATGTCTTCATCCACTTCAAATCCTCTATCCATGAATGCGCTGAAGTCCTTTATTAGAATGTTTCTGAAATATATGTAAATATTAAAGCGGTACAATATTAAATAATGTTCATATTATCTTAAGAATAAAATATATTACATCAAACATTTATTTTTTTTTACTTTCTCTAATGTTATTTCATATTCTTAAAAGACAGATAAGGACACAAGCATATCAAGTAATAAAGGAACTATCATGAGGATAAATTTTTAAAATGTTGATATTTATAAAAAGGCGATTGCATAAAAATCCTTCTAGTGTGATTTGAATTGTTGCAAAAATAATTTGGTTATTTAGGATGCTATAACATAATCGTTTTGTTAAGTTAAGTAGGCATATAAATGACTATTTAACATTCGTTCCTCTAGTTACTAGAATCTAGTATGTTGCAGACAATTAAAATTTATTATTAGGCATTATTACTTAATTAACTCTGGATCTTTAATTAACAGGCACGATTGAGTTCCGTGGAAGAATCCTGCAAATGGTTTGTCTCCCACAGCTTGGTACAGGTCTTCAAACATGTCCGTGAAGTGCCTTTGGCCCACCAAGAGTTTGAAAGTGTGTCCGAAGAAGGGGATGGGTGTGCCAGGAACTTCAGGAAATCCTCGCTTCTTCCAGTAATCGAAGGTTGACATCAGGTAGAAGTACAAGGCAACAATGGCCACTGCTGCCAGTGACGCCATCACCCTCCATTCCCCTAACAGCAGGCCTCTCTCCGCCGCTTCGGTCATTGTTCCTGTACTGCACAAAACGCTAATTGTGAGTTATTGTTTCCTAGATCGCTGTGACTAACCTCGATACATTTCTGAATACGCCATTCTACTCACTGAAATAATTGGCCTGTGTATAATTTTTCAATCCTATTTTACTCGTAATCGTTATTTCGTCATGGCCTAGTGCAGATCTAGTGAACGAGCCCAAACAAGTAGGAACGATTATTTGTGTATGTTCATTGGTCTCTTGCGTTAGTTTAAGTTCAGGCATTCACAGAGGCTCATTGCCTGCATTCGTTCATTTTCCAATCAGCAAGTGCATGAAAATATTATTGAACCGAGAAATTCATAAGTGCTACCAGTCGTTCTGTAATGTAATAAAATCAGGAATGTCAGATTTTAAAAATTGATGTGTTGAACGAAGTCTTTTTGAAAAACTTTTTTATTATTGGCGTGATTACTTAACTACACCAATAATTTTTTTTTTGTTCTGAAGTATATTTTTACCTATAACAAACAACAAAACCATATTTAACTGAAAATATTCAAAAAAATTTATACACTTTTAACTATTATTGCACTTAAAACTATGTTTTTTACCAACTTTTACATTAGCTTTACTTTATGTGTATATATATATATATATATATATATATATATATATATATATATATATGTATATATATATATATGTGTGTGTGTGTGTGTGTGTGTGTGTGTGTGTGTGCATGTGTGTGTATGTATATGTATATATATATATCACCCTGTCATTCCCCGCCCAGTGTGTCACTTTACGTTACTCTTTCGCTGAAGAAGGGCATAGGCCCGATAAGCTTGCGTTTGTGTGTGTGCGTTATTTTTTCGTGTGTTACTTCGGCACCCCAGCGGCTCGCCAACTCTGGTAAGTGTCCGCTGGGCTCCCTGCACACCTTGTTGCCACCGTCATCACTACCTTTTCTTTTCATTAAGATTATAATTATATATATATATATATATATATATATATATATATATATAGATAGATAGAAACAAGGTGTTGGGATGAGGAAACCCAGTGAACACTCACCAATCGGACGACTTCAGGTTGGGGAGGCACCGGGGATGTCGAAGCAACACACGTAAAAGAACACTAAAACACAGGAACATCACAAACGTAGAAGCTTTCTGAGTTATTCCTTCATCAGCTACAGAGAGAGAACTATATATATATATATATATATATATATATATATATATATATATATATATATTAACTCAAGGAAAAGAAAAGGTAGTGATGAGGGTGGCAACAAGGTGTTGAGGGAAGCCCAGCGGACACTTACCAAGTTGAGGACCAAGCTGGCAGGCTGCTGGGGGCGTCGAAGAGACACGTAAAACACACGATCACAATAAAACAAAAAACACACGTAAGCTTATCGGGCCTATGCCCTTCTTCAGCGAAAGAGTATAGACGGGGTCCAAATATATATATATATTTGGACCCCGTCTATTCTAAAAAAAATACGAAGCTGCTTTCCGGGTTTCGAACCGCCTCACCTTACGTCATGTAAGACGAGTGATTTAGACACCTTGGGCTGGCGTTGCGATAAATCTATATGTGAATTTGCATTGGAAGATAGACAAATGTCAATCATAGCAAAAAGATTAAACAAACTTTTGTAATTGTTGGTGGTGTAAGAGAACATTATTTTGATGTGCTTTGGTATTAATACCAGCATTCCCAGGTTTTAAAGGGTTATTTCTGCTATTAATTGTAGGCTTTTATTAATCGCAATTATTATTGATAGTAAGTTTTTATTTATCTTACAAACTTTTTATCTTTATTCATTGAAGATTATTCTAAAACTGTTTTCCCTATGAGTTTCATTAAGAATTATATCTGGAAAATCAAGGTACATGTAAGCTTTTGATGAATATTATTATTATTAAATTCTTTTCGCTCCTCTTATAATATTGCCTTATACATGCATTTTATTATGATTACATTACAATGAGATTTGTATTGCAATACCATTAATAATCATTAATGCGATATTCTTGGAATAGTTCACATTGAGAATTCATTTGAACAATACTTTAGATGACTATATTTGTTTATTTAGTTTATGCCATGAACATAATTTTATTCTTTGGAGCTCTTCACTTGGCTTATTTTTTACTTTGGATGAAATCTTTTCTAATTATAGGCTTTTAAGACCAGTTGTTCTTGCATTTTTCCTAAAGCCCTCACATTTAAGTATCATATTCCCTTTTTTCAGTATTTATTATAGGTAATATTGTGTTAAAGGGTGTTAGTTTGAACAAATTTAAATAAAACCTTTTAAAGTGTTGTCTTGTAACTTAGCATTTCTTCAGATAACTATACCTATACAGTGGTTTTATATGGATGGTTGATGTGATGTTAGGAAAGAAACAATTTATTATTTTTGTCATTTAAGTTAGGTTACTAAAATATGAAATATTCATGTTTCACTCCTAATAGTATCTAAAGCTGAATTACTCTAAACTAGCAATATATTTTCATTAATTTTAAGCAATATAAATGGATAAGTCAGTATTTTCATTAATGATACAAAAGACATTATCAAACTTCTTACTACTTATATACCAAACATTCTTACGTTTGTCAATGAGTTCTCTAATTCTGTAAACCCTTCTCACAACTGTCAAATGGTTCAAGTTTAAATAAATAGACCCCCACATCACTAAAGAGCTGGTAGAAACTTTTGCAAATTTTTATGCCCATGCAAGCAGAAAGGTTATCATAATTATATTGTAGAGTTTATTCATATTAAAATCTTAACTATATAAAAGTTTCTTATAAAAATTCATTTTTATATCGTCACTTGTTTTTAGAAAAACAAACTAATTAAAAGTCATTCCAAAATTTTGTTTAACCATCAATTCCACCACTAAAATTTCTATCAGTAGTCTGTTTCTTTCTTTATGCCAAGCAGCAGTCATTAAGTCTAAAAAATCTTTCAGGTGTTGCATTTGAATGAGGAATCAAAAATATGTATTCAATAATTTTCAAAAAATTTGGGGACAGATTTCTCTTTAAAAACATTCCCCTTTTTTCATCGCAAGTTAATTTTTTATCACATCCTTAAATTCGCTGATAATCTCTTTCAATTCTTTTATATAAAATCCCAGATCTGTCATCCTCGAATGTGAGGCCGCTCTTAAAGAGCGGGAGGTTCGAGAACTATTTACAAAAAATTGTGTACAATATATTCTTTTATTAATGGTTTTTTACTCAACAGCAATGATGAAGGTATGCAGATACAACTTAGTAATTATAAGTGATTTATGGACGCCATTTTTATTTATTAGCACATTTAGAATAAGGTATGTGCATTGTTATAACAGCAAATATTGCATGAAATTTGTTTGATACAATAAATGATATGAAAATGAATATGCATAATATTGTAATAACGAAATTGCTCCAAGCGACAGCAATTTGCCATTCATTCTCAAGCTACGACAATTTCCTATCATTCCAACTTTTGCCGTTATAATCAACAAAGCTTAAGGTCAAACTTACAATCATGTTGGTATCTTTTTGACAGATCCCGTCTTCTCACATGGACAGCTGTACATTGCACTGTCAAGATGAAAAAATCAAAACAACATCAAAGTCTTAATTAAGCAAAATTCTGCACAATGTCGTATGTTTGGCACTGATTAATTGTTTACAAAGAACGTTGTTTAGCAGGAAGTCCTCCAAAATTAATGAATAAAAATTAGATTTACGTTTGCTTACAAACAAAATTTAAGAAAAATATAAAATCATCGCTGCTTTTCAGGACTACTTCAACAATTCCAATCTAGGACATGTCATCGGCTAGTAAAATTTATTCTTTGAAGAAATCCTCCTTGACTGTAATTTTATAAATCCTAACTACATCTGTGGTTTCTTGAAATTTTGGAAATGCTTAAGTTTAAGTGTTATAAAATTTGAAATTTCTTGTAATTGAAATCGAACCATTATTCAATGTGTTTAATTGCAGTGTCAAAGAAATTAGCATCATCTAATTTAAATCTTTTTGTAACATAAATTTTATCACACTTTTCAATAGTTTTATGTGCAATGGATCCGTAACATTTTTTATTTATCTCTATCAATTAACGATTGCCTGATAATATTCATAATTGACTACCGTTCTACAATGAGAACTTCATTCCCTTGTAATTTTTTAATCACCGGTTGAATGATTAAGGAAACATTCATATCCTATATACGCTACACCTAGTTCATCTTAAAAAAAATCGTTAAATAGGGGAAATGCTATTTTTACTAATAAAATATGACTTGATATGTTAATAATTTGTTAAAAACCTCTCAATAGCTGGCAAGAGTGTTAACCATCAAGTGACATGACACGACGTGTCATTTCAAATCACTCCTTTTCAGTCCATTTGAAGGATTCTTCTATATGTCCGTTGATTTTTTAGCTGAAGATCTGGCCTCATTAAATATTTTTATGATGACTGCTTCTTGATCGATTTTCAGACAATTTGGTGCTTTTTTAGCTGTGTTATGTAAAATATGCAGATTATATCCAACAGGAACATCGTTTTCACTATGTTTTTAACGCAGTGTACACACTATTTTTATTCCTAAAATGTATATTTGCATCATCTACACCATATGCTGTCAAATTTTCCACGAGAATTAATTTTGAACATGATGTTGGTTCAGAGCATTGAAAATGTTTGTAGAATCTTTCGCCTTTAATGAAAAACCTATATTCCTTTGAACAAATCAAACTATTATAAAACAAGAAAATTTGTATATTTCCACTTTAAAAATTATTATTTCGACCATGGTAGTGACGAGTTAAAAAGTTTTAACAAAACAATTTGTTCCTTCGATGAACATGCATCTGCTTAGGTATATGTAATGTGATTTTTCGATTTTAAATGACGTATTCCATATATCGTTTTCTCCATCGTGACTTTTCGTTCAAACTGAGTGGTTACAAACTAAACTTGAAGTATCATCGACTCTTCCATGTCAGATCCAGTGGAACTTCGATATACAGTTTTGGTTAGAACTTGCTAGTCGTTTCGACCTATTTTCCCGTGTTGGTGTTTCATATTGAGAATTGGATTCTGAATCATCGTGAAGGCTTCTCATTTTCGACATTTTGTTTGTATATAGCTATACGAAAATGAAAATTTTACAAAATTATCGTGAATTTAAAAATTCAATTTAAAAAAATAAAAGTTGGAAACATTGTTCTTCCGGTATTGTGCTAAAGTATGATTTTAATTTATTAGTTTAATAGCTTTTCTTATCACACGATTAGCCCAAGCACAGTTGAGTTAGAGTAATAATTTAGTCCTAGGCTTCACAAGAAAAACGTTCTCACTTCACAATATTTTCTGTCGCTCTTCACTCATCCAACTGAAATACTGAACTGAAACCTTTAATTAAAGTCAACAGGTTTGTGCACGTTCACGCGTGCACGTCTAGTGAATGGTTCGACACTAGCGCCATCCCTTAAAATACGTGCAGATTCAAATGTTACTCCTTTATATTACCGATTTAGGCGAAATGGATTCTACTTAGCCTAGTGCGGGACGCGGGAAAAATTATTCCTTTCCGTGAGAGATTTCGGAACAGATGGCATCCCTGAGCGAAATGTGCAAATGAAGGATTCATTAGCCAATTCCTAACTTTAAATGAAATAAAGTGATAATAACTTTGTAAAAAACAGATGAATTTATTTGAAGATGACGTTTAATCGTTAGAACCCGGGTCCTATTTCTGCTCAATAACGTGGTGTTTTTACGAAATTAATTTTCTTTTATTTCATTTTAAGAGATGGGAATCAACAAAATTATGGCTAACCTATTAAATTTCTATTTTAGATCCTGGTATTTCAATCAGAATTTTACGCTGTTCTCTTGTGTATGAGGCCAAAAAGCAATTACTTTTCTTTTTAAACTCTGGCAAATCATCGTGCGCGTTGATTCGTCCATATATAACTAGCAAACATTCGCCTCTGCTCGTTCGCCAGGTCTGGACGTGATTTTATTAAAGATATCCTACTACATGCATGAAAAGCTGAAAATACATTGTTCATATAATTCGATGAGGTAAATTTTAGCAAGTATAATAAGTACGCGAATAATCGTTTTACCTTACGATATTCCTGTTACTTTTCCTTTATACGCTTTTATTTTTAAGGAATAAATCATCGGTCATGGAGGAATTGAACTCAAAAAAATTGGAAAATACCTTTCCAAGTTTACAAAACACAGAATCATTTCTTATCTTCCTTATTCCTAAGGATACTCTACAGTAAATTAATAATTAATTGTTCATTCGGTCTTTATTTCCTCTGAAAATGCTCTATTTTATTTTAATTTTAACTAAGGAAGGCAGCACGCAGAAGGCTAGCGAAGAGTTGTTTTGAAAAGATGAGGAAACAAATGATTGGATAATTTTCTATGACTGCAATTTGCCGATTCGAAGGTCGTTGTGATTGGCAAGACCAAAACAATTCACCGAGGCGACAAGGGAACGTAATCTCGAGTGAGAGTTCTCGTGTAGAACTTCTGAAGCATTTTTATCAGTAATGGGATGCATAAATAATATAATAAACTAAGATTTACTACCAATTTTGGTCGTGTTTATCACCGTAATCTGACAATCGTTCATTGCTCAGTCGTAATTTCCGAAACGTGGCATTTCGAGTTTATAGCGTGGTTTATCGGTTTCTGTTGGAATGGATGGCGGTTTTTAGGGTAATTGTCATTCCTACAGATCCCTCTTAATACAATTAATTATCAATCTCGAGAGTCGGTGTATTGTCATCCCTTCTAAAACTAATCATAGAGCTGTTCTCGCGGACAAAGCTCTAGAAAATAGAATAATAATACCAAGTGGGCAAACTTTTCGTTACAACACCTCAGTCCTATTGCCCTTAGTAATTTCCAAGTTTAGTTTTACGAAATATATAACTTCATTAATGTTTTAGCGAAGCTTACGGTCATGATATTTTGATGAGCCTTCGAGTTAAGCATTTCAGCAATGCCATCGCCGAGGTCCGAACGTCCAGTTCACTATTGAAACAAGAATTATCTATCTCGTGTTACTGATGGGATACAATTGATAAATAAACTAGGTTGCTTCGACGGCCATAAAACGGAGTGGAGCACGAGAAGCGCATTTTGAATACAAAGAAGCCGTCGTCAGTGGTGACCCACCCATAGTTTTGAGATCTACCTTCGGTGGATCGCCACTGACGGCCAATGCCTCGTAGCTAAAACGCGCATATAATTTTTCCAACATTTTTATGAATTTTTAGAACTACCTAACAAAATCAAATCAAATGAACTCGATATAGGGAAAAGTAAATACCAAATGTAAGTGTTAAGTAAACGTATATTTCTAAATAATAACTAATACCTTAAGATCTTATATCCAATGATAAATAAGTGCTGAGGCGGTAGAACACCCAAAGTTGAACGCTTTGTCGCCCGGCCTTGGCGGAAGATCAGTGGACACTGCTCGTAAACAGCGCTCCCGGCGGAGGCGGGCTGGTTGCGCGGAGAGGACCGTGGGGAGAGAGCGGGAGGGAAACAAAAGAGACGCGAATATTGAACACCAATAAAAGCGACGGAGGAAAAGAGTTGAGCTGAATGTAAGAAGCCGGGTTCGACCGCTCGCCAAGTGTTCTTAGCTAATCAAATGGCTTCCAAAACGAAGGAAATTTTTTTTGGCCTAAACGACCTCAATATTTCCTTTGAGACATGGTATCGACTCTTACAAAAGAAATATTCTAAAAAAACTAATTTTTCGTTGCGAAAAGTATAAAGGTCAGTTGATTTCTGTTCAGAGGAATATGGGCGAACCATGCACTTTAAATTATTTTCACGGACACTTTGTACTTTATTCTTCGCTGCTTTAAACGAAAGGAACAGTTGAAGCGATAAATACGAAAGCGTATACGAAAGGCAATGTATACCATAGCCCGTTCTGCTGTGCATTAATTTCTTGTCTACGTTAATCCACTTGCAAATAATATGTAGAATCATCGTTTCGGAAGCGCACCAAAGAATCAGGCAGCTTTCCCGCTCTCCAATGACACGGACTGACCTTGAGGAAGGTTAAAACGCCGCCAGTGAAATTTTCTGGCAGTGAGATTGTTCCTTAGGATAGATGGAAACGTCATTGTGCATACTTGAAAATATATCGGCTATGTGAGAGTAGATCTTGAATGATTCAATTCCTGTAAACATTTTCGTGTTCATCGTTTTAAAAGAGAGATACGCAAACAACAATTTCGTTATCTATTTTCATTGGAAAAGCTTAGAATAGTAATAATTTCCTAATAAATGGCAACCAGAATAACTCCAAGACCTAAACATGGGATTAGCAAAACCAGATGCGCATTTCAGGGTAACAAGATGGAAAAGTGTACTCCATAAATGGAATACACGGAGATTTCAAAGGCGTTCATAATGGGGAATACTTATGAAACAGTATCGAATGATTGGGCAATTCTCGAATTTTTATCTCCGATAGTATAAGTCGTAATTATGTTCTTTACAGAGGAGGAGGTGGAGGACGAGGAGATAACATATAACATAATATAGGAGGATACTAATGTTTAGGCACTTCCTGATGACCTAGAGATTCGAAATTTTTTTCATAGGTAGGATTTTGTGCAATACCGACTAGAAAAAACGAAAATCTTAAAAAAGTTCAACAATGCGGCCGCTAAAAATTCGCAATTTTTTTAAATATGGATTATACAAATTTTGATAATTTAATTTGTGTGGCAGTAAAAATTCTTAAAATTTAAACAAATAGATAACTGTTTGACATTATGGGATGAGCTAGGGAGCTGAAATTTTCAAGTTATGCCTAAACATTAGTACCCTCCTCCTCTTCTTATATGTTATCATTCTATATAGACGTTTCTTACAAAGGAGGAGGATATAACATACATATATATGTAGGATACTAATGTTTAGGCACTTCCAGATGACCTGGAGATTCGAAATTTTTTTCTTATGTAGGATTTTGTGCAAAACCGACTAGAAAAAACGAAAATCGAAAAAAAGTGCAAAACTATGCGGCCTCTAAAAATTCGCAATTGTTTCAACAAATTTTTAAGGTTTATGTATTTCCGTATGTGCTACGGAGTTGAATTTTTTAATTAAAGTAGAATTCGTAAAAAACGAAATAGGGATTATACGAATTTTGATATTTTAATTTGTTTTGCAGTTAAAAATTCTTAAATTTTAAATAAATAGATAACTATTTAGGTACTACGGGATGAGATAGGAAGCTGAAATTTTAAAGTTATGTACAGAGTAATGCATTTGCACAAACAACAATTTAAATCTCTCCATTAACATATTGCGGCGGGCGGTAAAAATGTTTAAAATTTAAACAATTGGAAAAATATTACTTCACTTCTATTGTTTAAATTTATTATTTTTACATAAGTTGAAAACAAAAATCGCTCCGGAGTTGATATATTTATAATTTAAAAAATATTTGTAATGATGAAATATGAATGTTTTTTATTTTGAGATGATATGCTTGCAGAATGCAAGCACCAACTACTAGTATGTTATATCATCCTCCTTCTCCTCTGTAAGGAATTTCTATATATAATGATATATATATATATATATATATATATATATAAATATATATATATATATATATATATACACACACATATATTCAATTTGAGTTTGATAAAGCAAATATAAAAAAACATTACTAATAATTTCTTAGAAAATTCAGTAATAAAAATGGACACATTTCGACAACAATTCATTTTCGTCGATTTTGAAATTTTTACTAATTCGATGTTTATCGACATATATGGATTTTAATCGAATCCTACGATCCTAATTATGACTCATATCAATTTATTGATAACGTCTACTCATTCGATAAAAATGTATTTCACAAAAAATATTCTATTTATATAGTTTTGAAAAATTTATTTGAAGGTATTTTTGGCATGAGTAATATATTATAGGATATGAGGAAAACTTCAATTTTCCTTTGTCTTGTAGAATGGAACTCCTGATTTGAACCATTACAACATTTTATTATTGCCTTTACCCAGAAGTCCTTCATGCCAAATTTCGTAAATATCCGTTCTGTAAAAGACGAGAACCAACATGTGTACGGACGGACGTACATACCGAAGCTAATGAGCATCACACTAGAGGCGAAACGTGCCTAAAAACTAAACAGTCACAGCTCCACGTCTTTTTAAAATATGCGGGCGAATATATGACAGTTGCATTCACCCAGATAACTCGTTGTCGGAGCTTTATTCGTAAGTTTTTCACGGTCCGTATCTTTCAAAGTGTGCATTGTTAATGAGAAACGTGATTCATAAAAGTATTGCAAACTTAATGAGCTTCAAAAAGAATGACCAATGCATCAACATAAGATAAGATAAAGTACAATTACCTATATAAATTATAAATGAATCGAAATTTATACAAGACACAAGGGAGATGCCCGTTGAAATTACACGTTAAAGTTTCTTGTAAAATAAAAAATTAACATAAATATACCTTGATTTTCTTTGGATGTCAAGAAAAGAAACTTTCGTTCTTTAATGCGTTTGTAGTTTCAAGTTTCGAACTCTTACGATGATTTCAAGTACCTAATTTCAATATGCAAATTATTAATGTTCTACATTCAAATGTATTCCTTCTCGTAACTAACGCAACGAATGTTTTTGCATTCATTGCTATGAAAAGAATTTCTCTCTTACTAATTGTAAGAGCATTCAAAGCACGCTTTCACCCATAAGGATGAAATAACAATAGGATTTCGTGGTTTAACAATGTAATGGTGTGGCATGGAAACACCCCGTTAAATGGCAAGATTCCCCAAATTTGTGTATTAACCGTTTAACATGAGGAATTTCGAACTGTAGGCGGTAAAATTTTTACAGAATAAGAAACGGCATAGGTTTTTCTTTAAAGGGGCTAGATCCCAATATCATAGGTTAATTCTTTCTAATTTAGATCTCATAAACAATAAAAGCCTGCAAGTCATAAGGTCGATTTTTACGTGTTGTCATAGGGGAAATGGAAAGGCCTACCTTGTAGTCGAACCTAGGACTTTTCGAGAGTTCTTTTCGTCATCATCTTACAATATGTGAATCGATCATTCCTGCCATATATCAAAAATGAATCTCGTTCCATTATCGAGTTATTCGCATTTTTATAGCGTGACAGAATGAGCAACAAAGGGACAGAAGTAGCCTTTTATTATTGTTAGATACTACAACCTACTAAAAAATAAAAAATCGGATATGGGCACCCTATGACTTTCTGCATACCTGTAATATTTCTAAAAAATACGTTACATAATAATAAATATTTTAAGAACCAGCGAGAAAATTTCAGACTTTACAAAGATCAGAAATAAACTCAAACCATAGCCTTCTGATGTTGGATATAGCCGCAAAACTCCAACAATTAAGAAAATAAAAAGGAGCGTTACAAAGCCGTAACTAATTGTTAGCGTCAATTTAAACAATAGACGTCGGTGGCGGATAGTGGCGGCTAAAAATATAATTTTTAATAAATTTATTAAACAATGCATTAAATGGGAAAATGTTTCAAACTGAGGTTTTAGTAAATTAAGCTTACTACAACTTTTATTCCAGTACATTGTTGCATATTTCAAATATTAAAGCAAATATTTCAAAATAACGGATAAGTAAGTAAGTTAAGATTGGTGAACTTTTATGTACTATGTAAATAACTAGCGTAATTGCCCGTCAAATATGACTGGATTGCGTGGAGTAAGTATTAAATTTAAGGAACTTCCCAATCTTCCTCCTTTTTTCTCTTCCTCTCTTCCATCCTCCTCCCTCCCATCCTCCCTCCGTCCCATCCTCTTTCCCTCCTATCCTCCCTCCCTCCCATCCTCCCTCCCTCCCTCCCATCCTACCTCCCTCCCATCCTCCCTACCTCCCTCCTCCCTCCCTCCCTTCCTCCCTCCCTCCCATCCTCCCTCCCTACCATCCTCCCTCCCTCCCATCCTCCCTCCCTACCATCCTCACTCCCTCCAATCCTCCCTCCCATTCTCCCTCCCTCCCATCCTCCCTCCGTCCCAACCTCCCTCTCTCCCATCCTCCCTTCTTCCCTCCCATCCTCCCACCCTCCCATCCTCCCTCCCTCCCATCCTCCCTCCCTCCCTTCCTCCCTCCCTCCCATCCTCCCTCCCTCCCATCCTCCCACCCTCCCATCCTCCCTCCCATCCTCCCTCCATCCCATCCTCCCTCCATCCAACCTCCATTCCTCTTACAGTACTTGCTGCAAACATCTAGAGACCCTTGCGTGAAGTGACCCAATGCGATAATTCCTATGACAAAAATTGTTACAAATATTGTTATTAGTTGAACTACACTTTAATTTCCCCTCTTAAAATGATTATATAGGTCACACCATTTTCATAACCAAAAGGACATACCTACATGATTTATACTACCGGTACACAATATTATTTGTTTTGTTCACTATTTCTGATGGTACAGTATGGTATATATATTTTTAAGCTTTATCAAAATCAAACTACAAGAATAAATATAAATGGATTAGAGAGTGAAGCAAAGATAAGGAAAGGAGTAAGACAAGGATGTCCGCTATCTCCATATTTGTTTAATATGTTCATTGAAGAAAGTATAGAAGTTATGAAGGAAAAGACAAAAGGCATAAAAATAAATGGAGTTAGAATACACTGCATTAGATTTGCAGATGACATTGTAATATTCAGCGATTCAAAAAGAGAAATGAATAAAATGCTGAAAGTATTATCGGACACGTTAAAACAGTGGGAATTAAAGATAAATATCAAGAAAACCAAATTGATGGTTATAGGCAAAAGTAATGCAGGGACAATATCAAAGATCAAAATAGACAATCAGGAAATTGAGCAGGTGAAGCAGTTTTGCTACCTAGGTAGTACAATTACTGAAGATAATAGATGTGTACAGGAAGTGAAAAGAAGAATAGCACTTGCAAAGCAAGCTTTTCAATGCAAAAGGAGCCTACTGACAAGCAGTCACATGAATTTGGAAGTAAGGAAATCCTTTGCAAAAGCTTTTGTCTGGAGTACCATACTTTATGGTAGTGAAAGTTGGACGTTAGGAAAGAGGGAGAGGTCCCGTCTGGAAGCGACAGAAATGTGGATATGGAGAAGATTGATAAAGACAAGTTGGACAGAGAGAAAGACAAACCTTAAAGTTTTGGAAGAAGTAAAAGAAGAAAGGAAACTGATCAGAGAAATGGAAGAAAGGAAGGCAAAATTTTTAGGCCATGTGATTAGACATAATGGATTAATTGTGAACATCTTGGAGGGGAAACTTTTAGGGAAGAAAGGAAGAGGCAGACCAAGAAAGAAATACCTAGATGACGTGGAGTCAGTGATGGGAGTTGAGAAGTACGAGATGTTGAAGAGAATGGCAGAGGACAGGAGTTCATGGTTGCAGCGACAAGGCTTAGCCTTTAGATGAAGAAGAAGAACAGTATATCGTATGTTATTTGATTTGTTTAATATTAAGTGATCAAAGCACAGGCCACACGTCAATAACTACAAAAATTAATCACTAACATTATCGCTATATTAATTTAATAAATCTGCATGTTAAAACCTGCAAACGAAACGATTTTTTCATTCATCACCTCATTAGTGGACTTGGACTCAGGCAGTATAGCATGCTCAAAACTAGATATTTGGCAACCCTTGATTATGTTCTCGCGTCTGTGCATGTAAGAGTTTCCCCCGGAAGCGATATTTTCTCCTCCGACCACTCGTCCCTTGCCCTTTCTGTAGAACTCAGCTGGTGTTCTCCCTCAACTCATAAACCTTTAGTGACCTTCGCCGACATGCAAATTTTTTTGTTATAGTGGATTTTAATGATTATGTTTCTTCTGTCTCCTCGGAGTGTGTTTCCAATCCCAAACGCTTTTGGTCAATGATAAACAACAGCTTCATTCCTTCAGAAATCTCTCACGGCAATGAAATAGCTGCCGGTTCATCACGCGCTGATCTCTTCAGCATGTTCTATTTATCGACTTACACTCCAAACTCATCCCTTAACACTTCCAACTTCTTTTGCGAAAGCGTTTGCTCTCACTCCCTTTCTTCAATCTCCACAGCGCCTGAGGAATACCTCAAACTTCTAAGTTCTCTTTTAGTCAATCGTGCTACCGGCTCTGATCAGGTTGGTGCAATGTTTTTGAAGCACGCAGCGCTCTGCTTTTTAACAGAAGCTTCGCGGCGGGTTACTTCCCCACGAGTTGGAAAACGGGAAACATTTCTCCTCTTTTCAAGTCTGGCAAAAGGTCTTCCGTCGATTCTTATCGCCCAATTTCCCTTCTTCCTGTACTCTCAACTGTTTGTGAACGCATCATCCATCAGCGTCTCCTTTCTTTTACTCTTCATTTCATTTCTAGTGACCAGCATGGTTTCCTCCCAGGCTCCTCAACTTTAAGTAACCTTTTAGTTTTGCATGCACATATTACCGATTCCTTCGAACGTTCCTCGCAGTTGGATGTATGCTATAATGACTTTGCCAAAGCCTTCGACCCCATTAACCATCAACTTCTAATCTTTAAATTGGCTAACAGATACAATTTACACGGCAATTTCCTTTCCCTTTTGGCTTCATTCTTAACAAACAGACAACAACGCGTAGCACTTGACGGCTTTTCATCTTCAGTTGCTCCCATCTCGTCCTGCGTTCCCCAGGGTAGTGTTGTTGGCCTTTACTTTTCGCGTTATTTGTTGACGATTTAGTCGAAACTATTTCATCTACATCCTCGTATATGCAGACGACTGTAAAATTTTCAGACAGATTTCTTTTGTGGCCTATTTTCCTTTCCCTTTCTACCGATTTATTTGACTTTCTATTCGCTCCTTACACTGATTTCGTGTGATTGATGTACTATGTATGTTTTATGTGTATTCATTGCTAGAGTTTTAGTTATTTTGTTTGATAGTTTTAAATTTTGTTTTATTCTTGTTACTTCGTTGTTATGTGTCCAATGTAATTGGCCTTGTGCTGTTTTTGGGCTTTTTCAAATAAATAAATAAATAAATGTATGCGTGAAATATCTTTCTATTTGAAATGCTAAGTGGTCCAGTATTACAATGCATTGGAACCGTTTCATTTCTTCGCTACGTGTTTCATTTGTTTTATATTTACAAGTAACTTTTCACATAAATATTCAATATTATTGTCCTTGATGCGTTAGTTTCATTGTAGGCTTAGAGCAAATGCACTTGAAACTCCGAGTCTAACAATGCAAAAATCGGAGGTGAACAATGCCAGCTACCCTAGTAACCTTTTTTTTAATCTTGAAAAAACCGGAGAAAATCGAATATGAATTTAAAATATGAGCAAACACGAAATAAAAAACAGAATAGAAAGTACGAATAAGAATCTTCATTTCTTTCTGCGTGAAGTGGTATAAATCTGCAGTCAAAGTCTTCATCGTAAGATATTTTAAAATGTTAAAAAATAAAGTTCTACACATTGTATTCTAGCCGATTACGTGTCAATCAAATGAAAAAACGAATACTATCCTGGTATGGAACCCATGCCTTTTCGGGGGACGACTACCCACTTAAAACCTGCAAGAGTTCGCGCCGAGTATTCAGGCGAATGATTCGTCAAAATGGAACCGAACGTTCTCGGTTTATTGGCGTTCGTGCCGGAAGATGACGTCAGTCGGGGCTTCAGACACAGGCAGGCAGGGTCGCACGCAGAGACAGCAGTTGTACGGGTTATCGGTAATTATAAACAAATTTTGGTAGTTATAAACACAATATCAGCCGTTATAAACTCACTATCGATAGATATAAACAATATCAGTAATTACAAACAATATCAGTAGTTATAAACACACTATCGGTAGTTATAAACAAAACGCTGACTAACATTTATAACTATCTTTTATTGTTTGGAGAAAGATATAAATATAGTATATAACTGTGAGAATGATGTTAATTCGCAAATAAATGCATCTAATGATTTAGTGTTTAAGTCAAGAAAGATAAGAACCACAATCACCGATGATAAACTTGAAATATTTCAAAATATGAGGAAAGAAGGAGAGAGTGAGTAAAGGGGCCAAAAATTTAGGTGTTTCTAAGTCTTGTGTATAAATTACTTGGAGAAGTACACGAAGCAAAAGACAATATGATTGAGGCTGACTTAAAACGAAAAAAGCCAGGACACAAAGTGCAAAAAGTATCTACCCTATATGATAAAATATGAGAAATCATTCAAGCTGACTGCTCTTTGACACAGAAAGGAATCAAGGAAAAATCTGATGTGGCCACCACATGGCTTTCTCCATATCTGTAATATTTCTAAAAATTCTAAGTAGGTTACATAAAAATTAATATTTTAAGAAACTGAGAGAAAATTTTAAACTTTACAAAGAACAGAAATAAACTCAAACCATAGCCTTCTGATATTGGATATAGCCACAAAGCTCCATCAATTAAGAAAATAAAAAGTAGCGTTACTAAGACGTAACTAAGCGTCAATTGATAACAATAGTCGTCGGGAGGTGGTTGTAGTTAAAAATATAAGATATCTCTTAAACAGGGAAATGTTTTAAACAAAGATTGTAGAAAATTACATATCCTATGACTTTTATTCCTGTAAAGTTTTACATATATCAAATATAGAAGCAAATATTTCAAGGTATAACGGATGAGTGACAATATTTATGACCCATTTTCGGTTGACCGATTTTTACCAAAACTAAAAACTGTCATAAAAATGTTAAGTATAAAATTTGCATTGACCTGATTAATAGTTCTTGAGTTAGAGCACCCACAAAGAAGCTGTTACACACAGACATCATCGATAAAACGGTCAAAACGTGTTCAGGGAACCTCAAAACGTGTATTTCCGTTGAAATCTTGAAATCCATTTTTTTTCATGAAAACAATACTTTCCCCTATACTACGAATGGATAAAGTAAAAATTAGGGGATTATGGCTTAGTATGCGCGCAGTCTACTATATCTAGTAACCTTTGGAAGATTGAAGAAATGATTTCCAAAAACAACGACACTTGAAGTTATTTCGGAAAGACATATATTCACGTGATCTTGTGTTTCATCAGGAATAATGCTATTTCCTGATGAAACGGGATTTAATTTTCATAGTACCAACAATGACGGATATCCCCACACAGACATCATGGCAAAACTAGTCAGAACGTGTTTAGGGAACCTTTAAACATGTATTACCGTTGAAATCTCGAGTTCGATTTTTCATGAAAACAATACTTTCCCATACTACGTATATGGAGAAAGTAAAAATATAGTCCAAATTGCTTTAAAAACCTACCCATTTTGCTTAACTTTTTATTGCAGTTAAAATGGCACCCTTTTCTCACTCTTACGTTCAATAGTTGTTGCGTTATAAATGCACAAACAAACAAACTAATTCTACAAAATATTTACGGTAGAGATAGAGATGTTTCACCCTGTCGAAGAGTAACTCTATTTTGATTTTATTGATTTAAATTTAATTTACACACGGAATAAAATTGTGTAATTAAAAATCCTCAAACTGATTTTAAATGTTGTATATAACCTTTTCCAAGTGAAAATCTTTCAAAATGAATCTCGCAGGAATAATTAATTATATAATGGTTTTAAGGGAAATTACCATTTCAACAATTAAAAAAGTACTCGTCTTAGAACCAAATTTCTCTTCAACAAACGTAAACTTTTAGTGTTTAAATCATACATTTGAACGAATGGAGGCGCTATGTTGTGAAGTCCAAGTATGCTAGCGTTCAGTGTGGTATCATTAACTTTCAATAATGCCGTTTACATTATCTAATTAAGAATATGCGGATATGTACTTCGTGTACAGGTTTTACGCTGCCGTTTACGAACATCGACGACAATTTCCACAAAGAAGAACACCAGATTGACGTACTTTTATTCATGTTCACCGACATTTACGAGAAAATGGCTCATTTCCGATTGTGTCTTTGAGAGTTGAACGTCCAGTACAAGTAATTGTGGATGAGGAGTCAAACGTTGTTCAAATGGTTGAGCGAAGTCCACGTCTTAGTACACGCCTCAACGTTCCGCGAATGAGAGTCTGGCAAACATTACACGACAAGAGACTTTATCCATACCATATCCAGCAAGTTCAGCATCTTCAACCTAGGAATATGGCTAGGCGGTTGGAATTCTGCCGTTGGTTAAATGCACACCCCTGTCTGAACCGTTACATCTTGTTCACGGACGACACAGTTTACTCGTGATTGAATAAACAACACGAGAAACTACCATTTTTGGGCTCACGGAACAGTTGAAAGGAACTTCCAACTCCGTTTTTCTGTGAACGTGTTAGCTATGTTTTCCAGTTTTCCCCGATATACGGGGGTTTTCTGCATGCGTCCTCTCGTAGGGAATAACTGCAGTGAGTCCGCTCTTCTATCTTCGTTGCGCAGGGGCCATTCTCCCTATGTTTTCCTCCGCTTGTACTGTGGAAGGTCGTTGTCCTTGCCAGTCGCAGCTCTTGGGCGCTTCTGGCGGTCCCAGGGCCTTACTTATGTCTCACCGATAGCCTTCAGGTGCTCCGATGTCTTGTGCTGGAGGCCATCAAAGGAGTCGACGGCGCGGTTCCGGATTATTTCCTCGATCGCGCTTGTGTCTGCTTTGGCTAGGAATGTGGTGGAGTTCACGCCACTGGCTCCAGGAAAAATGAATCGCAGCGTCTGAATCTGGAACACTTCGAGTCTGCGAAGTTGGGTCGCGTTGATCCTTCCGCTCCAGGCCGGGCAGGCGTAAGCGTTGGAGGGGAGGAAGATCGCCTTGTAGAGGTGAAGCCGTAGTTTTTCCGAGGCCAGCTTATGTCGCAGGATTGGAGCAAGCGAGAATCGGGCTGCGTTGGCTTTCCTGATGATGTTTCCCGTGTTATGGTGGAAATTCAGTTTCTTATCCAGGATGACGCCCTGATAGGTCGCCTTGTCCTTGAAGCCGACAGACGTTCCCTCAACCAAGAGGTCGGTCGGCGTTGGATCTGTTTCTCGGTGATGAAACACCGCCGCTTGGGTTTTTGCGGCATTCAGCTGGATCCGCCATATCCGGTACCAGGCCGTCATCTTGTCAGGGGCTCGCTGTAGGTAGTTCTTGACCTGCTCGAGTAGGTTGTAGCGCGCCAAGATTGCAGCATCGTCAGCCTAGAGGGCTGTGATCGTGTTCCATCACAGATACCTTGGAAAGTCAGCGGTGAATATATTGAAGAGGACCGGTCCCAGAACAGATCCCTGCGGGACGCCGGCCTCAATCGTCCTTACTCCAGAGTGGGCGGTCTTCCATATCACACGGAAAGTCCGTCCGTGCAGGTAAGATCTGAGCAGCCTCGGTTGCCAGCCGGGGAAGTTCCATTCTTGGAGTTTCTGAAGGAGTCCCGTATGCCAGACGCGGTCAAAAGCGTTTGAGATATGGTAAAAGGCCGCGACCGTGTATACCTTCAGGTTGAAGGACTCTGCGATGAAGTCGCACATCCTCACCAGTTGATGCGTGGTGGAGTGCTCCGCCCTGAATCCGTGTTGCTCCGGGGGTAGAATGGAGCGGTGTTCGGTATGGTGCAGGATGTGCGGAAGGATCAGTCTCTCGAGGGCCTTTCCTAGACCGCACAGCAGAGAGATGGGCCGGTAGGAGTCAGGACTGGACGGGGCCTTTCCGGGCTTGGGAAGGCATATCACCGTGGCATTCTTCCAGGCCAATGGGAAGTGCCTCAGTTTCAAGGAGGCATTTGAGATGGTGGTTAACAATTCCCCCCGTTAGAAGGGGCAGCTGCTTCAGGACTTCGTTGGGAAGGTTGTCAGGGCCCGCCGCTTTCCGAAGTGGGAGAGCTCTGATGTCTTTGATGGAGAATGCCGGCGTGTCCTCCTCGTCGTTATCTGGATCCAGTAGCTCATCTGGCCCGTCTATGGTGGTGTACGGGTCAGGAGGATTCAGCCAGAAGGAGGATTCAAGATGATCCACCAAGAATTCTTCCTTCTCCAACATGCTGCAAGCTGGTCCGCCAGGTTTGATGAGCGGTGGGTCGCGTGCAAGGGGGGCCCGCAGGGCGCGCGCCATTTGCCAGACGGATCTGTTATGGAGGTGCAGGTCACTGATCCTGTTGTCCCAATTGTTCTTCTTGAAGCGGAAGACTTTGTCTCGAATGTCGCGCTGCATCGCGTTCAGCCGTCGCTTCAGCTCTGGGGTCCCAAGTCGTTGAAATTGCCGCCTGAGTCTGTTTTTTGATCGAATGTCGTTCAGGATCGAGGGCGGTAGGTCCAAGTGGCCCGGGGGCCTGAAGGCTTGATAGTAGATGCCTCCAGGGATGTGTCTATTTTGGCAGTGAGACTGTCCACAGCGCAGTCGATGTCAGCAGTCGTCTCAATGGGTGTTGGTGACTCGGGGATGGAATCCGCAAGAACTTTACGGAACTTTTCCCAGTCGGCCGAGCGCAGATCTTGAAAGCTACTTGACGAGGTTGTTCGCATCTGGCAGCCCAGGTGGACAATCACGGGATTGTGATCACTCGTCAGGCATGGCAGACTGTAAAGGTTAACTGAGGTCGAAATATCGCGGAAGAGAAGGATGTCTAGGACGTCGCTGTCTCCTGTGTGATTGTATCTGGTGGGCTCTTTGGGACCTGCAAACTATATGCCGCTATCATCCGCCCAGGAGTGGAGGAGGCGTCCTTTAAGGTTGGTGATTTTGGAGAACCAGGAGGCGTCCTTGCTGTTGAAATCTCCTCCCGCCAGGACTGGACCATCCCAGGTAAACATCCAGTCAAAATCCTCTCGGCGGAAGGCTGCTCCGGGTGGAAGGTAGCAGGAGGCGATCCGCAATTTTCCCTTTGGGGTCTTTGTCTCTATCCTGATCGCCTCTAGTGACGACATCGGGGGCAGCAGTAGTTCATGCGCGTCGAGATCTTTGCGTACAAGGATTGCGACACCACCAGCTGCTTGCGCAGAGAGGGTGTCACTGTCTTTCCGGTGGACTCTGAAGCAGGGGACGAACCATCTTCTTCCAGCACGAAGATTGATCTCCGAAATCAGAGCAATGAAGATGTCCCGTTTCTGGAGGAAGTGAAGAAGCTCCCGAGTCTTCATTGCAATGTTCCCGTTGGCGTTCCATTGGGCCAGGGTGAGTCCGTTGATCCTAGAGGTGAGCCTCTTGCCCATGGTGGAGTTTTTGAACCAGTTTCTCCAACACTTGGGTCATGACGCCCAACTGCTGCTGGAGGGCAATTGTCACGGTGACCAGGGTGGATAGTAGCGTTGCTAGTGCTGGATCTTAGGAGGGCCCAGCATCTGTGAACTTGTGGTGTGGTGTCATTGGGAACCAGCTTGTTGGACCGTACTTCTTCCCGCAACGACTGACAAATGCCATTTATGCTGATTTTTTGGAAAATGAAATGCCGGGTCTCTTAGAAGAATTTCCTATGCAAACATGATTTCAGATGTACTACCAGCATAACGGGGCACCCCTCCATTTTTGTAGGAACGCTACGCTGTATCTTAAGAAGAAGTTCTCTAACCGATTGATTGGTCGAAGCGGTGCGCAGGATTGGTCAACTAGGTCTTCGGGTCTCACTCTGTTGGATTTTCATGTGTGGGGGCAAATGAAAAACATTGTGTATGAAGCCAAAGTGAGCACAAGGGAAAACTTAGCGAATTTTTTGATGCTGCGAGGCGCGTTAATAACGCTCCAGTTCTTCATGATGTTTCGAGTTCCTTACTCAAACGGGTCAGATTGTGTGTCCAAGCTGAAGGAGGCCATTTTAAACAATTGTTACAATGGATTAAGTTTCATTGTAAACTAATGATTATTTAAATAATACATTTTTAACAATTAACAATGTATACGAATAATTATTTTAACAATGCATTTGTCAGCCTTTAAGTTGTACAAATCAATGTACGAGATAATTTCAATTGCCCGTAGCTCAGTAACAATTGATAATCGGACCCGTGTTTATATGATATTTTTTACTCAAAATCACTTAAGGAATAAGATCCCCAAGTTATGACATAAAGTCGCCGGACACTCTGCATATATATAATAACTAGGATGAGCATACGTCCAGGTTTATCCGTGACAGTCCCGGATTTTACATATCCCAGCGTTACGTCCGGTTTATTATTTGTCCCGGTTAAAAATTCTTTTTATTTTTTATTTCATAAATATGAAATATATAAATCACAGTTAACCAGTTATATGTTATTACACATGTAATCCATTTATTAGGAATTAAAATCTCTTCTTTCAATTAAGTTTTAATAAGTACAATCCATATAGGTGCGATGTGTGCAGCGCACTCCGACAACCGAGTGCACACAAGGCACATTTAGCAATACGAGTTTCGAACCAATTATTTATGTTTCAGATCATTACTATTTACTTTCACGTGATAATTTTGTTCAAAACATTATATTTAACTCTTATCACGCCATAATATTTCCTGAATGTTGCCAGCTACGGATTTAACCACGGCTACAAGTGATACGCAACGTGGCCTTACCTATATGCTCTGGTGAACCGAAATACATTTTTCTGGAAATTTTCTAAGAACTTGGAGTGCGTTTGATAGCCTGAAAAATACGGTAAATATGAATAAAATATTTGTTCCTATCTATATTCTGATCAATTCTGTAATTACTGTAATTACTTAGAATTTGATAAAATATGTGCTACACTGTCAAGAAAATCATAGCAAAGATACGCAGAATTTATGTAGTTGGCATGTAAGAGACAAAAAAAACTAAAGATCTTATGTTGTCTCGGTTTTTCTAACTCAGAATCTGGTCACCCTCACTATAACAGCACTAACGTGTGTTACAGAAACTATTTCTTATTTCCGTATGAGCTAGAATGCTGATTAATTTCAGACTGATTATCCATGACGTATAAACAAAGGAAAAAATTCAAAAAACGGGAAGTTTTTAAGTTTAAGTGCCTAAAAAAATTAAAAATTCCAAAAAATCCCGTAAGACTAACATTGGAGTATTGTTGCTGCCAAGCACGTTTCTAAAGAGGACTTTCAGATGCAATTTGGCGTTCAAATTTGGTATGTACGCTGTAGATCACGAGGTAAATAATTCGCGAAGGGTCAGTCCGATTTCGACTACACTTTAATTATAATACTCGGCATGAGGTTCTGCATGTGGCAGATATGCAGGTATCTAACATAAGTAGCTGGGTTCGATGCCAGTAAAGTTTCCATTCTTCATTTGAATTACGCGTAAAAGAGTGTAAAACATTTTTCGTTTACTTTTTAAAATTACTTATAATTGTCCTAGAAATCAAAAACTTGCACCATAGTACGTGCAAAAGAGCGAAAATTTATATTGCTATCGAAGATTCTCGAATATTATTTGAATTGAATCATAAAATTATTTTGTAGACGAATATTTTAGTTTTAAGTGAATAAAATATTTCTTTGGCAAGAGCAACTAGCACTGTTGCCGTACCCATAAAACAATAAAGGACTGTATTAGGAAAACGGAGGAAGACAGGAGTGTGGGGAAAAGAAAGAGGGAATGATAGAATGAAGAAGAGAGAGAGAGAGAAGAGAGGGAGAGAGTGAATGAGGGGAAGTGGAAGTATGGGATGGTTTGATGAGAGGGAGAGAGGGGTATATAGGGAGAAAGGGGTATATAGGGAGAGAGGGGAATGGGAGGAAGGGAGAGAGAAACCCAAAAATACGTTTAAATATAATTTTCTACCTTAAATATATGCCGAAAAGGGGAGGTTCAGGGTTGCAAACGCGCAGCAGACGAATTCGGCTAGCGGAGCGAGGCACGGGGATTACGCTCATAGCGCGTAGGGGCTGAGCCCCTATTATAATATAACCGCACTAATGTGTGTTACACAAACTATTTCTTACTACCGTATGAGCTAAAATGCTGAAAAATTCAGACTGATTATTCATGATGTACAGAGGGAAAATTGAGTAAACGGTAATTTTTTAAGTTCAAGAGCCAAAAAAACTCTTATTCAAGAAATTGCCATAAAATTCACATTGGACGTTTGTTGCCAACGTGTCCGCTTTGAAAGAGCATTTAGCGCTTGCACTCACGTGGGAATTACGGTAATTAATCTAAAACATTGACATTCTCATAATTAAGCACCGAATTATATCCTTAATTATCTGTAGGATTGGTAGGATTCGACGTTAATTTTTTAATCAGCCATTAAAAATGACGTTTATTTACTCGAGTGATTTTCGACGAATATCGACGCTTCAAATTGCTACTTAAATATAGGGCTGGCGGTTTTCGACCTTTCAATTCGATAATATAAATTTACTTTTTACATGGAAATTCTAAGTAAAATTTACATTTATTTTACAATACTCAAGTTATTATTTAAATTTCTGTATTATATAAATTCTTGAAAATAAGTTCTTCGACAATTGAATCGTTTTGACCCTACACGACTCTACTATTCTCTTTCAACAAAGTAAAAAGTGAATTTAAATCGTTAATTTGATCTTTTACTTATTAATTCGTAACATTACAACACGGAAAGTACATTTGAACCGACCAGGAAATTTCCCGGGCGTTTTTTGGGACTAAGTGTACTAAGGGAGTTTAAATGCAGTAAACAACGTTTTAATGCGACATACACCCTGGGACCATTTATCCGACTAGCCAGTATCCGGAAGTTCCGAAAACCAATAAAGTGAAATATTTGAAAAGCTTATTATATTCTCGGTATTTTTGCTCACAATAACTTTTATATTAACTTAGTCATGTATATATATACAGAGCCGTGGTGAGGACGGCAACCGGGTCACAACTTTGTAAGGGGCCAAATGGAAATTTTATTATACACTTTTTTATAGATGACTGAAAGAAAGAGACAATGCTCGCTGAGAGCCCTGATTCGTTATTGTTAGCTTTGGCGTCTCAATATCGTTTCTTTGCACTTTACGTGCTTTTTAGTTTACGCGCTAACCGCTCGTAACTGTGGCGCTTATGCTCTTTGCAGAATCAACGGTTCCGGGTTCGTTATCCGCTTCGTTCGGTCGTCGGCAAGGCAGGAGAAGGCTAACTTGTCTCTTCTGCTCACCTGTTCTTGTCTCCAACCGGTACGGTGGAGCCTGGTCTTCTGAGTCCAGTCTCCGGTATTTTTCTTGGCCCTGAAAAGGGCCCAGAACATTTTCTCCATAAAGAGGATAATCCCTTCCATGGAAAATGACCCGAAAGGGTCTGTTCAGACGGCTGCCCTTGCAGAAGGGAGCCTCCAAATTGAGCCCGCTCGTCTTCGGTCGTCGTCGCTGTCTAACGACTCTTCCTTCGGGAGAATTACCCCGGCGGAATATAGGGAGATGTGCGCCAAGAAGGCACCGAATGCTGCTGCCACGGTTGTCGTCGAAGCCCTCCCTTCTACTTCGGTCCAGGGCCAGTTGTCTAAAGCCACGGTAGGTGCCAGCGAGGTCACACCCGCGGCAGTACTCCAACCAAGGCCCACCAAAGAGTACGCCTCTAACGAAGGCAAATCCGTTGCTTCGACGTCCCGGGAGGGTATCCTGCTCCCCCCCTACAGTCGCTCGAAACTCGCAGCCGCCGCCATTTGTGCCGGCAACACCGGCCCTGTTCAGGGCCAACAGTCCGCCGTTGCTCTGGTCGAGTGTATGAACTCGACGGACGGAGTTCTCGGCAAACGTAAGATGACCAAGGGACAAGCGCCTGCCCCCACGACTGCCTCTTTGGCAGACCGGTCCGCCCCCATGGACGAGGATGGTATGTTCACGCCCGTAACGAAACGGAGAGCCAAGAGGCAGAAGCCTTCCCGTTCCCCCGCAGGAAGGGGAAATAAGACTGCTCCGGAGGGACAAGGTCCAGATAAGGGCGCTCGGAAGAGGGCCCGCGTTTCACCGATCACGGTGTACGGGATCCTCTCCCACAAAACAATTGCCGCTGAGCTCAGCAAAGTTTTCGGCGAAGAGTTCGAGCTGGAGGTCCACAGGGCGGCGACGAAAGTACTGGACTAAGCAGGGATCCAGTACCACACCCAGCTTCTGCAGGCGGTCCAGAAGACGCGCTTGCTCATTAAGAACGTCGGGAAGGGCTACTATTTCGAGGACATCCCAGCGGGTCTGTCGGCCAAGGGCTACATAGTCAGTGGCGTCCGGCAGATGACTGCGATGGTGGGGGGGGGGGGGAGCGAATCCCAATCGAGAGATTCGTAACCAAGCTGGAGAGGACTCTAAGGGCCCCTCCAGCCTCGGCTATCAACAAATTGAGTCACTGCTCGGTGAAAATCGAGCGGTACCGAGGAAACAGGGGGCCGTTAATTTGCTTTAACTGCTAGAGGTTCGACCACGTGAAGCTCGCCTGCAGGTGCGACAGGCGTTGTTTCAGGTGCGCCGGTCCCCACAAGGGGGACGACTGCCCTAAGCCGATCTCTGAGCCTGCATTTTGCGCTAACTGCGAGGGCGACCATCCTGCCTCGCACCAAGAATGCCCTGCATTCCTGGTAGCTTACTCGAGGTACGAAGAGGGGCAGCAGAAGTCGGTGCTGGGAAAGGCATCGAAGACTGCACCGCTCCACCTCAAACTGAAGGCCGCCTCCTCGGCAAAAGTGGACGTCTCCCGTCCTTATGCCGCGGTGGCTGGGGGCACTGCTACGCCGACTCTTCCGGCTAGTGCCCCATGACCGGCTTAGCAGCCAGGTGCTGAGCCGGTTAAGCAGGCTCCCGCCCCAACCGCGCCTAATTCTGGTCCAGTTCACAGACGGGAGAAGACGGAACATAGGAAGCCCTCGGCCTCCGCCCTCCGGAAGGAGTGGCGCAGGGTGGCCAAAAAAAACAGCAGGCGAAGCCCACTGAGGCTGTAGCAGCGGAGAGCGTGGCTCCGCCGCGGCTCATCTGGCAGTTAACAAGGCCGTGCCAGAGCCTGAAAAGCGGGTGGTCGCGAGTCGGCCATTCGAATCTGACAAAGTGGCCCCTTCCAAGGGCCCCGAATCTTCGGCCAAGACTAGCAAGCCGCAGAGAAATGCGCGAAAGAAGGTTCGGTCCGAAGAGGACCCCGACGTCTGGCGAACGGTGGCAATGATATGTGGGGCGCTGAGGAAGTACATCTCCTCGATGTCCGGCCAGCTCCTCCTCTCTCTCCTGGAGGAGTTGGTCAAGGAGCGCATCCCTGCCCCCAACAATGGTGACTAGAGGATGCAGCGTCCTTGTGCAATGGAACGCCCGAGGTGTCAAGGAAAAGACGGAAGAACTTCGGGCGTTCCTACAAGAGAAGCACGCCATCGTCGCCGCCGTTAACGAGACGCACCTCCTCCCGGAGGACGCGTGGAAGATCCCTGCGATGGGCGATTTATCGTGCAGACAGGGACGGCCAGCCCGCCGGTGAGGCGGGGCGCGGCGGCTCGGCACTGCTCGTTCATCGTTCCGTGGAACATCGCCCGTATCCGGCGCGAAACTACGGGTGTATCAGCGGACATCAGGACCTGTACCGGATGGATCAGGGTGTCCTCGGTGTATTATCCGCCTGAGAGGGCGTGGGATCCGGATGAGGTCTTGAATGTCGTCGGGAATGGCTGCCCCTCGATCGCACTTGGGGACTTGAATGCCAAGCACACCAATTGGCATTCCCGAGTCCCCAATCCGAGGGGCCTGCGGGTTAAAGATATTGCCGATGAAGACAGGCTCACGCCAACCGAGCCCACATATCTTCCGTCACGGGATTTTCTCGATGTTCTGTCATCAACAACGTCAGGGCGTCCCTTAGCATGCATTCCGTCTGCGATATGTCCTCTGACCATAACCCGACCCTGCTACTTCTGGGGAACTGGCCAGTGCGAGTACCACCTTTGCAGCGTCTGGAACTAGCTCGTGCCGACCGGCAGCACTTCCGCGAGTTTATTGCGGAAAGGCTGCCGGTCGACCCAACACCGCCCAGGACGTGCGGGGAGGCAGACCGCATGGTCGACCTTCTCACCATCACCGTCCAGCAGGCCATGGACGCTGCGATTCTGAAGGTGGTCGTAGCCGGGGGTATACGTTTTTCTTTGCCTCGTGTCGTCAAACAGACGATCACATTGCGCAACAGCGTGCGGCAGAGGTGGGAGCGCCACCGTTCGTTGAACCTCAGGATCCGGTTGGACTCCCTTAACAGGACGGTCCGGGACATGTTGCAAGACGTGCGCTCGGACCCTTGGTTACTCCATCTTCCCACGCTTTCCCTGGAGGACCAGTCCATCTGGAAAACCTGTAGGAGGCTTTGCGTTGCCCAGCGGCGGGAACCCTGAACATCCAGGGGGACTCCGGGTGAGAAATTCGGGTTGATGACTGAATTACTGGAGGGGGTATTCTGCCCAAACTCGGCCTCAGCAGAGTCGGACGAGGTCGCTCAAGAACTCGGGACGCTTGACCGCGGCCCCTTGTTTGGTGCTGCGTAGCTCCCTCACATTGTGCGAGATCGTTGCAGTGATCCGTCGACTTGGACTGAGGAGCGCTCCCGGGGATGATGCCACCCGCAACATCGTCCTGCGACAGCTTCCTGTCGCAGCAGTAGAATTCCTGGCCACCGTTTACAACGGTTGTGTAGGGATACCGTATTTTCCGTCTCCTTGGAATAGGGCAAATACCATCTGTCTCAAGAAGAAGCCGGGGACGGAGGTTGTTTCCGGAGACATCCGGCCAATCTCTCTCCTAGCGAGCTTAGGGAAGATTTTTGAGCGCCTTTTCCGGAAGCCACTGCAGGATATTCTCCGGGAGAAGAACGTTCTCCCCGATGAGCAGTTTGGCTTTCGGAAAGGGCACCCAGCAACTGGGTAGGGTCACCCACTTTATCACTGACGTCTTCAACAGGAACCACGCTCGCAGGGGCCGTCTTCGACATTTCGAGGGTTTTTGACCGCGTGTGGCATCCAGCCTCCTGTTGAAGTTACATTGACTCCAGTTTCCTGCGTGGATAGTGCGGCTCATTGATTCATACCTACAGGGCAGGACGTTCAGGGTGTTCTGGCTCCAGGTCGGATCGGGACGGCCGCGAATCTGCGCCGGCGTCCCGCAGTGAACCGTTCTGGGGCCAATACTTTTCAATATCTTCACCCGAGACCCACCTCGGGATCTTGGGTGGAACACTACTCTTGCCCTGTACGCGGATGATGCGGCGCTCCTGTCCCGCTCTTCCAGAAAGTACGCGGCCGTGGAAACGCTGCAGTGCGTCGTCGACGAACTGGTGTCCTGGTATCGTCGATGGCGCATTACAGTTAACCCAGCTAAGACCAAGGCCGTCGTCTTCCACCCTGGAAGAGGAGCGCCGCCTGGAGTCGATCTATTAGTGATGGGTGGGGAGGGGTTATTCCCTGGAGCCCAGAGATAACTTACCTGGGAGTGGTGCTTGACAGGAGGCTTCTCTGGAAGCCTCAGGTTGAGCGCGTCCGCCACAAGGCACTCGGGGCGCTGTCGAGACTTCGTCCGATCCTGCGCCCGAGTATTTTGTCGGCTGACACCAAGAGATGCCTCTATCTGAGCTTCGTGATTCCCATCCTTACTAACGCAGCACCGGTCTGGTCTGGAGTGCCCACGAATATCCATCTATTTGATGTCATTTTTCCTTAGCGTCCATGTTTCTGCCCCATACAATGCTATACTCCATACGTAGCATTTTATCAACTTCTTGCGGTTATCGTCCCTTATATTCCCTGTAAGTAGTTGTTTCTTTCTCCTGAAAGCCGCTTTTGCTTTTCCTATTCTAGTTCTGATCTCATCCGTGCATTTTGCTTCTCGTGTTATGATGCTTCAAAGGTATTTATATTCTGAAACTTGTGCTAAAGGATTTCCCCATATACTTATATTAAGATTCTCTTCTTTACCCGATATTCGAATGACCTTGCATTTTTCTGTATTTATTTCCATGCCATATTTTCTACCTCTTATCACTAGTCTATTTATCATTTTTTGTAGCTCCTCTACTTTTCTTGCTAGAAGTACTTGATCATCTGCGTATTTTACTGTTCTTATAATCCTTCCTCCAATTTTGAAATCTCCTGTGCCTTCTAAAGCTTCTTGCATTAGACTTTCTCCATATATATTGAATATGGTTGGCGATAGGCAGCAGCTTTGTCTTACTCCTCTACCTATATTTATTCCGCAGGAGTCCACATTCTCAAACCTGACCTTTACAACTTGATTCACATATAGATTCCTAATCGGTCTCCTGTCTTTCCAGTCTACACCTATATCCTTTAATATCTTCATCAACTTTACCCAATTTACTCTATCAAAGGCCTTCTGCCAGTCTACGAAACATGCGCAGATATCTTGACTGTACTCCATTGCCCTTTCTGATATGATTCTAACTACTCCTATAGCATCTCTAGTTCCTCTTCCTTTTCTGAAACCGAATTGATCTTCCCCTGTTATTTCTTCTGCCTTTTTCTCCAGCCTTTTATTAAGAATCCTCGCGATGATCTTCGATGCGTGTGACAGAAGGCTTATCGTTCTGTAATATTTACACTGCATTGCATTTGGCTTCTTCTTTAGAAGGATCATTGTTACTTCTAGGAAATCCTGAGGCAACTCTCCCGTGTCGTAACTCTTATTAATTAATTTCGTGATCGCTTTTAGTCCTTCTGATCCTATGACTTTAATTATCTCAGCCGGTATTCCATCGCTGCCCGTGGCTTTCCCCTTCTTTAGTTCCACTATCGCCTTTTCTACTTCGGTCTCCAAAATACTTGCTCCTAAGTTGTCTTCTTCAATGTTTTCCTCATTTTCCAGTTCTATTTTTGGCTCTTCTGCCTGTTTGCTGTATAATTCCTTAATGTATTCTTCCCATACCTGTGCTACATCCATTGTTTCTGAGACTATCTTCCCATCCCTATTCATAATTCCAATACCATGAATTTCATTATTTTTTCTATCTTCTAACTCAAGTACTCTAAAAGGTCTAAATGGACACTTGTTTGTAAATTGGTAGTGGGGATGATCCAAAGGACAAAACTTCACCCACCAGTAGTAATAAGAACATATCAAACTTCCATTAGTCGATATATCGTTTGCCGATTCAAAATTTCCGAATCGTTTTATGGGACATCGAATACTTAAATCCTATTCGAATCGGATATCGAAGATTTTCAGGGTCCTAGTTTAGAGGTTTCTTAAGTAAAAACCCTCGTATTTCAAATTACAAAAAAAATTTCGACATTTCCAGGGAAGGGAAAGTAGTAAGTAGTAGTAATTGTAGTAGTAGTGGTTTTGATTTATTTATTATTATTTTTTTGTTTTGATTTATGAAACCAATGATAGTACCCAGTTAGGTTTACATTTGATAAAGAAATATGCCCATCAATGTTTTCCATCACGCAATTTGGCTTTGAGCCATATACCCTTTTCCGGTGTCAATATAAAAGTTCTCTTGTTGAATTTCAGCGGAACGCTTGTTTTTTCAAGACATATGTCGAATTCAAACTTGGAAATCAAAGCAGCCAATCCCAATCGAGCTTGCAGCTGAGCGAATCTTTGACCTACAAAAAAAGAGAATGAAAAAATTATACACTGCTATTCGAGCGAGATAATGAATATCGTAGTACTGATACCATCAAAATTATCATTTTTGTCGGATTAAAAAAACAATAATTTTTCCCATTCCATTTCTGCTCGTTCTTCAAGTTACATTCATTCAACGATATTATTTGTTATATTTTATTAAATAAATTTCTCTCGTGTTGACTCGGGAATAAGACTAAATTCAGTTGATTCTTAGAGAAATAAAAACGACGATAGCGGAGTATTTTCCATGTTTGAAATAATATTTTGACGCAAGTGCAACAGCGCAGGTCAACAAGAATTTTTCCATTTTATAGGAATTTCGGTACCTCTTACTACAAGGACAATAAGATACATGAACTGCTACCTACCGAGTCATCTACAATATTGCATTTTTTACTTTCTCCATATACGAAGTATGGAGAAATTATTGTTTTCATGAAAACCATCGAATTCGAGATTTCAATGGAAATACATGTTTTAAGGTCTGTTGAACCCGTTTTGACTATTTTCTCGATTGTGTCTGTGACAGGGATTTTGTGGGTGCTGTAACTCAAAACTTATTAATAACATCAACTTGAAATTATATATTTGATATTTTTATTAAAGGAAGAAGGGCAGACAAGTTTTGGTAAACATCGGTAACCCGGAAGTGGGTGTTTACCCATGTCAAATTCGTTATTTTGAAATATTTGCTTTAATATTTTATATATGTCCAAATGTACTGGAATAAACGTTATAGGAAATATTATTTTCTACAATCTTTGTATGAAACATGATCCCATATAAATCCTTGTTTAAGAGATATCTTATATTTTTAGCTGCCACTACCACGCCACCTACTGACGAGTTTTGTTAACAATTTACGCTTAGTTACGTCTTAATTAGTTAGTAACTCTCGTTTTAATTTTTTTAATTTTTGGAACTTGGTGGCTATATCAAATATCAGTCGGCTATGGTTTGAGTTTATTATTGTTCTTGGTAAAGTCTAAAATTCTCTCACAGTTTCTTAAATTACTTATTATGTAATTTATTTGGATTATTTTTAAATACTACAGATGTGAAGAAAGTCATGTTGGCCACATCAGATTTGTTGAAATATTTTCTTTTACATTTGATAAATGTAAAAACATACTGGGATGAAAGTTGTAGGTAATTTAATTTACCATAATGTATTTGCGAAACATTTTCCCATATAATGCATTGTTGAAGAGAGATTTTAATATCTAGCAAGTTAGCTGCCATTGCCCCACCACCTACCGGCGACTATTGTAAACACTTTACTCGCCTTTTTTCTGTTATATCTTTAAATTTTGCTCGCAGTTTCTTCAAATATTTATTTTCTTTTAACCTATTTGGAATTTTTAGAAATATAACAGTTATGAATAAAGCCATGCCGTGGCCACACCAGATTTTTATAAATGGCAGCTTGGTAATTTACTTAATTAGTACTTACTTGATGCGAGTCATATTAATACTTAGGGAGATTAGTGTTTTTTTCTTAAATACATCATAACTCGAAGAGAATTTAACTTTAGAATTTTTCATATAGAATATATTAATAAAAATGATGGTCTGGGATAAATGTCATGTTTTTAATAAATAAACAGATATTCAAATGTATATTAGTCGAAGTTATTGCGTAATAACAAAAAATTAATTTATAGTTCGGTACTGTAATCACTGGAAATAACCTCTTTCTCAATTAGTTTCGTAGCCTCATGCTTACCGATGCATATGCGAGGTCCTTCTCCGAAAGGAAGGTATGAAAACGGGTTCAATTGCTCTTTCTGCTGAGGAAGAAATCTGTCGGGATCAAAGTGCTTTGGATTTGGAAAGAATTTCTCGTCGTGCTGCATGGCCTGAGCCGGGATGAATATCTGCGCTCCCTTTTCAATTTTGAGATTCGTCCCAGGAATTATGTAGGGCTGTACAGTCATTCTAGATAGAAGTCCTGCTGGTGGATATATCCGCAGAGCCTCTGGTTTTGTAGAAATAAAATACATCAATTGTATATACGTCGTTCGTAATTACATTTTTTAGTAAATATGTAACAATACATGTTGTTCTTCTACCACGTGCCAAAAACTAGCAATAAATATATAAATTTCAACAGGATCATGTTTAATATTTTTAATATCAACAGAATATTGGTTGATGAGCAGAAGAATGAAAGGTTTAGTTGTGATAAATTGATAGTCCGAGACCAAGACCCACCGTTCAATACACGATCCAAAAGATGCATCCTTTTCAGTCCGTCGTACGTTATGTTTCCGCCGTGTTCTTCCATCACCTTGTCCACTTCTCCTCTGAGTTTCTTCTGAATGGCTTTTCCGTGATTGGACTTTGAGAGTTCAAAGAGAGTTAAACTCAAAAGGGAAGAGGTCGTCTCGAATCCAGCGGAGAAGAACTGCATGACTTGAGCGGTGAGGTCATCAAGACTGACGTTCGCCCAAGACGGCTCCGCTAAAAAGAGAATATCACCCAGTGGTTTTACTTCCGAACTTTGTCAATCGATGTAAGTTCTCTTTGGTTTTTGATTGTACTTTGAGTGTTCAAAGAGTGTAATACTCAAAAGGGAAGAGGTCTCGTCTCCAAAGGAGAAGAACAGCATGACCTGAGAAGCGACGTCATCGAGACCTACGTTTGTCCAAGAGGGTTCACCTTAAAAAAAAAACTCGACCACTTTCAGTTATAAATCACTTGCTAAAGTATCCGGCGTTGGCTGGATAAATCCAATGTACTTAATTTATGGCAAAATCATCAAAAAGAATTTTTTGGGGAAAGGTACATTTGTCACAAAAAGGATTATAACTAATAATATATAAATATATAAAATATATAAAAATATATAAATTAGATAAAAAGACAAAAGTTCAAGTATGTATTTTATCTACATCGGTTGGAAGCAGTGCTAAAAAAGCAATTAAAAGCTACTCGACACTTGAAAAATCCTCTCGTCCAGAATTCATTTCGTTAGGTTAAAACTACTCGCCACTGTCCTTTTACCTTGCACTCGGCGAGTGGGCGAGCGTATTTCTGCAGCAGCAGTTGGAAGGAAGACAATTTGGTGATAAAATTAAAAAAACCATATTTTCCTCTCCCTTTGTTCTATACAATCTTTAAGGTCCCAATAAAAATATATGGTGCAATATGCATTGCACACACTTTCTCATATACGTACATATATCCGTTTGGTGGACTGCTTACGCTTATAAAAATAAACGTTTATAAATCAATGTTAGCCGTAGTTTAGCGTATATTTTAATGCCACTGAACGATATATAGTATTTTTTTGGGACATATGGCGTACAATTAGTATTTCATGTAACATAAGGCTATACGATTCCATAGATTTACTGAAAATCCTTATAGGCATTTTTGAGTAAAACGAATTTTGTTTCAAAATATCCGAGAATAAAGTACCCGTAATTGTTGCGCAATATTGTTCGTTTCTTCAGAGTGGCTATTATGAAAGATATTATCCACAAATATGATACAGCATTCAATTTATTTTAACCGTCTATACTGTAGTAAGATTTTGAGTGGATCGCGGATAAGACGTTAAGTCATAGGACTTAGGTAAGATAGCTTGGTGTACATTGTTATGTCACTGGACGTCATATAATGATTTTCAGTGATATATGGCTTACGTAGTAAAATTTTTGACATTAGGCTCTAGCATTGGATTGATTTAAATCAAATTTCCTGTAGCCATGTTTGGGTAAATCAAATTTTACTAAAAATCGCCAAGAATAAACTACCCTTTATTTTTGTCAATATAATTTTTATCAGAAAAGCATCTGCAAAAGATAATTACATTAATATGAGATATCATTCGATTTTATTTACGCGTTTGGGCTCTAGAACCGCGAACAGACAGACGGCATGGCGAAAACAACTTTTATGGACTAAGAGACACCTAAAACGTGTATTTTCTTCAAAATCTCCAAGTCCATTTTTTCACGATTTCAACACTTTATATACTACGTAGGTATAAGAGAAAGTAAATTCATAAATGGAAATTAGAGAATATCCCAAGACTGCTTCACACGGAAATCGCATAAACGAAGAAAAAATTACTCTGGTAGTCAGTTTTGACATATTCGACGGCCGTCGTGAGCTCAAAAAGACATCGATTTTTCGAGTTCAAAGTAAAGTAGCGTATCGATTTGATGCCTCTTCTAAAATCGAGTGTATGAATACAAAGATATGTTTTTCAGGTGCATTTTGGTCCAAATTTAAAGTTTCTTCAATTATTATAATGAGTTTAAAAATGCATGGGTAAAATAATGTACAGTCATTTTTATGCTATTCTTAAAGGAAGAAAATAGACTCCTGGAAACGAGCTCGGGACCTTGGAATCGCATGCAAACAAAGCTTTAAACCGTCCCTTATATGAAAGTAGATTCCATACAAAATTTGTTTTCACTGGCGATGTCTGAATGCATAGAGGGCAGAAACACTCTTCTATATCTATTAGATTGATTGCGACTAAGTCGTTGCTTAGTTTTATTTTACTGTACTTCCGATTATCTAAACCAGAGATCTCAAACCCTTGAGCTGAATTCGGCCCTCCAGTTAAATATACGTGCAGTCCTCTTATTACTGTAATCTTGTGAATGACATAGCGTGAATAGTGAAGTAACGAGGAAATACGTAACAATAAAATATGTTTAATTATAAATTATATAATATTTTGCCTCTAATTAAAATATACGCAAATTAGAGCAGTGTGCTTTTAATTTTGAGCAAAATGCTTAGACACATTATTATGCCGTGCGTCCCACCATTTGTTTCCAAATTTTCACATGTAGCCAGGCCCCTATTTAACTACCATTCTATTTCAATGTGAGAACTATATAAATTGTTACTTTTTTCAACGCTCCCTCTCTCACTTAGCCGATTATTATTTTCTTATAAGGAAATTGAAATATCGGTTTAAAAATTCCGATTCTAAAAATAAATACTTCTAAGAATGATCTGTATAAATATTCCAGTTAAATAAAATATTCAGCATCTGATGATTATGCCTCGAGTTATTTACTGCTGAAATGTATGCGTTGAGTAACTTTTAATGAAATAAACGCGATACCTACATAACAAATAGCAACGATAAGGTAGGTGTTTTAGCTATAATTTATAATTCATGCTGTTACTCATGAATAGAAGTAATAACGATTATGACGACTAACTGAAATGTACTTGTCATTTTTTGTAAAAGCAAACCAAACCAGGTCTAACGTAGATTGGTTTCTCAAAGTTCAGGTCCCGAATCGATCACTTATAATGACAGGAAATGTTTCAGTATGTGCTAGTCATTCCAAGGAATTCTCCTACCATAAATATCACGTGCAATTCATAGTTTATCTATCAGTGATAGAGAAAACTTGGAAAACAAATTAATAGCGGTATAAAATATTAAAAGCAATGTCAAAATCTTTTTCTGACATTATATTTTGCATGTGTTTTTTAAATATACGAATTTGATAACTATTACTGTTTATACGCTAATATGTATGGGTCAACTGCCCATTGCTGAAGAGTAGTCGAGTCACTCGTCTATGCCAAACTGAGTTCGGTAATACTTGTCTCCATGGCAATAACCCGATAAAATGCAATCTAAACCGCAAAAAAGGCTAGATGTTAGTAGAAATTCAATAAAATATGACCTATTATAAAAATTCGGTGAAATGACTTAGAATTTACCTTTTTTCCATTAATAACATTACAAACCTTGCTCCGACGTCAGACTTTTAATATGTTTAAATGTTTTAATTAATCATATCTGCACGATGGATTTGAGACTTCCTATGTAAAACAAATAGGAAAAAACGTCCCTGGAATTGAACCCGAGACTTCAATCTTCGCAAAATATAATATAGACCGGATGGGGTCTCCATCTGCACCAGCCTCATTTCAAGTTCCATGAAAATCGATCAATTATTGCATAATCTGTTAGTTGGAGACACAGACAGACACGACCATTTCATAAGGCTGTTTCCTTTGGAAACCCGCCTAAAAATCACTTATACAAGCATAAAATATATCAACTAGCAAATTTTATAAACTTAATACACATGCAGAAAAAATGATCAATTGGTTCATATAAATTACAAGAATAAAATAAAGAATCAAACCATTTTTACTTTCTCCGTACGTAGTATAGGGGAAAGTAGTGTTTTCATGAAAAAATCCACTCGGAGATTTCAATTTCTCGGTTATGTCTCTGTGCGTGTGTGGGGTTGGGTTGGGTGTGTGCGTGTGCGCGTGCGCGTGTGGGCATGGGGGCGTGTGTGCGTGTGAGTGAGTGTGTGTATGTGATAGCTGTTTTGTGGGTGATCTAACTCCTAAACTATTAATCAGGTCATCGCGAAATTTTATAGTTAACAGTTTTATAAATGTCGCAAGAACTGATTAGTTTTTGGTGAAAATCGGTCAACCGGAAGTGGGTGTTTACTCTTGTCACATTCGTTGTTTTGAAATAATTCAGATTTGGAGAAGGTCATGTGGTGGCTACATCAGATTTTTACAGTCACAAGATACATAGTTATTCCTCAAAACGGAACTAACCTGTAACCTTCCCGTCCTCTTGTTTTCCACCGTCGAGATGCGCAATTTCGTCATCGTCAGTGTTCTGCTTAAGATCCCTCGAGTGAAGTCCCCGCTTTTTAAGCAAAACCAAGTGATGGATAAAGTCTCCGTATCCTTTCGCTTCCCCTTCTCCCTTTTCGATGGCGGCCTCCCTCCTTTCCACCATGTCTTTGACGAAATTTCGGAAGAACATAGACGATTGGTCGTCCGTGAATTTCAGTCCCAGTTTTTTAAGTAGTTTCGGAGAAATAAGAAGTATCTTTGGAATAAATGGTAGATTTCGAGAAATGAATCTCACATTTTAGTCAATTTTCTCTGCATATAAAATTCTTAAATTAACTTAAAATAATTTTCTCTGCTTACAAATATACATTAAAACTTCTCATTATTTAGACGAACGGATTAGATGGGACTGTGTATCTTGGGGATTATAAAGTGTATCGTACCGCCACTAGGATGCTTCTTTTCCATGTAGGTTTGAAATTCAACTTTCCCATTTTCCGGAATTCAGATGTCTCCGGATTCTGCAGGGCATCGCAGCGTATTCCGAAAGCGCAAGTAGCAATGACGTCTGTGGTAAAGCAGGCCATGTATTCCTATGGTAAAAAATGTTATTCTTTTCTGCAATATATAAAACTACATCAAAGAGTAAATAAACTTTCACTATATTACGCACTTAATTAACACAAGCGGAAAAAATGTATAATTTATCAAAATATAACGGTAAAGGAATGTAAGTTGAGATGTATATAATTTAGTAAGGAGTAATATTGAAATTTGTAAATCTATAAAAACTAACCTTAGCAAAGAATGTTATGCTTTCTCCATTATTTTAAAGTTGTAGCACTTCTAAAAGTCACTTAATATTTTTCTAGTTGTTTAAATTTTAAACATTTTTAACGGCCGCCGCAATATATTTATGGAAATATTCTAATGTTGACATGTGCTAATGCACTACTCTGTAAACAACTTGAAAATTTCCGCTTCCTAGCTCATCCCATAGTACCTAAACAGGAATCTATTTGTTTAAACTTTAAAAATTTTTAACTGCCAAACAAACTAAAATATCAAAATTTATATAATGGCTATTTCGTTTTCTTACAAATCCTACATGTAAAAAAATTTCCTCTCCCAGCACATTCGGAAATACATAAACCTCCCTGGAACCCAGAATAGTGCCGAATCTTCGTACTGCACCTGTGTCGGACCCTGTGAGACCGGAGACATGTTGGCGCCAGGTCAGTTCTCCGTGCAAGGTAACACACAAGTAAATAGCCTCGGAGGACCAAGGGGTGACTTGACCCTGCAGGGTGGCATCTGGGCAGTACCCTAAACATGACAGCAACAGTTTCGGTGGCGTTCACTGCAATGCGCCACTGCTGTACCAGGCGTGGATTTTGTCCAAGGCCGTCTGCTGATATATCACCGCCTGTTCCTCGCTAGCGGACTTGGCAAGGATGGCCGCATCATCGACGTAGAGGCAGACGATGACGTGGTGACCGTGCTCCCTGGGGAAGTCGTGGATAAAGATGTTGAATAGTACTGGGCCTAGGACCGATCCCATGGGAACACCCGTTCCAATCGAGTGAATCCCGAATCGCTCCCCTGCCCAGCACACCCAAAATTTTCTGTCCTACAGGTAGGAGCGCTGATGCGTGGTCAAGTGCTGCTGGCAAAAGCCGAATTGCTCTCCAGGGATGACATTTTAGGCAACCAAGTCCCTCAGCAGGGTTGGGAGAACATCTTCCCGAAGTTCTTGAGGAGTGAAATTGGGCGGTAATTCTCCGCGACATTCGCGGCCTTGTTGGTCTAGAGGATGACGAAGATCTTCGCCCTCTTCAATTCCTCCGGGAAGTGCCCGATTTTCAGGCAGCCATTGAAAATGGCCGCGAGGTACTCAACGGCAGCGATGGGCAGCTGCTTGATGACCAGCCCGCTGGCGACGTCATCGCCTGCGGAGCGGCAAGAGGATAGTTTCCTCATCACGGCAACGATCTCTCGAGAGCCGAACCGAGGAAGGGTCTCCTGATCTTACTCGATAAGGATATCAGCCATGGCTGAATCCACGGCTCTTTCGGAATCGACAGAGTCAGCGATGGAGATGTTCGGCTGAAAGGTGCTCTGTGATGCCCTGCAAACTCGTCCGCCTTCTCTCTGGAGGCGCAGGCGAATCCCACCGTGGTTTTAAGAGGAGGATCCCTCTTTTGGGTTGCGCGCAACCCTCTGCAAACCCCCCAGATGGAGTTGTCTGCTAGAGACACCTCAGGCAGGTGTTCTTTCCAGGCGTCTGTCTTAATCTCCTGGATTAAAGCACGGATACTCCTGTTGAAACCGTCTAGGAGCTTGCGCAGTTCCGGTGATCTGCCATCATCTCCGGAAGTTTTTTCGATAGGCCACCAACCTCCTGACCGGCCCCAGGAGCCGGTAGCAGATTAACCTGGGAGTGCACTTCCAGGAGATATTTCCCTCCATTACCGTTTATACGACGCCAGCAGCAATGGCTGCCATGGCATAAGCTTGTTCCTTGGTCGTCGGTTCATCAGGATAGCTTGGGAGGGCCAAGGCGATGGAATGGCGGAAGGCTACCAATTTGCTTTCGCAAAGTCTCTTCGCCGAAGCGGTGGAAGCCTTACCGGGAGGTTGCCGTAATGCAGGATGGTCGGCAGGTGGTCTGACGACAGCTCATTTAAGGTTTGCATGGCCATGGACACCTGGACACTGGAGGCGAGAGCAATGTCCAAGACGTCGGGAACTGGGGTGTACGTAGGGACCGTGGGCCCCAGATTAGTCTGACCTGCAACCCTTGCGTGCTGGTGGAGTTAACACCCCCTCCAGTTAAATATTCTGGAGTTACAGAATCTGTGCTTGGCATTGAAGTCGCCAAGCACAACCGTCAAAATTCCATCAGAGGAGAAGAGGTCGTAGATATTCCTCCAGCAGACGACCTGGGGCGTAATACGCTGCCACCACCCGCAGAAACCCTCTCCTCATACGGATGTCTACCGCCACTCCCTCTAGTGGAGACATTTGTGGGAGCGGGTACTCGAGTTCTGAGTGGACGAGAAGAGTGACGCCACCTCCTACGCCGGTCGCTCTGTCCTTCCTCAGCACATCCCAGACCCGTTGTGTGAAGGAGGAACCTGGGCGAGTTTGATCTCGCCTATGGCAGCAACTGAGACTCCATGGTCGTGAAGTAGTGGGAGGAGTTCGTCGGAACGCCCACGGATGCCGTTATCGTTCCATCCCACTACCAAGAATAAACCTCTCTTACGGCGTGGCTCCATTGCTGGTCTTGTTGACGGCTATATCTTCCAGCGGTGACAAGGGGAGTAATCCCTGGCGTCTGGTAATTTGTTTTTTCAGCACCCGAGTGATGAACACAATAGTTGTCTAGAGCTCCTCGTCCCGCGAATCCGAAGGGGCAGGCGCCGACGAGGTTTCGGCGTGTGGACTGCCGCTGGGTGCTGAGTGCGGAATTTCAGTCGCCAGAGACGCTGGCGCCGGTCTTGGTCGTTCGGGCACTGCTACCTTGGGGGGGGGGGGTGCCACCTCTGAATTGGCCAGTTGTATGGTGTTGGCACTTCTGGGGATAGCGGGCTCCGCCCTTCACTGCAACTCCGGGTCAGGTGGAGTTATGGTTGGAGTGCCGCTGGCAGCGGCTGTAGCAAAATTCTTTCCAGGAACCACCTTGGCGGAGCCCCGTGCTGCCGCCGTCTGGGCCACTGTCCTACCTTTGTTGGCCTTGCGATGTACCGCATCATTTCGCTCATTTGCCGCCAGCGCCTTATCCAATGCTTTCAGATAGACAGAACATTGCCTGTAGGTGGAGGGATGGTCACCACCGCAGTTACAGCACTTCTTGGGTGCCGTGGGTGGGTTTTGGAGCAGTCGCGGTAGCGGTGATTCCCCGTGCACTTGTAGCAACCTATACCCAAGGGAGGAGTTCCCGAACCTCTGGCAGTTAAAGCAGGTCTGCGGCGCTACTCCTCCCTTGAAGTAATCCACCTTCACCCTACAGTTGTGTATGTGGGTAATTTTGTAAAAGGGAGGGATGCCTGGAGTTTTGTCCACCACGGCGATGAACTTCCTTGTCTTATCAGGCTGTGTCCTCCCCTCTGACATTTGCACCATATGCTTTACGGACTTGACCGTGATTCCCAACGCTGCCAACCCCGCGGCCACTCTAGCTGGGGGGAAATCACTGGCCAGTCCCTTGATGAGCAGTCTAGCTGTTTTGACATACTCGGCCGGGTGTGGGATGTACTCAAGCTATTTCTCGTCCAGTTTCTGCAGGACTTTATTCTGCTGTTCCGACGAGGTGACGATGACACTGGAGGAGACATCTTTGATAGCGAGCTCGAAATCATCGTCACATAATTCTTGGAGAGAGTCATTGAGTTCAGGGTGGTTCCGTACTCCATAGGCATTAATCGGTTTCACCTTAGGTCTACTGCGTTGGGTGGCGTTAGAGGGTGGATTTTCAACCTTCCTTCTAAAGATTCTCTTCCTCCTCTTCCTCTTCACAATCTCAAAGGACTCATCGACTGCGGTCTCCACTACCCGGGCAACAGTCTCCGGGGGGTCATGCGACTGCCGTGAGGGTACTAACTCCAGTTAGTCCAAAAGCTTCCGCTTCTATGTGGAGTTTCGGCCTCCATATTTTCTACACTCAGAGTGAGTGGCGCAGGAACGGGCACTGTGCGGTCAGAGAGGGTTAGGGAGGAATCAGGCGTCACTGGGGTGGATTCTCCAACAGTGGCTTGGGTGGCGGACTTTTTGGGTGCATGCTGTGCCAGAGAGATATCCTACATGCATTTAGTGAGTTTCCTTTTTTACGAGGGAGCGTCCAGGGTTTCTGTCTCCATAGGCTGAGTATCAACCGTAGGAGAAGGTAGAGGGACTGGCTTCCGCGATACGGCCTCAGTTTGAGCCACCGCCACGTGCGGTCGGGCCTGAGTCGTCGGTGGATTATGAGGGTGATGTGGTAGGGCCACTTAGATTTTGAGCACTCTTGGAGGGAGCACTCTTCTTTTTCTTCTGGCTTTCCCACCCCCCCCCCTCCTTGGACTTGCCAATGCCCTGTACTGGTGTGGGTGATTTACCGGTGGCACAGTCAGCCGTGTCAGACACCAAGCAGTCCTTTCGAGAGGGGCGGGGAGTGTTGCGGGGATGCACAGGGTTCTCCGTCCGAAGGATGGTGGCGATTTGCATCGCTCTCAGGTAGTCCTGAGTGCTTTATCTCGCCATCAGGGGTTCTGAACGCTATTAAGCCGTCACATGAGATACTCCGCCTGTGCTGCCCGCGGAGAATCGTGCCGGTAGGCGCGTTTCCAGTAGGCAAGGATGACATTGCGAATGGCAGAAGAAAGCAGGTAGATCAGTTCAGGCAAGGACAACGAGGGGTCAAACTGCGGAAGCAGGAAGGAGAGTCCTCCAGCGGGGTCCGCGACCGGAACCGAGGCAAGTCGGGTGAGAAGGAGAGACTGCTTTAGCCTCCCCCGGCTTCGTGACACCGAAAGAACCAACGGAACCAACAGACCCTGCAGAAAGCAGAAAAACCCGAAAGCCAGGGCGAAAAGAGAGGGGAAGGGCAGCAAGGGTCCTTTTCAGGGCCAATGCACGAGTGCGAAAGAATCAGGTCCTTTTCAGGGCCCAATTTCCGCAATGGGGAGAAGCGAAATAGGTGAGAAGGAGGAACTCAGTTAGCCTCCACCTATTTCGACTGGCAAGAACGACGGAGCAAATCCGTTGGCCGAAATCAAAGTCCAAGATAAGCAAGAAGCATAATCAGAGAGAAACAGGATGATCGTACTGAGGTAAAGAGCATGACGAGACGTAGTACAAGGGAGGGACGCAAGTACCCAATATGAGCATGGCTTTTAGCGAGCATGTTTCTGTAATGCAGGGTTTGGTGAAAGCCAGTCATCACCGGCTTTCCTCAATCAGCTTTCCAGCATTGCTACTAAGCTGTCAGTAGTGTTTTTATTCATGACTTAAGTTTTGCCCATCGGCAAGTTATAGGCACCATGGCAGGCTGTGAAACCGCACTCAGTCCTAAGTCATCTGCATTTCATAAGAGAAGGGAGGAGAGAAGCCCGGTGCCAGCATTAGCCTACTCTTGCGAAATACACCAGGGGGGCAACTGCTTAGCGTCCCTTCCGAAGGAAGGAGTGTTGATTTGTGCGGTCTCCTCAATATTTCTCGTTGTCTCGTTTTCTCATCCTCGTCGCCTAATAGCAACGCACAAATAGAGGGCCGGAATCGTAAGTTGATGCCAACACTCAAACCACACCGCCGGATCCCTCTGTTTCTGTAGGAATTTGCCCGGTATATATAGGCGTAGCGGCTGGCACTAGAGAGCTCTGATTATCTCTCGTATCTGGAGCACTGTGATTGATACTGGATGCTAGCAGGCCCTTTTTCAGGGCCATTGTCTCTTCGGTTTGTAGGCTGGAATACCCTCTTCCAAGCACCTGCAAGGGTGTAACCGTCTTCCCTGTTAAAGTTTGCCGGGTGTTTTGTTATTTCAATGGCTTCCCGAATTAATCTGGGGAAATATCGACTTTCCCTCGCGATGACTTTTGCGTCCTCAAAGGCAATGGTGTGTCCGGGCTCCGACCAACCGTGCTCAGCGACAGCCGAGAGACGGATTTGTTTTTTTTAGTCAGTGCCATTTGGTGTTCTTTTAATCTGCACTTTAAGAATCTTCCCGTTTGGCCGATATAAGAATAGCCGCATGTGCATGGAATCTTGTAGACGCCCTCGTACATGTCCTGAGGTATGCGGTCCTTGGCCTTAGGGAGTAGGTCACAGGTCATTTTTTTCCAACGTGAATCTGGTCACGACGTTATGGTGAGCTAGGATTCTTGATATCTATTCCGTTGTGCCTAATACATATGGGACCACTGCATATGCGGCCGGATTCTTATCTGTCTCGCCTTAGCACAAAATCCTACCTAAGAAAAAAATTTCATCTCCGTAGCACATTCGGAAATACATAAACCTTGAAAATATGTTTAAAAAATTGCGATTTTTTAGCGCCGCATTGCTACATTTTTTCAAAATTTACGTTTTTTCTAGTGGTTTTTTCAACAAATCCTACCTACGAAAAAAATGTCTTATCTCCAACTTATCTATAAGTGCCCAAACATTAGTATCCTCCTATATGATATATTTTATACTAGTAGGTGCTTGCATTCTGCAAGCATTTAATCTCACCTTGGAAAAAACAAATTTTTCAGAGAGATATTCTACATTAGAAATATTTCTTTATTTCTAGAGATTTCTCATCCGGATGATATTTTGTTTTTTTAATTATAGAACAATAATGGAATAAAACAATCACTAATTTTTGTAATCATCAGAAAATTATACTTTTCCACATTGAGTTAATGATGCCACACATTTCCGTCAAATTTCAAATTTATAGTACAATTAGAAGTGAAATAACATTTATCTAATTGTTTAACATTAAATAATTTTTAACAGCCAAAATAACAATTTTATAGATAAATTGAAATGTTTTTTCGTTTACATAGACTAAGCTATAAACAATTTTAAAATTTCAGCTCCCTAACCTAGCTATCTTCTTAATTATAATTAAAGCTATTGCTGAAACAGGGCGATGAAAGGCATGAAACCGAAAATTTGGAACCTTGGACGCGAGACGATTGCCAGAGAATTGATAAATTCAGTATAGATGCCTAAATTTCGCGGAAAATGTAAATTATTGTCTTATTTATATATTATTATGTCGTTGACTTTAAACTACGACGTAAACTTCTGATGACGTCAGTATACTAACACACGAAATTTAGTAAAGCATGAAAAGTATTTTGTATTGTTTCGTAGTTTTTCGAGAAATTTTAACTCTTTTCATATATTAAATATAATGCTGTCCTGCCTATTAAGCAAATTTTTTTATGCAAATACGTTGTAAAGGCACGGATGATGTTGCCACAATCTTAATACCAAATATCCTAATTTTTCCATAATTTTAGTGTATATTTTATTGTCTTAATAATGGTTATTATTATTGCTCATGCAGAGCGATCTGAGTCATGAATGCCAGAGAATTTTAAATTACGGACAGTTTATTTAATTTCACGGAAAATTATTAATATTCTGCTGAAACTCATGAAATTTATTGTCCAATACATATAGGCTCAACATGGCTGAAGTGCTGTTGCCGTGGAGATCAGGTTGGTTTATTTACGAGTTTAGATCGTGGTGTATAGTGATTTTTTAAGCGCTTGCATTCTGCAAGCACCGACAATTCCTATTAACATTAAAGTGGCAGCGACAATGAGGTCGCAATTAGTAATGAGGGACACCAATGTTATGAGATCGCTCTCCCTCGTACGAACCGGTCAAGGAAATAGACGTGGGTAGAGTCAGAGTGATCAAAATAGCGCTTGAAATATTATTGAGTGGGTGAATAGAGTTGCTCACTCAAAGTTACGAGGATTGTTACTATTGAAAGAATAATTGAAATAAAAGGTAAGTAAAAAGGAATTTCATCATCATCATGCTTCTGTCCGAAGACAGGTTTTAACTGAATCGCTGCCTCCATTTCTCTCTCTCCCCTGAAGCCTCTTTTATACCTCTATAAATATTATATCCCTGCTTTATATTATCTAATATTCCTATTCTTTTTCTCCCTCTTCCTCTTCTTCCACTAATTTTTCCTTCTAAGATCGTCCTTTGTAAACACTGTCTTCTCAATATGTGCCCTATCCAATTTGCTTTTCTTTTCCTGATTGTTTTTATTAGCGTCCTTTCTTCTCCCACCATTTCTAATACTTCTTCGTTACTCTTCCTCTCTGTCCAATTCACTTTCATCATTCTTCTCCATACCCACATTTCAAAACTTTCTAAATATTTTTCTTCCTTTCTCCTTACCGTCCACGTCTCTGCACCATAAAGAGCTATGCTCCATATGTAGCATTTTGCTAATTTCTTCCTTGTTTCTAAATTTATTTTCTTGCTTGTGAGAAGCTCCTTCTTCTCGATAAATGCTGCTTTTGCCATTGCAATCCTACTTCTGATGTCCTGTGTACTACTTCCATCCTGTGCTAAAATACTGCCGAGATATTTGAAACTACTTACTTGTTCCAATTTTTGGCCATTTACCATTATATTTAATTCTTTATGTTCCTTTGAAACCACCATGACTTTCGTTTTTTCAGCATTGATCTTCATTCCATATTGTTGGCCAACCTCCACTAGTCTGTCTGTCATCCTCTGAAGCTCTTTCTCACCTTCTGCTATTAAGCCCTGATCATCTGCGTATTTAATGGTGGTAATACTTTCACCTCCATTCTTAAATCCTTTCTCTTCCATCAAAGCTTCTTCTGTTATTGTTTCTGCATAAATATTAAATATCGCTGGTGAAATAGGACAACCCTGCCTCACTCCCCTCCCTATTGAAGTACTTTCTGTTTCTTCTCCTTCAACCCTGACTCTAATCTTTTGATCAAAGAAAAGGTTTTTAAGCAGTCTTTTATCTTTCCAATCTATTCCTATTTTGTTTAAAATACCCAGCATTTTATCCCATTTCACTCGGTCAAAAGCTTTCTCCCAATCTACAAAACAAAAATACATACCTTTATTGACTTCTAGCGCTCTTTCTATCATCATCCTCATACATCCTATAGCATCTCTAGTCCCCCTTCCTCTTCTAAAACCAAACTGATTATCTTGCAGCTCCTTTTCTATTTTACATTGGTTATTATTCTGGTTAGAACTTTAGCTGTATGAGAAATTAAACTAATAGTTCTGTAATCCTTACAACATTTTGCATTGTTCTTTTTTTCCAGTGGTACCATCACAACATCTAAAAAATCTTCAGGCCATATGCCAGTATCATATACTTGGTTAAAAAATTTTGTGAGTTGCTTAACTGTTTTAGACCCCAAAACCTTAAGAAAATCCACTGGTATATCATCACTCCCAACAGCCTTCCTTCTTTTCATGTCATCAATTGCTCTTTTCACTTCAGACTCGAGAATACTTGGTCCTAGCTGATCTTCTTCCACATTCTCTTCTTCATTTAATTCAATATTTCTTGGCTTTCCTTCTTTGTCATACAGAACCTCAATGTATTCTTTCCAGACATTCTTTACATTGTCTGGCTCCGAGACTATTTTACCACTTTTGTTCATGATTCCTTTACGTCCTATCTTTCTTGCTTTTTTCTTGAATAGTTCCCTTGCTTTGCTATACATGAGGTCTGTTCTACAAATTCTTTCACACTCGACAATCTCTTCGTATTTCTCATTTATCCACTGTTCTCTGGCTTTATCTATTTCCCTTCTTAAAGCATTATTTAACTCCTTGTACTTTCTTTGGCCTTCTTCAGTGTTCATGTTCTTCCACTTTCTCCGCTCTTCCATTTTTTGCAGCATGGCTTCTGTGATACAGGGTTTTTTGTTTCTTTGACCCGTTATCTTTCCTACCTTCTTTTCCATTACATCTTTAATGTTGCTATGGATGTATCTCCACTCCTCATCTACGCTCTTCCTATTTTCTTCAGATTTCTCCCCCAACCTTTCCTCCAGCTCAGTCATGATAGCCTCCTTGTTTTTAAGGAGTTCCTCTAAGTTCCATTTCTTGTTAACTCTTATGTTTCTCCTAACGCTCTTCAGTCTACATTGTATATTTGCCACCAAAAGGTTGTGGTCAGAATCGATATCTGCCCCTGGTAGTGTTTTCACATTTTTAATGCTATTTCTAAATCTTTCATTGACTAGTATGTAATCTATCTGGTATCGTCTCTGGTCTCCTGGGCTTCTCCATGTGTAAAGTCTCCGCTGGTGATGCTTAAACCATGTATTAGGTACAATTAATCTATTTCTATGGCAGAATTCCACAAGTTTATCCCCTCTTTCATTTCTCTTCCCTAGTCCATATTTTCCCACTATGTTATCTTCCTGTCCCTCTCCGACTACACTGTTCCAATCTCCCATTACTATGGTGGTGATCCTTCCTTTTCCCTCATCCTCCAATATCTCCATAATCTGTTCATAGATTTCATCTACTTCGTCGTCGCCAGCATTAGTTGTTGGCATATACACTTGAATTATAAGCATATCCACTGGTTCCATCTGGAGTTTTCCGGCTATTAATCTATCATTAACTGTCACTACCTTACTAATTCTTTCAGCTATCTCTTTTCTCATTATAATCCCCAGTCCCCTTTCCTTTTTCTCCCCTCCCGAGTAAATAATCTTAAATTCGTCTGAATTTATCTCGCCTTCTCCTTCCCACCGGACTTCACTAAGACCTACTATACCTACATTATTCCTTCTCATTTCCCTTTTTAAGTTCTCTAGTTTACCCCCTGAATTCATAGTCCTAACATTCCATGTGCCTATTTTTAATTTCTCACTACTTGCTTTCTTATTAATCTTACATTTCCTCTGTACATCCCCTAGGGTAGTCCCCACCCGGAGATCCGATTGGGGGACTATTTTACCTCCGGAATATTTTACCCCAGAAAGATCCATAGAGGTATTTTCAGCTTTTCAGCCTATCATGGGAAATATAATGAGGTAGTTTCCCCTTGCTTTCCTCATCGCAGTTTCACAGAGTGATTACCCATCTGTAGCTGTTCAGATCCACGTGATCACCGCCTACAGAGGTACTGTGCAAGCTGCTGCCCTTGCACAGGGGGGTGTAAAACCCCCAAGACTGCTTCTTAGTCTGACTCTTCCCCTCAGACCTTTCCGGCTTGGATGGTCCTACCAGGAGAATTATCTCCCGCCGGCATAGCTCTTTGGTTCGTAAGAGTACACAAACCCTCCCAACTCTGTAAGGTTATGCAGTCCTTAGGGAGAGAAAAAGGATTTTATGAGTTATTATTCCACATAAAGAAATTCGAAGTAGATCACCAAGCGAACCTATATGATCCAGAGACCGAGGAGAAAATGAGGAGTGTTGCCTGATGGAGGAAAAGAACACGAATAGTATTCTTAAAACACCACAATGGGACGCAGAAATATATATATATATATATATATATATATATATATATATATATATATATATATATATATATATGGGCACCCGAATGGCGCCTTCATACGCCAATTGCTACCTTGGAGAATGGGAAAGACTCTTCCTCAACGTTCCACTCAGACCACTTTTGTGGCTGAGATACATCGACGATGTCTTCCTCATTTGGACACATGGACCTGACTCTCTCCTTTCCTTTCTCTCGCGTCTCTCCTCCCATCCTTCACTGTCCTTCACCCACCAATCCTCTACCTCCCACATCACATTCCTGGATGTCGATCTTTACCTTCAAGACAGCCAAATCCGCACCTGTGTTCACATCAAACCCACCAACAGCCTCCAATACCTCCACTTTGATAGCTGCCATCCCCTTCATACCAAAACCTCTATCCCCTATGCCTTTGCTCGTCGAGGATGGAGGCTTTGTTCCGATAGAGCATCCCTTCTAGAGTATTACTCTGTCCTCGAGGATGCTCTTCTCAAACGTGGTTACCCTCCAGTCTTGGTCCGCGAACAGATCCATAGGGCGATGACGCCTACCCACATTGGATCTCATCCTCACACACCCACTATTCCTGCATCTACCCCTCCACTCACTCTTACGACACTTTTCCTTCCTGGTATCCACGAAGCTCTCAAAACAATCCTTCATGCTGCCCACCCAATTCTTACCTCTTCCTCCCATCAGTCCCTCTTTATCAACCTTTTTGCTAATCCTCCGCTCCTCTCCTTCCGCGGCCCCCAAATTTGGGAAATATCTTGTGGAGGAAGGAACTTCCCACTTCTACCACGCTCCTTGCAATAGGCTCCCACCCCTGCGGAAAACCTCGCTGCCTCACTTGCCCTATCCACCTACCATCATCTTCTTTCTCGAGTCCCTCCACCAACATCACCTACCCCATCACCTCCAGAAGCAACTGCACCACCCGTAACGTCATTTACCTCCTTACCTGCACCCTTTGCCCCGCGTTTTACGTAGGCCTCACCAGCAATCCGTTAAACATCCGAATGAACGGTCACCGGAATAGCGTTTCTCTCAGACGCCCCCTCCCAGTTGCATTACACGCTAATACCCACAATGTCCCCTTCAATAGTTGCTACAATGTTAGGATTATTCACGCTTTACCCTATGATACTCCTGCCCCCCTTCTCCGACACTGGAAACTAGCACATAACCATCTTCTCGACTCTTTCTCTCCGCCTGGCCTCAACCTCCGCTAACCCTATTAGCCCCCTTACAATGTCTCCTTGTTACATTGTAGTTATTCGCACTTTCCCCTACCACACTTCCTCTTTATTGGCTATCCACCCCTCCTACTCCCCACCTCCTCCAATCATCAACCTTCCCACATCACCCTGTCATTCCCCGCCCAGTGTGTCACTTTACGTTACTCTTTCGCTGAAGAAGGGCATAGGCCCAATAAGCTTGCGTGTGTTTTTGTGTTCGTGTGTTTTACGTGTGTCTTTGACGCCCCCAGCAGCCTGCCAGCTTGGTCCTCAACTTGGTAAGTGTCCGCTGGGCTTCCCTCAACACCTTGTTGCCACACTCATCACTACCTTTTCTTTTCCTTTAGTTAATATATATATATAAGCTTACTGAAAAGGAAAGGTAAAATGGATATATGGATGGCAACAAGGTGTTGGGATGAGGAAACCCAGTGAACACTCACCAATCGGACGACTTCAGGTTGGCGAGGCCCCGGGGATGTCGAAGCGACACACGTAAAAGAACACTAAAACACAGAAACATCACAAACGTAGAAGCTTTCGGAGTTATTCCTTCATCAGCTACAGAGAGAGAACACCTCGGTGAGTGTTCACTGGGTTTCCTCATCCCAACACCTTGTTGCCATCCATATATATATATATATATATATATATATATATATATATATATATATATATATATATATATACAGTCAAACTCGTTTATAACGAGCACGGTAGTAACGAGTTCACGGCTATAGTGAGAAAATGCTACTCCAAGATAAGTTTACGAGCATTTACATACAAATATTTCACGTATATAACGAGCACGCTTCACGGATATATCGAGCAAACTTTGACCACTTCTCACTGTTTCAAACGCGGCGGCGGTCAGCCCCTTCAATCCTCATAGTGACCCAAAATATATAACCTTGTGTTCACGAGTTCAGCCTCTACACCCTATCCCTCGGTGAGGTTAAAGACCGCGGCGTTGTTGTTAAAAAATAATCCCTTCGTCCAAAACAAGAATTCCCAACTTGCAGGTACAGTGGCACTCGCCGAGGTCCTTTGTCCTCTCCTCCCAACCCCCAGCTCTTTTACAGCCAGGAGGTTGTGTTTGGAAGGGGGTAAGGGCATGTACAATGGCGCCCACCCCCGTCGTTCAGCCGAATGCACCCAACACCCTTTCCCACGTAAAGATGGGAAATCCCACGTTTAATCCGTCTCCTCATTAACTCTTCCTGGAATTGGTATGCTCACAGTTTGCAAAGAAAGTTCGTAGCGTTGATCACAAAAATCAGTTGAGATTTTGCCCTTTAACGAGTAACATGTCCGTACATAAAAGGAAGTGTTTGTCTATTCGCAAAAAGGTTGATATTATTCGAGAGTTAGAACGTGGTAAAAAAATGTTGAAATGTGTAAAAAATTTTATTTATCGTCGTCTACGGTTTCATCCTTATGGAAAAACAAAGAAGCGATTTTATCTGCACTAGAGAACAACCTAACAACGAACAAGAAAATGAGGAAGTGTGACTTGGGTACTGTTGATCAAGAACTTCTGGAGTGGTTTAAGAGGCAGAGAAATGCTGGTTTCCCCATCAAGGTACAGGCAGATAAATTTGCAAAACAGTTAGGACACGAGAACTTCACATGCAATAACGGGTGGCTTGATCGTTTTAAAAATCGGCATAAAATTGTTTATGCGAAAGACCCTGTCAGCAGATTCAAAAACGGCAAGTGAATGGGTGAAAATGGAATTGCGAATTTTGACCATGTAAATGATATTGACAATTTTGTTCATGTTGATGATGATTTGATTACCAGTGGAATTCCTACGGAGAGTAAAATAATAGAGACAGTATAAAGCACAGCAGACAGTGATGAAGACAATGTTGACTGTGTCGAAGACATAATCCTTACTCAGGATGCCGTGGAAACATTAAATGATTTTTTTGAAAACATTGACATTTCCGATGGTGTTTTTAGTGCATTAAGTGTAATAAGAGGAAACTTAAGAGACTTCAAAGTGAAATCTATGAAACAGGCTACTATTCAAAGTTATTTTTGTAAAAAGGGGAGTGATTAAGAATGCAGCTGTGAGTAAATTTTATATGTACGTATGTTTACTTTAAATTTTCTAGTTTATTCTCATTTTTAGGTTTTTTCATAAATTTACTAAATAAACTTTCTGTTTATATATTCACTTTTACTTCTTATGTCTTATTTCACCATGCGCATGCATGCTTTTGCCTTCACGGATATTAAGGTTAACGGGTATAACGAGCAAAACTAAACGGTCCCGTGGCGCTCGTTATAGCCGAGTTTGACTGTATTCTCTCTCTGTAGCTGAAGAAGGAGTAGTTCCGAAAGCTTTATACGTTTGTGATGTTTCTGTGTTTTTGTGTTATTTTACGTGTGTCGCTTCGACATCCCCGGGGCCTCGCCAACCTGAAGTCGTCTGATTGGTGAGTGCTCACTGGGTTTCCTCATCCCAACACCTTGTTGACATCCATATATATATATATATATATATATATATATATATATATATATATATATATAACTTTTATAAAGAATTTATTATAAATCAAATATGAAAAATAAATCAATGTAAATCTTGCCCCTGCAAATCTTCCGCCAACTTGTGATAATTTTGCACTTTACTCGACTTTCCTGCTATTAGGCGGATGTCTAAATTGCAGTCGGTGAGCCTGGTATTTGTTTTTCAAATGTCTTGGCTGCGTCCATGCTGACGCTCATCGCTCAGCGACGAGAGCATAGATACCAGCAGTGAGCCTAGCGCATAGCTGCGATGGGCGCCATCTATGTTCATGCTAGAGAGAAGAATACTCGATCACAGCATCGCCGATAGTCGCCGGTATTCCTCTGACAGGTGATCAGCGGCTGTGTCTTCTGCGTGAACCAAGTTTTGCGTTGCGTATTTTAGCGATAGAAAATGGGAGATCTTTTTCAGTGCATCCTATAAATGAAAAAAAGAATATTCTCGTCGAATTTCACCATCTTTTTCCTGAACTAAAGAAGCATCCAAAAAAATTCCAGGAATATTTAAGGATGTCTGTCTCCACTTTTGAAAACATTTTAGGGAAAGTGTCGCCTAAACTCGTTTGTAAGTGGAGTAATTGTGTCTAACATCCAATAGAATCAGCAGAGCGCCTTGTAGTTACGTTAAGGTAATAGATATTTGTTGTTACCTGTTAACACGATTTACTTATATTATACTGAAGATAAAATACTCTTCTAAGCTTTAAAAGTTGAATCATTCCTAATAACATATTATCCCACTTACAATCACCGCTTTAGTATCTATAATTTTCTATTCACGCAATAAAAAGAACAAAATTTCAATACCTCCTTCGTAAGGAGACTTTCCTTCAACGATTTTTAACTTTCAGAACACAGAGGACTTACACTTACTTAAACGGGATCACAACACTTGTGTCTGTCGTATACCTTTTAATAACTGTTCGTGTAATGCTATCCCATAAAGACCTGCAACCATTTTTGCCCATGATATGAAGTATTTCAGTAATATTAGTCTGTATAATAAAATTTTTACAATAGAATTAGCCCTTCCACAAAAATACATCGTTATATATATATAATATATATATATATATATATATATATATAACTGCGTGTGTATGTATTTATACTTTATGTATATAACTATATGTATGCATATTTACATTATTGCATTTTATACCTATATTATATAATAATTTTAAACTGTTCCAGGTTTTTAGCAACTGGTCAGTCATTTAGAAGGTTGGCATTTTCATTTAGAATGGGTAAATCTACGGTGGCTAAACTTGTTCCCGAAACTCTTTCAGAATTTTACGATGTACTGCAGCCAAATCATTGACCGGCTCCAAATCAAGAAATGTTTAAAAAAATATCTGAAGAATTTGCGGCACTGTGGCAATTTCCTCATTGTGTGGGAGCAATTGACGGAAAGCACGTTAGAATAAAATGCCCTTCTCACACCGGATCCTTCTATTTCAACTATAAAAAATATTTCTCAATCGTTTTACAAGCTGTCTGTGATGCAAACTGTAAATTTACAATTATTGATGTTGGGGGATATGGAAGACAGAGTGACGGGGGTACCTTTCGAAATTCACGGCTATTCGCTATGTTGGAGAACAGTACTTTACAAATTCCTAATGATGACTCATTGCCAGGATCTAATGCTTCTTTCCCCTGTTTTAGTAGGAGATGAGGCCTATCCATTGATTAGTAATTTATTAAAACCATATCCTAAAGCTGATCTCACTGAAGAATGTGAATACTTCAATCAGAGATTATCGAGAGCCAGATGATGCGTTGAATGTGCAATTGGCATAATAACTTCTAAGTTCAGAATTCTTTGGAAGCCAATTGAAACATCGCCTGAAAATGCAGATAAAATTATCAAGGCTATTTGTGTCCTCCACAACACAATTATTGACATGGAAGGTGTTCAGCGAACCTCGACTAAGACGCAGAACTATATATCCCAACAAACCAAAGCAGTAGGACGAGGATGCAATACTTCCAGCAGACAGGCAAGATATGTAAGAAATATGTTCAAGGAGTACTTTACTACACATCGAAGAGCATAATATTTAAGAATTTTTCCCAAGTTACAAGAAATTTATCGGTGTTATAAGGTCTGCAGAAGCTCCAGAAAGACATACTATATTTCTTTGTATAACTGTGCTTTTTTCTATTTAAGCTGTTATTTTATTTCGTATATTAGCTCATGTATGAAACACTAATACCAATTGTGTAAAGTGATTACTCAAAATGTATCTGAAAGTATTTCAAATCAGTTAATTTCTCATCAGTAAATAATATATAATACTATATTATAAAACTGCAAACATTGTCCATTACAGTTATTTCTCACTTGTAGTCCCCATTTCATTTGCTATTTCGTTCCATGCTTTGTCAAGCGTGAAACGATTGTGGTGGTTAGGATCGTCCTGTTTCCACAAAAGCGATCGCGATGACACAGCATTTATTAATTTGTCAACTTCCATTCTAAAAGAAATAAACTGTTAAATATAAAATACCAATAAAAAATTAGATGTACTTATGCATTTTATACGTATTTCAAATATATTTCTACTTACCTGAAATGTTTAACTGGAGGCGTTCTTTCCTACAGTGCTTAACGTGGTTTCACGAGGCGAATGACCTTTACTGTTTGCGCGCGCGCGTCTCGACTATCAGCGCTTGCTAGCCGAGAAAACAAATTTAAATGTCATCGCAGCTGTCATCGCTTATCTCTCCTCGGTAAGCAGCTATGAGCGCCGCTTGAGTATAGACGCCCCCATTTAACAAGCGCAGCTTTGAGCTAGGCTATGAGCTACGCTGTGAGCGTCAGCATGGACGCAGCCTTATGCTTGAAAAAAGGGACTCGCAAGAGTATGTTGAAATACTGTAAGAATATATTTTCAGGGCAGATTTTCTTAATAAGGGATTTTAATCTACCAATTTCCAAAAGATTTCATCATTCTGCCGTGATTTTATATCATATCATTCTGAATATTTATTATTTCCACTTCTAAGTCTTCGGTATTAATTCTGTTAAAGTAGATTGAAATAGTAACAGACAAATTTCTATCTGTAATCGCTGCGTTGCCGACCTTTGGTCCAGTACACACGCGCGTATATTTTTGCCACATAAATACGCATGATCAATTTAGTTCTCGTTAGAATGTATTTGTAATATTTTTAACGATAAATTATGAAATTCTGGGATACAAAGAGAAACTTTTCCGCGGTGATTTTAAAACTATTAAATACAATATAAGGAATTGCTGTACCTCATTTACTTTAAAACAATTATATGAAAAGTAGTCATTATAAGTTCTGTTTGGGTCATCTAGTCTTATCACACTGTAGCTACCTATTTTCAATCGTGTTCCATCTTACCTTGATCTCAACAGTGGCTTCCCCACCATTTTTCTCTGCCTCAGTCTTCAAACACTGAAGAAGCTCTTCAGCGCAAACTTGCATGAGAGGTAGCATCGCTTTCATCCGACCTGAAGTGAATGTAGGACTCAGTCTTGCTCTCATATCCTTCCACCTTTGACCTTTGAGGCTAAAAAGGCCCTTAGCATTCAGGGGATCTATGTCTTCATCCATTTCAAATGCTCTATCCATGAATGCGCTGAAGTCCTTTATGAGAATGTTTCTGAAATACATGTGTATATTAAAACGGTACAATATTAAATAACGTTCATATTATCTTAAGAATAAAATATATTACATCCGACATTTATTTTTTTCTACTTTCTCTAATGTTATTTCATATTTTTAAAAGACAGATAAGGACGCAAGCATATGAAGTAAAAAAAGAAGCTATCATGAGGATAAATTATTAAAATGTTGATTTTTATAAAATTATGATTTGATAAAAATCCTTCTAGTGTGATTTGAATTGTTTCAAAAATAATTAGGTCGAATATTATTTAGGATGCTATAACATAACCGTTTTGATAAGAATAGTAATAATATAAATGACCATTTAACATTCCTTCTTCTAGTTACTAAAATCTAGTAAGTTGCAGATAATTAAAATTTAATATTAGGCATTATTACTTAAGTAACTCAGGGTCTTTAATCAACAGGCACGGCTGCGTTCCCTGGAAGAATCCGACGAATGGTTTGTCTCCGACAGCTTGGTACAGGTCTTCAAACGTGTCCATGAAGTTCCTTTGGCCCACCAAGAGTTTGAAAGTGTGTCCGAAAAAGGGTAGGGGTGTTCCAGGAACTTCAGGAAATCCTCGCTTCTTCCAGTAATCGAAGGTTGACATCAGGTAGAAGTACAGGGCGACAATGGCCACTGCTGCCAGTGACGCCAACACCCTCCAGTCCCCTAACAGCAGGCCTTTCACCACCACTTCGGTCATTGTTCCTGCATTGTACGAAGCGCTGATTGTGATTTATTATTTCCTAGATCGATGCGACTAACCTCGATACATTTCTGAATGCGCCACTCTACTAAGCAATCATGGCCCCTTCTAGACCTAGCGAACGAGCCCAAACAAGTACGAACGAGTATTCTTGTATGTTCGTTGTTCTCCTGCCTTAGTTCAAGTTCAGGCGCTTACGGATGCTCGTTGCCTGCATTCGTTCATGTTCCGATCAGCGAGCAGATGAAAACATTATTGAACGTAGAAGTTCGTCAGTGCTACCAGTGGGGCTGTCGCGTAAGAAAATCAGGAATGTCAGATTTTTAAAATTGCTGTGTGGAACAGAGACATTTTGAAAAACTTTTTTATTATTGGTGTGATTACTTAACTACACCAATAATTTTTTTTATTTTTAATATTCCCAAGTATATTTATATATATAACTAACAACAAAACCATAATTACCTGAAAATGTACAAAAATATATATACACTTTTAACTATTATTGCACTTAACACTACGTTTGTTCCAAATTTTATATTAACTTCGCTTTATATTTATACTAGTAGAAGGTGCTTGCATTCTGCAAGCATATCATCTCACCTTCAAAAAATATTCATTTTTCAGACAGCTATTTCATCATTATAAATATTTTTTTAATACTAAAGATTTCACCATCGCAGCGATATTCGTTTTTCCCTTACGTAAAAATAATAGTTTAAAACCATCCCCAAGCTTTGCTATATAATGAAATTTATACTTTCTCTATTAAAGGGTACGATTGCTACACATTTTTGCCAAATTTTAAAGTTGTAGTACTTCAAGAAGTGAAATAATATTTTTCCAATTGTTTAAATTTTAAACATTTTTAACGGCCGCCGCAATATGTGTTTGGAGAGATTTAAATGTTTATTTGTGCAAATGCACTACTCAGTACATAACTTGAAAATGTCAGCTTCCTAGCTCATCCCGTAATTTCTAAACAGTTATCTATTTATTTAAACTTTAAGAATTTTTAACTGCCAAACAAATTAAAGTATCAAAATTTGTATAATTACTGTTTCGTTTTTTTTAAGAATTCTTTATTAGTTTACATATACTAAGCCCTAAATAATTTAAAAATTTCAGCTCTCTAACTTGCTTCGTAGTACCTAAGAAGTTAGCTATTTGTTTAAATTTAGGAATTTTTAACTGCCAAATAAATCAAAATATCAAAAATTTTTATAATCTGTATTTCGTTTTTTTACAAATCCTACCTCTAAAAAAAATTTCAGCTCCGTAGTATATTCGGAAATACGTAAACCTTGAGAACTTGTTTAAACAATTACGAATTTTTATCGGCCGCATTGTTGCACTAAAGTGTAATATTCTTAAAATTGCAAATTTAAGGCATTGTTTTAATCAAATATTGTTCAATAAGGTAATATATAAATTTGGTGAAGAGGTGAATATTTTGAATTAAAAAAATATTTCTAATAATGCCATATCTCTCTGAAATATTAATGTTTATCAGGATCAGATGAAATGCACCAACTACTTGTCATTATATGTCGACGTTTCTTACAGAGGAGGATATATATATAACATACTAGTAGTTGGTGCTTGCATTCTGCATGCATATCATCTCAATATAAAAAAAACATTCATTTTTCATATTTCATCATTAGAAATATTTTTTTAATTTTAAATATATCAATTCCGGAGCATTTTTCGTTTTTCTCTTATGTTAAAATGATAGACTAAAACAGTCCCAAAATTTGCAATTTTAAGAATTTTATACTTACTCTATTGTGGGGTACTAATGCTACACATTTCTGCCAAATTTTAAAGTTTCAGTACTTCTAGAAGTGAAATAATGTTTTTCCAATTGTTTAAATTTTAAACATTTTTAACGGACGCCGCAATATGTTTTTGGAGAGATTTAAACGTTTATTTGTGCAAATGCACTACTCTGTACATAACTTGAAAATATCAGATCCTATTGGATATCCCGAGGGTAGCAACCATGGAAGGTTTTAGAAAGGAAGTTGTTACTGATCATGGTATTCGGAATCCAAGATCCGGCAGGGGATGTAGCAGGGCTTCCCAGGTCATAATCCAACAAAATCCCTGTCAAAACGTCAAAATAGGTACTTGGAACGTCAGAACATTACTAAAAAATAGGTAAATTAGAAGAAATAAAGGAAGAAATGGAGAAAAATGAGATTGATATCTTAGGTTTATGTGAAACAAGGTGGCAAGAGAAAGGAGATTTTTACAGTGATAAATTTAGAATAATTCATAGTGGAGATGAAAAGAGAGGAAGGAATGGAATAGCAGTCATTATTAGTAAAAATGGGCAAACAGTGTTTGCAATACATATCACATCAATGATAGGTTGCTGATGGTAAGAATGAGCACCATGCCAACAGATACAGTGATAATACAAGGGTATTTTCCAACAAGTAGTGCAGAAGAAGGAGAAGTAGAAAAGGTGTATGAAGAAATAGAAGAACTTATAAATATGACAAAAGATAAAGATAATGTAATAATAATGGGAGAATTTAATGCTGTGATTGGATCTAGTCAAAATAGTAGAATGGTAGGAAAATTTGGTTTAGGTGAAACAAATGAAAGGGTAGAAAGATTAATTGAGTTTTGTGAACAGAATGAGATGATGGTATCAAACACTTTTTTTGAAGTTCCCAAAAGAAGAAGATACACATGGGAGGCGCCTGAGAGAAGAAGGTTTCAAATAGATTATATTTTAGTAAAAAGAAGATATAAGAACCAGGTAAAATCGTGTTATAGTTACCCAGGTCCAGATGTAGACAGTGACCACAAGCTAGTCATGGCAAAATGCAATATAAGGTTTAAGAAAATAAAGAGAACAGTTAAAAAGAACTGGCATCTACAGAGACTGAAAGAGTTACCAACGGCTAAGAATTACCAAGAAAAAACAAATGATTTTATGAGAAATTATGAAGGACAACTTAGTTGGGAGGAATTTAAAAAAGGGGTTATTAAAGCTAAAGAGAAAGTTATTGGAATGAGAAAGTTGAAGCCTAGAAAACCTTGGATGACTGAGGAGATACTGATTTTAATTGAAGAAAGGAACAAGTTGAAGAAGAATGGAAACGATGAAACTTATAAAAAAGTTAAGAATGAGATTATTAACAAATGCAGAGAAGAAAAAGAGAGATGGACCAAAGAGATAGTGAAGGCAAGACAAAGCATACTACTAAATTAAAACTCTCCAGTACAAACCAAGAACTAAATCAGCAATAGTTAAGCATAAGGAAGGAAATATGTTATGGGAAAATGAAAAATTATGTGCTCGGTGGAAAGAATACATAGAAGAATTATATAGTGGAAGAGATGTTGGAGATGGATGTAGATTTATTGAAAATGAAGAGGAAATAAGAAATAACGAGCTAGGCCCAACAATAACCAAAGAAGAGTTTTATAAAGCTATTAATAATCTTAATTCAGGCAAGGCAACAGGTGTCGATGATATACCTGCAGAACTTTTGAAGAACTTAGGGGAGGAAGCAAAAGAATATTTCTTTACAATTATAAAAGATTGTTACGAAAAGGGAAAATTACCTGATGACATTATAAAAAGTAAAACTAAAAGTAGACATAGAAGAGTATGGCAGAGGACAGGAGTTCATGGTTGCAGCGACAAGGCTTAGCCTTTAGATGAAGATGAATTTCATCATTATAAATATTTTTTACTTCTAAAGATTTCACCTCCCAAGCGAGTTTCTTTTTTTCCTTATGTAAAAATTATACATTAACAATCCCCATACTTTGCAATTTACACTTTTTATATTTTTTGCATTATGGGGTACTAATGCTACACATTTCTTCCAAATTTTGAAGTTGTAACACTTCTAGAAGTGAAATTATATATTAATAATTGTTTACATTTAAAACATTTTTAATGGCCGCCGTAACTCATGAATGGGAGACAAATTAAAATATTAGAATTTCTATATTCTCTATTTCGTTTTTTTTACAAATCCTATCTACGAAACAAATTTCAGCTTCGTAGAACATTCGCAAATACATAAACCTTGAAAATTTATTTAAACAAATGCGAATTTTTAGCAGTCGCATTGTTTCACTTTTTAAAGATTTTCGTTTTTTCTAGTAGGTTTTGCAAAAAATCCGATACAAGAAAAAGATTTCGATTCTCCAACTCATCTGGAAGTGCCTAAACATTAGTATCCTCCTCCTCTGTAAGAAACGTCTATATATAATTATTAGTCGAAGGTGCTTGCATACTGCAAGCATTTCATCTCACCTTGATACAACATTCATTTTAAGACAAATACTTCAACATTACAAATATTCTTTAAATTCTAAAGGATTTCATCTCTGCAGCGATTTTCGTTTTTCCCGTATGTAAAAATAATAGATTAAAACAATCCTCAAACTATGCAATTTTAATAATTTTATACTTTCTATATTATGGGGTACTAATGATACACATTCCTGCCAAATTTTAAATTTGTAGCACTTCTAGAAGTGAAATAATATATTTCAAGTTGTTTCAAATTTAAACATTTTTAACGGCCGCCGCAATATACTAATGGAGAGATTCAAATGCTCTACTCTGTAAATAACATGAAAATTTCAGCTTCATAGCTCATTCTGTAGTGTCTAAACACTTATCTAATTGTTTAAACTTTAAGAATTTTTAACTACCAAACAAACTAAAATATCAAAATTTCTTTAATGGCTATTTCGTTTTTTTACAAATCCTACCTCTAAAAAAATTTCAGCTCCGTAGCATATTCGGAAATACATAAACCTTGAAATTTTGTTTAAAGATTTGCGAAATTTTAGTGGACGCATTGTTGCACTTTTTCAAGATTTTTGTTTTTTCTAGTCGGTTTTGCACAAAATTCTACTTATGAAAAAAATTTCGGAACTACCGCTCATTTGGAAGTGCCAAATATTAGTATCATCCTATATGTTATGTGTTATACTAGTAGTTGGTTCTTGAATTCTGCAGGCATTTCATCTGACTCTGATAAACATTAATATTTCAGAAAAATAGCAGTATTAGAAATATTTTTTAATTCAAAATATTTTACCTCTGCAACCAATTTCTATCATTCTTTATTGAACAATATTTGATTAAAACAATGCCTTAAATTTGCAATTTAAGAATATTATACTTTATCCAATTTAAGGTGCTAATTCCACACATTTTTGTCAAATTTGAAGTTGTAGCACATCGAGAAGTGAAATAATTTTTATTTAATTGTTTAAATTTCAAATGTTTAATGCGGCCGCAATAACAATTTGTTGGAGTTTTTCAAATGTTTGTTAGTTTAAATGCACTGGCCTCTACTTAACTTTACAAGTTCCGCTTCCTAACTTGCCCCAATGTACCTAAACATTTATCTATTAGTTTAAACTTGAAGAATTTCTAACAGCCGAAGAAATTAAAATATAATTTTTTATAATTTTTTACTTCGTTTTATTACAAATTCTACCGGTAAAAAAATTTCAGCTTCGTAGGTCATTCGATAATACAAAAGTATCAAAAATATGTTTAAACAATTGCAAATTTTTAGCGATCGATATTTTGAACTTTTTAAAAATTTTCTTTTTTAATGTATAATTTTCTACAAAATGATTTCAAAATCTCGAACCTACAGCATATAGTTTTCAAGATAAAAATTATTAAACTTTATTGTTCAAACAGGGTTAAAACAACCCGAAAAAAATAATAATTTCAAAATTTTTGATTTTTATAGTTGGTTTTGAGAAAAATTCTCTAATCTTGCAAAATTTCAGCTTCCTATACTTATTAGATTGGTCTACACACTGGATTACGTTTTCCCATGCTAACTTATGGGAGATATTCCGGGGTCTCTGGAGTCGAACACAAGACACTGTAAGTAGAAGTTACAATAATTCCTAACAGATATTGCGGCCATCTAGCAACACTGAAAATTTCATTTTTCTAGCTTACCTGCAAGTGCCCATAATTAATTTACAAAAATGGCGCAATGCTTTTCTTATGGGAAAAAACGCAAATTGCGTAATTTCTGGAGTCGAACTCATGTCACTTAGGTAAGAAGTCTCATTTTATCTGTAGGTTTCTCCATCATATCAACAAAAACTAAAACCTTTAGCTTTCTAGCTTTTTTAGTTTGGGCTGAACATTAGTATCCTCCTGTTATCATTATATACTAGTAGAAGGTGCTTGCATACTGCAAGTATTTCATCTCACCTTGAAAAAAAATTAATTTTTCAGAGAGATTTTTCATCATGAGAAATATTTCTTTAATTCTAAAGGTTTGTCCTATGGGACGGTTTTCGTTGTTTCACTATCGTATAATAATGGAGTAAAACAATGACTAATTTTTGCAATTTTCGAAATATTATAATTTTCCCACATTGTGTAAATAATGCCACACATTTCTGCCAAATTTTAAATGTATAGTACAATTAGATGTGAAATAGCATTTATCTAATTGTTTAAATTAAATAATTTTTATCGGCCAAATTAATGATTTTATGGATAAATTGAAATGATTATTCGTTTACATAGACTAACCTCTTAATAATTAAGAATTTCAGCTCTCTAACTTACGGCGTAGTGTCTAAGCATCTACCTACTTGTTTAAATTTTAAGAATTTTAAACTGGCAAACAAATAAAAAATATGAAAATTTCTCTAATCTCTATTTCGTTTTTTACATTTCCTACCTCTAAAAAAATTTATTTCAGTAGCACATTCGTAAATACATAAACCTTGAAAATTTGTTTAAACAATAGCGAATTTTTAGCGGCCGCATTGTTGCACTTTTTCAAGATTTTCGCATTTTCTAGTCGGTTGTGCACAAAATCCTACCAAAGAAAAAATTTCAACTCTCCAGCTCATTTGGTAGTGCCTAAACATTAGTATCCTCCTATATATATGTGATCATTATATATCGACGTTTTTTACAGGAGGAGGAGGAGATAACATATAACATACTAGTAGAAAGTGCTGCATCCTGCAAGCATATCATTTCACCTTGAAAAAACAATCATTTTTCAGAGAGATATTTCATCATGGAAAATATTTCTTTAATTCAAATGATTTCTCCTCGGGACCGATTTTCGTTTTTTCCTTATGGAACAATAATGGAGTAAAACAGCCACTAATTTTCGCTATTTTAGGAATATTATACTTTTTCCACATCGGGTGAATAATGCCACACATTTCTGCCAAATTTTATATTAGTAGCACATTTAGAAGTGAAATAACATTTTTCTAATTGTTTAAATTTAAATAATTTTTAAAGGCCGTAATAACAATTTCATGGATACAATAAAATGTTTATTAGTTTACATATACTAAATCCTAAATAATTTAAAAATTTCAGCTCTCTAACTCGCCTCGTAGTACCTAAGAAGTTAGCTATTTGTTTAAATTTTTGAATTTTCAACTGCCAAACAAATCAAAATATCAAAATTTTTCATAAACTCTATTTCGTTTTTTTACAAATCCCACCTCTAAAAAAAATCAGCTCTGTAGTACCACCGCGGACAATAAATTTGAGACACCTTGAAGTCGCTCTGGTAGCGACTCCGTAAACTTTTTACGCTGAGGTACCGAATTGCAACCCTGAAGGTTAGCTGTGGCGGGGAGGGGTGGGGGACGGAAGAAGGTGATAAAGGGAGGAAGGAAGCGAGAGGAAGAACAGAAGAACAGGGAGGGGTCTTCAACGCTGTCCCCTCCCGTTCTGACAAGGATAGTAGGCCTAGCGCTCACATGCAATTTTTAGTCGGCCGACTATTTGATCGGCCGATCGGTCATTCCGCGCTCACTAGGCAACGAAACAGTCTGCCGAAAGAGATGTGCGCGCATATGCAATTAAACAGTCGGCCGACTTTCTTTTCCTATCCTATTCCTATCAGAATGTTCTTTCATGGATTTGTTGTAAAGAGCTGGTCTCGATTCAATTGTTTGAATGAACCTTTCGGTCCAATCATCATCGGTATCCATATTACCAAAACAAATATATTTATATTTATTGAAACGAATGTATTTTTTTATATAAATATAAGAATAAATATGAGAATGTTGTTTTGTTTGACTCACCTAGTAGACCTAGCGTGCACACTAGGGATAAATCCCGGTATTGGAAAACCGGAATTAATACCGGTATTGAATTAGATACATAATACCGACATCGTAATTTATAATACCGTGTTTTCAGTATTGAAATTAATTTACATTGTGGGATCAGTTCCAAGTTACCAAGAATGCATTTGTTGCTTGTGTGAATAGAAATAAAGTGGAGGATTATTTCAAAAAGTGACTCCGACGGATTGGTATGAGAGTTTTATAATATTTCCTAGTTCGATGAGAGAAAATGGTTGGAAATGGTCTCGTCGTCCTGAAATGCGTTTTAAATGAAATAGTGAATGATCAAGAATGCATTTATACCATAAGCAGCGTTACACATATTTGATGGATTTATCCTGTGTTCCTATTCACTCTTTATTTTCGCTGTAACAACTAACAATTACATAAACAACTGCGTAGCAACCAATCGAAGAATAAATAGCTAAAGTCTGGTTAACAGTACGGTCTACTGGAAACCAACACAACTACCTTGTTAAAGAATGTAAAAAAATCAGTTGTGTGGAATTTTTTTACTAAGAATTTCAATAACACAGCTGAATGTTCTACGCTTGCAAAAGTTATTAAATGCTGTGGAGGGTCGACTAGTGGATTATCTGTTCATTTAAAAACAATTCATAATATAAATATTTCTGAAATGAAGATAGCAGAAAATCAACCAAAAAAAACTTCGGAAGGATACATTCATAAGAAATCTATTGAAGAAGAAATTTCGAAACTTGCATGTGTTGATGGAATTACATTCAGTTCTATTGCCACAAGTGAATTCATCGAACAGAGTTTATCGAAGAATAAATAACGCTGTCAGGGCAGAATTTAATAGTTTATATGTGTCCATATTTTGTATAACCATCCATACAGTGTTTTAAGTATTTTAGAGTGAGGTTTAATGTTATGGCTAATGTGACTGAATCATGATATGCGAACTTTTTATACAAATATGTATTTTGTTTTTGAAAAGTCCAGATTTATGCAGTTGTTGAAATACTCATTATTAAAAATTGTCGGTATTATTTCATCCCTCGTGCACAGACAGACACAGAACTGAGGGGTGAGCAGAAGAGCGATCGGCCGATTGTTTGGTTGGCAAGTGAGCGAGGACTAGTTCAGATCTGTAACATCCGAGTTCCGCAACTGTTCGGTTGCATGGAGTTTGTAGCAAATAACAAACTATTTAGTCGGCCGACTAAACAGTTGTATGTGAGCGCGGTCTCCTTAGAGCCAATGGTTCTCACTCATGCAACCAAACAGTCGGCCGACTATAAATTGCATGTCAGCGCGAGGCCTAAAGGAACTACCAATAGTTACACTAACAATCAATCTCTTTGCAACTTTGAAGAGGCCTTCTGCCTATACCGGGGTCTTTCTGATCAGGCCATGTATAAAGAAAAGGAAATGACATGTAAAACTTGATGTAAATGAATGAAATGTATATGGCTTATCGGAAATAAAAACCTTTTGAATTGCCGACATTCGTAAGAAATCGGAGTCATTAAGTGAATGATCGCCACCTACCGAACTGAGAGAACTAATATTCTAAAGAATATTTTTCCTTTCTCTCCCTCTCCTCCCTTCTCGCTTCCGAGTGCGGGCGGATTTTTCCCCCTTCTTTTACACGTACTGGCGCCTACCGATCCGTCATTACCTCGTTGACCCACGACCTGTGGCTACTCCCGGGGCGAAAACGTCACAACGGCTATATTTAAATAACTTCTTTGGCGAAAAATGAAATTATAAGATCACTGCTGTTCTACATCTACATGATACCCTGGAAGTCACCATTTTGGTGGATGGGAGGGGGTGCAATGTAGCAAAGGTCACCAGTTTTCCGACGTTATCTTTTCCTATTATGTTCTCTTACCGCCCTAGGAAAAAACGATCCTCTATATAGCTCTGTTCTACAATCGATCTCGCGAATCTTATCCTTGCTGTCTAGCCTTCCGATATACGTCGGGCTTCTGATAAGACCTTCTACCTCATTCGCTAGTCCCTCCGACATAAATTTTTCCAGCAGTTTAAATCTAGCCTGCAGCCTACGTTCCTCTGACGATGTCCATTTCAGACTTTCTATTAATGATGTTACGCCTTTAAGTAAAAGAGAGCGAGCTACACTGGCAAATATATAAAATGTAAGCGAAGGAAATTCTCCAAAGCCAGTCAAACTGATAAAACCCGGTGGCGTGCCACTGGTCTTGGTTTCAGTCGCCCTCTCTCAAGTCCCCCTTCCCATTTTTTTAACCCTTGATGATGGTTACTTTGTAGCCAAAATACGTATTGGGTTTTTATCGGGGTTCATCTGTTTTTATCCGGCCTTTTAACCGGGTTTTATCAGTTTGACTGGCTTTGGAGAATTTCCTTCGCTTACATGTTACGCCTTGTTTACTAGCGTAATTTTTCTTTACAAATTTAGCTGCCCTGCGCAGAACCTTTTCTATCTCGTTAGTGAGTCCCTTTTCGTAGGGATCCCACACAGTTGAAGCATATTCGATCTGCGGTCCAACCAAGGATAAATAACATAATTCCTTCACTTTTTTGGAGCTATTTCGAACTATTCTCCCTATAAAGGCCAGCTTTTTGTAAGCGGCACCTATCAATCGGCTAATGTGGGTGTCCCACGAGAGATCACGTTGGATCATGACCTCGAGATATTTAATCGAGTCTGAAACAGGAATCTCTACTCCGTCCAACGAATAATTATTGTCCAACGAGATGCTCCTGGTTCTCCAGAAATTGATGACGCTTTTCTTTTGGTTTATCTCTAACTGCCATTCCTTACACCACACAGAAATAGCTTCTTGATCATTTTGGAGATACTGACGGCCTTCCGGATTGCATATTTCTCTATAGACGACCGTGTCGTCCGCGAAAAGCCTAAATTTACTTCTGACTACTGAGCTGATATCGTTTATATAAATTAGAAATAATCAAGGACAATTACACTACCTTGTGGAACGCCAAAGACAACTTCCACTAAGTTGGAGGATTTCCCATTTATGACAACCTTCTGCCTCCTATGATTTAAAAATTCGCGGATCCAAACAACAATTTTGGAATTTACGCCTATTGATATAGATATGCATGATTACAAGTAGGAAATAAATTATAATGATTAATTGCTTATTTTGCTGTTTCATTTTAATATAATTTCTAAAAAAATCCATCAGAGAGCATGAATACTGGAAACTTCCAATGAAAAATGTATGATATTTACTTTCTCCATGTAAACGAAGAATACCTATAGAGAAACTATTGTTTTCGTGCAAAAATTCGATTTAGTGATTCCAACGGAAAACCACGTTTTGAGGTCCCTTGAATAATAACAAAATTCAAAATCTATGTTGCAGATAATATCAGTAGTTTTGCACTGAAGGCTTCCGCGGGGTGTTGAGTATTGAATTTTTTGTTTTCGGGATATCCTCCGCGTTTTATTTTTATTTTTTGTGGACTAGAGTTTCGCCAGCTTCTTCGGTTCCGAAGGTTTGATGCAGGACTTGCCCGTCTTACATATAGGCACACTAACGATAAGTTTTCTAGTTAATGGCAGTTAGACAATTCTTCGCTCTCTGATTGGCTGTTGGTCGTCCCATTTGAAATACGAATTTCCAATTGTTAGATGGCGAATAACCGTCTTCCCTGTTAAAGTTTTCGGTGTTTTTAAAATTTCTATTGCCTCTCGGGTGAGGCTCGGGAGATAGCGGGGCTATTATTTTCGCTTCTTCGAAATTCATGTTGTGCCCGGGTTCTTCCCAGGCATGCTCCGCGATTTCTGAGAGGCTGAATTGTTTTTTGTTGGTCGCTCTATGGTGTTCTTTTATGCGGTCAAAGCATTGCTACTGACGGTCTACATATGTAACATCTGCGGCCCATTTGGTGGCTACGGAGATTATCTCTGAACCCATTGCTTACTACCCGGTTTAAGGATTCGCGTAACTCTCCTACGTCTTTTGCAAAGATCTACAATAAAAGTGGAAACAAGTAAACTGCAGATCACATTACTTCCCGTATGAACGCCCCACATTTAACTCAGAACGGGAGGGGACAACGTTGAAAACTCCTCTTCCGTTCTTCCCCTCGCTTCCTTTCTCCCTTTATCCCACTCCTCCGTCCGCCGCCCCTCTCCAACCTCAGCTCACCTTCAGGGTTGCAATTCGGTACCTCAACGTAAAAAGTTCCCGGAGTCGCCAACAGAGCGACTTCAAGGTGTCTCAAATTTATTGTCCGCGGTGGTGCATTCGAAAATACGTAAACCTTGAAAATTTTTTTAAACAACTGCGAATTTTTAGCGGCCGCATTGTTGCACTTTTCTAAGATTTCGATTTTTCTAGTCGGTTTTGCAAAAAATCCTACCTAAGAAAAAAATATTGTTATTGTGGCTTTTTAAAATTAATAATTTTAAACAATTAGATAAATGTTATTTCACTACTAAATATGCTATAAATTTAAAATTTGGCATACATGTGTTGCATTATTAACCCAATATGTGAAAAGTATAATATTCCTAAAATTCCAAAAATTAGTGATTATTTTACTCCATTATTGTTCCATAATGAAAAAACGAAAAACGGTCCAAGTAGAAATTTTTAGAATTGTAGAAATATTTCTCATGATGAAATAACTCTCTGAAAAATTACTGTTTTTTCAAGGTGAGATGAAATGCTTGCAGTATGCAAGCACCTTCTACTAGTATGTTTTATCCTCCTCTCCCCCCCTGCATACATTGTGGTAGAAATGGCATGGCCACATCCGGCCAGGCTGCCAGCTTAGCAATAAGCCTGTCTGATTTTGAAGGATATTGGTCAGGGTGTGAGAACTTGTTTTATTGTTCGACAGCTTCTTCCTGCGTGTCCATGCCTCTTGGGCAGTGGGTCAAACTCCTGACCTATGGAGGCCACTGGGCGCTAGAAGCAGTCCCAGGGCATCACTCTCATTTGAGAGAGCCTGTTGATCAGATCGTGGGGCGAGCTGGAAGTCTTTTCGAAGAACGCTCTGGCCCTCTTTTGGAGGACGCGTTCAAAAGGTTCGACGCCGGTAGTCATATGGAGCTTTGCGACACGCACGAAGTTTCGCCAGCTTATCCTGAGCATCGTCCGTTGTACATTGTTCTGCAATACGGCGATCTTTTTGATATGGCTTTTCGCCGCTCCCGACCAGATGGGAGTGGCGTATTTCAGGATTGGCAGTACGCAGGCCCTGTATAAGATGACCTTGGTCTCCAGGTTCACCTCCCTGGAGCCCAGAATAGGGCCGAGTCTGCGTACTGCACCTGTTCCGACCTCTATGACGCCGGAGACGCGTTGGCGCCAGGTAAGTCCTCGGTCCATGGTAACACCGAGGTATTTAGCCTTGGAGGACCAAGGGATGACCTGACCCTGCAGGGAGAGTGTGGCTACCGGCTGCCTTCTGGAAAGTGCCCGAAACATGACGGCGACAGTTTTGGTGGTGTTCACTGCAATGCGCCACTTGCAGTACCAGGACTGGATTTTGTCCAAGGCCCTCTGCTAGTAGGTCACCGCCTGTCCCTCTCTGGCAGACTTGGCGAGGATGGCCGCATCGTCGGCGTAGAAGCCGACGATGACGTAGAGACCGTGCTCCCTGGGGAAGTCGTGGGTGAAGATGTTAAATAGTACTGGGCCTAGGACCGATCCCTGGGGGACACCTGCTCCAATCGAGTGAATCTCGGATCGCTCCCCTGCCCAGAACGCCCAGAATTTTCTGTCCTCCAGGTAGGAGCGCAGGAGTCGTATGAGGGCTGGTGTCAAGCTAGCCCAGTGCATTTTGAAGAGTAGCGCATCATGCCAGACACTGTCGAACGCCTTGCTGATGTCCAAGAAAACTGCCGCCGTCCGTTTCTGGAGGTTGATGCCATCGTTGATGAAGTCGATGACCCTAGCAAGCTGATACGTGGTCGAGTGCTGCTGGCGAAAGCCGAACTTCTCTCCAGGGATGACGTTTCTGGCAGCCAAGTACCTCTGCATGGTTGGGAGAACGACCTGTTCAAAAAATATTCCGAAGTGTTTGAGGAGTGAAATCGGGCTGTAATTCTCCGCGGCATTCGCGGCCTTGTTGGCCTTGGGGATGCCGATGAACTTCGCCCTCTTCCACTTCTCCGGGAAGTGCTAGATTTTCAGGCAGACATTGAAAATGGCCTCGAGGTACTCCACAGCAGCGATGGGAAACTGCTTGATAACCAATCCGCTGATGTCGTCATCGCCTGGAGAGCGACGGGAAGACAGATTCCTCATCACGGCAACGATCTCTCGAGTGCCGATCCGAGGAAGGGTCTCCTGATCCGACTCGGTGACCCCGGTAAGGATAGCAGCCATGGCTGATTCCACGGCTCTTTCTTAGTCGACCGAGTCGGTGGTGGAGGGGTTTGGATGGAAGGTGTTCTGAGATGCCTTGAAAACTCCTCAGCCGTCTTGCTGGTGGAGCAGGCGAATCCCGCCGTGGTTTTCAGAAGAGGATCCCTCCTTTGGGTTGCGCGCAACCCTCTGGGAACCCGCCAGATGGAGTTGTCTGCTAGAGACACCTCAGGCAGGTGTTCTTCCCAGGCGTCTGTCTTGATCTCCTGGATTGAAGCACGGACACACCTGTTGAGGCCGTCTAGGAGCTTGCGCAGGTCCGGAGTTCTATGGCGTTGCCATATTTCCGGACGATGTTGTGATATGCTACCAGCCTCCTTACCGGCTCCGGGAGCCGGCGGCAGATCAGCCTGGGAGTGCACTTCCAGGGAATATTCCGCTCCATTGCCGTTTGTACGACGCCAGAAACACTGGCTGCCATGGCATCAGCTTGTTCCTTGGTCGTCGGCTCATAAGGATAGCTTGGGAGGGCGAAGGCGATGGAATGGCGGAAGGTTATCCAATTTGCCTCGGCAAAGTCTCTTCGCCGAATCGGTGGGAGCCCTGCCGGGAGGTTGCCATAATGCAGGAGGGTCGGCAGGTTGTCTGACGACAGCTTGTTCAAGGTGTGCAGGGCCAGGACACCTGGACTCCGGAGGTTAGAGCGATGTTTAAGACGTCAGTAACTGGTGACGTATGGCATTAAAGTCGCCAAGCACAACCGTCGGAACTCCGTCAGAGGATAAGAGGGCGTAGATATCGTCTTCCTCCAGCGGACGACCAGGGGCGTAATACGCTGCCACCACCCGCAGAAACCATCTCGTCATACGGATGTCTACGGCCACTCCCTTTAGTTGAGACATTTTCGGGAGCGGGTACTCGTGGTACTCAAGTGCTGAGTGGACGAGAAGAGCGACGCCACTTCCTACGCCGATCGCTCTGTCCATCCTCAGCACATCCCAGCCCCGTAAGGTGAAGGAAAAACCTGGGGCGAGTTCGGTCTCTCCTAAGGCAGCAAACGAGGCTCCATGGTCGTGAATTAGTAAGAGGAGCTCGTCGGCATGCCCACGTATGCCGTTAGCGTTCCATCCCACCACCAAGAAGCAACCTCTCTTACGGCGTGGCTCCATTGCTGGTCTTGGTGACGGCTATCTCTTCCAGCAGTGCCAAGAGGAGTAATTCGTGGCGGCTGGTGATGCATTTCTTCAGCACCTAAGGGATGAACACAATAGTGGCCCAGAGCTCCTCTTCCTGCGATACAAAGTAGGAGGCGCTGACGAGGTTTCGGCGGGTGGACTTCCGCTGGCTGCTGAATGCCGAATTTCAGTCACCAGAGACGCTGGTGCCGGTCTTGGTTGTTCAGGCATTGCTACCTTGGGTGGGGTACCCCTGGGAACTGGCCGGTTGTACAGCGTTGGCATTACTGGGGAGAGCGGACTCAACCCTCTTCTGCAACTCCGGGTCAGGTGGTGTAATGGTTGTAGTGGCGCTGGCAGTAGCTGCAGCAAAATTCTTTCCAGGGATCACCTTGGCGGAGCGCCTCGGTGCCGCCGTTGAGGCCACTGTCCTGGCTTTGTTGACCTTGCGCTGTAGTGCTTCATTGCGCTCATTTGCCGACAGCGCCTTGTCCAAAGCTTCCTGGTATGCAGGACATTGCCTGTATGTGGAGGGATGGTCACCACCGCGGTTACAGCACTTCTTGGGTGCCGTGGGTGGGTTGGGGCGGTCGCGGAACCGATGATTTCCCGCGCATTTGTAGCAGCGGGCCACCATCCTACACTCAGAGAAGGAGTGCCCGAACCTTTTGACGTTATAACAGGTCTGCGGCGCTACTCCTCCCTTGAAGTACTCCACCTGCACCCGACAGTTTTGTATGTGGGTGATCTTGTAGAGGGGAGGGATGCCTGGAGTTTTGTCCACCACGGCGATGAACTTCCTGATCTTATCAGGTTGTGTCCTCCCCTCTGCCGTTTGAACCATATGCTTTACGGACTTAACCGTAATTCCCAACGCCGCCAACCCCGCGATCACTCTAGCTGGAGGGAAGTCACTGACCAGTCCTTTAATGAGCAGTCTAGCTGTTTTGACATACTCTGCCGGGTGCGAGAAGTACTCGAGCTTTTTCTCGTCCAGGATCTGCCGGACTTTCTCCTGTTGTTCTGGCGAGGTAACGATGACCATAGTGGAGACATCTCTGATCGCAAGCTAGAAATCATTGCCACATATCTCTTGGAGAGAGTCAATGAGATCGGGGTGGTTCCGTACACCATATACGTTAATCGGCTTCACCTTAGGTCTACTGGATTGGGTGGCATTAGAGGAGGGATTTTCAACCTTCTTTCTGAAGGTTCTCTTTCTTCTCTTCTTGGTCACTATCTCGAAAGGCTCATCGACTTCGGCCTCCGCTTCCTGTGTAGCAGGCTCCTGGGGGTCATGCAACTGCCGTGAGCGTACTAGCTTTAGTGAGTTTGAAAGCTTCCGCTTCATTGTGGAGCAAGAGGTTTCGGTCTCCATACCCTCGACACTCACAGTGAGTGACGCAGGAACGGGCATGGTACACTCAGAGAGGGGTAGAGAGGAATCAGGCGTCACTGGGGCGAATTCTCCAGCATTTGCCTGAGCACCCTGGGTGGCAGACTCCTTGGGTGCATGCAGTGCCAGACGTCTTCTATGGACTCAGAGAGCTTCCTCTTTTGCGAGGGAGCGTCCAGGCTTTCCGTCTCTATAGGCTGGGTATCAATTGCTGGAAAAGGGAGGAGGGCTGGCTGCCCCGATACTGGCTCAGGTTGAACCACCGCCACGTGCGATGGGGCCTGAGTCGTCGATGTGGTAGGGGCACTTGGGTTTTGAGCACCCTTCTTTTTCTTGGGGGTTTTCCCCCCTTGGACTTGGCAGCGCCCTGTCTTGCGGTGGGTGATTGAATGGTGGCACAGGCAGCCGTGTCAGTCACCAAGCAGTCCTTTCGAGAGGGGCGGGGAGTGTTGCGTAGATTCACAGGGTTCTCCGACTGAAGAATGGAGACGATATGCATAAGGGGTTTTGAAGGTTATTAAGCCGTCGCATGACATACTCCGCCTGTGCTGCCCGCGAAGAACCATGCTGGCAGGCGCATGTCCAGAAGGCGAGGACGACATTGCAAATGGCAAAAGAAAGGCAGATGATTCCGTTCAGGCAACGACCACAAGGGAGCAAAATGCGGAAGCAGGAATGAGAGACCCCAGCGGGGTCCATGAAGTGTTTATTCATATTTAAGTATTAACTATATAAAAATTCATTTTTATATCCTCCCTTGTTTTTAGAATAACTATAACTGCTTAAAAATCATTCCGAAATTTTGTTTAACCATCAATTCCGCCACTAATATTCTATCAGTAATCTGTTCATCTCTTTACGCCAAGCAGCAGTCATTAAGAGCAAAAATTCTTTTAGGCATTGCATTTGAATGACGTATCGAAAATATGTACCTATTCAATAATTTTTAAAAAGTTTGGGGATGGATTTCTCTTTAAAAACATTCCCCTTTTTTCATTGTAAGGTAATTTTTTATCACATACTTAAATTGGCTGATAAAGTTTTTCAATTCTATTATATAAAATCTCAGATCTGTCATTCTGTAATTCCGGAACGATCGAATGTGACGCCGCTCTTAAAGAGTGGGAGGTTTGAGAACTATTTACAAAAAATTGTGTACAATATATTCTTTTATTATCGGTTGTTTACTTAACGACAATGAGGAAAGTATGCAGATACAACTTTCTAATTATAAGTGATTTATAGACACCATTTTTATTTATTGGTGCATTTAGGATAAGGTACGTACATTGTTATAACAGCAAATATTGCGTGAAATTTGTTTAATACAGTAAATGGGGCGAAAATGAATATGGGTAGTATTGTAATAACGAAATTGCTGCAAGGGACAAAAATTTTCCATTCATTCTCAAAATACGACAATTTCCCATCATCCCAGCTTTTGCCGTTGCAATCAACAAAGCTCAAGGTCAAACTTACGATCATGTTGGTATCTATTTGACAGACCCTGTCTTCTCCCATGGACAGCTGTACCTTGCATTGTCAAGATCAAAAAATCGAAACAACATCAAAGTCTTAATTAAGGCAAATTCTACACAAGGTCGACTGTTTGGCACTGAAGAATTGGCTACAAAGAACATTGTTTTGCAGGATGTCTTCCAAAATTATTGAATAAAATTGGATTTACATTTGCTCACAAACAAAATAAATAAACAATTAAAATTTCGTAAGAAATCACTTACAGATAATTGTAGAATTCTTCCGCTGCATGTTCGTAGACTATCTCCAAAGAAGTAATAATCACTCTTGAAGTGATGGTATATCGAATACTTGTAGAACTGCTGCTGTTATGCTAAATTGTGGGACACGATGAAACGCAAAACCTGATTGACTGTACCGACTATATACTTTTGCGACACTTGTAACTTATAGACCTTCTCCGGCAAACTGTCACAAACGCGCTAGCGAATGACTGAATGAATGACCTTAAAACGCTCTTGAAAACAATGACGGGAAAACCCATGATAGAGAAAGGCCTCTTGTAAAGGATTTTGGGAGATGGAAGAGCTCAGAAGAAGGGAAGCATTCTAAACAAACGGGGGGGGGGGAGGGGGTTAAATTCCAAAATGTGTATTTTGAAATATCATCGTAGTCCTTTAGGGTAAACCCAAGAAGAGACATTTAAAAAGCTTCTAAAATTATAACCATTCGTATGAACCAAACGAACCGATACCAGTGAATGAGGGTGAAAGGAGAACCAAGGCATAAACCGATAGCTTTGTTTAATCCTTTTACCGGCACCAAGCTGATTGCGTAGGTCGTTGACATGGCCATCGCCCCTACTCGCGGTTCGAAAGAGAGAGGATTCATATGATACTATCTTTACTGCACCCGGTGCGAGGGTTCTCCAAAAGGCTACGCGCCCGGAGTGCGCACATTGAGCGAATTCGAAGACAATGTCCCACGTGGGTAGGTTCCTACCCCTTCACTCGCCATTCGTCGACAATCCTGGGAATCCCATTCTCCTCCCCACCACCCCAATTAGCAAGTTTCAGCACCGCCCAGGGTGACACTATCTACAACAGACCCTTTTTGCTAGGACAATACGTCGGCAGCGACATAAAGACAAGAAGAATGGGAAATTTCGAAGAAGAATCTATTCAATAACCTAAGCCTACTGAGGAAACCATCCAAGGGGGGTGGCGATCGCCCCTCTCCCTTGGAACCGCGCATGCCATCTAGTGACATGACATGACGTATCATTTCAAACCACTCCTTTTCGGGCTATTTGAAGGATTCTTCTTTATCTCCGTTGTTTTTTTTTGCTGAAGAGCTGACCTCATTAAATGTTCTTATGATGACTGCTTCTTTATCAATTGTCAGACAATTTGGTGCTTTTTAGCTGTGTTATGTAAAATATGTAGAATATATCCGACAGGAACATTGTTTTCATTATGTTTTTAACGCAGTGTATACATTATTTTTATTCCTAAAATTTATATTTGCATTATCTACTCCACAAGCTGCCAAAGAGAGACCATTTTGAACAAGATGTTCGATCAAAGCATTGAAAATTTTTGAAAAATCTTCTGCCTATAATGAAAAAACTATATTCCTTGGAACAATTCAAACTATTATAAAACAAGAAAATTTGTATATTTCCACTTTAAAAATTGTTATTTCGACCATGGTAGTTACGTGTTAAAAGGTTTTAACAAAACAATTTGTACCTTCGACGAACATGCATCTGCTTAGGTATATGTAATGTGATTTTTCGACTTTAAATGACGTATTACATGTATCGTTTTCTCCATCGTGACTTATTGTACAAACTCAGTGGTTACAAACTAAACAGTTTAAAGTATCATCGACTCTTCCATGTCAGATCCAGTGGAACTTCGATATACAGTTTTGGTTAGAACTTACTAGTCGTTACGGCCTTTTTTCCGTGTTGGTGTTTCACATTCAGAATTGGATACTGAACCATAGTGAAGACTTCTCATTTTCGACATTTTGTTTGTTTATAGCTATACGAAAATGAAAATTTTCTTGAACTAGACACTTGACGAAATTATCGTGGATTTAAAAATTCAATTTAAAAAAATTAAACTTGGAAACAATGTTCTTCCAGTATTGTGCTAAAGTATGATTTTTATTTATCTTATCAGACGTTTAGCCCAAACACAGTTGAGTAAGAGTAATTACTTAGTCCTAATCACTAGGCTTCACATGTAAAACGTTTTCATTTCACAAAATTTTCTGTCGCTCTTAACTCATCCAACTGAAATACTAAACTGAAACCTTTAATTAAAGTCAACAGGTTTGTGCAAGTTCCTGCATGACCGTCTAGTGAATGGTTCGACACTAGCGCCACCCCTTAAAATACGTGCGGATTCAAATCTTACTTCTATATATTACCGATTTAGGCGAAATGGATTCTGCTTAGCCTAGTGCGGGACGCGGGAAAAAATATTACTTTCCGGGAGAGATTTCGGGACGTATGGCATCCCTGAGCGAAATGTGCAAATGAGGGATTCATTCGCCAGTTCCTAACTTAAAATGAAAGAAAGTGATAATAACTGTAAAAAACAGATGAATTTAGATGAAGATGACGTTTAATCGTTAGAACCCTATTCCTGCTCAATAACGTGGTGTTTTTACATAATTATTTTTCTTTTCTTTCATTTTAACAGATGGAAATCAACAAATTTACGGCTAATCAAATAAATATGTATTTTAGATGCTGATATTTTAGTCAGAATTTTATGCTGTTCTCTTGTGTACAAGAAAAGCTGAAAAAACATTGTTCATATTAATTCGATGAGGTAAATTTTGGCATATTAAAAAAGTACGCGAATAATCGTTTTCCCTTATAACATCCCTGTTACTTTTATTTTATACCCTTTTATTTTTAAGGAATAAATCATCGGTCATAGAGATTAAATTGATCTCATCAATAGTTGCTATTTTCTTATTCCACTCTCATTGTTTTACGTCGTCAGATAACTTTTTGTGTGCCCTAAAGAGGTATGGTGTATGTTTTCAGTTTTCGTACTTCTAATCAACATCGATAACATGGAATTTCCATCGAACTCTCAAAAGGTTATCAGCCACGCGATTATCTCATTCACATTTTACTTTGTTTTTACGGGAAGCCATTCGATAGCCAGCTATTGCTTAAGGATTTGTAATAGCGTTGTGAGTTGGTTTTCGCTATTGTGAATTTTCTTAACAATTGAAGGAGCGAGGCAACTTTTAAAATGTCGTATTATTATTACCGACGCTGGCTGTCGGAAATAATACCACACATACTATTGAATTTATAAATTCCAAATGTCATATTGTTTGTCGAAAAAGCAAATTATTTCTTTTCTTTGCAAGCAATACATTTTCCTGCCTACTTATAAAGACACAGAAATGGAACTCAGGAAAATTGGAGAATACTTTTCCAAGTTTACAAAGCACAGAATCATTTATTATCTTCTTTATTCCTAAGGATGCTATACACTAATTTAATAAATAAATGTTCATTCGTGGTTGAAAATGCATTGAATGACACAACTCACACTCCAGTTTAAGCTTTTTATATTGTTGCATAGTTAATATCCCATACGATACACTAGATCCAAACCGAGAAAATCTATTGGGAATGAAGGCATTAAATATAATAGCGCGAATCTCAGGATACTATAGCTGCGTGACACCTTCCGTCTTTAATTACTCTGAAAATGCTCTATTTTATTTTACTTTTAACTAAGGAAGGCAGCATGCAGAAGGCTAGGGAAGAGTTGTTTTGAAAATCCGTCGGAAAGATGAGGAAACAAATGATTGTATAATTTTCTAAGACTGCAATTTTCCGATTCGAAGGTCGTTGTGAGTGGCAAGACCAAAACAATTCTCCGAGGCGACAAGGGATCGTAATCTCGAGTGAGAGATCTGGTAAAAAACTTTTGATGCCTTTTTATCAGTTATGAATAAATAATAAATATGCACTAAGATTTACTACCAATTTTGATCGTATTTATCACCGTAATCTGACAATCGTTGATTGCTCAGTCGTAATTTCCGAAACGTGGCTGTTAGAGTTTATAGCGTGGTTTATCGGTTTCTGTTGGAGTGGATGGCGGTTTTTAGGGTAATTGTCATTCCTATAGATCCCTCTTAAAATAATTCATTATCAATCTCGAGAGTCGGTGTTACGTCATCTCCACTAAAACTAAACATATAGCTGTTCTCGCGGGTAAAGCTCTAGAAAATAGAAGAATAATACCTAGTGGGCATAATTTTCGTTACGACATTTCAGTCTTATTGTCAGATTATCCTCCTTAGTTATTTCGAAGTTTTATTTTTAAGAAATATATAACTCCATTAATGCTGTAGCCAAGCTTACGGCCATGATATTTTGATGAGCCTTCGAGTTAAGCATTCGAGCAATGCCATCGCCGAGATCCTAACGTCCAGTCCACTATAGAAACAAGAATTATCTATCTCGTGTAACTGATGGGATACAATTGATAAATAAACAAAGTTGATCCGGCGGCCATAAAACGGAGTGGAGCACTAGAAGCGCATTTTGAATACATAGCAACCGTCAGCAGTGGTGACCCACTAAAACTAAAACGCGCTTATAATTTTTCCAATATTTTTATGAATTTTTAGATCTACCTCACAAAACCAAACGCTACGAACGCGATTTCGGGATAATTAAATACTAAATGTGCGTGTTAAATGACCTTATATTTTTAAATAATAACTAATACCTTAAGATCCTCTATCCGATGATAAATAAGCGCTGAGGCTGTAGAACACCCAAAGTAGAACGCTTTGACACCCGGCCTTGGCGGAAGATCAGTGGACACTGCTCGTAAACAGCTCTCGCGGCGGTGGCCGAGTGGTTGCTTGGAGAGGAACTTGGGGAGAGAAGGGGAGGGAAACAAAAGTGACGCAAATATTGAACACCAATAAAAGCGACGGAGGGAAAGAGTTGATCTAAATGGAAGAAGCTGGGTTCGTCCGTTCGCGAAGTTTTTCTTAGCTAATCGAATGGGTATCAAAACGAATGAAATTTTTTTTAGGCCTAATCGACCTCTCTATTTCCTTTGAGACATGGTATGCTATCTTAAAAGTGAATGTTCTTCTAATAAAATTAATTTTTCTTTGCGAAAAGTAAAAAGGTTTGCTGATTCCTGTTTAGAGGTATTTGGGCGCACCATTCACTTGAAATAATTTTCACGGACACTTTGTACTCTATTCTTCGCTGCTTTAAACGAAAGGAACAGTTGAAGGGATAAATACGAAAGCGTTGAAGAAAGGCAACGTAGATCACAGCCAGTTCTGCTGTGCATTATTTTCCTGTCAACGTTAATCCACTTGCAAATAATATGTAAATACATCATATCCGAAGCGCACCAAAGAATCTGGCAGCTTTCCCGTTCTCCAATTACTCGGACTGACCTTGAGGAAGGTTAAAAAGCCGCCAATGAAATTTACTGAGATTATTCCTTATCAGGGAAAAGATAGAAACGTCAATGTGCATATGGGGAGCCGGTGGTGTAGTGGTTAGAGTGTTGGCCCCACCGTACGATAAAGCTAAAAGTGCGACACCCGGTTCGAATCCTTATGAGGATTTTTCCGAGGACGCGCCGGCCCCCTATTTGTGCGTGTTGGAACTAAGGTGACGAGGAAGAGCCAATGTGGAGATGTGGAGAACACGAGAAAATGAGGAGCCCGCTCAAATCAACACTCCGTCCTTCGGAAGGGATGTTAAGCAGTTGGCCTCACTGGTGTTCTTCGTAAGAGCAGGCAAATGCCGGCACGGGGTTTCACTCCTCCCTTCCTGGCTGTTCATTGCACTACCCCTAATATACATATTGTGAGTAGGATAGAGGCAAATCAGGCTTGACTCAGATATGACTCAATGTGTATACTTGACAATATATCTGCTATGTGAGAGTAGATCTTGAATGATTCAATTCCTGTAAACATTTTCGTATTCATCGTTTTTTAAAGGGAGATACGCAAACAGCAATTTCGTTAACTATTTTCATTCGAAAACCATAGAACACTAATTATTTGATAATAAATGGCAATCAGAATAACTCCAAGACCTAAACATGGTATTAGAAAAACCAGATGCGCATTTCAAGGAAACAAGATGGAAAAATATACTCCATAAATTGAATACACGGAGATTTCAAAGGCGTTCATAATGGGAATACGTATGAAACGTTATCGAAAGATTGGGCAATTCTCGAATTTTATCCCCGAAACTATAAGTCGTAATTATATGGTGTCGGAGACTGTCATGTTGTAAATGTTGTTCTCTATTCAAGGAATTTTTTTAATCTCTACCTCACAGATCATATACGAGAATGGGAGAGAAGTTTATGGATTTTTAATTTTTGTTTGCTGAGAGAACCTTTTTCGCGATCGATGTAAACAAAATATGCGATTTTTTGCGCGGGATTTTCTGAAATTTCTATCTCCGAAACTATAACTCGTAAGTATATGGGCTCGCGGACTTTCTTGTAGTAAATGTTGCTGTCTATCCGAATAAATATTTTAGTCTATAGCTTACAGATCATATAAGAGCTAGGGAGGGAAAAGTTCGGTATTTCAATGTTGCTTGACGGATGTCATTTAACGAGATACGGGTATAAGTTTATTAAAGTAATTGTGTGAATTGGAAGTTATAATTGACGGATTTAGTTGAAAATTACAATTGGGCGATATATTTTAATAGCGATCACTCATATTTCATTAAATTAAAATCCGTCCTGCGGTTTAGGTGGTGAAAGTTAGGACGGACAGACAGATGGACGGACAGACGAACTGACGGACCGCTTTGCTGGTAAAGAACGCCTAAATAACGCCTTCTAAGTGGATGGTTCACACCTCGTCACTTTCATTTGGACTCCAAGTTCGGTAAATTATCTCGAGTATACATTGGACTCAAGTCATAAGCTGAGCTTTAAAATTCATTGTTGAAATTGCATAAGAATTATAGTAACGATTTATTCCGTGTCTATCAAAGAAACAGAGACCCCTTGTTATATTCCTAGGCGAATATTCTTCTTAACGACAATGTAACTTAAACTCAGGAGTACGATGCAGTTTATTTGCCATGAAACTATTTTCTAAACGAACATTTTGCCAAGTTTCCGAAAGCATTCTGAAGGATGGGATATTTTTTCCTCTTAGGGAAGACCGTCTAACTTTTTCCTACCAATGAATGCACGTGTTTGCACCGAATGAATTCAACGTTTGAGAAAAAAAATTTTCCTCTCTCATTCACTAAACAAAAATACAGTAATTCCCGTTATACGTCGCCTCGTTATGAGTGGTTTTGCATATACGCCGTCAAGCAATTAAGGAACATGTTTCGTAAAAAGTTACGTCGCTTCGCATATAAATTGTTTGTAAAGAGCCAAATGCGAAATTCAAGCAATTTCAAATACAATGCGTAAAATGATGCTATAGTTTTAAATTTATTAAGCAGTATATTAAATATCATATTTATTGTTATTTATGTATTTAATTTTGCAATTAATTTCAGTTTTCCGCTTCAACTGGGGCTGCAAAGTGTATCCGTTGATAGCTTCATGTGATCGTAGTGTTAACGTCCAGTTTCAAATTGAGAATAGACATATGCGTGTGTTTATATATGTATTTTTACCTTAGTTTATTTCATTTTGTTAACTTACTTTTAACATAGAATGTCTTATGCACTGTATTTTTCTTCTGAATGAAAAATAAGGATCAGTATTGGCGTATCTGCTTTCATCGAGGCCGGATTAAATGCGAAGCAAATGGTGCAGATGCTCCAGGTCCCCCGCCGGCGATAGGGTCCCTGCCCGGTGCTGTTTCCCGTAAAGCAGTTAAATAATAACTTACAAATTGATTTGAATTTGAAGTTGCTCTATGGCCTTCTACCACCTTAATGCGACCCTGGCTTTCATATTTTATATCTTAGCGATAAAATTCGTTGCCCAAATTTTAGGTCTATTAGAAGGACCTTCCAGAGTAAGATCAATTGAATATTCTAGCAGAAAAAAACAAGTTTAAAAAGTGTCAAGTGTATCACAATCAGTTACGTTTCGTGCGATGGAATATTTGAAACTATACGATATATATATATATATATATATATATACTTTACGTTACTCTTTCGCTGAAGAAGGGCATCGGCCCGATAAGCTTGGGTGTTTATTTGTGTTTTTGTGTGGTCGTGTGTTTTATGTGTCTTTTCGGCGCCCCCAGCAGCCTGCCAACTTGGTCCCCAACTTTCATAGAAAATTTAGTAATGAAAAATGAGCACTTGTCGACGAAAATTCATTTTCGTCGATTTTGAAATTTTTACTAATTCGATGTTTATCGACATTTATCGATTTAGTTCGAATCCTACGATCCTAATTATGACTCATATCAATTTATTGAAAACGTTTACTCATTCGATAAAAATTTTTTTCACAAAAAATATTCTATTTATATAGTTTTGAAAAATTTATTTGAAGGTATTTTTGGCATGAGTAATATATTATAGGATATGAGGAAAACTTCAATTTTCCTTTTTCTTGTAAAATGGAATTCCTGATTCGGTTATTTGAACCATTGCAACATTTTATTAATGCCTTTACCCAGAAGTCCTTCATGCCAAATTTCGTAAATATCCGTTTATAGAAGCCGAGAACCAAAATGCGTACGGACGGACGGACATACCGAAGCAAATGAGCATCACACTAGAGGGGAAACGTGCCTAAAAACTAAACAGTCACAGCCCCACGTCTTTTTAAAATATGCGGGCTAATATATGACAGTTGCATTCACCCAGATAACTCGTTGTAGGAGCTTTATTCGTAAGTTTTTCACGGTCCGTATCTTTCAAAGTGTGCATTGTTAATGAGAAACGTGATTCATAAAAGTATTGCAAACTTAATGAGCTTCAAAAAGAATGGCTAATGCATCAACATAAGATAATATAATGTATCAATACCTATATAAATTATAATGGAGTCGAAATTTATACAAGACACAAGGGAGGTGACCGTTGAAATTCAACGTAAAAGTTTCTTGTGAAATAAAAAATAAACATAAATATACTTTGACTTTCTTTAAATGTTAAGAAAAGAAACTTTCGTTCTTTTATGCGTTTGTTGATTCAAGTTCTGAACTCCTACTGTATTTATATGCAAATGATTAATGTTCTACATTCAAATGTATTCCTTCTCGTAACTAACGCAACGAATGTTTTTTACATTGGTTGCTATTAAAAGAATTTCTCTCTTCTTCTCTCTCGTACCAATTGTGAGAGCAATCAAAGCACGCTTTCACCCAGAAGGATTGAAATAATAATAGGATTTCGAGGTTAAACAATGTAATGGTTTGACATGGAAACACCCCGTTAAATGGCAAGATTTCCCCAAAATATGTGAATTAAAAGTTTAACACGAGGAATTTTGAACAGTATGCGGGAAAATATGAACAGAATAAAAATTTTCATAGTGTTTTCTTAAAATGGGCTACAACCGAAGATCATAGGTGAATTCTTACTAATTTAGATCTCAAAAACAATAAAAGCCTGCAAGTCAAAAGGTAGATTTTTACGTGTTATCATAGTGAAAATGGAAAGGCATGCCTTGGAGTCGAACATAGGACGTTTCGATAGTTCATTTCGTCATCATCTTATAATATGTTAATCGATCATTCCAGCCATATATAAAAAAATCAATCTTGTTCCCCTATCGAGTTATTCGCATTTTTATAGGGTGACAGAGGGATCCACAAAGGGACAAAAAGACAGAAGTAGCCTTTTATTACTGATAGGTTTCATCCCTTTACTTTGAAATTCAATCGATAATAAGTAATAATATAAAAATAAATTTTTATAAATAACTTATATATTGGTAATGTCTTTATATGTATTAACGTAATGTTATTTTCAATAACTTAGTTTGAATTATTTAAAATATTTACATTGAATTTTTTTGAAGCAAATATTTTCATTCAGCACATCTATATTCATACTTAATTCAGTAAAAACCTACTATCGGCTGTCACAGGAGTACATTCACAAATTTCTTCTCGTTTTCCATATAGTCCAATGAAATTATACTATAATGGAGCAGGTCTGAGTTTCTGTCCGGATTCTGATTGACTGTTGAGAAGGAGTCGTAATTTTAAGATAAAAATTTGAGGTATTTGTTTCTGAATTTAATCAATTTTGCATGAATTTATAAATCAGTTGACGCTCTTAGAACATATCCTTGCGATCCATCGTCTTTGAAAAATCAAAGGTAAAACGTACGATTGGAGGAGACGAATGAAAATTGCCGCTACAGGGGATTTCTAAAGGCCATCTCACAACTAACTAACACTGAACGATTAACAATATAAAAAATCTGATGTGGCCACCACATGGCTTTCTCCATATCTGTAATATTTCTAAAAATTCCAAATAAGTCACGTAAAAATTAATATTTTAAGAAACTGAGAGAAAATTTTAGACTTTACAAAGAACAGAAATAAACAAGTAAGGTTGTAGAAAATTAAGCTTCCTAGAACTTTTATTCCAGTACATTTTTACATATATCAAATATTAATGCAAATATTTCAAAATAACGGATAAGTAAGTAAGTTAAGATTGGTGAACTTTTATAAACTATGTAAATAACTAGCGTAATTGCCCGTCAAATATGACTGGAATGCGTGGAGTAAGTATTAAATTTAAGGAACTTCCCATTCTTCCTCCTTTTTTCGCTTCCTCTCTTCCATCCTTCTATTTCCCATCCTCCCTTCGTCCCATCCTCCCTCCCTCCCTCCCATCCTACCTCCCTCCCATCCTCCCTACCTCCCATTCTCCCTCTCTCCCATCCTCTCTCTCTCTCCCATCCTCCCTCCCTCCCATCCTCCCTTCATCCCATCCTCCCTCCATCCCATCCTCCCTCCATCCCATCCTCCCTCCATCCCATCCTCCCTCCATCCCATCCTCCATCCATCCCATCCTCCCTTCATCCCATCCTCCCTCCCTCTTGCAGTACTTCCTGCAAACATCTAGAGGACCTTGCGTGAGGTGACCCAATGTGATAGTTCCTATGATAAAAAATTGTTACAAATCGTGTTATTAGTTGAACCACTTTAATTGCCCCTCTTAAAATAATTATGTAGCTCACACCATTTTCATAACCAAAAGGACATACCTACACGATTTAGACTACCGGTACACAATATTATGTGTTTTATTCACTAATTTTGATGGTACAGGATATCGTATGTTTTGTGGTTTGTTTAATATTAAGTAATCAATGCACCGGCTACGCGTCAATATCAAAAGAAATTAATTACTAACATTATCACTATAGTAATTTGCTTTAAACTGCACAATAAAACTTGAAAACGAAACGATATTTTCAATGTATGCGTGAGATATCTTTCTATTTGAAATGTTAAGTGGTCCTTTATTACAATGCATTGGAACAGTTTCATTTCTTCGCTACTTGTTTCATTTGTTTTATATTTACAAGTAACTTTTTACATAAATTTTCAATCGTTTGCTTCATTGTATGTTTAGAGCAAATGCACTTGAAAGTCCGAGTATAACAAAGCAAAAAACCGAGATCAAAAATTGGAATCTTTAAAAATCGGAGAAAACCTAATCTAAACTTAAAATATTAGCAAACATGAATTAAACCACAGAATTCACAGTAAGAATAAGAATCTTCTTTCTGCGTGTAATGGTATAAATCTGGAGTCAAAGCCTTGATCGTAAGATATTTTAAAATGTTAAAGAATAAAGGTCTACACATCGTATTCTAGCCGATTACGTGTTAAACAAATGAAAAAACGAAAACTATCCTGGTATGGAACCCTTGCCTTTTCGGGGGATGACTACCCACTTAAAACCTGCTAGAGTTCGCGCCGAGTATTCAGGCGAAAGACTCGTCTGTTTATTGGCGTTCGTGCCGGAAGATGACGTCAGTCGTGGTTTCAGACACAGGCAGGCAGGATCGCACGCAGAGACAGCAGTTATACGGGTTATCGGTAATTATAAACAAATATTGGTAGTTATAAAGCCACCATCGATAGATATAAACAATATCAGTAATTACAAAGACAATATGAGTAGTTATAAACACACTATCGGTAGTTATAAACAAAACACTGACTAACATTTATAACTATATTTTATAATATGGAGAAAGATATAAATATAGTATATGATAACTGTGAGAATGATGTTAATTCGCAAATAAATGCATCTAATGATTTAGTATTTAGGTCAAGAAATAGAAGAGCCACAAACACCGATACTAAACTTGAAATATTTCAAAATATGAGAAAAGAAGGAGAGACAGTGAGTAAAGGGGCCAAAAATTTAGGTGTTTCTAAGTCTGTTGTGTATAAATTACTTGGAGAAGTACACGAAGCAGAAGACAATATGATTAAGGTTGATTTAGAACGAAAAAAGCCAGGACCCAAAGTGCAACAAGTATCTACGCTATCTGATAAAATATGAGAAATCATTCAAGCTGACTGCTCTTTGACACAGAAAGGAATCGAGCAAAAATATGATGTGGCCTCCACATGGCTTTCTCCATATCTGTAATATTTCTAAAAATTCTAAGTAGGTTACATAAAAATTAATATTTTAAGAAACTGAGAGAATATTTTAAACTTTACAAAGAACAGAAATAAATTCAAACCATGGCCTTCTGATATTGGGTATAGCCACAAAGCTCCAACAATTAAGAAAATAAAAACGAGCGTTACTAAGACGTAACTAAGCGTCAATTGTTAACAATAGTCGTCTGGAGGTGGGCGGTGGTTGTAGCCAAAAATATAAGATATCTCTTAAACAAGGAATTATATCGGAAAATGTTTTAAACAAAGGTTGTAGAAAATTACATTTCCTAAAACTTTTATTCCTGTAAAGTTTTACGTTTGTTAAATATAGAAGAAAATATTTTAAGGTATAACGGATAAGTGACAATATTAAAGACCCATTTCCAGTTGACCGATTTTTACCAAAATTAATCAGTTCCTGTGACTGTCATAAAATTGTTAAGTATAAAACTTCGCATTGACCTGATTAATAGTTTTTGAGTTGAGCACCCACAAAGAAGCTGTCACACACAAACATCATCGATAAAATGGCCAAAACGTGTTCAGGGAACCTCAAAACGTTTATTTCCGTTGAAATCTCGAAATCGATTTTTTTCACGAAAACAATACTTTCCCCTATACTACGGATGGAGAAAGTAAAAATTAGGGGATTATGGCTTAGTATGCGCGAAGTCTACTATATCTAGTAACCTGTAGAAGATGGGAATTACCAGGAAAAGATTGAAGAAAAGATTTACATAAACAACAACACCTGTAATTATTTCGAAAAACACATATATTCACGTGTTTCATCAGGAGAAATGCCATTTCTTGATTAAACGGGATTTAATTTCCATTGCACCAACAATTACTGACATCCCCAAAAAATACAGATGCTATAAAAATAGTTCCTATAAGCAGTGGAAGAAACATAAATTTGATTGCTGTGATCGCTATCAACGGAATTAAGAATTTCAAAATGAAAGAAGGTGCATATAACGCGGATATTTTGTGGAATTTCTTCAGGCCTGTAAATCCAAAGATGTATTCAATGAAGGCGATATTCTAATCATGGATAATGTAAAGTTTCACCATAGCCAAAATGTGATTTCTTGGCTTGTAAGGAATTATGTCTGTTACAAATTTCTTCCCCCGTATAGTCCACGATAAATTCCGATTGAAGACGTTTTTGGTGCGCAAAAAGCAAGATATCACGCCAATTCTCCCATTCCTGAAACTTCTACTCAGATTCAGGACTATTTTGCAAGACGCATTGAAGGAATGAATATTGATAGGACATTGCATTTTGAAGCATTTTATAACAACATGCAGAGATTTGCCGTTTCAAGGCCTTCCATTTTGAGTTAGAGTTTCTTATTTTGGCTCTATAATTAATTTGTTCTGCACATGCTGCTATTTGTTTTGCATGCATTGCAATTTCATTTATAATTTTAAGGAAAACTTTCCATACATTGAATGAATAAATGTATATTAAATGTAAATACATTCTACGTATATATTTAATACATATATGATATATACATGAATAAAAATCTTGTTTATATGTTTGTATCTTTTATTTATTATTTATTACATATCTTTGTTTTTTAATGAATGAATTGATTAAAAGAAGGAAGTACATTAAAAACTTTGTATAATTGTTATCGAACAAGGTTGTGGTGTTGTTTATAACTACCGTTATTTTGTTTATAACCACAGATAGTGTGTTTATAACTACTGATATTGTGTTGATAATTACCGATGATGTTCATAAAACTACTAATATTGTGTTTATAATTACCGATATTGTGTTTATAACTACCGATAATGTTTTTAAAACTGCTGATATTGTGTGTATATCTAACAAAATTGTTTATAATTACCGATAACCCTGTAATATATTAGATTATGTATTGTTTATAAGAGTTGACACGTAGATTGTTAGTCCAACAATACCCTCATTCTCGTGTTTTTTAAACGCGAAATTTTTAAATAGAAAAACATTTTAATAATAAATAAGCTGATGTGGGCAACACATGATTTTCTCCATATTTATATGGAAAATTACATGTTATTAGCTCTGGGATCGTTGTCAATATTTACTTCCGGTTGAAAATTAAGAAAAGATGAAGGAGCGTTACTAAGCGTCAATTGTTAACAATAGTCTTAGGTAGGTGGCGTGGTGGTGGCAGCTAAAAATATAAGATATCTCTTAAACAATGCATTGTATGGGAAATGTATTAAACACAGGTTGTAGAAAATGAACTTTCCTACAACTTTTATTCAAATACATTTTTACATTTATCAAATATTAAAGCAAATATTTCAACATAACGGATAAGTGACAAGAGTAAACACCCACTTCCGGTCGACCGATTTTTACCAAAAACTAATCAGATCTTCTAACTTTTATAAAAATGTTAAATTTTGCGTTGACCTGATTAATAGGTTTTGAGTTAGAGCTCAAGTGCCCACAAAAATCTATCACATACAGACCGATGGACAGACATACACACAGATATCATCGCGAAACTTGTCAGAACGTGTTTAGGGAACCTTAAAACATGTATTACCGTTGAAATCTCGAGTTCGATTATTTTCATGAAAACAATACTTTCTCATACTACGTATATGGAGAAAGTAAAAATATAGTCCAAATTGCTTTAAATACCCACCCATTTTGCTTAACTTTTTATTGCGGTTAAAATGGCACCCTCCTCTCACTCCTACGTTCAATAGTTGTTGCGTTATAAATGCACAAACAAACAAATTCTACAAAATATTTACGGTAGAGATAGAGATGTTTCACCCTGTCGAAGAGTAACTCTATTTTGATTTTAATGATTTAAATTTAATTTACACACGGAATAAAATTGTATAATTAAAAATCCTCAAACTGATTTTAAATGTTGTATATAACCTTTTCCAAGTGAAAATCTTTCAAAATGAATCTTGCAGGAATAATTAATTATATAATGGTTTTAAGAGAAATTACCATTTCATCAATTAAAAATGAACTCGTCTTAGAACAAAATTTCTCTTCGACAAACGTAAACTTTCAGTGTTTAAATCATTTATTTGAACGAATGGAGTTCTAGAATTCTAGAAATTCTCACATTGACAGACTTATGCATGGAACAAAATTACTTCGTTTTTAGCAATAAGTTCTATAAACAAATTAATGGAACATCAATGGGCAATCCTCTCTCACCACTTATAGCAAATATTTTTCTTTATTCTTTTGAGCAACGCTGTAAAAATACGTTAAACTATTTCCCCAACACATGGTGCAGGTACATTGATGACATTTTCGCCATTTTTGACACAAAACTCTATAACATTAACACCTTCGTCCAAGAACTCAACTCATTTCACAACTCTATAAACTTCACCTTCGAAATCGAAGAAAATAAGTCTTTACCTTTCTTGACATTTTGATCATTAATAATAATGGACGACTAGAATTTGACGTGTACAGGAAACCGACCCAATTATATTAAGAAAGATTCCAATCACCCTTACAAAAAAAGATCGCGGCTTTAAACCATATGGTACATAGACTATTGACGACACCGCTAAATAAAAAACGTTTCGACAAAGAAGTCAAATATATTAAAAACGCGGCCCTGGAAAACGGGTACACACACGAACTAATTGACAACATTATTAACAAGCAATCCAAAACATTAGACAAGAAGACAAGTACTACGCTTGCTTTAAGTGACGATAGGAAGAAAAAATTTATTTCACTCCCCTTCCATACAACCCTAAACAAAGGGCTAACAAAAATCTTTCATAACGCAAATTATATATTAACGTTTCACAATACAAACAACATTAAAAATTTATTAGGGAACCCTAAAGACAAAATACCCACATTAGAAAAATCCGGCATATATCAAGTGTTGTGCCCCACATGCGACATGTCTTACATTGGCCAAACGAAAAGAAATATTTCCATCAGATTCAAAGAACATTTAGCGCACTACAGACATGGACGCTTTGAAAAATCGGCCGTCGCGAAACACATTTTGGAATATAACCACCCATTAGACACAAATAGCCTCAAACTGCTTAAACAAGTCCCAAATACCAAACTCGACGCGACAGAAAGCTTACACATTCATAAATACAGACACACCCTGATGAATAACGAGTTAGGAGTAATAAACAGCGTTCTTTTTAAACTGACCTCTCCCCCTTTTTCTCCCAACACCTAGGTCATCTAGGTCCCCCCCCCCCCTTTTTCTCCCCCCTCCCCTGCCCACCAACCAGGTATAAATACACAGACACAGCCCTGGGTCAGATTGTGCGTCCAAGCTGAAGGAGGCCATTTTAAACAATTGGTCGTCGTCGCTTTCAAGCGACTCCTCCTTTGGGAGAATTACCCCAGCGTAGTACGGGGAGATGTGTGCCGAGAAGGCACCGGATGCTGCTGCCCCGGTTGCTTTCGAAGCCCTTCCCTCAACTCCGGCCCAGGGCCAGCATGTTACAGCCTCGGTAGGCGCCAGCGCGGTCACACCCGCGGTAGTACCCAAACCGAGGCCTACCAAGGAGAACGCCTCGAAAGAAGGCAAATCCTTCGCTTCGACGTCCCGGGAGGGTACCCTGCTCCTCCCCTCTGGTCGTTCAATGCCCGTAACCGCCGCCACCAGTGCCGGCAATTCAGGCCCTGTTCAGGGCCATCCGGTTGAGTCTATGGACTCGACGGACGGAATACTCGGCAAGAGAAAATTTACCGGGGGCCAAGCGCCTGCCCCCTCCACTGCCTCTCTGGCCTACCGGTCCGCCCCATTCTTGGTGCTGATGCAGTCGTCAGCACGGACGAGGATGGTGAGTTCACCCAAGTTACCAAAAGGAGAGCCAAGAGGCAGAAACATTCCCGTTCCCCTGCAGGGGGGGAAGGATATAGCTCCGGAGGGACAAGATCCCGACAAGGGAGTTCGAAAGAGGGTCCGCGTATCGCCGATCACGGTATATGAGATCCTCTCACATAAGACCATAGCCGCTGAACTCAGCAAGGTGTGCGGCGATGAGTTTGAGCTGGAGGTCCACAGGGCCTCCACTCGAATAGTCGCCCACACGCCTGAGCCCCACCGGGCGGCGACGAAGGTTCTGGACGATGCTAAGGTCCAGTACCATACTCAGTTACTGCAGACGGTCCAGGGGACGTGTCTGCTGATTAAAAATGTTGGGAAGGGCTACTCCCCTGAGGACATCGCAGCAGGTCTGTCGGCAAAGGGATTTATTGTCCGTGGCGTCCGGCAGATGACTGCGATGGAGGGGGGAAGCGGATTCCAATAGGGAGATTTGTTGCCAACCTGGAGAGGACTCCACGGGCCCCTCCAGCGTCGGCTTTTAAAACTTTATGTCACTGCTCGGTGAAGATCGAGCATTATAGAGGAAACAGAGGGCCGTTGATATGTTTCAACTGCCAGAGGTTCGGTCACGTGTCGCTCGCTTGCAGGTGCGACACGCGCTGCTTCAGGTGCGCCGGTCCCCACGAGGGGGACGACTGCTCAAAGCCGCTTTCTGAGCCTGCAATATGCGCAAACTGCGAGAGCGATCACTCTGTCTCGCACCGGGAATACCCGGCATTCTTGGAGGCGCTGGCAAGATATGAGGAGGGGAAGCAGAAGTCGGTAAGGAAGTCGGTGCCGGGGAAGCCTTCGAAGACTGCACCGACCCTCAAAATGAAGGCTGCCCCCTCGTCAAAAGTGGACGCCTCCCGTCCCTATGCCGCGGTGGCTGAGGGCACTGTAAAGCCGTCACCTTCGGCTAGTGCCCCATCTCTGACTCAGCTGCCAGGTGCTGAGCCGGATAAGCAGGCGGACCCTAAACCCGCCGCAATCGCACCGGCTTCAGGTCCCGTTGTCAGACGGGAGGAGACGGAACAAAAGAAGCCCTCAGCCTCCGCCCTACGGAAGGAGAGGCGCAGGGCGGCCAAAGCCCAGCAGGCGAAGATTTCTGAGGAAGCAACAGCGGAGAGTGAGGCCCCGCCGCGGCCCCTCTGGCAGTCGAAAAGGCTGTATCAGAGAAGCGGGTGGTTGTAAGTCAGCCAATCGCATCGGCCGAAATGGTCCCTCCCAAGGGCCCCGAAGCTTCGGTCAAGACCAGCAAGCCGCAGAGCAGTGCGCCAGAGTCGGTTCGGTCCGTGGAGGGCCCCGACTTCTGGCGGACGGTGGCGATGATATGTGGAGCGCTGAGAAGTTATATCTCCTCAACGTCCGGCCAGCTCCTCCTCTCTCTCCTGGAGGAGCTGGTCAAGGAGCGCATCTCAGCCCCCAACAATATGGACTAGGGGTTGCAGCGTCCTTGTACAATGGAACGCTCAAGGTGTCAAGGAGAAGACGGAAGAGCTTCGGGCGTTCCTACAAGAGAAGCACGCCATCGTCGCCGCCGTGAACAAGACGCACCTCCTCCCGCCGGATGCGTGGAAGATACCTGGATGGGCAATATACCGCGCAGACAGGGTCAACCAGACCACCAGGGGGGCGGAGCGCGGCGGCTCGGCACTTCTAGTTCATCGATCCGTAGAACATCGTCCGCTTCCGGCGCGGAACTACGGGTCGATGGAGGCAGTATCCGTAGACATCAGGACCTGTACCGGATGGATCAGGGTCTCCTCGGTGTATTATCCGCCGGGGAGGGCGTGGGATCCGGATGAGGTCTTGGAGGTCGTCGAGAATGGCTGCCCCTCGATCGCAGTTGGAACTTGAATGCCAAGCACACCAGTTGGCATTCCAGAGTCCCCAATCCGAGGAGCCTGCGGCTGAAAGATCTTGCCGATGAAGAGGGGCTCACGGTGCTTGCGCCGACCGAGCCCACTTATCTTCCTTCGAGGGACGTCCTCGATGTTGCTGTCATCAACAACATCAGGGCGTCCCTCAGCATGCATTCGGTGTGCGATATGTCCTCTGACCATAATCCGACCCTGCTACTTCTGGGGAACTTGCCAGTGCAAGTACCACCTTCGCAGCGTCTGGACCTAGCTCGTGCCGACTGGCAGCGCTTCCGCGATTTTACTGCGGAAACACTGCCGGTCGACCCAACACCGCCTAGGACGTGCGGGGAGGCAGACCGTATGGTCGACCTCCTCACCACCACCGTACAGCAGGCCATGGACGCTGCGATCCCGAAGGTGGTCGTAGCCGGGGGTATACGCATTGCTTTGCCTCGTGTCGTCAAGCAAACAATCACGCTGCGCAACAGCGTGCGGCTGAGGTGGCAGCGCCACAGTACGTTGAACCTCAGGATTCAGATGGACTCCCTCAACAGGACGGGCTGAGACATGTTGAAAGACATGCGCTCGGACGCGTGGAAACTACATCTCTCCACGCTTTCCCTGGAGGACCAGTCCATCTGGAAAACCTGTAGGAGGCTTTGCGTTGCCCAGCGGAGGGACCCCCTGATCATCCAGGGGACTCCATTGCGAGGACTCCGGAGGATAAAGCCGGGTTGATGGCAGAATATCTGGAGGGGGTATTCTGCCCGAACCCGGTCACGGCAAAGTCGGACGAGGTCGAAGAGGACATCGCACGGGAACTCGGGACGCTTGACCGTGGCCCCTTGCTCGATCGATGCTGCGGAGCTCCCTCGCCTCGAGGTGTGCGAGATCGATGCAGAGATCCGTCGCCTTGAGACGAGGAGGGCTCCCGGGGACGATGCCATCCCCAACATCGTCAGTAGCAGTAGAATTCCTGGCCGCCATTTACAACGGTTGTGTCGGGATTCCATATTTTCCTTCTACCTAAAAGAGGGCAAAGATCATCTGTTTCCCGAAGTTGCCGGGGACGGAGGTTGGTCCCGGAGACATCCTGCAAATCTCTCTCCTGGCGGGCTTTGGGAAGATCTTTGAGCGTCTTTTCCAGAACCCCTGCAGGATATCGTCCGGGAGAAGAATATTCTCCGGACGAGCAGTTTGGCTTTCGGGAGGTGCACTTCACTACCCAGCAACTGGGTAGGGTGACCAACTTCATCACTGACGCCTTCAACAGGAATCACGTGGTCGCAGGGACTTTTTTCGACATCTCGAAGGCCTTCGACCGCGTGTGGCACCCAGCTCTCCTATTGAAGTTGCATCGACTCCAGTTTCCTGCGTGGTTAGTGCGGCTCATAGAGTCGTACTTACAGGTCAGGACGTTGAGAGTGTTTTGGCTCCAGGTCGGATCGGGACTGCGGCGAATCTGCGCCGGTGTCCCGCAGGGGTCCGTCCTGGGGCCAATACTCTTTAACATCTTCACCCAAGATCCACCTCGGGATCTTGGGTGGAACACTACGCTTGCCCTGTACGCGGATGATGCGGCGCTCCTGTCTCGGTCTTCGAAAAAGTACGCGGCCGTGGAGACACTGCAGTGCGCCGTCGACGAACTGGTATCCTGGTATCGTGATGGGGGGGGGGGTTATCCCCTGGAGCCCAGAAGTAATATACCTGGGAGTGGTGCTAGACCGGAGGCTTCTCTAGAAGCCTCAGGTTGAGCGCGTCCGCCACAAGGCACTCGGGGCGCTGGCGAGGCTTCGTTCGATCCTGTGCCCGGGTGTTTTGTCGGCTGACACCAAGAGACGCCTCTACCTGAGCTGCGTGAGGCCCATCATCACTTACGCAGCGCCGGTCTGGTCTGGAGTGCCCAAGACCACACTCTACAGGCTGCAATTGGTGCAGAACAGTGCACTCCGGCTGATACTCGGTCGTTGCAGATACGAGAGCGTCAGCCGGTTGCACTTAGACGGAAATGTGGAGTCTCTGGACGTCCTCCTGCCGAGGATGTCCAAGAAATTCTTCTGCAAGGCAGCAGCATCGAGGCACAAAGAGGTGCAGCAGCTGGGCGATATCAAGGTTAGGTGGTGGGACCGCTATAAGCGACCCATCGCCAGCCTTGATTCGCTGGAAACCCTCTCTAGCAACAAGCGTCCCCGCTTGTAGGGAGGGGTTGGTGCCTCTTTGTAACAAGTGGCTAAAGAAGAGTAAAATGAGCCGAGTGTATACAGCCTAGTCTCGCATTTGAAGCAAAGCTGGCAATGCGATTGAGCCAACCGCCAGGAGGTTGGAGAGTTCATAACATGCATACGTCCCGGTTTATCCGTGACGGTTCCGGATTTTACATATCCCGGCGTTCCGTCCGGTTTATTATTTGTCCCGGTTAAAATTTTTTTATTTTTTATTTCATAAATATGAAATAAATGAATCACATTTTACCAGTTATATGTTATTACACATGTAATCCATTTATTAGGAATTAAAATGTCATCTTCCAATTAAGATTAAATAAATACAATCCGTATAGGTGTGATGTGTGCAGCGCACTCCGACAGCCGAGTGCATACAAGGCACATTTAGCAATACGAGTTTCGAATGAATTATTTATGTTTTAGGTTATCCCTATTTACTTTCACGAATTAAGTTTGTTTAAAACGTTATATTTAACTCTTATCACGCCATAATATTTCTTGAATGTGTCCAGCTACGGATTTAACCACGGCTACAAATGATACGCGACGTGGCCTTTCCTAAATGCTTTGGTGAACCCGAATACCTTTTTTCTGGAAAATTTCTAAAAACTTGGAGTCCGTTTCATAGCCTGAAAAAACGGTAAATATAAATAAAATATTTGTTCCTATCAATAATCTAATCAATTCTGTATTATTTTTGCGCACATGATGTTAGAATTTGATGAAATATGGGCTACATTGTCAAGAAAACCATGGCAAAGATACGCAGAATTTATGTATTTGGCATGTAAGCGACAATAAAACTAAAGATCTTATGTTCGCCCGGTTATGTCCCGGTTTTTCTATCTTAGAACACGTTTTGTTCCGGTTTTACTTCCTCAGAATCTGGTCACCCTCACTATAACCGCAATAATGTGTTTTACAGAAACTATTTCTTATTTCCGTATGAGCTAGAATGCTGACATTTTTCAGACTGATTATACAAGACGTATAAATAAAGGCAAAATTGCGAAAACGGGAAGTTTTTAAGTTTAAGAACCTCAAAAGAAATATAAACTTCGAAAAATTCCTGTAAGATTAACATTGGAGTATTCTTGCTGCCAAGCACGTCTCTAAAGAGGACTTTCGTATGCAATTTGGCGTTCAAATTTGGCATGTACGCTGTAGATCACGAGGTACATAATTCGCAATGGGTCAGTCCAATTTCGACTACACTTTAATTATAATACTCGGTGTGAGGTTCTGCATATGGCAGATATGCAGTTATCTAATATAAGTAGATGGGTTCAATGCCAGGAAATTTTCCATTCTTCATTTGAATTACACGTAGAGCAAAACATTCCTTTGGTACAAACGTTTCAAGGAGAGACGGACGTCTTTCGACGACGATGAGCGTTCTGGTCGACCGTCGACAAGCACAACTCCCGAAAACATCGCAAAAGTGCGTGAGGCTCTCCTGGCAGACCGAAGGCGAACAATCCATGACGTTTGTGATATCGTCGGACTGTCGTGCGAGACGTGTCAACGCATTTTTGACGGACGTCTTTCGACGACGATGAGCGTTCTGGTCGACCGTCGACAAGCACAACTCCCGAAAACATCGCAAAAGTGCGTGAGGCTCTCCTGGCAGACCGAAGTCGAACAATGCATGACGTTTGTGATATCGTCGGACTGTCGTGCGAGACGTGTCAACGCATTTTGTCTGAGGATTTGAACATGAGACGCAATGCTGCAACATTTGTGCCGACACCGCTGAGCAATGACCAGAATCACCATCGCGTTGCTGTCTGCAGGGAGCTTAAAAATGAAGTTAGAGATGACCCCAACTTCATCTCCAAGGTCATAACTGGTGATGAATCTTGGATTTATGGCTATGACCCAGAAACAAAGCAGCAGTCGGTACAGTGCAAGTCGCCAAATTCACCGCGGTCTAAAAAAGCGCGTCAAGTTCTTAGCAATGTCACGCTGATCATTTTTTTGACATCGACGGGATCGCCCGCAAAGACTTTCTCCCACCTGGTCAAGCTGTCAGTGGAAAATGTTGTTGTTGTTTTGAAGCGGCTAATGGAGAACATCCGACGCAAACGCCCAGACAACTGGCGCAACAATGACTGGGTGCTCCACCATGACAATGCGCCCGCCCACACGTCAGTCACAGTTCCTGGCTTCCTAAAACGTGACAGTCATCCCTCACACCCCCCCCCCCCCCATCGCTACTCTCCTGACCTTGCCCCCTGCGACTTTTTCCTGTTCCCCAAAATGCTAATCCAGCTGAAAGGGCGACGTTTTGGCACGATTGAGGAGACCCCGGCAGAATCGCAAGAGGTGCTTAACACGCTCACACCTGCGGACTTACAAGGATGCTTCGCGTCATGGAAAACCCGCTGGAAACGCTGTATAAAAGCCCAAGGGAACTACTATGAAGGGGACGGTAGAAATTAGGACTTAGCGTAAGTAATTTTTTTATGCACAAATTACCTGAACTTTTGGGTAGCACCTCGTATATGCCGAAATGGGGAGGTTCAGAGTTGCAGACGAATTCGGCTAGCGGAGCCATCAGCTGATTATGATGCTGCAGATGCATATTTGGTAGAGTTTGCAAAATTATTTGATTGATTGACAAGTTTACTGCAGAACAGGTGTATAATGCTGACGAGACTTCTTTATATTGGAAGTATATTCCTAGAAAAACTGTTGTTGCACCCGAAGAATCAGCACCCAGTGGGTTTAAAGACTCAAAAGAAAGGATAACAGTTTTAGGTTGTGCCAATGCTGTGGGGTCACATAAAAAGAAACTTTGTTATTGGTAAAAGCAAAAATTCAAGAGCTTTCAAAGGAGTGTCCTTTCATTTATTTACAAGAAAAACAAACGAGCATGGAATACCAAAACAATCTTCCTTGATTGGTTTGAAAATCATTTTGTACCAGAGGCTAAAGCACATTGTACATATTTGAAGGACAATTACGCTAGTTTACTCCCAAAATGTTCATAGGAGTTTGTTTTTTAGCCTTGGATTTTGATTATTCATCTTCAGATCGCGTCAATTCCTTCTTTTTCGCATGTTTCTTTTGTTTCGCTGTGCTCCGGCGGATGCTTCCTTTTCAAATGTGCTCATAAGTTGTAAGTTGTTCCACTGGTTAGCGACGTTAATATTTGACAACACAATTTGCACTTAAATACTTTGTCACTTATTTCAAAATGTAACAAAATTTCTGACATGTTGAAGGGTCTGAATTCCGAAATTGATATGAATAAAAAATAATGATACAGTCATTTTTTAAAAAATTATTATATACAATATAAGTAAGAATTAGCTAAAAATATTATATGGATATTTTAACATTTAGTTTTATAAGAAAATAACACCTATTTATCCTAATTATCCAGTATTGTTGAGTTAACTGAGTCAAAACTGGCAACACTGAAACAAGTCTGAGTTAGCCGAACGAGGTCACAGCGGCGGTATTTCGAGATAAAAAAATCCTCGGATTCTCGTAGTTTTGTATTAAGTGGAAGTAATGATTGCAAATACTAAAACATAAAACCTACAACTAATTTATTATGTGAATGATATTTCACTAAAAATATTGATAATTTAATATTAGTATTATCTTGCCTCTATTAAAAAAAGATGATTGAAGAACACCACTACCAATACACTGCACATTAAATCAAAAGGCCTAAATGGACACTTGTTTGTACATTGGGAGAGGGGATGATCCAAATGAAAAAAATTCACACACCAGTAGCTTATATTTAGAGTATTACACAATGAGGGTATAAATTAGGCCAAAAAATTAATAAGAACATATCAAACTTCCATTGGTCGATAATTCGTCTGCCGATTCAAAATTTACGAATCGGTTTATGCGATATCGAATCGAATTCTTAAAACCGATTCCAATCGAATATCGAAGCTTCTCAGCGTCCTAATTTAGATGTCTCTTTAGTAAAAACCCTCGTATTTCAAATTACAGAACAAATTTCGACATTTCCAGTGAGGGGAAAGTGCATCCCCCCCAATTGCTCCCTTCAGCTGACGCCCATGGATTTTTTCTTGTATATCATTTTAGTAAAACGCGGTACTCATATGTATACATACTTAAAAACATCTATTTCGATCTCAAATATGTCAACATTCTATTTCCAATTTCGATAATTACGCCACAAAATCAAGTAATACCTTCATTTCTTAAAATTAAAATTAAATTAAAAACTTTAAAATTTAATATAAGCAATGTAGTAATCGGATTTGTTTTCGAATATATCTATTTTGAAAATATTCGTTAATATTCATTAAATGTAAAATATTTAGTTCAAAATGCTAAATAAAGCGGAAAATTTAAAAATATCTTCAAGTCATTAAACAAATCTGATAGTATATCATTTACTAGAAAATACAATAACATATGATATACTTCATAAAGGAAGTTATGCTGAGCCCAAACTAGTAGATGACCGTGGTACTAATTTATTTATTATTATTTAATTTATTTTGATTTATGAAACCAATGATAGAACCCAGTTAGGTTTACATTTGATTAAGAAATATGCCCATCAATGTTTCCCATCACGCAATTTGGCTTTGAGCCATATACCCTTTTCCGCTGTCAATATAAAAGTTCTCTTGTTGAATTTTAGCGGAACGCTTGTTTTTTCAAGACATATGCCGAATTCAAACTTGGAAATCAAAGCAGCCAATCCCAATCGAGCTTGCAGCTGAGCAAATCTTTGACCTGCAAAAAAAGAGAATAAAAAAATTAGACTTTCATATTCGAGCGAGATACTAAATATCGTAGTTCTGATACCAACAAAATAATCATTTTCGACGGATAAAAAAACAATAATTTATCCCATTCCATTCCTGCCCGTCCTTCAAGCTACATTCATTCAACGATTTTGTTTGTTATATCTTATTAAATAAATTTCTCCCGGGTTGCCTTGAGAATAAGATTAGATTCTATTGATTGTCAGAGAAATAAAAACGACGATAGCTTAGTATTTTCCATGCTTGAAATAGTATTTTGACGTAAGTGCAACAGTGCAGGTCAACAAGATTTTTCCGTTTTATAGGCATTTCGGTACCTCTTACTACAAGGGCAATAAGGTACATGAACTGCAACCTACCGAGTCATCTACAAAATACCATTTGTAACTTTCTCCATATACGAAGTATAGAGATAGTATTGTTTTCATAAAAAATGGGCTTCGAGATTTCAACGGAAATACACGATTTGAGATCCCCTGAAAACGTTTTGACCATTTTCTCGATGATGTCTTTTTGTGCGTGCGTGTATTTTGTAGCTTTTTTTGTGGGTGCTCACTCTTTCGCCTCCGAAGGGAACGGTCGTGTGCCAGGTAGCTCCGGGTGAAAGGGTGCTTGAGGGCGTCGTATGGAGAGAGTCGTAATGACCAAGAACGGAAGTAATTCGGCAGCAGAGGTGACGAAGTTCAAGGCGTGCAACAGAAAACTTAGCATTGGTGTGCAATGCTCAACTTGTGGAATGTGGTTCCACATAAAATTTTCGAGAAGCAGCTCAGAAGAGTGCATGGAAGACAATTGGAAGTGTTTTGTGTGTACGAAGAGTGAGGAACGCTCTGCTAAGGAGATGATATTGCGGAAGAGGCATTAAAGTTGGGTTCTAAGGAAATAGTACCGTATCTGCGATTATTATTTAAAGTCCCTCTAAATAACGACAGTATGCCGGTGGACTGGAAGAAGGCGATAGTAATACCTATTTATAAGGGAGGGAACAAAACCAACGTTAAAAGTTACAGTCTAACATCAGCAGTTTGCAAGCTGATGAAAAAATAATAGCTGACTACTTGCGCAAATTTTGGGAAGTAAATAATTGGCTATGTAAAAATCAGCATGGGTTTAGAAAAGGCTACTCATGTGATACTCGGCTACTAGGACTCGTTCAGGATATTGCAGACACAATTGATAAAGGGGAAGAGGTTAATGGGATTGTAATTGACATAGCAAAAGCATTTGATACTGTCTCTCATGACATTCTTCTTGCTATATTATGTAAGTTAAGCATAGATAAGAGAGTCATCTCATGGATTAAAAATTTCCTTATTGGTAGGTCTCAGAGGGTTAGAATAGGTACAAGTTTGTCAGATTTTGTGAATATCACATCAGGGGTGCCCCAAGGAAGCGTTTTAGGTCCGTTACTATTTCTTACTTATGTTAACGACCTTCCGAATAACATTAATTCAAGGATTCGTCTATTTGCGGATGATTGTATTATATATAGGCAAATAAAAAGTGAAGAAGGCCGGGAAACTTTACAAGAGGATATCGAAAAGTTAGAAGCTTGGATTGGGATAAACAAAATGAGCGGAAATATTAACAAAAGCAAACACGTCACGTTCTCAAACAAAAGACTAACAAGTGAGCGCAGATACAACCTACACTGCAAAATGGTACCAAAATATGATTGCTGCAAATATTTAGGCGTTCACGTAAAAAAGATCTACGATGGGATAGTTACGTCTTAGTTAGTTAGTAACGCTCGTTTTAATTTTTGGAGATTTGTGGCTATATCAAATATCAGAAGGCTATGGTTTGAGTTTATTTCTGTTCTTTGTCAAGTCTAAAATTTTCTCGCAGTTTCTTAAAATATATATTATTATGTAATACTGCAAAGCGGGTGCTGGCATTGGCAAATGGCCAATACCCAAACCAGGTTGCCAGCTATGCTATGAACCTGAATTGACTTGATATTTATTGTGGAAGGGTGTGCTGTCAGGTTTAGTGTGGCGGCGTTTATATCCGCCTCTGCCTCTTGGGTGGTGGTTGTTATTGGAAACCCATGGCCGCGATTGGACGCTTATGACGGTCCCACGGCATGAGCCTGGTTGCAGCGATCTTTTGCATGATGGGCAACGGGTGTCGGCTACACTTGGTGTAGAACGCACTAGCTCTCCTTAGCAGGGTCTGCCATAGTGGTCCTACACCCGTTGTGGTCTCCAGCTCAGTGACCCGTACAAAATCCATCCAGGTGACCCGAAGGATCGTCCGCAGGGTCGTCTTCTGGACGATGCTGAGCTGTGCAAGGTGAGTTAGCGCCGCTCCCGACCATATTGGGGAGGCGTAGAGTAGAATTGGCAGCACGCAAGACATGTACAGCCGTACCCTGGTCCCCAGCGTCAACTCAATGGATCCCAGGATGTGGCCAAATCTGCGTTGATTGATTGATTGATTTGTCTTTCAGGCCGCGGATGTGCTTTTTCCAGGTAAGGCTCCTGTCCAATGTTTCCCCAATGTATTTGGCGTCATAGGACCAGGGAATGACCAGACCCTGGACTGCGATGGAATTGGATGGTTCCTGCTGCCCGGGTCTTGCCTTGAACATCACAGTAACCGTCTTCCCTGGATTCACGGCAGTCCTCCATTTCTCGTACCACTCACAGGTGGTGAGGGCCCGTTGGAGGTAAACTACGGCCTGGCCTTCGTTGGCGGACTGGGCTAGTATAGCCGCAACTTCCGCGAACAGACCTATGATGACGTGGCGGCTGTGGTTAAGAGGAAAGTCATGCGTGTAGATGTTAAACAAGGGTGGCCCTAGAAACGAACCCTGTGGCACCCCTGCACGTATGTGGCGGAGGTAGGACCGCTCCTCTGCCAGCCGACCCAAAACGTCCTCCCTTCTAGGTAGGAGTGGATGAGGCGTATCAGTTGCTTTGGATGGCCAGTCCAAAGCATTTTCGCAAGCATGCCTTCATGCCATACTCGATCAAACGCCTTGCTGATATCCAGGAAAGCGGCTGCTGTTTTGCACTTCTTGTTGAATCCATCAGTGATATAGTGAAACTAGTTAGCTGGTGGACAGTGGAGTGTTGTCGGCGAAAGCCAAATTGCTCCCTAGAGATGACGTCATTTGCTGCAAGGTGCTTGTTCACCTCAGGCAGAAGAAGGCGTTCGAACATCTCCCCAAAAGCGTTGAGGGGGAAGATGGGCCCATATTTCTCAACAGCACCCGCAGGCATGCTTGCCTTTGGGATACTAATGCTTTTGGCTCTCTTCCACACCTTTGGGAAGTAAGAAATCGCTTGGCAGTCGTTGTATAGTGCCGCCAAGTAGTCAATCGCATTTATTGGCAACTGTTTGATGACGATATTGCTGATCGTGTCATCCCCTGGGGAACGGCGGGTGGAGAGACGCTTCATGTCCTCCACTACAGCGCGTGCGCTGATCCGTGGGAGGATGAGAGTGAAACACCGGTCACTCCTAATGTCCACCAGAGATTCTTCCACCAGCCTCTCTGCCCCCGCAGTAGCTGCAACTGATGGATTGGGCTGGAAGTTGGACTCTAAGAAGTTGGCGTAGGCAAAGGCTTTGCCCTTGGCAGTGCATACCAAACCGTCCCGGATATGCGGTGGAGGAACCCGCCGCTGCGTAGCCTTCAGTCCTCTGCAGGCCCATCAGATTGAATTGTCTGCAAAGGAGACTCCTCCCAGGCGGCGGCAAATTGGCACAGACGCCTGCCCTTTGCATTCGTTGCTGAAGAGTTCCAGCTGTGATGCTTTGCATTGAAGTCCCCTATAGCGATAGTGGGAGTCCCGTCCCGAGGAAAGAGGGCACTTATATCCTCCTTCTCAATGTTGACGCCAGGGCGGTAATAGGACCCCACTACTTGGAGCTTCCCTCTTGTTAGATGTATGTCGGCAGCTACTGCTTCCCGTAGCTGCATCTCAGGAAGTGTGCGTTCTCGATATTTGATAGAAGGATGTAGGAGTAGCCACATCCCCTCCGGCAGTGGCCCTGTCTTTCCTAAGGACGTGCCATCCACCGTTCCTTAGGGTGACATGGGGTTGGAGCTTAGTTTCCTCAACGGCCGCAACGGGGTCCCCAAGGTCGAGGAGTAGTGAGAGGAGCTCGTCTAGACGGTGACGCAGCCCATTGTCGTTCCATCCCACTGTCCCGAGCACACCTCTCTTAGGCCTTTGCTCCATTGCTGGTTCTTTCGCAGGCTAATTCCTCCAGCAAGGACAGAAGGATTAGTCTTTGGCGGCTTGTAATGTATCGTCTCAAAACCTTGGCAATTGAGAGGATGGTGGTCCAGAGCTCATCGTCGGCATCGGTCGGTACAGTAGGGGCAGTACCGTTCACGAAGGATGAGGCTGGTTAAGTGACAGGCACTTGAGTGACGCTCTGTATTCCGCGTCCGCCTGCGATCTGTGCGCCTTGGTGGAGGAAAGGGATGGGTGGTATCTTCTCCGGAGCGCCCTTGTTTGAATTTCTCCCCTGACAGGACTGTGCTTGAGCAGGGATTGCTGGTTGGGCTCTATCCTGGAGGGTGTCATCATGAGGGGAGGCAACTGAGTTGGCCCCGGACGCAGCAGCAGCAAAATGTTTGCCAGAAATTACCTTGACGGGTCGGGCAACAACTATCGACAGAGTTGCAACACGCCCCTTGGAAGCCTTGCGCTGGACAGTCATTTCTGAAGTTCGCCTCAAACGCTCTGCCCAGGGCTTTTAAATAAACAGGACACTGCCTGTAGGTGGATGGGTGATCGTCCCCGCATTTACAGCACTTCCTAAGTCCATTCCTGGGGTTTTGTCGATGGTGGCGATAAATTTCCTCGTCTTGGCTGGAAGCCTTCCCTCCTCCTCCCATTGCGCCATATTTCGAACAGTCCTATCGTCATGCCCAGGGTGGCTAGACCTTCGGCGACATTTGCCGGAGCGAAGTCTTTCGCCAATCCCTTGATGAGCAGTCTGGCAGAGTGGTGTTGGTCAGTAGGCTGAGTGAAACTCAAGCTTCCTCGTCTCGAGCTCCTCCATAACCATTTAACGTTGTTCTGGAGTACGGATGAAGACTCGAGTTGATACGTCGGGTATGTTCAGCTCGATGTCTTCGCCACACTTCTGCTGGAGGGTGTCGATAAATTCGGCATGGTCATTAATGCCGTACACATTAATTGGCCTTGCTCGTGGGAGAGATGGTGATTGGTCCAGGTTAGGATGAGCTGCAGCAGACTTTTTCTTTTTCGAGGCTATCTTCCTCTTCACCACCTGGAATGGCGCTTCCATGGCACCTGATTCATCCTGGGCGGCAGGCTCCAGGGTGGTGTTCGGGTGCTGCCCTGAGGTCACTTCCTCTGAGGAAGACAGCTTCCTTTGTGCGCAGAAGAGGTGGATGTTTCTGTCTCCATCTGCTCCGGCAGTGGAGTAGAGGCAGCCAGGTTTGCTGCAGTAGGGACAGGATCTATTACCACAGGGGAGATTGACTCAACGGTAACAGCGATTTGAGCCTCCAGGTTGGCAGGCTCCGGAGAGGCATTTGACCGCTGTTTGAGAGGTTCGTCCTCTAGAGAGGGAGACAGTTCCCTCTTTAAAGCAGAGGAAGCGTCCGTCCCCATCTCCAACTCCTCTTCGCCCGTTGGAAGATTTATTACGTGTTTGACCTCACCAGAGGCAGGCACGACAGGAATTGGGGTGGAAGACTTTCCTTGTCCCGTAGCGTGAATCATCTCCGTACAAGATGGGTGATATTTAGCCGCGGTGCTGGAGATGGTGGGACGGCAGGTTGCTCCTCCTCATATTGCTGGGCATCCTTTTCAATGCAATTTCTCTTCTTCTCTTTCTTCCCCTTTACTTTGTTGCCTTTATGGAATCAGAGGTTCCCTGAGCAGGGTTGTCAGACTGTTCGGTAGCACAGGCAGCCGACTCAGTCACAACACTGTCCCTTCTAGAGGGACGTGACACGTTTCGGAGATATCCCAGTTTCTACGACTTTAAGGTGGATGTTATCAGCATGTTTCTCAGGTATTCCTGAGAGACGTGCTGGATTCGCCTATCAGATGTTTTGAAGGCAATTATGCCGCCGCATTACTTTCTCCTCCGAGGCTGGCCACTCAGGAGCATTTTCGACGATATTATGCCGCTGCGAGTTTCCATAGCTGCCCGTCGAACAGGGTGTACGAACCGAAGCTCATTGCCGGTAGGCCTGCAGGATCCTCTCAGAGCCACTAGAGTAGGAATGCCAGAGGATGCAATGTGGGCGCAAGGAATGCAACGCAGTGCATCCAAGGTGCAGTGAAAGACCCTTTCCAGGTCAACCTGCAGGAGGCAGGAAATAAGGTCCTTTTCAGGACCACAAGAGTAGTAGTAGGAAGGCCGAACGAGGCGAAGCAGGTGAGAAGAAGTACCTATGTTAGTCTTCCCCCACATCGCAGGCCCTTTCGGGTCAGCCTGCAGGAAGCAGGTAAAGGCCTTTTCAGGGCCACCAGAAGAGGAGTATGAAAGCCGGACGAGGCGAGGCGAAGCAGGTGAGAAGAAGGAACTATGTTAGCCTTCCCCCACTTCACGACGCAAAGCAGGTAAGAAGAGGGGACTGAGTTAGCTCTCCCCCATTTTGCAGAGGCAAACGACTAAACAACAACAGAGGTCCAAGAATCAAGTCCGAGAGGTGCAGGGTCAAGATCAGAAGAACAAAGTAGCCTAGAGATGAAGTCCAAGGTAGGACACAACCAAAGAGTTTGTGCAGCTGCAATTGCTCGTGGCGAGTAGGTACTCAAAGTGAGCATTCGCGTCTGCTCTAATTATTATGTAATCTATTTGGAATTTTTTAAATACTACAGTGTTGTGAAATGGTTCAGTGGTAACATTTTCATCAGTCAGACTCTCAGTAATATATTTTAAATTCGGGAAATGTGATAATGAATTTCTCTCTAGGTGAGACTTCCACAATGCCAATTTACATTTGAATGCATCTACTGCACTTATCATTTTTGCAATTTGTTGATTTTTTCCCTTGCATCTCCATATTCAGTTTGTTCAATTTTATAGTTATATCAACAAGAAATCCGAAATCCATCCACCAAGATTTGTCATCCAACTGTGCATAATATTCATTTCCTGACGTGAGAAATTCCTTTACCCCCTTTAAGAGATTCATAAACCTCACATGTATTTTGCCTCTGCTGTGCCATCTAATTTCGGTATGTAAAAGGTGATCATTGAATTCGGCATCTTCACCTTGTAAAAGCAATTTAAACAATCGGTATTGCAATGGTATGGCTCTTATGGAATTTATTATTTTTGTTACTGTTTTCATGACATGTTGAAAATGAAGAACTTTTGCGCATAACATTTCTTGGTGTATAATGCAGTGATATGAAATAAATTTTGCTTTACATAGCGCAATAAATCCATTTTGACAACCTGTCAACAAAGGCGCACGATCTGTAGTAATTGCGGTCAACTTCATTAATGGTATATTACTTTCTTGGACATATTTTTAAAAGCTGAAAAATTGTATTCACCCCCTGTTCGTCCCTTTAATGGAAGAATTTTAAGAAATTCTTTCTATCCTGAAAAATCATTAAACACCATCTTCACAACCATAACCAATTGAGAAGTGTCTGATATGACTGTTGACTTATCCAGTTGCAACGAGAAGATATACATTTTTGTAAATCATTTGCCAACTCTTTCTCCATATTGGTCGCAATAACTTCAATTCTTCTTGTAACTGTTCTAGCTGATAACTGAATCGTGTTGATTGCTGAGGTAATTTCATTTTTATTTTTAAAATCTTCGAAAAGTGAGTCGGCAATTACTAGCATGGCTTCTTTTACAATCTCGCCATCTTCAAAATGCTTTTTTCTCTCGGCCAACAAATGCGAAATTTTAATTGATGCAATCGTTGCTCTTTTTGACTACTGCACAGGTCTGTTAAAAATGCTCTGCTGTTTAGTTAAAAGAGATTTCATATCAGAAATTTTCTTTTTCCTGATCTCAGAGTTTAACGGATGACTAGTATTAAAATTTCCGTGGACCGTATTAAAATGTCTTTGAAAATTACATTTCTTTGCAAGTGCGACACAAGCATTGCACAATAAACGAACACTTTCCCTTAAAATCAGTAAAACAGGATTGTTCTTTCCAATCGACATTGAAGTAATATGTCCTTTGCCTCTTATTACCTATAATGAGAATGAAATTGTCTACAAATGAATTCATAAACACAGCACGCTGTATATCGGGAAAATATCGGAAATATTGTGAACTGTTGGTCAATTTAAATTGATTTATGCTTAACCAATGAAGAGGGAAATGAGCTATCATAGGCTGATATCGTAAGAGACGAAGAAAAATCTCCCAATCCCTGTACTTTGTTTACTAAGCGAAGAACGAAACTCCGAAACCAACGACTCACAACAATAACTCGAACCAAGTTATGCTACAAGAAGGTGGACAAAACTTTTGAGAAGAACTTGGGAGTTTCACGCAACATAGGGAAATAGTTTTCTCGTATCGAGCGCCTACCTCCAAATAGCCTGAACCAGCTAACGGAGCTATAGTACACGACGGGTTGAGAACAAGGATCTAAGTTAGCACCCGTAATAGCGATTGAAGACGACAGGAAAGAAAGAAAGAAAGAAAAATGTCTTTATTGGCGAGGTTGAGACTAAGTAGTCTCCTCTTCCACCTGCATAAACTAGGGGCGGAGAATTCCCTATCTTTTCGTACATTTCATACGAGAACATTTGTATGAATTGTCAGCACAGGCACGGCAATCACACAAACACGATAGCGGCTTCGCCTACTCTCGGCGTGTAATCTCCGGCTGTGAAGGATGTATTTATACTAGGGCATGGCAGGGAGAAGGGAGAGGGACGTGGATAATCAAGAGAGGGGTAACGGAGGAGTCATTAGGAAAAGAACTCTCTTAATGACAACAATGTCTTTATCCAACAATGTATGTCCCCATTCTGTTCGCTTAAAAGTCCTGACCATGACGATGTAATTTTGTAACAGACATACGATTCGGCTCGGTCTGATGTAAGATTAAGATGTTGGTTATAAAGTTCTATTCTTCGTCTTGTTCCGCAACTTATTGGTCTTCTGAGAGTTTTCCGTAATTGTTTTACTTGAATTCTCTTTTTGGCTGGCGGGCGACACACAAATGTCTTGCAGTCTCCACGTTGCCGACCTCTGATCTAAAGTCTCTAAATTTTTTTCGCAGTTTCTTGAAATATTTATTATCGTTTAACCTATTTGGAATTTTTAGAAATATAACAGCTATGGAGTGAGTCATATGGTGGCCTCATCAGATTTTTTATAAATAGAAGCTTGATAATTTAGTTATTTAATAGTTACTTTATGTGAGTCATATGAATACGTAGGTAGATTAATGTTTTCGTCTTTAATAACTCATAACTCGAAGAACATTTAACTTTAGAATTTTTCATAGAGAATATATTAATAAAAAACGATGGCATGAAATAAATCTCATGCTTTTAATAAATAAACAGATTTTAAAATTAATATTTCTCTAAGTTATTGCGTAATAGACAAAAATATAAGTTCATGGTTCGGTACTGGAATCACTGGAAATGACCTCTTACTGAAGTAGTTCCGTAGCCTCATGCTTACCGATGCATATGCGAGGTCCTTCTCCGAAAGGAAGGTATGAAAACGGGTTCAATTGCTCTTTCTGCTCAGGAAGAAATCTGTCAGGATCAAAGTGCATTGGATTTGGAAAGAATTTCTCGTCATGCTGCATGGCCTGAGCCGAGATGAATATCTGTGCTCCCTTGTCAATTTTGAGATTCGTCCCAGGAATTATGTAGGGTTGTACAGTCATTCTAGATAGAACTCCTGCTGGTGGATATATCCGCAGACTCTCTGAATTTATAGAAATAAAATATATCAATTGTATACAGGTGGTTAGTAAGTACTTTTATGGTAGATATGGAACAACACCTGTTGTTCTTCCACCACGTGGCACAAACTAGGAATAAATCTATAAATTTCAACAGGATCATGTTTAATATTTTTAATATCGATAGAATATTGGTTGATGACCAGAAGAATGTAAGGTTCAGTTGCGATAAATTGATAGTCCGAGACCCACCGTTCAATACACGATCCAAAAGATGCATCCTTTTCAGTCCGTCGTACGTTATCTTTCCGCCGTCTTCTTCCATCACCTTGTCCACTTCTCCTCTGAGTTTCTTCTGAATGGCTTTTCCATGATTGGACTTTGAGAGTTCAAAGAGAGCAAAACTCAAATGGGAAGAGGTCGCCTCGAATCCAGCGGAGAAGAACTGCATGACTTGAGCGGTGAGGTCATCGAGACTGACGTTCGCCCAAGACGGCTCCGCTTAAAAGAGAATATCACCCAGTGGTTTTACTTCCGAACTTCCTCAATCGATGTAAGTTCTCTTTGGTTTTTGGTTCGACTTTGAGAGTTCAAAGAGAGTAATACTCAAAAGGGAAGAGGTCTTACATGCTATTCTTATGGGAAGAAAATAGACTCCTGTAATCGAGCTCGGGACCATGGAATCGCATGCAAACATATTTCTTGACCTTCCCTTGGATTAAAGTAGATTCCATGCAAAATTTGTTTACAATGGCGATGTCCGAATGCATAGAGGGCAGACACACTCTTCTTTATCTATTTGATTCATTGCGGCTAAGTCGTTGTTTAGATTTATTTTACTGTACTTCCGTTGATCTAAACCAGAGATCTCAAACCCTTGAGACGAATTCGGACCTCCAGTTCAAAAAACGTGCAACCCTCTTATTACTGTAAATTTGTGAATGGCATAGCGTAAATGGTGGAGTAACGAGGAAATACGTAAAAATAAATGTTTAATTACAAATCATATGATATTTTGCTCATAATTAAAATATATGTAAATTAGAGCAGTGTCCTTTTAATTTTCAGCAAAATGCATACACTCATTATTGAGCAAAATTCGGCCTTCCAGTTTTAAAAAACTTGCAACCCTCTCATTACTGTAATCTTGTGAATTGTGGAGTAACGAGCAAATACGTAAAAATAAAAAAATGTTTAATTGGAAATTATATGTTATTCTGCTCGTAATTAAAATATATGTAAATTGGCGCAGTGTCCTTTTAATTTTCAGCAAAATGCATAGACTCATTATTATGCCGTGCGTCCCACCATTAGTTTATAAATTTTCACATGTAGCAAGGTGCCTATTTAACTACCATTCAATTTCAATGTGAGACCTATTTAAATTATTACATTTGTCAACGCTCCCTCTCTCACTTAGCCGATAATTATTTTCTTATAAGGAAACCTATCGGTTAAAAATTCCGATTCTAAAAATAAATACCTCTAAGAATGATCTGTATATATATTCCTGTTAAAAAAACTATTCAGCATTTTATGATTATGCCTCGAGTTATTCACTGCGCGTTGAGTAACCAAACACATAACCTGGAACTTTTAATGAAATAAACGCGATACCAACATAACGAATATCAACGATAAGGTGGTTGTTTTAGCCATAATTTTTATGTACAATATATTTCATGCTGTTACTCATGAAAAGAATAAATAACGACTATGGATTGTACTTGTCATTTTTTGTAAAAACAAGAAGTCCAAACCAGGACTAATTTCTCAAAGTTCAGGTACCGAATTATAACTTATAATGACAGGAAATTTTTCAGTATGTGTTAGTTATTCCAAGGAATTCTCATACCATAAATACCACGTGCAATTCATAGTTTATCTATCACTGATAGAGAAAAATTGGAAAAATAATTAATACAGGGATAAAATATTAAAAGAAATGTCAAAATCTTTTTCTGACATTATATTTTGCATGTGTTTTTTAAATAAAAGAATTTAATAAATGTTACTGTTTATACGCTAATATGTATAGATCAACTGTCCATTGCTGAAGAGTAGTCGAGTCACTCGTCTATGCCACAACTGAGTTCGGTAATAATCGTCTCCATGGCAACAACCCGATAAAATGCAATTAAAAACGCAAAAAATGCAAGATTTCAGTAGGAATTCAAGAAAATATTACCTATTATCAAAATTCGATGATAATAAATGGAATTTACATTCTTTTTCACTTATAACAGTACGAACCTCGCTCCAACGTCACAGTTTTAAGATATTTTAATGTATTAAATAACTCATCTCTGCACGATGGATTTTATACTTCCTATGTAAAACAAATAGGGAAAAACGTTCTTGGAATCGAACCCGAGACTTCAATCTTCGCAAAATAAAATATAGACCGGATGGGGTCCCTGTCTGCACGAGCCTCATTTCAAGTTACATGAAAATCGGTACATTATTGCAAAATCTGTTAGTTGGAGACACAGACAGAAACGACCATTTCATAAGGCTGTTTCCTTTGGAAACCCGCCTAAAAGTCACTTATATTAAGCATAAAGTATATCAACTTGCAAATTTTATAAAATTAATACATATTTTAAAAAATGATCTATTGGTTCACATAAATTTCAAGAATTAAATAAAGAAGAACCAATTTTACATTCTCCACAAGTTTGGATAACTAAAATCGACTTCGAGATTTCAGCGAAAATATACGTTTTGAGGTCCCCAGAACACGTTTTGACCATATTCTCGATTATGTCTGTGTGTGTGTGCGTGCATGCGTGTGAGTGAGTGTTTGGGTGCTATAACTCAAAAACTATTAATCAGGTCAGAGCGAAATTTTATATCTAACATTCTTATAAAGGTCACAAGAACTGATTAGTTTTTGGTGAAAATCGATCAACCGGAAGTGGGTGTTTACTTTTATCACATTCGTTATTTTGAAATATTAAAGATATGGAGAAGGTCATGTGGTGGCCACATCAGATTTTTACAGTCACAATATACATAGTTATTCCTCAAAACGGAACTAACCTGTAATCTTCCCGTTCTCTTGTTTTCCAACGTCGAGATGTTCAGTTTCGCCATCGTCATTGTTCTCCTTAAGATCGCTCGAGTGAAGTCCCCGCTTTTTAAGCAAAACCAAATGATGGATAAAGTCTCCGTATCCTTTCGCTTCCCCTTCTCCCTTTTCGATGGCGGCCTCCCTCCTCTTCACCATGTCTTTGACGAAATTTCGGAAGAACACAGACGATTGCTCGTCCGTGAATTTCAGTCCCAGTATTTTAAGTAGTTTCGGAGATATAAGAAATAACTGCGGAATAAATGGTAAATTTTTAAAAATGAATCTCACATTTTAGACTATTTTCTCTACGTATAAAATTCTTTAATTTACTTGAAATAATTTTCTCTGCTTACAAATATACATTAAAACTTCTCATTATTTAGACGAACGGATTATATGGGACTGTGTATCTTGAAGGTTATAAAGTGTATCGTACCGCCAGTAGGATGCTTGTCTTCCATGTAGGTTTTAAGATCAACTTTCCCATTTTCCGGAATTCAGATGTCTCCGGATTCTGCAGGGCATCGCAACGTATTCCGAAAGCGCAAGTGGCAATGACGTCTGTGGTAAAGCAGGCAAGGTATTCCTATGGTAAAAATGTTATCCTTTTCAGCAATAGATAAAACTACATCAAAACGTAAAAAATCTTTCACCATATCACGCACTTGATTAACACAAGCAGAAAAACATGGTTAATTTATCAAAATATTCTTGTTAACGGTTAAGGAATATATAAGCTGAACTCTATAAAAACTAACCTTAGCAAAATACAGGTTAACCTCTTCTATCTTGGTTTCTTTTAAGAAAAAGCCGGAGATGAATGGAAGTAGAATTCACAAAACCTTCAATTTTGGAAAATCTCTGAAAGAGTTTGTTGTTGAGCTAGGTCCTTTTTAAAAAAGGAAAGCCATTTTCAAAATATCTGTTGATGTGGCCATGACTCCATATCGTCTGGTCTACAAGAACATTAAGATCCATGTATTCTAGGATCAAAAACTTCTTGAAGCCATCGACTTCAGCTGCATCCCATCCCCCCGACTCCGGTGCTTGCCCTTCAAGTCAAAGTTGAATTTCTGTTGTTTTCTTTAACAAAAATGTGCTTTCATTCAAAGTTGCATTGTCCTTCATGCCTTAAATATCTGTGAAATTATATGTAGATCATTTATGAGTTGATTTATACGTATTTGGACTTTATATATGTCTCTGGGTATATGATCTTGATAGTCTGACTTAGGATGTATGCCCTATGTTATAATGACCATACATTGTCGGATATTCAGTTTCCAACAAAAACTGGTAAAATTGGTAATATATTTGGCCCGCTACCCGCTAATAATAAAAGACGACTCACTCACTAACATGAATTCAATATCAGGTTTTGGTACATTATAATATTAACTAGGTAAATGGCTGTTATTTGATTTTATTTCGGAGAGTTTTGCTCTCAATTTTTAACATACCTTCCAGAATGGAAATAGGCTTATAATTTATACTTTGAGACTATCAGCCCTCCTATTATCTCTTTAACCAATTGACCGTTTTCATGACACTTGGTGGAAATCTCTTGCTACTGAGGCCGAGCTCTCGGGGATAGTTTTTGTGGCGTAGATTGAAAGTCCCGGGTTCTACTCCAGGATCTATCCTTCCATATGATTTTCATGGGAAATCTGAAATCCATTGTGCAGGATAATTTCCTCTTGCACATGAAAATACCTTAGAATTGTAATATCGTAGCGGGATTTGTAGTATTATCTAAGGAGATTTTCATTATTTTCGCATAATGCTACCTATCTATCTTATTTCTTCAAATTTAGCGTTAATACCTACGTCATTGCAGTTTTTATCACTCATTACAAGAGAATTGCCATTGCAATGACTATTTTTGGAGTCGGATTCTGAATAACCTAGTACAGTGTTTGGCAACCTTTTCACCTATGAGGGCGTTCCTTAAATTATTAGGGACGTGAAGGGCGCATAAAGCAACAAGAGTATATATGTGGGAATTGCGGGTAACAACAGGGACAAGCACACAATAACACCACTCACTGGCGTAAAAAACAAGCTTTAATAATAATTAAGGTCGTCACTACATTACGTCCTTACATTTCACGGTCCGCCTCGGAAGTCTCGACCATATCCCCCAAACCCCCGTGGGCTCTTCCACCCAACGTCCTTTCCCCCTCCTCCATCACCTCGCTCCGTGGCACGGCCATTGCCCAAGACACTCCCTTTCTCCCTCTCTCTTTCTCTCTCTCTCTCTCTCTCACACACACACACATATATTCCAACACACTCTCTCTCTCATACTCTCACTTTTCTGTCACACTCGTCACACTCCCACATATATGTACCAATATTTATTAAAGCAATGGATATCTATTATTAAAGGCGCTTCTTACGAAAGATATATATATATATATACAGGATATATATGATATATATAGGATATATATATATATATATATATATATATATATATATATATATATATATATATATATATAGTATAAAACCTAAGATACTTCTAGATATGCCACGCACCAGAAATTTTGCAGGATGATAGATTAGATATAACCAACCAGAAAAATCGAAAATTCGTAATTTTTAAAATTTTAGTGCAAAATCTTTGACCCCAATGTACCATTTCGATACTCCATAAGAAAAACATGAAAATCTGTGCAGAGTTTCATAAATTTGCATTTTTAAATTAGTTATAATTAAGATAGAAACTAGAGATGAAAACAATTCTATAGCTAAAAGAATGAGATTTCCTATTTTTGTAGACTAATTTGAAAATGGTACCGACTTAACGAATATGTTTATAATCGGAAAAAAGCGGATGCTAAACAATAAAGAACTTCAGCTACCATAGCAACCAGGACAATGCTTTTTAATGGATATTGGTAATCCCTATTATAATATCGTCGCTTTAATGCTTTTTAATATGAAAATTCTTATTTTCCCATTGATTTCAACCAAAGACGTATATATATGATGACGTCATATTTTTAATAAGCGTTTTATCCTATAAATAAAAGAGAACTTTTATTTGTCTGCCTGTCTGTGGCATACCATACCTCTACAGAAAATAAACCGTGGGAGCTTCAAAATTTGGCAGCAACTTTAAGTTGATCTTGATAGTTGCAGTGCCAAAAATAATTTAAATCGGCCCTCAAGGGCACGAGGGTGCCCATTATTGATCCAAATGCCGGTTTTTTTGAGATATCTCAGCAAACAATTAACCAATTTTGATGAATTCTCCAATAATATCTATGTTTTCATAAGATACATTTTCGAGGCTAAAATGGATAAAATCGGTCTACGGGGTCAAGGAGTTAGAGTCGAACCAAATTTCAGGATTTCGAGGGGTCCCCATGGAACGATCGGTCCAAATGTCGGCAATGTTCGTCTGTCCGTACGCATATATCAGGGAAGAACTGGCTGAACCGATTTCAACCAAATTAGCTAAGCACATAGAATCTTCACATAATTGCATAACTAAAATGACATATTTGGACCGGATAGACCAAGTAACAGGGACGTAACTAAGGGGGGGCCAGGGGGGGGCCTGAAAACTTCTTGGCCCCCCCTTGGCCCACCCAGCTTCCACTGAATTTGATCAGCATATTGCATTTACCATCCCCACCCATTTTTATCGGAATTTTTAACTGAAAATTTGACATTATGTTCGCAAGAAGATAGGTTTCTACAATATAGTAGTTTGAAATGCGCGAGAAGCTAGGTTCTACAATGTAGTTCTTTTTATCTTGTGTAGAGGATGCATTCAAAACGATGTAAGTAAAACACTCCAAGAAGGCACTCGTGTGTGTTTTATTCACAAGAATTAGGTCCCGCCGATTCCTCCGGAGACCTACAGCGCGTACGTGAGTTTTCTCTTTCCTTTTTTTACGGTGAAGGATCTATTACCTTTTACTTACTTTGTATTGTATCACCGTGTCTCGCATTACCCTTTTATCATTCAAAACGATGTCTCCAGTCTCCAGATGCCAACCAGTCTCATAGGCACTATCCCCGGGCTGATTGTGAGTGGTCACAAAATATTTTCCATGGGGCCATTGCTGTTGTTGTTTTGGCGTTATCCAATTAAACAGATTAAAAAAATTGCCTATTGGTGAATCAGTTCTGTGTTTCGTGGGTGCTACGCTCAGATCTATCTTAGGATGGCGACGCTCTCGACATTGTTTATTTCTCGAGTGGATACTCACTCGCTTTGTCCACTATAAACATCCTGTGGATCGCCACTCTGCCTTATGAATGTGAAGCCGAGATACATCTGGCCTTTTCGGATGACAATAAATCGGACTGTATCCATGGGAAACTGCCCGAGCTCAGCCTGAATTTCCCACCGAAGATGAGAATACGTATGCCCTAGTCCAGTCGAAGTCTAACATTTGAAGAGTTAAGAACAGCGGGATTTCAATTCAGTGATGCAAAATATCGTTATCGCTAGAAAGTTCGTATACTTCATCGTAATGGAATTTTATAGTGGTTCAGCAGATTCAGAAATATTTATATTTTAATTCTAATTCCTAATTAAGGTTGATTGTTTGAAGACTACTTGTGGCATTGAGCCCGGAGAGGTATTCCAAGCACAACGTCTATTAAGTTTGAAAAAGTTCAGGTATGTGAAAAATTTAATTATAATTAGTCTAACGATGAAAAGTCGCGAAAATTGGTAATCAGAAGTTAACGAAATTTGTACAAAATGAATATTTATCCAAAATAAGGAGACACGTTTTCCCGTTTTGTCCCATCCCTCATTTTGAAGAAATTAATTTTTACAAACATGAATTTCCACCAATTGCCCAAATATAGAAAGCATAATCCCCCTCTGTGCGTGACGCTCTTATGAAAGTTTACACTGGATTAAAATGTTTCTAAGTGCAAGAACTCTTTCCATCCATTCATAAAAATACGTAAATATGGACCAATTTTCTTCTAGTTTGCTTTATCCTACAGCTAAAACTGTAAACTATTCCGTACTTGCAATGCTTAGATGCTAGGTGTTCGAAATCTTTAGAAGTACGCATTCCTTTACGAAATTTTATGGATTTTTCGTATTCTTTCCGAGCATTGCCAAGGTGTCCCGCATTCAATTATCCCCAATTTATATAAATATTTCACTCAGCAGTGTGGGCCGAGGTCTGAAGGTTTTCCCGGGCCGATTTTTGCTGCCGATCCGCCCCTGATCTAGTTTATAAGCTTTTTCCTGTAACTTAACTTTACAGTAAATCGAGTAAATTAGTTATATACTTTACAATACATAATTTTGGATGTATTTAATAATTTATTTTAAATTCTATGATTAATAGATTTTTTCACTGATTTCGGTTTTGAAAAAAAATATCGTTTAAAATTTTCGTTTTTAAGGGACCCAGAGCGGTTGAACAAAATGAGTAGCAAAAGGATTAATATATCGGACTATTTTGGGAAAGCTGCGAATAAGAAGATCAAAGTAGAAAATCCTAAAGAAACGGCTGTTATCGAAGAGGATGACTTTGAAACAATTATTATTGAAAGTGAGGAAACGAGTTCAAATTCTGAAAGTGAATTCCAAGATTGTTAACTCGATAAAATGAATTTAATGCTTAATTCCGATTGCGAAGATAGAGATAGTGTCGAAGCAGAGCCAAAACTTAAAGAAATTCCTGGACCTCAAGATTTGTCTCAAATTGTGACCGACGGCTCTAAACAGCCGAAGTTGTGTTTTCCGAGTCGGAAAATTGCAACACGTTGGAGAAGTTTCAACCCTATTTGGCTTGAAAATTTTCTATGGTTAGAATACAGTGTGTTAGATGATGCTGCATATTGCTTCCCATGTCGTTTTTTTTCAAACTCTATTGATTCGAACATGCCGTTCGTATCTGTTGGATTCAGAAATTGGAAGGAAGCCATAGAAAAAGACTCAGGACTTCGGCAACATGGCAATAGTGATTCTCATAAAAAGTGTGAAACATCATGGGATATGCAAAAGGTAATGTCAAAAAATAATCCATCTGTAACTTCCTTGTTGAACCATGCTCATTCTAGCCAAGTAAGTGAAAATAGGCAATATTTAAGAATTATTTGTCAGGTATTAAGATTTACAGCAATGCAAAATATAGCTCAGCGGGGAAATGATGAATTTGACCAAAGTTTAAATAGAGGAAATTTTAAACATCCTATCTGAACATTCCGATATAGTAAAAAAAATTTCTTGATGGCCCAAAAAATGCCAAATATACTAGTCCTTTAGTTCAAAATGAAATTTTGAATGTCGGATTTGGTTATTCGACAAATAAAGGATCAAATTAACCAAGTAGAGCATTTTTCCATTATGGTAGACGAATCAAAGGACATTTCTAAGAGTGAACAACTGTCGGTTGTAGTTAGATATTTTTTAGATGGTACAGTATTTGAACGATTTTTAGGCTATAAACAAGCTGAGTACCTTAATGCAAGCGCACTATTTTCTTATATTAAAGAAATATTTGGTAATTGCGAGATTGATTTATCTAAATGCGTTTCACAAACATACGATGGCGCAAGCGTTATGAGCGGTAGATTGAATGGAGTACAAAAATTAATTCGAGATGAAGTACCTCATTGTATATATGTACACTGTTTCAATCTCAGGCTGAATCTCATGATCGTCGATGTTTGCAAAAACGTAAAACATGTAGACGTGTTTTTTCCTGTGTTGGAGGAATTGTATGTCTTTTTTTCAGGATCAGCTGTGAATGCGCGATTTATAAAGCTACAAAGGGATATTAACCCGAATAGGAAATTGCAGGAACTAAAAAAAAATTGTTTTACTCGATGGACAGCTCAGGCATCTGCATGTTCGACAATGAAAAATACTTTTGAGGCCGTATTAGACTTGTTGAATGTAATTTCAAATGATGCGGGAGCACGTAGAGTAGAAGCCAATCGTTTGCTTGATGCAATTGATTTTCAATTTGAATTTAACTTGTGTATGTTTACGGAAATACTGAGAAAACTCAAATCTGTTAGAGATTCCTTGCAAAGCGTCACTTCAGATTTAACGAATTCATTAATATTAATACAGTCTTTGGAGACGTTTTTCTTGAACGTGAGATCTGATGAAAACTCTGCTTTGAACTTTGACCAAATTTACAAAGAATCACTAAAAATTGCAAATAATAATAACATTAATATTCCAAATAATAAAAATTCTAATAGAATTTCCAAATTTTGTACTAAATATGCAAATTATGTAAATACAGAGGAAAATAATTTTCAACGAAATGTTAATACGAAAGATAAAGTTCGTACCCAAATTTATATTCCTGTGTTAGATAAAATAGTAGAGGAATTACACGCAAGATTCACAAACAATTCAGAAATATTAGAAGGTATATGTGTATATGAGAAATTTTTAAATTTTGAACAATTGAAAGCTTTTGCTTTAAATTATAGCATTGACATTGATAATTTAAATGCAGAATTACAAATTTTACCGAAAACCATTAAAAGATATGAGTTAGAAATCAAACTTAAAATTACAAATCTGTTTCAACTACTAGAAATGTTGACGAAGTTCAAATTAGCGTTTCATGAAGTTTATAAATTATGTGCAATAGGAGTAACAATATCAATGTCAACTGCAGCGTGCGAAAGATCGTTTTCGTGTTTAAGACGACTTAAGGCATACATAAGAATTAAAACTGTCAATGATCGTCTTTCACATTTAGCTGTATTGCACATAGAAAAAGAACTTACCAAATCCATTGATTTAGATCAAGTTGTAGAAAGATTTGCACAAAAAGCTGGTGGTAGATGAATGCAATTATTAAAATAAAATGCTCGTCTTAATTCTTGTACATGGCATGAATGTATTCTAATAGTATTAATTTTTAATAATTTATTAGTATTAATCTTTTATAATGTATTAATGGTAAACATACATGTTTGTCTACTTTCATAACTTTATGTTAAATGTGATAAAAAACATTTAATCTAAGTTTTTATTATTTGGTAACTGATTTGTAATTAAGATGGAATGAATGTGTATTTTACAAAAACAAAAATACATTTCACATTAGGTACTTAATGCAATTGAAATGTGTTCATTTCTGTAGTAGATTAAAATCCGTCATTATGACAAAATTTTCGGAGGAATTAAAATTATCTTTTTTTAATAAAAATGTAAATTTTTTTTATAAAGTAATAAAGTTGTTTTAAAAAATAAATTCAAGAGTTTACAATGTATAAATCTCACATAATGTAATGAAAATTTCGGTCTTTATAATTCGATAAGAAAATGACTGATCTTTGAAAATAGAATACAAAAATGTGTTGATTTTCTTTCCCCATCTAATTCTATTATCAGACCAAATTCCAAATATACCGTAAGTTTCCTAAGCATTGATTGATCTTTATATTCATCCAAAATGCATAGGCGTAATAAATTTTGTAAAGTATACCTAAGATGAAGCAAAACATATTTATTGCTTTATATATCATCTTTTCATGAACTATTCAATGAAAAAGATTCGTTATTCTAAAATTACTCAATCCTCATGAAAAATGAATATATTCCGCAATTAAAATTTAACTTGTTTCGCCATTCTCTCGTTTATTTTTGAAATACTGAAAATTACCCTGGCTCCCCCTCAATTTTCATTGGCCCTCCTTTGCCCCCCCCCCCCCCCAAGAATAAAAGTCTAGTTACGTCCCTGCCAAGTAAAGGTGCCACAATTGCAAAATAAAATTTTCGGTAACTATGAATTTGGAAGGGATTGGCCGACCGATTTCAACGAAATTTTGTATGAAGGAGTTGTGCAAGATAAAAAACCAAAAATAAGATTTTTAGGATAGATATACAAAGCAGGGCTGCCAAAATAAAAGTAAACAAATTTTTTTATAGGTGTTTGTGTTGAATTGTCCACATCGATTTTAACCATATAATAATATTTATTATGTACACAAATATCAAGCCATAATAGCATATTTAGACCAGAGCAACTGAACAGGGGTGCCACAATTACAAATTAAACTCTTTCAGTAAGTATGGATTTGGAGGGAATTGGATCAACGGATGTCAACTAAATTTTATATATATTGTTTTTACAAAAAATCATAATGAAATCAAGATTTTTTAAAGCGGAGGTTAAGAGCAGAGCTACCACAATTAATAAATAATAAAAATCGTTTGCAAATTAAAAGAAAACCCTTTCCCGAACGTAGCGGGGCGTTTCTGCTAGTGTTATTAAATAAAAGAACGTTATTCCTTTCAATTATAGGAGTTGAGTAACTATATATAATAATAGCTTTAATTTACTTCTTCTAAAGAGAATAAGTTGATTGCATTATAATGCAATTGATTTAAAACTACGGCGTAAACTTATAAGGACGTCAAAATCCAAAAACAGAAAATATTAGAGAATTGTGAAACAAAGTAATGCTGTGTTGGAGCTGAAATTTTTAAGTAATTTAGAGCTTAGTGCACATACCCAAATAAACATTTGAAAATCTTGGAGAATATGTTGTTGCGGCCGTTAAAATGCCTTAAATTTTAAACAAATAGATAATTATTTTTTAATTCTAGATAAGATACAACTTTAAAATTTGGCAGATAGGTGTGGCTTTCGTACCTTACTGTGAAAAAGTAGAATATTATTAAAATTGCAAATTTTTGTGATTGTATTATTGTTACATAAGGAAAGAACGAAAATCGGTGCAAAGGTGAAATATTTAGATTTAAAAAATATTTCCAATGAAGAAATATCTCTCTGACAAATGAATGTTTTTCAAGGTGCGATGAAATGCTTGGAGAATGCAAACACCTTTTCCTAGCATATATAAATGGATGGCAACAAGTTGTTGGAATAAGGAAGCCCATTGGGCACTCACCAATAATGTGTCTTCAAGTAGGCGAACTGCTGGGGGTGTCGAGGTGACACACGTAAAAAACACAAAAACACGGAAGATTTCGGGGGTGATCCCTTCGTCAGCAAAAGAGAGAAACAACTGATGCAAGTGACACTGGGTGGAAACATGGGAGTGGAAGGGTAGTGTGGACAGGTTGGGATGTGAGGATAGGGAAGGAGTCGGGAAATGGGCGAAAAGGAGGGAAATTCTTGCAAAGGTAGACGCCAAATGGAAAGAGTTTAGAACGTGGATGTTAGCAGGCTTCCTTTGACGGAGTTGGGGAGCCGAAGCTTATCGGGGAGAGCGCAAATTCCTCTCATCGTGAAGCAGTCATTAAATTTCAGATTGTGCTAATCGCATGAACGGCCACGGGCAGCGGTTGTTTAAGGATGACGTTGTTGCAGTAGCCGTTCATGCGGATGTTGAGGAGATTTCTGGTGAGGCCAACATAAAAAACGGGACATTGGGTGCATCTCAGGAGGTAAATGATATTGCGGATGGTGCAGATTGAAGGAGAAGTTATGGGGTATGTGATGTTAATGTAGGGGCTGGAGAAGGAATTGCCCTATGGGTTTATTGGGAATGTGAGGCATCGAAGTCTACCGCAGGGGTGAGCTCTGGCTGGGTGCTGGGTAGTGGGTACTGTGGGTTCTTCTTCCCTAAAATGTTCGCCAGATTAGGGCATCGGCGAAAGAAGAGGATTGGTGGTGTAGAAAATGGAACATGCTGAGGGAGGACATGAGGATAGGGTGGGCGTCTTTTAGGATAGTCCTCAGAATATCTTGGATACCCGGCAAAATAGGGTGGTTAGAGTGAGTTGGGGGGGTGGAATCGGTGATGACGTGGGAATTGGGATGGGTGTTAGGTGTGGTGTGTGCATATGAGAGCTGGGTATGATCTCGGATCAGATCCGGCTGGTATCCGCGGAAAGAAATGCATATTCGAGGGTGGAGCAATACTCGGACAGCGAGACTCTGTCCGCGCAGTTTTCCGCCTTCGGCGGGCTAGGGCGTAGGGAATGGGAGTTTTGGTGTTGAGGGGATGGCAGCTGTCGAAGTGGAGGTATTGAAGGTGCTTGGAGAGCTGGAGGTGCATGCTGGTGTGGAATCTCTTTTCCAAGATGGAGAGATCGACATCCAGGAAGGTGATGTTGGAGATAGTAAAGTGGTGGGTGAAGAAGAGCATGGGGTGTGAAGAGGCGTAGAAAGAATTGCAGGTTTAAGTTTTAATTTAGTTTTACGTGTCACTTCGACACCCCAAGCAGCTCACCAACTTGTAGTAATCTTATTGGTGAGTTCTCACTGAGCTTTCTTATTCCAACAACTTTTTCCCATCATTATATATGGTAAATATTGTTAATTTCGTGGCATTGTTAAGTTCGTGAGAGTTTTTCAATCGTATCTCGCCATCTAACCAATGGTCCAATGGTTATAATAGCATCAAATTTTGCGTGTAGATGCCATGCTTCCGCTCTTTGTGGTACTATCACAAGCAAAAGTACGTATATTCATAGTTGGTGTTTATAGTAGTACCAATAAATGCATAGTAAGTAGAAGAATTAGAGCAAAAGTACGCGATCATGGTTTCGTACTATAGTAGATTACATCAATATTAAAATTTTAAACATACTGATATGCCTTTCATGAGCAATTTGTGGCTGACATTTTCTTAGCTAACAAGATCAGGGGTCTTTACCTGGCTCTCGAAGAGGACGGACGTGCCTTTCAATCCCTCCTGCGAGCGCTGACCAGCCTGCGAGCGACACCTGTAGTAGTAGCAGTAGTTTAGCAGTAGCCGTGGTGTTATGTTAAGTAGAACCAGTATTTATTTGCTTATTTATTTTTAATACCTACTTTTATTATTTTTATCATCTTATTACGTTATTTGTGTTGTAGCGCCTTTTATAGACCACCAAATGCGAGCGTGGAAACTTTTTATTATCTAGAGAAACAAGTGGCGACGCTTAGTTCGATTAATAATGATAAAACCATTATAATCGGGGGCGATTTCAATCTTCCGTTGATTGGAGGCATAATTGCTTATATCCCGGTAATAGAGAGCGTGAATCTTGCGAGGCTTTACTTGAAACTTTCGGCACACACTCATTGTACCAGTTAATGAGATTTCCCACGAGATTTAATAATATATTTGACTCATTGGCTACTAATCTTCCTGAGCGTATGAATAAGGTATCTGCTGCTGAGGGAATAAGCGATCTCAAGGCAGTGTACGTGCAGTTTCAGCTTAACGTTAAGAAACAGGTCAAGGCTAAAAGAAAGCTTTATGTATTCGCCAAAACCGATTTCACTAGATTTAGGTCTTTTCTGCAAAATAAATATACTAATTTCTGCGAGGTAACAGATATTGCAGACGCGGAAGAATCCTGGTGCATGTACAGATGAATGATGCGAGAGTGTACATATAAATTTATTCCAAGCAAACTGAAGCGTGAAAATACAGAACCTGGATGGTACAACTAGGAAGTTAGGAGCGCTCTCCGACGGCGAAGAAAACTCGACTAAATAACACATCCTCAACAGCTACGTTCGAACAAAATGCAACGTTAAGGCAGCAATACAAGGAGGAGCGCTTAGCAATTACAAAAAGAAGGTTTTACAGGATAACTTGAGAGAGAACCCGAAAGCATTTGAGTCATATGTCAGAGAAGTCCAAGGTATAGGTCCCACTATTGCGTCACTGAGATCGGAAACGGGAAATGTAGTTCACGATAGTGCTGAGAAAGCAAACCTTTTAAATCAACACTTTCCGAAAGCTTTTATTCCTAATGACGATGAATGTGAACCACTCTTCCTATGCATCAGGGCGACATGATGGAAGATTTGATATTTTCCGAAAATGGTATTGCGCTCCAACCTCATTCAGTTAAACCAAGTAAATCTCCTGTGTCGGAGGAAATAGCCGCGCGAGTATTGCAAGGGTTAACTTATGAAATCGCGCCGTATTTAAAAATTATATTCGAGAAATCCATTGCAAAAAATGTAGTTCCTAAAGATTCGAAGATGGCGCACGTTACGTCCATCCATAAGGGCGGCGACAAAGAGAACCCCGAAAATGGTAGTCCAATTTTCCTAACTTCATTATTGTGCAAGATACCTGAGCACATAATCTTTAGTTCTGTAATGCGCTATTTAGATAGTCATTCATTGCTTAGCGGATACCAGCACGGATTCCGGAGAGGTAGATCATGCAATACGCAGCTCGGCTTGTTCGTGTATGATTTGTTTCGATGCGGAGAGAAAAATAATCAGGTCGTTGCCATATTCACTGATTTCAGAAAGGCATTCGATAAAGTATCTCATAAAAAAGTAATTGCAAAGTTAGGACATTATGGCATCAATCCAAAAATTGTCAGTTGGGTGAGAAACTTCCTCTCGAATAGAGAACAGATAGTTGTTATCGATGGGAAATACTCGTCCTCCGTTAAAGTTGCGTCGGATGATCCTCAGGGAAGTGTAGGGGGCCCTATACTTTTCTTGATTTATGTGAATGGTATCTGTTTGGTAGTTCGTAGTAAAATAGACTTTTTGCCGATGATACTGTACTATATAAAGAAAAGAACCAGGAGGACCATCAGTCGCTGCGTGAAGACTTAAGAGCCATTTCAACGTGGCGCAAAGAATGGCAAATAGAGATTAATTACACTAAATGTGCCGCAGTTACGTTCTGGAAAAGTAAAAACATAGAAGTAAGTTTCGAGTATAAAATAAATGGAATAAATATTCAAGCAGCCGAGTATGTTAAATATTTAGGAGTAACCATTTCCGAAAACTTTCATGGGGCATGCACATTCGTACAGTTATTAGCGCGGACAACAAGAAACTGGCTTTCATAGGTGGAACACTGCAGAAAAAGTACGCGAAACATGTTCCATTTGTAGCCAACGTACATAGGTAGAAACGACCGTGATGATAAGATACGTGAGATCGATTGTAGGACGGAGCGTTATCTAGGACAATACGAGATGACAATAGAAATTTTCAACCTGCGATAGACAATTTTTAGGTAGGTTGTGGTGCATTGCACCCCCTACCACCCACAAATTAGGTGAATTGCAGGGCAACATGTAAATGTAGAGACCAAAATCTTAGGTTTGACGGGACCATTTTTTCAAGCGTTTGACATGATTGTCTTACACCTTTTTTTTACACAATTCAGTCAATTAAATCGACAATCTAGGTATCGTAAAAAGTAGTCCTACTTAAAATGAATCTATCAAACCTGGTTTTAACTCAATTGACCGTAATGGCTATAATAACCCAAGAGATTGATTAGCCACAAATATCGTACAAACAATCAATTTACCCTATTGCGAAATTAGCCCCGTTTATTTATATTTTTACCTGCCGTGTATTTTGTTCTGTAGATATTATAATACTGAAAGTACGATATAGGGGAGAAGGGCCATGTTCCCAAACTAAACCTCTGGCTCCTTGTTTGCCGAAATTAGTATCATTTGTGTTGGTATAAGTAAGATGCGAAAGCAATACAAATGAAGACGGAGATTTATTTAATCAACATTGTTATCATGTGCAATATCTAGCTACTGATTATTCATACCTAGCATTATATTGTTTCATTTATGCTCTATTGTTATTAATTGCACGTTATTTCATTTCTCATTTTGTGTGAATGTTAAATTACTTAACTATCACGATATTTAAAAATGATAAAACATTTTGTAATTTTACATTATTTAATTCTATGAGATTCTATGAGATATATTTCCAAAATATGGAGTTACTCCACAAAATAACGTCGGAAACCTAGAAAAAGAAACTATCAGGAACTTAACAAGGCACTGTCACAAAATTACCAATGCCATCACGGAACAAACAATGTTAACACTTAGCGTGCAGAATGCTATTCTGGAGCCACACATTTACAAATACTGCCTATTCTTTTTGATGGACTGGACAATGAAGTAGGCACAGCTTGTTGGTATCTTTCAATTATTAAATTCAGTGATCTTTATGCTAAAAATATATAAAATTCTGAAATTATCACTAACTAACCAAGATTAACCCTATACATATATATATATATATTGCTGTGATATATTGACATATAAAGGTGAGAGGTTTTAGTATCTAACAATAATAAAAGGCTACTTCTGTCCCTTTGTTGCTCCCTCTTTCACGCTATAAAAATACAAATAACTCTATAATGAAACGAGATTCATTTTTGATATATGGCAGGAAAGATCGAATGTAAGATGATGACGAAAAGAACTCTCGAAAAGTCCTAGGTTCGACTCCAAGGTAGGCCTTTCCATTTCCCATATGATAACACGTAATAATCGACCTTTTGACTTGCAGGCTTTTATTGTTTTTGAGATCAAAATTAGAAAGAATTAACCTATGATCTTGAGATCTAGCCCATTTAAAGAAGAACCTATGGCGTTTCTTATTCTGTTCATATTTTCCCACCTACAGTTCGAAATTCCTCATGTTAAACGCTTAAGTCACAAATTTTGGGAAATATTGCCATTTAAAGGGGTTCAGTAGTAGATAAAACGAACACTTTGGCTCCGATTACTCAGTGGTGGAAAACTCCTTCAGCCAAAAAAATTATAGGAAAATCTCTATGCATTTCACCCACCAAGTGGGTATCCTCAGGGGAGAACCTGACCTGGCAGTGAACAGGGTTCAACTGCAAGGGCAGGTGTGGTCAGGGTGTGAGGACTGGTTTTACACAGATTATTAATGCATGTCTTCGCCGCTTGGGCAGTGGGCCAACTCCTGACCCATGAAGTCTACTGGGTGCTTGAAGCAATCCCGGGGCATCACCCTCATCTGAAAGAGCTTGGTGATCAGGTCGGAAGGTGAGCTCTTTTCCAGGACGCGTTCAAGCGGCTCGACGCCTGTTGTCGTATGGAGCTCCGCGACTCGCACGTAGTTACGCCAGGTGGTCCCAAGCATCGTCCGTAGTGCGTTGTTCTGAACTACGGCGATCCTTTTGATATGCGTTTTCGCCGCTCCCATCCGGATGGGTGAGGTGTAAGACAGGATGGGCAGTACGCAAGCCCTGTATAATCTGACCCTGGTCTCCAGGGTCATCTCTCTGGATCCCAAAAGAGGGCCGAGTCTGCGTACTGCCCCTGTTCCGACCCCTCTGAGGCCGGAGACGTGTTGGCGCCAGGTCAGTTCTCTGTATAAGGTGACCCCGAGGTATTTAGCCTCGGAGGACCATGGGATGACTTGCCCCTGCAGGATGAGCGTGGCTACCGGCTGGCGTCTGCCCGAAACATGACGGCGACATTTTTGCTGGCGTTCACTGCAATGCGGCACTTGCAGTACCAGGCGTGGATTTTGTCCATGGCTCTCTGCTGGTAGATTAACGCCTGCTCCTAGCTGGCGGACTTCGCGAGGATGACCGCATCATCGGCGTAGAGATAGACGATGATGTGGTAACCGTACTCCCTGGGGAAGTCATGGGTAAAGATGTTGAAAAGTACTGGGTCTAGGACCGATCCCTGGGGAACACCCGCTCCAATCGAGTGGATCCCGGATCGCTCCCCTGCCCAGCACACCCAGAATTTTCTGTCCTCCAGGTAGGAGCGCAGGAGTCGGATGAGGGGTGGTTGCCAGCCTATTCCGTGCATCTTGGCAAGTAGTGCCGCATGTCAGACTCTGTCAAACGCCTTGCTGATATTCAAGAAAACTGCCACCGTCCGTTTCCGGAGGTTGAAGCCGTTGGTGATGAAGTCGACGACCCTAGCAAGCTGATGTGAGGTAGAGTGCTGCTGGCGGAAGACGAACTGCTCTCCAGGGATTACGTTGTTGGCAGCCAAGTACCTCTGCAGGGTTGGAAGAACGAGTCGTTCAAATATCTTCCCGAAGTTGTTCAGGAGTGAAATCGGGCGGTAATTCTCAGCGAAATTCGCGGCCTTGTTAGTCTTGGAGATGCCGATGACCTTCGCCCTCTTCCACTCCTCCGGGAAGTGCCCGATTCTCAGGCAGCCATTGAAAATGGCCGCGAGGTACTCAACGGCAGCGATGGGTAGCTGCCTGATGACAAGCCCGCTGATCTCGTCATCGCCTGGAGAGCGACGAGAGGATAGTTTCCTCATCACGGTCGCGATCTCTCGAGTGCCAATTCGAGGAAGGATATCAGCCATGGCTGATTCCACGGCCCTTTCGGAGTCAACCGAGTCAGTGGTGAAGGGGTTCGGCTGGAAGGTGCTGCTGAGATGCATTGCAAACTCTTCCGCCTTCTCTCTGGCGGACCAGGCGAATCCCACCGTGGTTTTGAAAGGGGGATCTCTCCGTTGGGTTGCGCGCAACCTTCTGCAAACCCGCAAGATGGAGTTGTCTGCAAGAGACACCTCAGCCAGGTGTTCCTCCCAGGCGTCTTTTTTTTGTCTCCTGGAGTGCGGAACTGACACTCCTGTTGAGGCCGTCTAGGAGCTCGAGCAGGTCCGGAGTTCTATGGCGCTGCCAACTTCTCCGGACGCCTCCTGACCGCCTCCGGGAGCCGTCGGCAGATCAACCTGGCAGTGCACTTACAGGGGATATTCCTTCCATTGCCGTTTGTACGACGACAGCAACACTGGCTGCCATGGCATCAGCTTGTTCTTTGGTCTTCGGCTCATCAGGATAGTTTGGGAGGGCCAAGGCGATGGAATGGCGGAAGGCTATCCAATTTGCTTTGGCGAAGTCACTTCGCCGAAGCGGTGGGAGCCTCACCGGAAGGTTGCCGTAATGCAAGAAGGTCGGCAGGTGGTCTGACGACATCTCGATTAAGGTGTCCAGGGCCATGGACACCTGGACATTGGAGGCAAGAGCAACGTCCAAGACGTCAGGAACTAGGACGTATGTGGGGGCCGTGGGCTCCAGGATAGTCAACCCTGCCACACCGGCGAGCTGGTGGAGTTTGCGCCCAGTTGGATATTCTGGAGTTCCAGGTTCTGTGCTTGGCATTGAAGTCGCCAAGCACAACCGTGGGATCTCCGTCAGAGGAGAAGAGGGCGTAGAAGTCGTCTTCCCCCAGCTGACAACAAGGGCGTAATATGATTTCAAAATTGTTATTTTTAGGGGTTGTTTTTACCACATCTGTACGTTAAAGTTTTTTCATTATTATCACGGAAATTATAAGTCGTAGCTACGAGCTTTTGCAAACATTTTGTTGCATATTCTATATAGAAAAGAATACAAAGTTCTTAAAAATTTTCAACAAGCGACCACTATAAATTCACAATTGTTAAAACAATTTTTCAAAAATTATTTATTTGTGAATGTACAACAGAGCTGAAATTTTTCTTAAAGGTAGAATTAAGAAAACGAAATAGGGAACAGAAATTTTGATATTTAATTTGTTTGGCTGTTAGAAATTCATTAAATTTAAACAAATAGATAAAGGTTTAGGTACTATGGGGCGAGCTAGGGAACTGAAATTTTAAAGTTATTTAGAGCTTATTGCAAATAAATAAATAAATATTTTAATATCTTTATGAAGTTGTTATTGCGGCCGTTAACAATATTTAAAATTTTAAAAATTGGGTTAAAATATTTCACTTCTAGATGTGCTAAAACTTTAAATTAGAACACCACAAAGGAGAAAGTATAATATTCTTCAAATTACAAATGTTAGGCAATGTTTTACTCCAATAATCCATAATAATAATAATAATTTCCATAAGAAAAAAACGAAAGTAGGTATAGAGGCGAATTATTTGAATTAAAAAAATATTTCTAATAATGAAATATCCCTCTGAAAATAAATGTTTTGCAATGTGAGACGAAATGTTTGCAGAATGCAAGCAACTTCTACTAGTATAAATTATGATAGAAATGCACCATACTGTGAATGAAAAAGTGAAGTCTATTTTTCTTGAAAACAGAATTCAAATCCATCCTGAATTTGCGTAAAAATTTGATTTTAATTATAAAATTATGAAATTTTTCTCGGTCTTCAACAAAGAAAAATATAAACTACCATATCGACGACTCTTATGCCGAAAATTTGGAAACGCTAGCCGATTGCCAGAGAATTTATAAATTCCGGATAGGTGGCTTATTTTCGCGGAAAATGTAAATTATTGTCTTATCTATATATTATTATGCCTTTGTTTTAAACTACGACGTAAACATATGATGACGTCATTATACTAACAAACGAAATTTAATAAAACACGAAAAGTATTTTAATGTTGTTTCGTTGTTTTTCGAGAAATTTTAACTCTTTTCATTTATTAAATATAATGATGTCCGGCCTATTTATGCAAATACGTGCTAAAGGCCCGGATGATGTTGCGATAATCATAACGCAAAATATCCTAATTTTTCCATATTTTTAGTGTATAGTGTATTGTCCTAATAATGATTATTATTATTGCTTATGCAGAGCGATCTGAGTCACGAAACTTGATATACGAAAACATGGACATCACGCGATTGCAAGAGAATTTGTAAATAACGGATAGTTTACTTAATTATTATTAATATTCTGCTGAAACTCATGAAATTTATTGTCCAATAAATATAGGCTCGACATGGCTGAAGTGCTGTTGCCATGGAGATAACGTTGGTTTATTTACGAGTTTAGATCTTGGTGTATAGTGATTTTTTAAGCGCTTGGAGTATGCTAGCACCGAAAACTCGTATTAACATTAAAATGGCACCGACAATGAAGACGCGATTAGTAATGAGGGATACCACCGGAGGGGAGCTGGGGAGGTAAGAAAGGAGATTGTTGCTGTGGGCAATGTGAAGAGATCGCTCTCTCTCGTACGAACCGGTCAAGGAAATAGACGTGGGTAGAGTCATGGTGATCGAAATAGGGCTTGAAATATTACTGAGTGGGTGAATAGTGTAGCTCACTCAAAGGTACGATGATTGTTACTATTGAAAGAATAATTGAAATAAAAGGTAAGTAAAAAGGAATTCGTGAGTTATTATTCCGCGTAAAGGAATTCCAAATAGATCACCAAGCAAACCCACATGATCCAGAGACCGAGGAGAAGATAAGAAGTGCTGTCTGACGGAGGAAAAGAACACGATTAGTATTCTTAAAAAACCACAAAGGGACGCAGCAATATATATATATATATATATATATATATATATATATATATATATAACTTTGTTAAAGAATTTATTATAAATCGAATATGACAAATACATTAATGTAAAACTTGCCCCTGCAAATCTTCCGCCTACTTGTGATAATTTTGCACTTTACTCGACTTTCCTGCTCTTAGGCAGATATCTAAATTGCAGTCGGTGAGCCTGGATATGTACTTGGATTTCAAATATTCCATGCTTGAAAAAAGGGAGTCGCAAGAGTATGTGGAAACACAGTAAGAATATATTTTCAGGGCAGATTTTCTTAATAAGGGATTTTCATCATCCAATTTCCAAAAGATTTCATTATTCTGCGGTGATTTTAAATCATGTCATTCTGAATATTTATTATTTCCAATTCTAAGTCTTCGGTATTAATTCTGTTAAAGTAGATTGTAATTGTTACAGACCTATTACTGTCTGTAATTTGATGGGATAAACCAAGAATATCACAAGGGATCTGTTTAATTTTGTTTTCTTTTCGGCCAGCTGGCGACTGGTAAATATCTCGCAGATGCCATCGCCGCGTTGCCAACCTCTGGTATAGTACACACGCACGTATATTTTTTCCACAAAGATACGCATGATCAATTTAGTTTTCGTTCGAATGTATTTGTAATATTTTGTAACTATAAATTATGAAATTTCGGGATACAAAAAGAAACTTTTCCGCGGTGATTTTAAAGCTATTAAAGCCAATATGAAGAATTGCTTCACCTCATTTAATTTAGAATAATTATATGAAAAGTAGTGATTATAAGTTCTGTTTGGATCATCTTGATTTATCACACTGTAGCTACTTATTTTCAAACGTGTTCCATCTCACCTTGATCTCAACAGTGGCTTCCCCACTATTTTTCTCTGCCTCAGTCTTCAAACACTGAAGAAGCTCTTCAACGCAAACTTGCATGAGAGGTAGCATCGCTTTCATCCGACCTGAAGTGAATGTAGGACTCAGTCTTGCTCTCATATCCTTCCACCTTTGACCTTTGAGGCTAAAAAGGCCCTTAGCATTTAGGGGATCTATGTCTTCATCTATTTCAAATGCTCTATCCATGAATACGCTGAAGTCCTTTATGAGAATGTTTCTGAAATTTATGTATATATTAAAACGGTATAATATTAAATAACATTCATATTATCTTAAGAATATAATATATTACATCCGACATTTATTTTTTTCTATTTTCTCTAATGTTATTTCATATTTAAAAAAAACAGATAAGGATGCAAGCATATCAAGTTTTATAAGGAGCTATCATGAGGATAAATTTTTTAAATGTTGATATTTACTTATAAAAAGGTTATTGGATAAAAATTTTTCTAGTGTGATTCGAATTATTTCAAAAATAATTTGGCCGAATGTTATTTAGGATGCTATAACATAACCGTTTTGATAAGATAAATGACCATTTAACATTTGTTCCTCCAGTTACTAAAATCTAGTAAGTTGCAGTCAATTAAAATTTATTATTAGACATTATTACTTAATTAACTCTGGGTCTTTAATCAACAGGCATGATTGAGTTCCCTGGAAGAATCCTGCAAATGGTTTGTCTCCGACAGCTTGGTACAGGTCTTCAAACGTGTCCATGAAGTTCCTTTGGCCCACCAATAGTTTGAAAGTGTGTCCAAAGAAGGGGAGGGGTGTGCCAGGAACTTCAGGAAATCCTCGCTTCTTCCAGTAATCAAAGGTTGACATCAGGTAGAAGTACAAGGCGACAATGGCCACTGCTGCCAGTGATGCCAACACCCTCCAGTCACCTAACAGCAGGCCTTTCTCCGCCGCTTCGGTCATTGTTCCTACACTGCACGAAACGCTAATTGTGAGTTATTATTTCCTCGATCGATACGACTAACCTCGATACATTTCTGAATATGCCATTTTACTCATTGAAATAATTGGCCCATATATAATTATTCAATCCTATTTTAATTCTAATCGTTATTTATGGGCATTCACTAAAGGTTACCTTTGGAAAATAAACTAATCAATCATGGCCTCGTCCAGACCTTGCAAACGAGTCCAAACAAGTACGAATTAATATTCGTGTATGTTCGTTGTTATCTTGTGTTAGTTTAAGTTCAGGCACTCACGGACGTTGTTGCCTGCATTCGTTCATGTTGCAATCAGGGAGCAGATGAAAACAATATTGAATGTAGAAGTTTATCAGTGCTACCAGTTGTCCTGTGGTGTAATAAAATCAAAAATGTCAGATTTTAAAAATGGCTGTGCGGCACAAAGTCATTTTGAAATCTTTTTTATTAATGACGTTATTATTTAACTATACCAATTATTTTTTAAAAATATTCTGAAGTATATTTGAATCTATAACAAACAACAAAACCATAATTAACTGAAAATGTACAGAAAAATTTATTAACTTTTAACTATTATTGCACCTATCTCTATGTTTTTTACCAACTTTTATATTAACTTCTCTTTATAAATAAATAAATAAATAAATATATATATATATATATATATATATATATATACATATATATATATATATATATATATAGGCCCGTTCTATTCTATCCAAATCTGCTTGCAGGGGTTTGAACCACCTCACGTTACATAAGACAGGTGATTTAGTCACCTCATCCACTAGATCCTTGGGCTGACACTGTGATAATTGTGTATTTGAATTTGCATGGGAAGATAGACAAACGTCAATCATAGCAACAAGATTAAACAAAATATTGTAACTGTTGGTGGAGTAAGAGAACATTATTTTGATGTGCTTTGGTAATAATACTAGCATTCCCATGTTTTTTAAGGGTTATTTCTGCTAATAATTGCAGGCTTTTATTTATCGCAATTATTATTGAAAGTAAGTTTCTATTTATCTTACAAACTTTTTATCTTTATTCATTTGAGATTATTCTAAAAACTGTTTTCCCTATGAGTTTCATTAAGAATAACGACTGGAAAATCAAGGTACATGTAAGCTTTTGATGAATATTATTATTATTTAATTCTTATCGCTCCTCTTATAATATTGCCTTAAACATGCATTTTATTATTATTACATTATAATCATATTCGTAATCCAATACTATTAATAATCATTAATGTGATCTTCTCAGAATAGTTCACATTGAAAATTCATTTGAACACAACTTTAGATGACTATATTTGTTTATGTAGTTTGTGCCATGAACATAATTTTATTCTTGGGAACTGTTCACTTGGCTTATTTTTTACTTATGGTGGAATCTTTTCTAATTATAGGCTTTAAAGGCCAGTTGTTTTGCATTTTTCAAAAGGCCTCACATTTATGTATCATATTCCTTTTTTTTCAGTATTTATGATAGGTAATACTGTTGTTAATTTGAACAAATTTAAATAAGATATTTTAAAAACTCTGTGTAGTAGCTTAGCCTTTCTTCAGCTAACTATACTTATACAGTGGTTTTATATAGATGGTTGATGTGATGTTAGGGAAAAAACAGTTTATTATATTGTCATTTAAGTTAGGTGACTAAAATATGAAATATTCAAGTTTCAATCCTATTAGTATCTAAAGATGAATTACTCTGAACTAGCAATATATATTCGTTAATTTTAAGCAATATGAATGGATAAGACAGTATTTTTATTAATGAAAAAAGACACTAACAAACTTCTTACTACTTATATACCAAACATTCTTGCTTTTGTCACTGAGATCTCTAATTCTGTCTACCATTCTCACAACTGTCAAAATCCAAAGCTGCTTGTTGGGTTCAAACCACCTCACCATCGCGTAAAACAAGTAATTTAGTCACCTCGGCCACCAGATCCTTGCATTGGTACTGCGATAAATGTGTATTTGAATTCACATGGGAAGATAGACAGCATCATAGCAACAAGATTAAACAAACTATTGTTATTATTCATGGAGTAATAGAAGTCTCTTTATTTTAATGCGAATTTGTATTCATACAAGCATTCCTACATTTTTTGAAGGGATATTTCTGATAATAATTATGTTTTTATTTATCGTAATTATTATTGATAGTAAGTTTTTATTTATCTTAAAACTTTTTATATTTATTCATTTAAGATTATTCTGAAAACTATTTTCTCTAAGAAAAGGCCATTAAAAACCTCGTTGGTGAATAACAGTTTCACTCCTACTAGTATCTAAAGCTGAATTACTCTGAACTAGCAGTATATTTTCATTGATTTTAAGTCAGTATTTTCATTAATGAAACAAAAGATACTATCAAACTTTGTACTACTTATATACCAAACATTCTTATGTTTTCTACTGAGTTCTCTAATTCTGTCTGCTATTCTCGCAACTGTCATATGGTTAAAGTTTACATAGAGAGACCCCCACATCACTCAAGAGCTGTTAGACATTTTTGTAAATTTTTACGCGCATGCAAGAAGAAAGGTTATCATAACTATATTATAGAGTTTATTCATATCAAAGTATTATCTATATAAAAGTTAACAAAGGTGAAATACTCCTTTAGCCAAAACAACTAGAGGGCTACAGAACCCAATGCATTTCGCCCACCTTGTGGGCAAAATGCATTGGGTTCTGTAGCCCTCTTGTTGTTTTGGCTAAAGGAGTATTTCACCTTTGTTAGTTTTGGCCAAAGTTATTGAGTTACTATCTATTATATAAAAGTTGGTTTAAAAAATTCATTTTTATATATTCCCTTGTTTTTAGAATAACTGAAACTACTTAAAAGTCATTCCGAAATTTTGTTTAACCATCAATTCTGCCACTAAATTTCCTATCAGTAATCTGCTTATCTCTTTATGCCAAGCAGCAGTCCTTAAGAGCAAAAATTCTTTCAGGCATTGCATTTAAATGAGGTATCAAAAATATGTATTCAATAATTTTCAAAAGATTTGGGGATGGATTTTTCTTTAAAAACATTCCCCTTTTTTCATCGCAAGGTAATTTTTTATCACATCCTTAAAATGGCTGATAAACTGTTTCACTTCTCTTATATAAAATCTAAGATCTGTCATTCTGTATTTCCAAAATGATCGAATGTGAGGCCGCTCATAAAGAGCGGGAGGTTTGAGAACTATTTACAAAAAATTTTAAACGATATATTCTTTTATTATCGGTTGTTTAATTAGCGACAATGAAGAACGTATGCAGATACAACTTACTAATTATAAGTGATTTATAGAAACCATTTTTATTTATTGGTGCATTTAGGATAAGGTAGGTGCATTGTTATAACAGCAAATATTGTGTGAAATTTGTTTGATACAATAAATGGGGTGAAAATGAATATGCATAGTATTGTAATAATGAAATCGCTCCAAGCAACTGCAATTTGCCATATATTCTCAAGCTATGACAATATCCCATCATCCCAGCTTTTGCCGTTACAATCAACAAAGCTCAATATCAAACTTACGATCATGTTGGTATCTATTTGACAGATCCTGTCTTCTCCCATGTACAGCTGTACGTTGTCAAGATCAAAAAATCGAAACAACATCAAAGTCTTAATTAAGGAAAATTCTGCATAAGGTCAACTGTTTGGCAACGATGAATTGTTTACTAAGAACGTTGTTTTGCAGGATGTCTTTCAAAATTAATGAATAAAAATTAGATTTACATTTGCTCACAGACAAAATTTTTTTAAAAATATACAATCATTGCTGCTTTTCAGAAATATTGCAACAATTCCGTCCTAGGATGTGTTATCGCCTAGTAAAATATATTCTTCAAAGAGCAAATCCTCATTGACTGTAATTTTATAAATCCTAACCACATCTGTGGTTTTTGGGAATTTGGAATTGATTGTTTAAGTGTTACAAAATTTGAAATTTCTTGTAATTGAAATGGAACCATTATTCAGTGTTTTTAATCCCGGTGTCAAAGAAATTAACATCATCAAATTTAAATCTTTTTGTAACATAAATTTTATCACACTTTTCTATAGTTTTACGTGCAATGGATCCATAACATTTTTCATTTATCTCTCTTAATTAGCGATTGCCTCATAATATTCATCATCGACTATACTACTACAATGAGAACTTCATTCCCTTGTAATTTTTTAAGCACCAGTTGCAAGATTAGGGAAGCATTCTTGGCGTATCCTAAATACTGTAGACCTAGTACATCTTCAAAAAACAATCATTAAATAGGGGAAATGCTATTTTACTCATAAAATTTGACTTGATATGTTAATAATTTGTTAAAAACCTCTCTATAGATGGCAAGAGTGTTAACCATCTAGTGACATGACACGACGTGTCATTTCAAACTACTCCTTTTCGGGCCATTTAAAGGATTCTTCTTTATCTCCGTTATTTCTTTAACTGAAGATCTGGCCTCATTAAATATTTTTATGATGACTGTTTCTTTATCGATTGTCAGACAATTTGGTGCTTTTTTAGCTGTGTTATGTAAAATATGCAAATTATATCTGACAGGAACATGTTTTCATTATGTTCTTAATGCAGTGTATACACTATTTTTATTCCTAAAATTTATATTTGCATTGTCTACTCCATAAGCTGTAACGTTTTTCAATGAGAGACCATTTGAACAAGATGTTGTATCAGAGCATTGAAAATTTTTGTAAAATCTTCCGCCTTTAATGAAAAAACTATATTTCTTTGAACAAATCAAACAATTATAAAACGAGAAAATTTGTATATTTCCACTTTAAAAAATATTATTTCTACCATGGTTGTGATGGGTTAAAATGTTTTAACAAAAAATTTGTACCTTCGAAGAACATGTAGCTGCTTTAATGTATGTAATGTGATCTTTGATTTTAAATGACGTATTACATATACAGTTTCTCAATCGTGACTTATTGTATAAACTGAGTGGTTACAAACTAAACAGCTTAAGGTATCATCGACTCTTCCATGTTGGATCCAGTAGAACTTTGATATACAGTTTTGGTTAGAACTTACTAGTCGCTATGACCTTTTTTCCCGTGTTGGTGTTTCACATTCAGAATTGGATACTGATCCATAGTGAAGACTTCTCATTTTTGACATTTTGTTTGTATACAGCTATATGAAAATGAAAATTTTCTTGATCTAGACATTTTACAAAATTATCCTGGATTTAAAAATTCAATTAAAAAAAATAAAAGTTGGAAACAATGTTCTTCCGGTATTGTGCTAAAGTATTATTTTTATTTATCTTATCAGCCCAAGCACAGTTGAGTAAGAGTAATTATTTAGTCCTAATCACTAGGCTCCAAAAGAAACACGTTTTCACCTCACAAAATTTTCTGCCGCTCTTAACTCACCCAATTGAAATACCTTAAATTAAAGACAACAGGTTTATGCATGTCCATGCATCCACGTCTACTGAATGGTTCAATACTCACTCCATCTCTTAAAATAAGTGCCGATTCATATGTTACTCCTATATATTACCGATTTAGGCAATATTGATTCCACTTAGGCTAGTGCCGGACCCGGGACAAATTATTGCTTTCCAGGAGAGATTTCGGGACGTCTGGCATCCCAGAATAAAATGTGCAAATGTGGGATTCATTCACCACTTCCCAACTTAAAATGAAAGAAAGTGATTAATAACTTTGTAAAAAACAGATTAATTTAGATGAAGATGACTTTTAATCGTTAGAACCCGGGCCCCATTTCTGCTCAATAAAGTGGTGTTTTTACGAAATTGTTTTTCTTTTCATTCATTTTAAGAGATGGAACTCAACAAAATTACGGCTAACCTAATAAATTTGTATTTTAGATCCTGGTATTTCAGTCAGAATTTTATGCTGTTCTCTTGTGTATGAGGCCAAAAAACAAATACTTTTCTTTTTAAATTCTGGCACATCATCGTGCTCGTAGATTCGTCCATATATAGCCAGCAAACATTCGTCTCTGCTCGTTCGCCAGGTCTGGACGTGATTTTATTAAAGATATTTTACTATATGCATGAAAAGCTGAAAATATATTGTTCATATTAATTCGATGAGGTAAATTTTGGCAAGCATTAAAATACGCGAATAATCGTTTTCCCTTAGTACATTCCTGTTACTTTTCCTTTATACGCTTTTATTTTTAGAGAATAAATCGTCGGGCATAGAGATTCAGTTGATTTCATCAATATTTCCTATTTTCTCATTCCACACAGATTGTTTTACGTCGTCAGATAACTTTTTGTGTGCCCTAAAGAGATAAGGTGTATGTTTTCAATTTTCGTACTTCTTATCAATATCGATAACATGCAATTTCCATCGAACTCTCGAATGATTATCAGCCACAATTTTTTTCATTCACATTACAACACATTCTATTGAATTTTTAAATTCCTAATGTTATCTTGTGTGTCGAAATAGCAAATTATTTCTTTTCTTTGCAAGCAATACATTTTCCTGCCTCTTATAAAGACACAGAAATGGAACTCAGGAAAATTGGAGAATACTTTTCCAAGTTTACAAAGCACAGAACCATCTATTATCTTCCTTATTCCTACGGATGCTATACAGTAATTTATTAATTAAATGTTCATTCGTGGTTGAAAATGCATTGAATGACACAACTCACAGTCCAGTTTAAGCTTTTTATATTGTTGCATAGTTAATATCTCATACGATACACTAGATCCAAACCGAGAAAATCTATTGGGAATGAAGGCATTAAATATGATAGCGCGAATCGCAGGATACTATTACTGCGTTACATCTTCGTTCTTTATTTCCTCTGAAAATGCTCTATTTTATTTTACTTTTAACTAAGAAGGGCAGCATGCAAAATGCTAGGGAAGAGTTTTTTGAAAATCCGTCGGAAAGATGAGGAAACACATGATTGTATAATTTTCTAAGACTGCAATTTGCTGATTCGAAGGTCGTTGTCATTGGCAAGACCAAAACAATTCTCCGAGGCGACAAGGTGACGTAATCTCGAGTGAGAATTCTCGTGTAGAACTTTTGCTGCGTTTTATATCAGTTATGAGTATATAATAAATATAAACTAAGATTTACAACCAATTTTGATCGTATTTATCACCGTAATCTGATAATCGTTCATTGCTCAGTCGTAAATTCTGAAACGTGGCTTCTCGAGTTTATCGCGTGGTTTATCGGTTTCTGTTGGAGTGGATGGCGGTTTTTAGGGTAATTGTCATTCCTACAGATCCCTCTTAAAACAATTCATTATCAATCTCGTGAGTCGGTGTATCGTCATTTCCACTAAACTAAACATAGAGCTGTTCTCGCGGACAAAGCTCGAGAAAATAGAAGAATAATACCTAGTGGGCATAATTTTCGTGACGACACTTCAGTCCTATTGTCAGATTACACTCCTTAGTAATTTCGAAGCTTTATTTTTACGAAATATATAACTTCATTAATGTTTTAGCGAAGCTCACGGTCATGATATTTTGATGAGCCTTCGAGTTAAGCATTCGAGCAATGCCATCGCCGAGATCCTAACGTCCAGTCCACTATAGAAACAAGAATTATCTATCTCGTGTTACTGATGGGATACAATTGATAAATAAACTAAGTTGCTCCGACGGACATAAAACGGAGTGGAGCAATAGAAGCGCATTTTGAATACATAGCAGCCGTCAGCAGTGGTGATTCACCCATAGTTTTGAAATCTACCGTCGGTGGATCGCTACTGACGGCCAATGCCGCGTAGCCAAAATGCGCACATAATTTTTCCAATATTTTTATGAATTTTTGGAGCTACCTAACAAAACCAAACGCTACGAACGCGAATTCAAGAAAATTAAATATCAAATATGGGTGTTAAATTAGCTTATATTTCTAATTAATAACTAATACCTTAAGATCTTCTATCCGATGATAAATAAGCGCTGAGGCTGTAGAACACCCAAAGTTGAACGCTTTGACGCCCGGCCTTGGCGGAAGATCAGTGGACACTGCTCGTAAAACAGCGCTCGCGGCGGTGGTCGAGTGGTTCTGCCAGGGGGAGGGAACTTATGGGGCGATTTGGTTCTCGTCAGATACATCAACTTCCTGTCGGCGTTCTTGAGCGCTGTCGTCGCTCTACTCTGAATGGCAAGGCAGCCAATGAGTGAGCGCCAAGCCGAATTTGAAGTGATCATATAATCATGTTGAGAGGTTGTAACGGTTGAACTAGGTAACTGCGTAACTGTAAGTTTATCCGCCATTACGGGAAATCTTGGGAAAGAGTTATTTTTTAGTACAGGTAGGGATGTTTTGACCCAACTCAGCTTAGTTGTTATTTTTGATCCTTTAATAAGTGGCTGAGAACGTTCTCTCGGATGTGTTTGTTTATTCCTAAAAAAAGGCTCTGGCTAGGGATGACAACAGTGTCATTTTGACCCGAAGACTTCGGGTTTAGCGACATTTCTTCGGGCTTCGGGTTTGTAATAAATTTCTTCGGGTCTACAGCTAAAAATTCTACAAATTTTTTTGAGTTCGAAGAAATAATGTTTGTTTATTTATGCACCGTTCTCGGGTTAGGTACTTCTGTGCAGCTGGTTCTGCTATTAATTCTAAAATTTGCTATTAGTTCCGGCCTGACATAGCGTGGCGTTAAGAACCTATCGATAATCGATTTGACTTATTTATCGATTTGCATATCTGTTCAGTAGGATCTTTGCATGAATCAGCATGAATGCAGGTTCTACATAAAAGATAGGCGGCTGTTCTTTGCTTCTGTGTAGGGAGTATTTATGTGACTTGTTTATTGATTTTGAGCTTTATTTCGTATGTAAAATTACTTTTTATATTCATTATATTTAAATTTAAATATTTTAATTTATATATATTATTTGATTTGCAGCACCGTGAAAATGTCTGCTTCTGAAGATCAAACACCGATGAAAAAGAAAAAATATTATTTTGCCATATTTAATAATAAATGGCTTAAACGACCGGAGTATAAAAATTGGTTAGTGAAAGAAAATGAACATACTGGTAAATGTAAATTATGTGGTGTTACTTTTGTTGTGAGACATGACGGAGAAAAGGCTATTAAAACTCATGAAAATAGTGTTCGCCACCGACAGACTATAAGTGCACAGACAAGTAATCAATTATTAACCAAGTTTCTCGTTCAAGAAAATAGCCCAGCTCATTTAAGAACTGCAATTGCCGAGCTAACATTGGTGTACCATGCAGTGAAGCACCAGCATAGTTACAATAGCACTGACTGTTGTATGAAGTTAAACTGTACTGTTTTTCATGATTCTTCGTTGTCAAAACAATTACACTGTGGACGAACAAAAGCATCAAGTCTAACGGAAAATATTCTAGGACCAAAAGCAATTGAATTAGTTTTGTGTGACCTTCAAAAAGATGTTGAAAAGCCTAGATACTTCTCTATTTCATCTGACGCGTCCAATAAAGGAAACATGAAATTGTATCCGTTAATTGTCAGCTACTTTGTACCAGAACAGGGAATCAAAAATAGAATTTTGGATTTTTATACTGATGATTTTGAATCTTCTGATGCAATAACAAATAAAATTCTAACATTTCTCAACAAACATGAATTATTAATTGACAATGTTGCTGCTAATTCAGGAGACAGTGCGGCCGTAAATTATGGACAAATCAATTCTATCAAAAATTGTGTAGCTCAAATGCGTACATATTAAAGGCTAATTGTAATTGTCATGTGATACACAATGCAGCAAAACATGCGTGTAAAAAATTAACTTATGATATAGAAACGTTAGTCAATAAAATTTATTCCGAATTTTCATGTAGTACAGTGTGCAAAAGGGAGCTACAATCTTGTTTTGAATTTTTTAACATGGATTATGCCCAAATGTTAAGAAATGTACCTACAAGATGGTTGAGTTTATCCAAGGCGGTAGACCGAATATTGTCATCTTGGCCTGCAATAAAGCAGTACTTTTTAAAACAGGGGGAAGACGATTGTGATGCCCTTATTTGGAAATTTGTAAAATCGCAAGAAAATGAAATGGAAGATGACATGACAGTGCCTTCTATTCCTGAATTATTTTTGTATTTTGTCTCACATTTTCTTAATTTTATGAGCGAGTCAATTTTAATATTAGAAGAAAATGATATTTCTTCAACAGAATTACATGGCATAATGACATCTCTAAAAGAAAAATTAGAAATCCGATTAAGGGATAGTATTTTTGGAAGAAAAGTTCGAGCTTCTTTAAAGCATTTTAATAAACTGCAACAAGATAAGTTTGCAGCGGAAGCTAGAGAGGTTTATATTCGTACTGTAAATTACTTACAAATATATTATGACTTTGAAAATAGTTGTTTTAAGTATTTGGCTGCGTTAAATATTAGGAAATATGATCTCAAATATGACGGTGTACTGAAAGTTGCAAAAATGTTAAATATAAAGATCAATGAAGATCGGTTATATGACGAAACAAACATAGTTACAAAATATTTACCAGAATTAAGAAAAGTTGAAAATGGCACAAATGAAAAAAATTGGGTTGAAATTTTTAAAAATGAGAAAAATGTCTCAGAATTAAAAGAAATTGTCTCGAAAGTAATGAGTGTTCCTGTCAGTAACGCGTTTTTCTATTATGGAGTCAGTATGGAGGAATGATCGTAATAAAATGCGTGTTCCTCTGGTTAAAGCTGAGCTGGCAATTAGAATAACTTTGACATGAGCTGTGAACAATTTTATTCATATTTAAAAGCGCCGGCACAAATGGGTTTAGTGGAAAAAGCCCAGAGCCAAATAAGTATAATTTTAAGAAATAAATGTTTCTTAATTTAATTTTACTTGCAGAAATTTAAAAAGTTGGTTTATTGTGATCAATAAGAATATTATAAAATTTGTGTATTGTATTTGGTATAAAATTTTAAATTGAAGTTATTTTAGTTCATAATTTTTATAACGAACCCACTTCCCTACCCCTTCAAAAATCTTATTTAGGGCCTAAACATATTTCTTCCTGAAAGGATTGAAGTTTGTAAGTACATATTGTAATACACATTCATGAGCTATCATCTACTGACACATACTCGTAACTTTGTGTCTCAAAAATAAGACAAAATAATTAATTAATTAATTAATCATTTATTATATTTATGCATAACTAAATAAATAATATTTCTTTGATATTTGAAAATGTATTGATGCAATTTATCATACTAATTAATTAACAACTAGTGAACAACTGAAAACTCGTAAAAAAGAAAAAAAAGCGTATTCCTTCAAATTCTCCGGGTTGCAGACTAAAATCTTCGGGTCAAGAAGGTCTTACAGTTGGTAACACTAGTTGTGGCCTTATATCTATTGCATAATAAGTACAGCCAATTTGACATCCTATACATATATGTATATGTCCTGGGATGAATAAAAATTATTATTGTTATGGGATTGCAATTTTTAACTTGAAACCTCTCGTTTCGAGATACGGCGAGTATATCGTGGACTACCAGTAGTAAAAAGATCAACACTTTGTTGAGCCGATATTAATGTACAGATTATTCGCATATCGAGTTATTACTGTAGTTAGATATGTATTTCAGCATTTTCAACTTTAATAATAGTAACCATTAAAAGAGATATTTCACTATGGTTTGTTTTCATGTGATGCATATCTTCCCTTTAGGATCTTTAGGAGCAAAGTTGTATTTGATGCATATGTTGAAGTGTTAATAATTCTGTAATGTTATCATTCCAGGTGCCGAGAATGGGTTGCAAGGGCAGGGAACCCCGCATTATTTGATAGGCCCATTATGTCACTGTTTCTTTATTACTGTTATGATGTTTGTCTGGTGGCTAGCTTCTGCAGCTTTCATATGTTGCTCTTTTAAGCATGATCTGCCTTGCTTCAAAATGATTCTTTCGTCTGTTACAAACATTCTACTGTAATATTTTTTCAATGTGTGCATGTTTCCTATATTTATTGAACAATAATTGATCTATGTGGTTCAATTCCATTTCATATCTGTTATATGTAAATATGCACAACATTTCTTCTGCAATAAAACTATTGAAATTTAAAGTGTTCTTCTTTCTATTCTCACCCATTACTCCTCTGGTTACGTTATTCGTAAAAAGGTTTGATTTGCTGAATAAATAAATTAGCGTCATTTATTGAAAAATAATGAATCAAATTAAATTGGTGTAAGATTTTTGAAAAGTGCGCTCGCCGTCTGTACGAAGCTGCCATTGGCTGCTGAAATTCATCTGCTAGCTGCCTGTTCTCCGCTTCGATTGGCTGCAAAAATGACGTCATAGGTCACAACGCAACAGCAGCGCCAGCTTCGGTGCCTGCAGGAACTTTTTGTACTAGCCAGCGAAGACCACGATTTTAACATGGGAGTTCCCTCCCCCTGGTTCTGCGGAGAGGAGCGTGGGGAGAGAGCGGGAGGGAAAAAACAGAGACGCAAATATTGAGCATCAACAAAAGCGACGGAGGGAAAGAGTTGATCTGAATGGGAGAAGCTGGGTTTGTCCGCTGCCGAAGTGTTTCTTAGCTAATCGAATGGTATCAAAACGAAGGAAAATTTTTTAGGCCTAAACGACTTCGCTTTTTCCTTTGAGACATGGTATCGACTCTTACAAAAGAATGATGTTCTAAACAAATTAATCTTTCGTTGCGAAAAGTAAAAAGGTCAGTTGATTCCTGTTCAGAGGAATATGGGCGCACCATTCACTTTAAATAATTTTCACGGACACTTGGTACTTTATTCTTCGCTGCTTTAAACGTTTATCCACTTGCAAATAATATGTATATGCATATGCAACATAGAATCTGGCAGCTTTCCCGCTCTCCAATGACTCGGACTGACCTTAAGGAAGGTTAAAACGCCGCCAATGAAATTTACTGAAATTGTTCCTTATCAGAGGGAAGATGGAAACGCCATTGTGCATACTTAAAAATATATCTGCTATGTGAGAGTAGATCTTGAATGATTCAATTCCTGTAAACATTTTCGTGTTCATCGCTTTTAAAGAGAGATACGCAAACAACATTTTCGTTATATATTTTCATTGGAAAAGCTTAGAATAGTCATTATTTCCTAATAAATGGCAATCAGACTAACTCCAAGACCTAAACATGGGATTAAAAAAACCAGATGCGCATTTCAGGGTAACAAGATGGAAAAGTATACTCCATAAATGGAATACACGGAGATTTCATTATATGGTCTCGAGGACTATCATGTAGTAAACGTTGTTCCCTATCCACATAAATTTCTTAATCTTTGATATATATATATATATATATATATATATATATATATATATTCAATGTGAGTGTGATCGAGCAAATATAAAAAACATTACTAATAATTTCATAAAAAATTTAATAATAATAATGGACGATTATCGACGACAATTCATTTTCGTCGATTTTGAAATTTTTACTAATTCGATGTTTATCGACATTTATGGATTTATATCGAATCATACGATCCTAATTATGACTCATATCATTTTATTGAAAACGTCTTTCCATTCGATAAAAATGTATTTGACAGAAAATATTCTATTTATCTAGTTTTGTAAAATTTATTTGAAGATATTTTTTGGCATACATTATGAGATATGAGAAAAACTTCAATTTTCTTTTTTCTTGTAGAATGGAACAACTGATTCGGTTATTTGAACCATTGCATCATTTTATTATTTCCTTTATCCGGAAGTCCTTTACACCAAATTTCGTGAATAACCGTTCTGTAAAAGCCAAGAACGAACATGAATGCGGACAGCCGGACATACCGAAGCAAATGAGCATCACACTAGAGGCGAAACGCGCCTAAAAATGAAACAGTCACAGCTCCGCGTCTTTTTAAAATATGCGGGCGAATTTACGACAGTTGCATGCACCCAGATAACTCGTTATCGGAGCTTTATTCGTAAGTTTTTCACGGTCCGTATCATTCAAAGTGTGAATTGTTAATGAGAAACTTGCTTCATAAAACTATTGCAAACTTAATGACCTTCAAAAAGAATGGCTAATGCATCAACATAAGATAATATAATGTATCAATACCTATATAAATTATAATGGAATCGAAATTTATACAAGACACAAGGGAGGTGACCGTTGAAATTCAACGTAAAAGTTTCTTGTGAAATAAAAAATAAACATAAATATACTTTGACTTTCTTTAAATGTTAAGAAAAGAAACTTTAGTTCTTTTATGCGTTTGTTGATTCAAGTTCTGAACTCCTACTGTATTTATATGCAAATGATTAATGTTCTACACTCAAATGTATTCCTTGTCTTAACTAACGCAACGAACGTTTTTTACATTGGTTGCTATTAAAAGAATTTCTCTCTTCTTCTCTCGTACTAATTGTAAGAGCAATCAAAGCACGCTTTCACCCAGAAGGATTGAAATAAGAATAGGATTTCGAGGTTTAACAATGTAATGGTTTGACATGGAAACACCCCGTTATATGGCAAGATTTCCCCAAAATATGTGAATTATAAGTCTAACACGAAGAATTTCGAACAGCATGCGGGAAAATATGAACAGAATAAAAATGTTCATAGTGTTTTCTTTAAACTGAGTTAAAACCGAAGATCATAGGTGAATTCTTTCTAATTTAGATCTCAAAAACAATAAAAGCCTGCAAGTCAAAAGGTAGATTTTTACCTGTTATCATAGTGGAAATGGAAAGGCATGCCTTGGTGTCGAACATTGGACGTTTCGATAGTTCATTTCGTCATCATCTTACAATATGTTAATCGATCATTCCAGCCATATATAAAAAATCAATCTCGTTCCCTTATCGAGTTATTCGCATTTTTATAGGGTGACAGAGGGATCCACAAAGGGACAAAAAGACAGGAGTAGCCTTTTATTATTGATAGGTTTCACCCTTTACTTTGAAATTCAATCGATAACAAGTAATAGTAAAAAAATAAATTTTTAAAAATAACTTTTATATTGATATTGTCTTTATATGTATTAACGTAATGTTATTTTCAATAACTTAGGTCACATTATTTAAGAAATTTAAATTGAGTTTTTTGAAGCACATATATTCATTCAGCACGTCGATATTCATACTTAATTCAGTAATAACGTACTATCGGCTGTCACGGGTGTATGTTCACAAACTATTTCTCGTTTCCCATATAATCCAATGCAATTATACTATAAGGGAGCAGGTGTGAGTTTCTGTCCAGATTCTAATAGACTGTCGAGAAGCGACAGCTTTGTGTATCTGGCGATAAGGAGTCGTAATTTTAAAATAAAAATTTGATGTATTTGTTTCTGAATATAATCAATTTTGCATGAATTTCTAGATCAGTTGACTATCTTAGAACATATCCTTACGATCCATCGTCTTTGCAATATCAGTAATTACAAACACAATATCAGTAGTTATAAACACATCATCAGTAGTTATAAACAAAACGCTGACTAACATTTATAGCCATCTTTTACAGTATGGAGAAAGATATAAATATAGTATACAACTGTGAGAATGATGTTAATTCGCAAATAAATGCATCTAATGATTTAGTGTTGTGGTCAAGAAATACCAGAACCACAATCACCGATGCTAAACTTGAAATATTTCAAAGCATGAGCAAAAAAGGAGAGACAGTGAGTAAAAGGGCCAAAAATTTAGATATTTCTAAGGCTGTTTTCCATAAATTACTAGTAAATGTTCACGAAGCAGAAGACAATATGTTTGAGGTGTATTTAAAACGAAAATAGCCAGGACCCAAAGTATAACAAGTATCTACGCTATCTGATAAAATATGAGAAATCATTCAAGCTGACTGCTCTTTGATGCAGAAAGGTATCAAGGAAAATCCTGATGTGTCCACCACATGACTGTAATTAAAAATCGTCAAACTGATTAATAATGTTGTAAATAACCTTTTCGGAGTGAAAATCTTTCAAAATGAATCTTGCAGGAATAATTAATTATATAATTGTTTTAAGGGAAATTGCCATTTCATCAATTAAAAATAACTCGTTTTAGAACAAAATTTCTCTTCGACAAACGTAAACTTTTAGTGTTTAAATCATATATTTGAGCGAATGGAGGCGCTATGTTGTGAAGTCCGAGGTCGTTCTATTCTATTCAATCTATCTCTATTCTAATGGATACTAAATAGCAAATATGAGGCATCTTATTATCCCCATTAGTTGGCATTTACTCTAAAAAGATACTATTTGAGGAGCTCTTAGTTCTATAGAGAAATGCTCGAAGAGATAAATTAGCAACGGACGGATATTAGAAAAATTAAAAATTACGGAAGAGAAAAAGGAAAATTAAAAGAAAATACAAACCTCATATAAAAGTTCTCATAAACACAAATGTAGATAATCGTTCATACTAATTCTAAATAAATAAATCGTACTTTGTTAATAGTCGATGACAATAATAGTTTTTTATAGATGTTCCTACAATAAAAGTTCTGGAGGGTTATGAATGTATTGTTTTATTAATCTTTCCAATAAGAACACCTACAATTAATCGTTCTTTTTAGGTAGACATATAATTAGTCTTGGTATGATTCGATTTAAATTGATAAACGTCAATAAGGATCGAATTTTTAAAAATTTTCAATTCGACGAAAATGAAATGTCGTCGATAAGTGTCGATATTGTACGGAATTTTATGCTTCATGATTTTAAAACTTTGTTATCTGCGCTCAAACTTACCATATTTTACCGCCAAATTTCAAAACCGTTAGAGACATTCCGTATTTGCCATACCAAACGGCCATACAACATTCGGAATTTGCTTTTTACTGTCGCTTATGTCACTGTCTTAAGGACACATACTGAGCAGCCATGGGACCCAAAGATAAAAAGCAAAATATTATGATCGGTTTATTGTGCTCTTTCTTTACTCTCGGCCAAATCCGATGAACCATGCGTACTTTGGACCCCATTTACCGTAAAGTAGGGGGACATCTATTGCGTCCTCTGCGCGACATTATCTGCGGACCTCTTCCAAGTGACGAAATGAAAAGTTTCCCCGGACAGAAAAATGAGTACCAATCGCCGGATGGTCTTATGGTATTTCCAAAAGCACCATGTCATAAAATTTATATAATCCATCTGAGAGTGTCCCCCGTGCCTAGTTTCTTTGCATTGCTGTCGAAGGAGCATTGTTCCATATACGCACTCTGAACTTTTATATGCATTCATAGTCGTTTATTACACAACAAGATAATGTAATTTTCACCAAAATATTCATTCATACACTAGGTTGTGCATTATACTCACGCCACATTAATTTCCCAATAAAGATCACGATTTCGTGAATAAGGAACGCGAATTACCGAGAAGAATATACTTGCGAAAAATTAACTGTTCCAGGTTGGTGGCCGAAGTCAACAACGACACATTTGCCAAAATATAGATAACAACAAAACAAAGCAGCATAAAAGGAGCCTTCTTTTTATTGAGAGTCTTTTTTAATTCAACTTAATTGGAAGGAATTCAGTTTATAACATTTTTCTAGATGAAAATTGATGGAATTTATTGTAATAAACGTCGATGTTTTTGTGTTTCCGTCTAATCAACCTCTTGGAATATTATAGCCAAAATATAAACGTCGAAAAGCCCAATTAAATATAGAAAAATATACGTTATATACGTCGCTGATTTTCAGGAAAAATTAGCAATGGCAGTGGTCGCTTTTTAAGAAATATTAACATCGAAATCTAAAAAGCCTAGTAAAATGTACTAAAGTAAACTTCGATATTGGTCGCCGATTTTTAAGAAAAATAAACGACGATTTCTAAGAACCTGATGTGGCCACCATATGACTATCTCCATACCTGTATTATTTCTAAAAATTCCAAGTAGGTTTCATAAAAATTAATATTTTAAGAAACTGGGAGAAAATTTTAGACTTTACAAAGAACTGAAATAAACTCAAACCATCCTCTTCTGATATTGGATATAGTCACAAAGCTCCAACAATTAAGAAAATAAAAAGAAACGTTACTAAGACAACTAAGCGTCAATTGTTAACAATAGTCGTCGGGAGGTGAGTGGTGGTTGTAGTTAAAAATATAAGATATCTCTTAAACAAGGAATTATATAGGAACATGTTTTAAACAAAGTTTGTATAAAATTACATTTCCTACAACTTTTATCCAAGTAAAGTTTTACTTGTATCAAATATAGAAGCAAATATTTCAAGGTATAACGGATAAGTGACAATATTGAAGACCCACTTCCGGTTGACCGATTTTTACCCAAAAACTAATCAGTTCTTGTGACTTCCATAAAAATGTTCAGTATAATACTTCGCATTGAGCTGATTAATAGTTTTTGAGTTAGAGCACCAACAAAGAAGCTGTCATACACAGACGACATCGAAAAAATGGTCAAAACGTGTTCAGTGAACCTCAAAACGTGTATTTCCGTTGAAATCTCGAAATCTATTTTTTCATGAAACAATGCTTTCCTCTATACTACGTACGAAGAAAGTAAAAAACGTCGAATACTACCAAGCTTATAGTAGTAGTAATTTTAACCGTTGATTATTGGTCGAAAAACTCACGGGAAAATTAACGTCGAATTTAATCGACGATTTTCGAAAAAATTAAACGTCGCATGATAGCATGATGAGTCCAACCTACTGGTTGGCACCGTCGCATGACCAGCTTGGCTGTAAATGCAAAACGAACTTATAAAACGAGCTCTTTATCGGCTTTGGCCTCATACTCCTCCCTAAAAGCGAGGACGCTTGTTTGGAGGGAGGGCTTCCGGCGAATCAAGACTAGCGATAGGTTGCTTGTAGCGGTCCCAACACCTAGCCCTGATATCGCCCAACATCCGCACCACGTCGTACGGCGACAGTGCTGCCTTGAGGTAGAATTCCTTGGACATCCTCGGCAAGAGGATGTCCAGGGGTTCCACATTCCTGACTAAATGCATCCAGCTATCTCCTCTGGAGACCTCGCGCTGGTGTCCCCTTGAACTATCAGGGAATCGCGCCGCTGGGTACCGCATAGTCTCCTGCAGGTTTTCCAGATGGACTGTTCCTCCAGGGAAAGCGTGGAGAGATGTAGCTCCCACGCGTCCAAACGTACTTCACAAAGCATGTCTCGGACCGTCTTGTTGAGGCTGTCCAGCTAAATCCTGAGGTTCAGGGTGCGATAGCGCTGCCACCGCCGCCGCGCACTGTTTCTCCAGGAGATGCTATCCCGGACGGTACTGGGCAAGGCGATGCGTATACCCTTTGCCACGACGATCTTAGGTATTGGAACGCCCATGGCCTGCTGGACGCTTGTAGTGAGGAGGTCGACAATTCGGTCTGCCTCCTCGCTCACCCTGGGCAGCAAAGGCTCGACCGGATGTCTTCCCACGATAAATTCGCTAAAGTGCTGCCAGTCGGCAGGATCAAGGTCCATACGCTCCAACGGTGGGACTCGCACCGGCGACTTCCCAAGGAGTATCAGAGTCGGATTGTGGTGGAAGACATATCATACGCGGAGTGCATGCTCTTGGATGCCCGAACGATGTTGACGACAGCAACTTCTAGGACATCCCTTGACGGAAGGAACGTTGGTTCAGTGGGTGCAAGCACCATGAGCCTTTCCTCGTCCGCCAAGTCCTTTAACCGCGAATATCTCGGATTGGCGACCCTAGAATAGCATTCAGGTCGCCAAGGACTATGAAGAGGCAGCCGTTCCCGACGAGATCCATGATCTAGCCCGGATCTCACGCCCTCCTCGGCGGGTAGTACGCCGAGGAGACTCTGATCCATCCGGCACAAGTCCGGACGTCGATGGAGACGATCTGTAGGATCGTGACAGACAGGCCGATGTTCCACAGATCGATGGATTAACAGAGCAGAGCCACCACGCTCCAGGCCCGCGGCTGGCTGGCCGGGCCTGTCCGCACGATAGATCGCCCAACCAGGAAACTTCCAAGCGTCCTACGGGCGCAGGTGCGTTTCATTGACCACGGCTACGATGGCGTTTTTTCCCTGCCCGTAGCTCTTCCGTCTTCGCCTTAACACCACAGGCGTTCGATTGAGTCAGGATGCTGCATCCCCTAGTCGCCATTATTGGAGGTGGGGATGTGCTCCTTTACCAACTCCTCCAGAAGAGAGAGAAGAAGTTGACCGGACGTCGAGGAGATGTATTTCCTCAACGCCTCACAGATCATGGCCACCGTGCGCCAGAAATCGGGGTCACCTTCTGACCGAACGGTCTCTGGTGCGCTGCTCTGTGGCGTGCTACTCTTGGCGGCTAGGGATGGGGCCACCTCGGTGCTTGCAGACCGAGTGGCTTCCATTGCCCTTGGCATGGATTTAGGGGGAAGGACGGTGACGGAGCTTTTGCCAGAGGCCGCACTCTCCACTACGGCGACGGCTTCATACGCCGCTATCATCTCCTGCTCCTTATTGGCTTACGTGGAGCTGTTGCGGAGGGACGCTGTGGGGCTGGCTCATCCCGCCTGACAACGGGTCCAGGAGTCAGCCCAGAAGGTTCACCAGAAGCAGTGAGTGACTCTACAGTGGGAGGGTCCAGCTGCTTACTCGGTTCGGCAGCAGCCTGCCGGACCAAGACAACCGCAGGTGCCGACGAGGTCAGCGTACTTACTCCGCCGATAACCGCCGCGTAAGGACGCGAGGCGTCCACCTTGGCGGAAGGTGTGGCCTTCATGCGGAGGACGGCAGGCGCTGTCTTCGGTTACTGCTTCGGCACCGACTTCTGTGCCGACTTTTGTTGCCCTGCCTCGTACCGCCTCAGTGCCTCGAGGTGTAAAGGGCATTCCCCGTACAAGGACGGATGGTCGCCATCGCAATTCGCGCATTTGGCCGGATATTCTTGAGATTTGGAGCAGTCGGCCCCCTTGTGTGTCCCCGCGCACTTAGTACATCTAGTGTCACACCTGCAAGCGTGCGACACCTGCCCATGCCGTTGACAATTGAAGCAGGTCAACGATCCCCTGCTGCTCTTAAACTGCTTGATTTTCACCGAGCAGTTACAAACTCGTTTGATAGCCGAAGCTGGAGGGGCCCTAGGCGTCCTCTCCAGATTGGCAACGAAACGGCCTATGGGAATCCTCTTCCCGTCTTCCACAGCCGTCATTTGACGGACCCCTCGGACGATAAAGCCCTTGACCGTCAGATCTGCGGCGACATCCTCTCCCGATATTCTTCAGAAAGAGGCGCATTCTCTGAACGGACTCCAGCAGCTGTGTGTGGTACTGGACGCCCGCATCGTCCAGCACCTTCGTAGCCGCACGTTGGTGATCAGGCGAGCTGACGACGATCCTAGTGGAGACCCTGCGGACCTCCAGTTCGAAATCATCGCCGCACACTTTTGCGAGCTCGACAGCGATAACCTGATGAGAGAGTATCCCATAGACCATGATGGGCGAGACGCTTACCCTCGATTTGGCCCCTGAGTCGGGGCGTTGCCCTAAAGGTGCGGAAACCTTGCTCTTGCCCGTCCCAGCTGGAGTGCAGGAAGACCTCTTCCTCTTCCCCCTCTTGCCTGTGACGGCGGTGAAGCCATCATCCTCGTCGGTGCTTGCAGCGGCCTCTGCACCTAGGATCGGGGCCGAGCGGGCTGCCAGAGAAGCATCTTGCTTGCCAGGGGCTAGCTTGGCAGCGGCATCGGTATTTTTCCGCTTGCCGCGAACTCCCTCCGTTACCTCCATTGCCTCAGGGGCGGTGGATTTATAACCCTGCAAATGGCCGTATGGGCGGTCTTCATCGACGGCATCTTCAGCACCCTGCACGGAAGCGGAAGAGGGCAGGACCTCTTCCGTGGTAACAGAGGCACTATCGGGGCCACCCAGACAGGGGGGATGTTTCAATCTCCGAACCGACAAAGGCGGGAGTGACCCCGCTAGAGCCTTAAGAGGCAACAATATCCATTCCCTGAGCGGAAGTGGTAGGATGGGCCTCGCCGAACACCGCAGCAAGGCGTTCTACAGAGTCTGGCATGCGGCGCCACCTGCCAAAATGCACTGGGTTGTCTTGCCACCACCCCTCATCCGCCTCCTGCGCTCCTACCTGGAGGACAAGGTGTGCTGGGCAGGGGAGCGATCCGGGATTCACTCGATTGGAGCGGGTCTTCCCCAGGGATCGGTCCTAGGCCCAGTACTCTTCAACATCTTTACCCACGACTTCCCCAGGGAGCACGGTCACCACGTCATCGTCGGCCTCTACGCCGATGAAGCGGCCATCCTCGCCAAGTCCGCTAGCGAGGACCTACTAAAAGAGGGCACTGGACAAAAGCTACGCCTGGTACTGCAAGTGGCGCATTGAAGTAAACGCCAGTAAAACTGTTGCCGTCATGTTTCGGGCACTGCCCAGACGCCAGCCAGTAGCCGCGCTCACCCTACAGAATCAAGTGATCCCTTGGTCCACCGAGGCTAAATACCTCGGTGTTACCTTGGACAGAGGACTGACCTGGCGCCAACACGTCTCCGGCCTCAGAGGGGTCGGAAGAGGCGCAGTGCGCAGACTCGATCCTATTCTGGGTTCCAGGGAGGTGACCCTGGAGACCAAGGTCAGATTATACAGTGCCTGCGTACTGCCAATCCTGACTTACTCCTCACCCATCTGGTCGGGAGCGGGGAAAACCCATATTAAAAAGATCGCCGTAGTGCAGAACAACTCACTGCGGACGATGGCTGAACTTCGTGCTTGTCGCGGAGCTCCATATAACTACCGGCGTCGAGCCGCTTGAACGCGTCCTGGAAAAGAGGGTCAGGGTGTTCTTCGAAAAGACGGTCAGCTCACCCAACGACCTGATCACCAGGCTCTTCCAGATGAGAGTGATGCCCTGGGACCACTTCAATCGCCCAGTGGCCTCTATGAGTAGGATATTGCCCAAGCGGCGAAGACAAGCATTAATAATCTGTCCATTTCTAAAGCCAGTCCTCACACCCTAATCACAAGCCGCAATACCTTACAGGCTCATAGCAAAGCTGGCAGTCTGGCCGGAAGTGGCCATGCCACTTCCACCATGCTCTATGCAGGTTTAATCGAGTTAATATCATTTTATTCCCATAAGCATATAAGTTAAGTTATTCTAATTTTCAGTATCATTATGAAGACATCATCAATATTTTCTTGCGGTAATTAGTAAGATTTTACTGCATCCAAACCACGAATTTCATCCTGCACTGTGAATTAGGGTATCATAGATTATTGTAATTCTCACGTACTACTGAAAGGACAAACAAGATTATTAAATCTGAGATGTCGACTATACGAAGGAGCGAATAAGTTTGTTTTTCTTTAGGACAATAAAAATCACAATAGGAGATACAACCGTGATTGCAGAGTCGGTAAAATGTGAAAAATATTTTAATGTTGCGTTACGTGGTTTTCGAGAAATTTTACCTCATTTAAATTGTTAAATATAATGGCGTCATACCTATTTCTCGATATATTTTATCCAAATACGTGCTAAAGATATGGATGATAATAATCTTGACATAAAATATCCTAATTTTTCCATAAATTTAATGTATAGGATATTGTCTTATTGATGATTTTTCTTATTGCTCATGTAGGCCATTCAGTCACGAAACTTGAAATAAGAAAACTTGAACACGAGTTGCCAGAGAATTTGGATATTCAGGATAGTTTCCTTAATTTCAAGGAAATTTATAAATATACTGCTATTATTCATGGAATTTATTTGTAGCCCCACGTGGCTGAAGTGCTGTTGCCCTGAAGATCGCGTTGGTCTATTTACGAATTTAGATCTTGGTATATAGCAATCTTTTAGCGCTTGCAGTATGCTAGCACCGACAACTCGTTATTTACACACACACACACACAAATCTGTATGTATGTATATATATATATATATATATATATATATATATATATATATATATATATATCTCAGACGCCCCCTCCCAGTTGCATTACATGCTAATACCCACAATGTTCCCTTTAATAGTTGCTACAATGTTAGGATTATTCGCGCTTTACCCTATGACACTCCTGCCCCCCTTCTCCGACACTGGGAACTAGCACATATCCATCTTCTCGACTCTTTCTCTCCGCCTGGCCTCAACCTCCGCTAACCCTATTATCCCCCTTACAATGTTTCCTTGTTACTTTGTAACTATTCGGACTCTACCTCATCACACTCCCTCTTTATTGGCTATCCACCCCTCCTACTCCCCACCTCCTCCAATCATCAACCTTCCCACATTACCCTGTCATTCCCCGCCCAGTGTGTCACTTTACGTTACTCTTTCGCTGAAGAAGGGCTTAGGCCCGATAAGCTTGCGTGTGTTTTTGTGTTCGTGTGTTTTACGTGTCTCTTCGACGCCCCCAGCAGCCTGCCAGCTTGGTCCTCAACTTGGTGAGTGTCCGCTGGGCTTCCCTCAACACCTTGTTGCCACCCTCATCACTACCTTTTCTTTTCCTTTAGTTAATATATATATATATATATATATATATATATACACGAGTTTTTGGTGTGTATATAAGTGTGTGTGTGCGTGCATTCTTGTGTGTATACTGCAGCATTTTTTCCTCTTGACAATTTATTGAGTTTCCCATCAGTTTTTCGTGTTCGCCAGAAGTTTTTGTGTTCGAAATTTATCAAACGACGAACTCCAGCAAACGACGCACGCACTTCGGCATACGCTCGTACTTCGACAAACTCGAGTATTTCGGCTTTGCGCGTACGTACAGAGTTCCTCCTTTTATAGCAACAGGCATTAGCCAAGAAGAGAACGCTACCATCGAGGGCCAGAACCAATAGACTTTCGCGAGTGCAGAGCCTTCTGTTCGCAATACAGCGCGAACTAGGGGACTTCCGATCTTACAACGTCGCGAGCGGGCAGCAGACAGACGGAGTGAGAGAGAGAACGAGGAAGCACTTGGAGAGACGCGCACCTGAACCGGACCTGCGGAAGATTTCCCTGCGAGTCAAATAATTTTCGTATCCTTTGTTATCCCTCCAAGTGGACATTTCTATTAAGTATCTTACTATATTTCTGCACTGTATTATGTCACTCCAATATAATTGCTAGCATTTCCTTGTAATTTTGTCAGTGCATTATATTTGATTTTCTGTTGGCAGCAGAAGTGTCACCGAAGGGGTAACTTATCGTTTATATTTTTTTAAGTTCTTTGGGGATTACAAGAAATTAATGTAAAATGAGATAGTTGCGTCTCATTGTTGGAGGTCCCACCGAGATCCGAACATGGGTTCGTTATTGTCTATTCTTGTATTTCGTACTCTTGTAATCTAAAGTTCATTATTATAAACTTGTCTTGTCTATTTCACTTTGTTCTTTGGTTTCATGCTGTTTCATTTTCACTATGGAAACGTCTAAGAAACAATATTCCACCACTGCATCAGATAGGGCTGAAAGAATGCGCTCTCTCCCAGAGAACGGTTCGAATGAAAATCCATCTGTGATTTCCTCTCCTTCGCCGTCTGATCTTTCCCAAGTGGTCAATGTTCTCTTGTCTAAGCTACCTCCCTTTGAAGAGCTTTCAGCCAAACCCACCTTCGCTTTTCTTTCTGAATTACGTTATGTTCGCAAACTAAAATTCGTCGCTGATAATTAACTTTTGATTCTAGTCCTTACTAAAATCCCGGTTACGCTGAGGGATTTCTAGTTTAACGCTATTTCGCGGAATCTATCTTGGGAGCAGGTCATTTCAAAGGTCTGGCAAACGTTTTTCTCGAAGAGAGAATTTGAACGCCTCGTGTCGTTGAAAGTCAAGCGATTACAATGCCCAGATGAGTCACCCCTGATGTTCCTCCAGTCCGTCAAGGCGGCAATCGCGGTGTTGTGTTTTAATTATTCGGAGTTAGAGATTGTGGAACTCGTACTCGGTAGTGTCAATCCCCTGACGTAATCTACATTCCTTTTCGTTGGGAGGTCTAATAATCTAGCCGAGTTAGACGACTTACTCTCGCAATCCGTTAAACTCCTCATGACCAGGAAAGAATATATTCGCAAGAATCCATTATCCTCCCGGTCATACTTTTGTTAATTGGTCGGATCCTTCCGACACACCACTACTTTAGGTGTCCATTAATTCCCAACCACGCCATGCTCTACTCGATACCGGTTCGTCAATTTCCCTAATAGATCGTAAGGAATGGGCCAACTTAAAAATAAATAGCAAAAAGCGAGCGCGTCAAACCTGCTTCGTTAAATGCAATGGTCTCTCGGCTCACCCTTTTCTGTTTCGATCTAGGGTTCAGTTAAAAGTTCAAATCCACAACCTTTCCTGGAATCAGTGGTTTTATCTGGCCGACCTGCCATTTCCGTACATTTTAGACCACGATTTAATATTGAAATCCTCATGATAATCGATAGCCATGCCCGTAAGGCATTTTTTCTTTCAATTCGCGTTTTTCCATGCCCTTTGTAAACTCCCCCTCTTTGCATGCCGTTGTAGAAAGTCTTTCAAGCAACGTGCATTTTTTCTACTAGGCTAAAGGTGACTCATGTGACGGAAACCTGGGTTTACCCCTTCCACCTGTAGGACAGCTGTAGCGAAATCGTTTCCCCTTTTTCGCGATTTCCGGACGTCATCACGGCTGACCTTGGGAACACAACTTTAATTTAATACGAAATTGAATTGTCTGATTCTACCCAATTCGTTCTTATCCGTATCAATTGTCCCCGCCTAAACTAGCCTCAATGAAGAATCAGGTGACTTCACTGTTAGAGAAAGGCGTGATCGAAGAATCGAATTCCCCATTTGCTAGCCCGGCCTTTCTCATCCCTAAGAGAAATGGATCAGATCGCCTTGTAATCGACTACCGCAAAATTAATAAAAGGGTTAAACATGATAATTATCCGGTACCATCGATTGAGCTAGCCTTCGCTTACCTTGGTTCTGCCAGGTTCTTTTCGATTTTTGATCTCAGTTTTGCTTTTCATCAGATTTCTTTGTCACCTCAGAATAAACCTGTCATTGCATTTATTACCTTTGGTCTTTACCAGTATAGTAGGTTACCATTTGGACTCTTTACGAGACCCCGAATATTTTCAAGATTGATCGATAAGGTTTTAGGGGACTTAAAATATAATTGTGTATTCCCTTATATCGTGACTTATGTATCTATTCTGAATCTTATGAGGAACACCTGGACCACATCCTCAAGGTACTGCAGAGACTCCGCAATGCAGGTCTCACTGTCCAACCAGAGAAAATGAAGGTTGCTCAATCAGCTCTTAACTTCTTGGGACATCAGAAAACATGTGGTACCCTGCAGATAGATCATGAGAGGATGAAGCCTATAATGAGTTTTCCGGTGACTACTTCACTGAAACAGGTTGTTTTCTTCCTTGGTATGTCAGATTTTTATTCCAAGCTTAGTCCTAATTTTGCTAAGATGGCCGCTCCCTTGAATCCCTTGAGGAGAAAGAATGCCACTTTTCCTTGGACCGATTCCCATTCTAATTCTTTTATGAAACTAAAAAATGTCTTTTCTTCTCCTTCAGTTCTTCATTTGCCTAATTTCAAGGCGGATTTCCATCTCTTTGTGGATGCTAGCAATATTGCTTTGAGAGCCACTCTCAATCAGCTGATCGACGATAATTTTAAACTGGTGGCTTACGCTAGAAAACACTTAATGCTCAAGAGTCTTGTCTGTCCACTTATGATTGGAATGTATGGCCTGTTGCTTTGCAACTCAAATATTTAAGCCATACCTGCAGGCAAGATCCTTTCATTTGTATATTGATCATGCTGCTCTCACTTGGATTTTTAATCACCCTAAACAAGAAAAAATTGGTCGTATGTTTTGAAAACTGTCTTGTTTCCGATTCTCAATTTACCATGTTTCTGCTTCTTGTAATAGAGCTGCTGACTGCTTGTTTCGGGTTAGAATCTTAGATCGCCATTCTGATCCAACCCCCGTTCATATTTCCTGTTTATTGCAACATGTTCCATTGTCTTTCACCAATATTCGCCATCATCAGGCTTCGGACAAAGACGTGTGCAAAATAATAGAGCAAATCAGATAAGGGAAAACCATTTCAAATTATTCCTTGCAAGGCGACTTACTAAGTCACCATTTCCTGGGCTCTAAGAAACCTCGTGTTGTATTACCTCTTGCTTTAAGAGAGATGATTTTCCAATACTTTCATTCTTCTCCTATTGGTGGTAATTTAGGATGTGCAACTTTCGATAAAATATGCCGTGAATTTTGGTGTTTGGATATGAGAGCAGCTGTTTCGAAAAGGGTTAAAAGTTGTCATGACTGTCAAATAACTAAACCCAGGAATTGTTTATCCCCAGGTCGTCATTCAGCTAATTTCTCGACATATCCTTGGTAAAGAATATTTATTGATTTTGTTGGTCCATTACCTAGGAGTAAATTTGGTCATGCTTATGATTTAACCATAATTGATGCCTTTAGTAAATTTGTAATTATTCAACCGGTTAGAAATTGAATAAGTAAGGCTGTTGTCGATATTTTAACAAACCTGGTATTTTCTAAATTTGGAGTTCCCAAATATATTGTCTCAGCTAATGTTTCCTCTTTCAAATCTAAATTATTTTATGACATATGTTTTAGCCTAGGGATTAAATATAATTATACTGCCCCTTATTATTTCAGGACCAACCATGCAGAAAGAGTTCACAGAAATTTTAAGTATGCCTTATCTGCTTTCACACGTGATGCCCATAATAAACGGGATGGATTCCTACCTTCGCTGACATTTGTTTTTAATTCTGCAAAGCAGTCTTCTACAGGTGTTTTACCAGCTAAGGTATTTTTGGATGGTGAGCTACAACACCCATTGTCGCTTCATTTGCAATTGCCAAACGAGTTGGCATCAGCTGATTGTAATTCAGCTTCAGGGAGCAACTTTGGAATAAGGTGCTAAGTAATTCAGCCAAATCGCAACAGCGTGTTGCTAGCAAACATAATATTATACATTCTCCACTAGCGCCGGCTTAATAGCATTCAGAACCCCTGGTGGCACGACAAAGCACGTCTCTCAGGATTATCTGAGAGCGATGCAAATCGCCTCCATCCTTCGGGCGGAGAACCCTATGCATGTCCGCAACACACTGCGCCCCTCTCGAAAGGACTGCTTGGTGACTGACATGGCTGCCTGTGCCACCGGTCTGTCACCCGCAACAGGACAGAGCTCTGGCAAGTCCAAATGTGGGAATAATCACAAGACAAAGAAGGGTGCCCCCTCCAAGGGGGATCAACCGCTAAGCGGCTCTGCCCCATCACCCTCAACTCCACCGACGACTGAGGACGCACCGCACGTGGCGGTGGCTAAACCTGAACCCGTATCAGAGGAGCCAACCCCCTCCCTTCTCCTACGATTGACGATCAGCCGTGGAGGACAAAACTCCAGGCATTCCTTTCACCTACAAGATCACCCACATTCAGAAATTTCCGGTACAGGTGGAGTACTTTAAGGGAGGAGTAGCGCCGCAGACCTGCTTTAACTGCCAGAGGTTCGGACATTCCTCTCTTGGGTGTAGGATGGTGGCCCGCTGTTACAAGTGCGCGGTAAATCACTGGTCTCGCAACTGCCCCAACCAACCCACGGCATCCAGGAAGTGATGTAACTGCGGTGTTGACCATCCCTCTACCTACAGGCAAGGTTATGTCTACCTGGAAGCCTTGGATAAGGCACTGGCGGCGAATGAGCGCATGGCCAAAAAGGGTGGAACCGTGGCCCCGACGGCGACAACGAGGCACTCCGCCAAGTTGGTCCCAGGAAAGAACTTTGCTGTAGTTGCTGCCATCGCCACTAAAAACCAATACTCTACCTGACCCGGACTTGCAGAGGAGGGCGGAGACCGCTATCCTCAGCAGTGCAAACGCCGCAGAACCGGCCAGTTCCCAGGAGACACCCCACCCCCACCAAGGTAGCAGTGCCTGAGCGCCCAAAAGCGGAACCAGCGTCTCTGGCGATCGAAATTCCGCACTCAGCACCCAGCAGCAGTCCACCTGCCGCTACCTCGTCAGCGCCTGCCCCTCCGGGTTCGCAAGATGAGGAGCTCTGGACCATTATTGTGTCCATCACTCGGGTGATGAGAAACCATATCACCAGCCGCCAGGGATTACTCCTCTTGGCACTGCTGGAAGAGATAGCCGTCACCATGCCCAGCAACGCAGCCAGGCCGTAAATGAGGTTGCTTCTCGGTGGTGGGTTGGAACGCTAACGGCATCCGTGGGCGGGCTGACGAGCTCATCCCATTACTTCACGACCATGGAGTCTCGGTCGCTGCCATTGGAAAGACCAAACTCGCTCCAGGTTCCTCCTTTAACTTACAGGGCTGGTATGTGCTGAGAAAGGACAGAATGACCGGTGTAGGAGGGGTCGTCGCTCTCCCCGTCCACTGAGCACTTGAGTATCACGCTCCCGCAAAAGTCTCAACTTGAGGCAGTGGCCGTAGACATCCGTATGACGAGAGGGTTTCTGTGGGAGGTGGCAGCGTATTACGCCCCTGGTCGTCCGCGGGAGGAAGACAATATCTACGCCCTCTTATCCTCTGACGGAGATCCCACGGTTGTGCCTAGCGACTTCATGGCCAAGCACAGAACCTGGAACTCCAGAATATCTAACTGGAGAGGGCGTAAACTGCACCAGCTCGCCAGGGCGGCAGGCCTGACTATCTTGGGGCCCACGGCCCCCACATACGTCCCAGTTCCCGACGTCTTAGACATTGCTCTCGCCTCCAATGTCCAGGTGTCCATGGCCCTGCACACCTTAAACGAGGTGTCGTCAGACTACCTGCCGACCCTCCTGCTTGGCTCTCCCAAGCTACCTTGATGAGCCGATCACCAAGGAACAAGCTGATGCCATGGTAGCCAGTGTTGCTGGCGTCGTACAAACGGCAATGGGGGTAGTATCCCCTGGAAGTGCACTCCCAGGTTGATCTGCTGCCGGCTACCGGAGCCTGTCAGGAGGCTGGTAGCCTACCGAAATAGCGTCCGGAGAAGATGGGAACGCATCTGAACTCCTAGACGGCCTCAACAGGAGTGTCCGTGCTGTATTCCCGGAGATCAAATCATACGCCTGGGAAGAACACCTGGCTGAAGGGTCTCTGCAGACAACTCCATCTGGCGGGTTTGCAGAGGGTTGCGCGCAACCCAACAGAGAGATCCCCCTCTTAAAACCACGGCGCGATTCGCCTGCTCCCAAAGGGAGAAGGCGGAAGAGTTTGCCATTCATCTCAACATCACCTTCCAGCCAAACCCCTCCACCACTGACTCGGCCAACTCCAAAAAAGCCGTTGAATCAGCCATGGCTGATATCCTTGCCAGGGGCACCGAGTCAGATGAGGTAACCCTTCCTCGGATCGGCACTCGAGATATCGTTGCCGCGATAAGGAAACTATCCTCCCTTCGCTCTCCAGGAGATGAGAACATCAGCGGATTAGTTATCAAACAGTTGCCCATCGCTGCTGTTGAGTACCTCTCAGCCATTTTCAATGCTTACCTAAAAATCGGGCACATTTCGGAGGAGTAGAAGAGGCCAAAGATCATCGGTATCCCTAAGGCCAATAAGGCTGCAATGTCGCTGGGATTTACCGCCCGATTTAACTCCTCAACAACTTCGGGAAGATGTTTGAACGTCTCGTGCTCCCAACCCTACAGAGGTACTTGGCTGCCAACAATATCATCCCTGGAGAGCACTTCGGCTTCCGCCAGCAGCACTCTACCGCGCATCAGCTTGCTAGGGTCGTCAACTTCATCACCGACGGCTTCAATCTCCGGAAACGGACGGTGGCAGTTTTCTTAGACATCAGCAAGGCGTTCAACAGTCTGGCATGCGGTGCTACCTGCCAAGCTGCATTGAGTTGGCTTGCCACCACCCCTCATCCGCCTCTTGCGCTCCTACCTTGAGGACAGAAAATTCTGGATGTGCTGGGCAGGGGAGCGATCTGGGATTCATTCGATTAGAGCGGGTGTTCACCAGGGATTGGTCCTAGGCCCAGTACTGTGCATCATCTTTACCCATGACTTCCCCAGGAAGCACGGTCACCACGTCATCGTCGGCCTCTACGCCGATGATGCGGCCATCCTCGCCAAGTCCGCTAGCTAGGAGCAGGCAGTGATCTACCAGCAGAGAGCCCTGGACAAAATCCACACCTGGTACTGCAAGTGGCGCTTTGCAGTGAACGCCAGGAAAACTGTCGCCGTCATGTTTCGGGCACTGCCCAGACGCCAGCCGGTAGCCACCCTCACCCTGCAGGGGAAAGTCATCCCGTGGTCCTCCTAGACTAAATTCCTCGGTGTTACCTTGGAAAGTGTACTGACTTGGCGCCAACACATCTACGGCCTCAGAGGGGTCGGAACAGGGGCAGTACGCAGACTCGGCCCTATTCTGGGTTCCAGGGAGATGACCCTGGAGACCAAAGTCAGATTATACAGGGCCTGCGTACCGCCAATCCTGACTTACTCCTCACCCATCTGGTCGGGAGCGGCGAAAACACATGTGAAAAAGATCGCCGTAGTGCAGGGCAACGCGCTACGGACGATGCTTAGAATTACTTGGAGGAGCTACGTGCGAGTCGCAGAGCTCTACACGACCACAGGCGTCGAACCGCTGGAACCAGTCCTAAAAAAGAGGGCCAGGGCGTTCTTCAAATAGACGGTCAGCCCACTGCCCAAGCGGCAAAGACACGCATGAAGAAGCTGTCGAATTCAAATCCAGTCCTCACACCCTGACCAAGAGCCTCCATACCCTGACACGCTTACAGCAAAGCTGGCAGGCTAGCCGGAAGTGGCCATGTCACTTCCACCACCCTCACTGCAGGGGTGAGCATACGTCCCGGTTTAGCCGTGACTGTCCCTTATGTAAGATGTCCCGGCGTTCCGTCCGCTTTATTGTTCCGGTTAAAAATTCTTTTTATTTTTTATTTCATAAATATGAAATAATTAAATCACATTCCACTAGTTATGTAATGAGCCGGGTAAACGACTGGACTGTCCCTCTAAATTTATGGAGGGTATTCGGAGAAGCGGCCGTTCTTCCCCTGCTGTGTTCTTCCGGGAAGGCATAGGCGTTTATGGTTCCACCACATAACCCTGGACCCTTTTGTGTTTCCGAGTATGGACCACCAAGACAAGAGACGAAGAGAAGGGGGCACCTTGACCCTTCCAGATGGTGGTGGAAAAGGACGCCTTCTCTCAAAAAGGGGTCATCGTGCACGAGAAGGCGGTGAGGGAGTGTCGGGACGGCGTGCGAAGGGAGCGGACCGAGTAGCGGACTTCGTTTAGTGGGGCAGAATACTCTGCGGAATATGAGCGAGGACCCACAGGAGAACGCCCTCAGATATAAAATCCTGGAAGAGACGCTCTTGGCGCAGTATTTGAAGGGATTGCGTGAGGAGATTAAGAGATTTCTTTTGTCAAGGGATCCTTCGACATTTGAGGAAGCCATTCGAGTTTCCGCGCTTGAGGAGCAGAACGAAGCAATGGCCACACCCCGACGATGCTTCGCGGCCACCTAAGAAGAGGAAGCGGCCGAGGACTCGCGCCCCTCCCCAAGGATGACAGACCTCCGACCGAGAGCAAGGGTCGCATGCTATTCATGCGGACGGACAGGCCACTTTGCCCGAGATTGCCACTCTCCACTGACCTTCGCTTGTTTTTGCTGTGGACAACCCAGACATATGGCGCGAGAATGCATGGACCCGCCCAGAACGTCCCGACAGTACGGCGAACCAAGAGGACCGCTTCTCCCAAACGGGGTCCCCTCCGCACCACGCCCCCTGTTCGCGGAGGTGACACGTCGGACACGGCAAAAGCGAAAGGGATTCGGGGGCAGGAGATAGTGGTGCCTTCCATTGCCGGAAGAGGAATCGGAGGGCAAGTCGTGGAAGTAGAGGCGCCGGGGAGCGTTCGCGGAAAGATTGACATCCTCATCGACACCGGGGCTTCCATATCCCTAATTAAAGAAGTAGCCATGCGAAGAAAAGAATTTAATCCCAGCACCACGCGCCTCGTGGGAGTAACAGGGCATCGTCTACAGCTGATTGGCGAGACGAAAATGAACCTCATCACATTTGGTAAGGTACTGGCCCACCCTTTCCATGTGTGTAGTGATTAGATAGGGTTAGCTACCGATGGAATTATAGGCTGGGACCTTTTACATCGAATAAGTGCTATAATCGATGTACGGAGGGGAATTTTGAAAGTAGATGGGGGAACTCTAAAAGTACAGGGAGCGAATGTTGAGAGAGATTACGGGGATGGGGGGTCCGACGGAATAAGAAGAGACGGGGAAATAACCGCGATGGCAAGGGATACGGAAGTGGGGAATGTCGTCCGAGGGGTGACTACCGCGAGGTGTGGCAATGGGGGGGGGAAGGAGCCAAAAAAGGAGGAAGAGAAGACTACGTGCGAGTCTGCGAGGAAATATTGCTACCCCCGAGTAGTGAAATGATAACTGCCGGCCGCCATCATCTGACTCGTGGGGAGGGCGAGGAATTAATAATGGAGCCGATGGAAGTCCTGGTACATGGAGTGATTGTGGGCCGCGGAGTATTTAAAGAGAGGGAGGACCTCCTTGTTCCGGTAAGAATAAGTAATCTTACCACCTCGGAAATAAAGTTAACAGCAAATACCATAGTGGGATCTTTGGCGGAGGTGGAAGGAGATCGGCATCGAGAGGGTATTCGCGACGAGGAGATTAATCTTGTTCAGGAGATCCTAGAGAGACTCGAACCCCTACCTCTGGAGGAAAGACGATCTTTAGAGGATCTCTTGGAAGAATATTCAGATGTTTTTCAGGCCCTCGGCACTGGTCTCGGTTGCACGCACCGAGTGAAGCACAGAATAAATACCGGGGATGCTGCCCCGATATCCAAGCCCCCGTATCGCGTGCCTCACAGCCAGAGGGGACTAATTAAGGAGCATATAGAGTAAATGATTCAGGAGAGGGTTATTCAAGAATCGATCTCACCATGGAGTGCCCCGGTAGTGTTGGTGGCCAAGAAGAACGATGGAGGCGAGGCAAAAATGCGTTTTTGCACGGACTTTCGAGGGCTTAATAGTGTAACAAAAAGAGACGTTTATCCACTCCCTAACATTCAAGAGACCCTTGATCATCTAGGAGACGCTAAATATTTCACCACCTTGGATTTAGCGAGCGGGTATTGGCAGATAGAGATGGAACCCCAGGACCGCGAGAAAACGGCCTTCACAACGCCATACGGCCACTATGAATATATACGCATGCCGTTCGGTCTCGCGAATGCGCCAAGCACTTTTCAAAGGTTGATGGATGCTGTACTCACAGGTCTCCGTGGGCCTCAATGCCTTGTCTACCTTGACGATATCATCGTTTTCGGTCGCGACATTAAAGAACACAATCAGTGGCTACGAGGGGTGTTAGATCGCTTACGGGAGGCAGGGTTAAAGTTGAAACCGAGTAAGTGTCAATTCATGGAGACGACTGTCAAGTACTTGGGTCATTTAATATCGTCTGAAGGCGTGGTGAAGCCCGACCCCGAGAAGATAAAAGCCATTCGCGAGTTTCCCCTCCCGAAGAATGTCAGAGAACTGCGCGGATTTTTGGGTTTAGTGGGTTATTATCGCAGATTTATCAAGAAATTCGCCACCTTGGCCAAACCCCTCACGGAAATGACTAAGAAGGAAAGAGAATTCCGCTGGACGAGGGAATCGGAAGGTTCATTCAAAGTCTTGTGCGATGCTCTTTGCAATAAGCCCGTTTTGCAATACCCGGACTTTGGAGAGCCTTTTATCCTTGCAACCGATGCATCAGGTACGGCTTTAGGCGCGGTCCTTTCCCAAAAGGGCCGCGAGCATGTGGTCGCTTATGCGAGCAGACAGCTGAATAAGACGGAGACTAACTACAGCACCACGGAAAGGGAATGTTTGTCTGTGGTGTGGGCTATCAAATATTTCAGGTGCTATTTATATGGGCGGAAATTCACGATTGTTACCGATCACCAGCCATTGCGGTGGCTGCTGACTTTAAAGGACCCGTCTTCCCGCTTAACTCGCTGGTCGCTGCTCCTCAGCGAATACGAATTCGACATTCAGCATCGACCAGGGAAAAACCATGTAAACGCCGACGTATTATCACGCACACCGATTAATTCAATTCAGCCGTTGTACGAACCGATTTGGGATCGGCAGCTAATCGAGGAAGAACAAAGGAAGGATACGTATATTAAAGGAGTTTTTAAGGACTTGGAAAGAGGAAATTTAATCGGGACCTTTTACAAAGATGACGACGGGGTTCTTTATCGTCTAAAAGGAGGAGGACAACGGCATGATCAGATAGTCGCCCCCGCCTCCATGAAGCTGCGACTCTTACGCGCCTACCATGACTCATCATGGGCGGGGCACTTGGGCATCCAACGTACCACAAATGCCATTGGGACAAGATTTTGGTGGCCGAGGATGGCCGCAGAAGTGAGCCGCTACTGCCAAGCTTGCGTCTCCTGCAACGAGCGGAAAACTTCGCCAAACCGGAAACGGGGCCCCCTCCAGCGATTTGAAGAAGTGACGCGCCCCTTTGAGAGAGTTTCTATGGATGTAGTGGGTCCGCTAGTGACCACCGATAAGGGAAACAAGTTTATATTGACATTTCAAGACGCGTTCTCCAAGTATCCCGAAGCGATTCCGTTGACAGACCAAAAGGCAGAGACAATTGCTCGTGCTTTTGTGGAGAACATAATCGTGAGGCATGGGGTCCCCAGGCAATTGTTGACGGATAGAGGAGCGAATTTCCCCTCCCAGTTGATGAGAGAGATTTGTGCGCTGTTGGGGATAAAAAAATTACAAACCACCGCGTATCGTCCGGCCTGCAACGGGTTAGTGGAAAGAAGCCATAGGACTTTTATGGATATAATGTCCCATTTTGTGAGGGACAATCAAAGAGATTGGGACGACTGGCTTCCGTTCGCCCTCTTAGCATATCGAAGTACGGTACATAGCTCCACTAAGGAAACGCCCTATTTCCTTATTCACGGAAGGGATATAGAGCTGCCCTTCGATGATATCTTTTCCCCACTAGAAATTAATTAAGGGACACATGCTGATTACGCGGCAGAATTGAAAGCGCGGCTGAACCTCGGCTTCCAGAGGGTCCGCGAGTGCCTAAGGGAGAGCGGCGAGAGACAGGTTCGCGAATATAATAAGCGGTCCGGGAATGTCACATTCCGAGTGGGAGATTGGGTTTATTTGCAACAATCCGTCCTAATCCCGGGACGGACGAGAAAACTCTCCAAGCAGTGGAGGGGACCGTATCGCATAGTGGAACAGAAGGGGGCCGTGAATTTTGAAATTGAAGCGATTTATAACGCTAGAGATCGTCAGTTGGTCCACGCCGACCGACTGAAGATAGCAAAAGGTCTCAAGACTCCGGAAAGGGAACCTCCTAGACCGCGACAAGAGACGCAAGAGCCTGAGCCTCCCTTCAACTATGCGAACCTCCCTCACTTACCTCATGCAGAGACTGCCGAACCTACCCCCACCTCCGAGCCCCAAGTCTGGACAGAGGACGAGAGACCCATATCAACCGGCGAAACTCCTTCTCCACCCTCGCCGGAACCCTCACGCAGCCCCTACCTCTTGAGAAGTCGTGGACCCATCGTCTCCAACCCATGAAACTAAACTCCTATTGCATCAACGTCCTAAATATGTGTTTGTGCTGTGTCTGTGAAGTGAGTACTTTTTGTAAATTATTGCGAAGGTAGTATTAATAGTGGAATTCCGTGTAAGTTGTATGTGACTGATGGATGATTTTAAAAACACGAACAATTGAAAACCTGTAATTTCAAAAGAGCTAAGATTACGATTTTATTATGTAGCAATATTGTATCCTTCTTTTAATGGTGTTTTAAATGTAATGGGAATGTTTTGATTGTTTGGGCATCAAGTGTATTTTAATTATGGATTGTCGGACTTAATGCATTAATGTTGTTAATTTTAATATGGATAGCTTTTAAATGTAATTGGTGGGAAGCCCCCAAATTAATTTAAGAAAGGGGGAGTAATGTAATGAGCCGGGTAAACGGCTGGACTGTCCCTCTAAATTTATGGAGGGTATTCGGAGAAGCGGCCGTTCTTCCCCTGCTGTGTTCTTCCGGGAAGGCATAAGCGTTTATGGTTTCACCACATAACCCTGGACCCTTTTGTGTTTCCAAGTATGGACCACCAAGACAAGAGACGAAGAGAAGGGGGCACCTTGACCCTTCCAGATGGTGATGGAAAAGGACGCCTTCTCTCAAAAAGGGGTCATCGTGCACGAGAAGGCGGTGAGGGAGTGTCGGGACGGCGTGCGAAGGGAGCGGACCGAGGAGCGGACCGAGGAGCGGTCGAGGAGAAGGGTGACTGAGTGTGGAGAGTATCGAGAGGCGGACCGAGAGAGCGATCCGTGGAGTTCGCGAAGAGGAAGACGTGGTGCGGCACCATTTGGGAGGCCGTCATTCGCGGACTAAAAGGAGGAAGCAGTTTTTGTGTTTCTCTCTCACAACGCCCCCAGGGCAAGAACCCTCGCGAGGTCCTGACCCTCATTAAACCTCAGGTGGTGGCAGCAATCACGCTACTCCCGCCCGCGCGTTACAGTTATATGTCATTACACATGTAGTCCTTTTACTAGGAATTAAAATCTCATCTTTCAATTAGGTTTAAATAAGTACAATCCGTACAGGTTCGATGTGTACAGCGCACTCCGACAGCCGAGTGCACACAAGGCACATTTAGCAATACGAGTTTCAAATCAATTATTTATGTTTTAGAACATCCCTATTTACTTTCAAGAATCAAATTTGTTTAAAACTTTATATTTAACTGCTATCACGCCATTATATTTACTGAAATTTTCCAGCTAGGTATTTAACCACGGCTAGAAATTATACGCGATGTGGCCTTTCCTAAATGTTTTGGTAACCCGAAACCCTTTTTTCTGGAAAATTTCTAAATACTTGGAGTGCGTTTTATAGCCTGAAAAAATACGATAAATATGACTCTAAAATATTTTTTCCTATCAATATTCCTATCAATTCTGTTATTACTTTGTGCACATGATGTTAGAATTTGATATAATACTGACTACATTGTCAAGAAAATCATGGCAAAGATACGCAGAATTTATGTATTTGGCATGTAAGCGACAATAAAACTAAAGATCTTATGTTGTCCCGGTTATGTCCCAGTTTTTCTAATTCAGAACACGTTTTGTTCCGGTTTTACTTCCTCAGAATCTGGTCACCCTAACTATAACCGCACTAATGTGTGTTACAGAAACTGTTTTTTACTTCCGTATGAGCTAGAATGCTGACAATTTTCAGACTGATTATCCGTGACGTATAATCAAAGGAAAAATTGTGAAAGCTGGAAATTTTTAAGTTTAAGTGCCTCAAAAAAAATTTAAAATTCGAAAAATTCCTGTAAGATTAACATTGGAGTATTGTTGCTGCCAAGCACGTATCTAAAGAGGACTTTCAGATGCAAGTTGGCGTTCAAATTTGGCATATACGCTGTAGATCACGAGATAAATAATTCGCGATTGGTCGGTCCGATTTCGACTACACTTTAATTATAATACTCGGTGTGAGGTTCTGCATGTGACATATGCAGTTATCTAACATTATTAAATGGGTTTGATGCCAGGAAAGTTTCCATTCTTCATTTGAATTACACGTAAAATAGTGTAAGACACTTTTCGTTTACTTTTTAAAATTACTGATATTGTCCTAGAAATCAGAAACTTGTACCATCGTACGTGCAAAAGAAGACAAATTTATATTGCTACCGAAGATTTTCGAATAGTATTCGCATTGACTCATAAAATTATTTTGTAGACGATAATTTTATTTTTTTGTGAATAAAATATTTATTTGCCAAGAAGAATTAGCATTTTTTCCGTACTCATAAAATTAAAAAGGACTGTATTGGGAAAATGGAGGAAGACAGAAGTGAGGGGAAAGAAAGAGGGAATGATAGAATGAAGAAGAGAGAGAGAGGGAAAGAGGGATGGAGAGAAAGAGGGAAAGTGGAAGTTTGGGAAAGCGGGAGGTTTGATTGGAGGGAGAGAGGGGCATATAGTGAAGTAGAGAGAGGGAGGGGAATGGGAGGAATGGAGAGGGAAACCCAAAAATACGGCTAAATATAATTTTCTGGCTTAAATATATGCCGAAAAGGGGAGGTTCAGGGTTGCAAACGCGCAGCAGACGAATTCGGCTAGCGGAGCTAGGCACGGGGTTGACGCTCGTAGGGCGTAGGGACAGAGCCCCTATTATACTATAACCGTACTAATGTGCGTTACACAAACTATTTCTTACTACCGTATGAAAAAGAATGCTGAAGAATTCAGACAAATTATTCATGATTTACAAAGAGAGGGAAAATTGTAATAACGGTAAGTTCTTAAGATCAAGAGCCAAGAAAAACATTTATTCAAGGAATTCCCATAAAGTTAACATTGGACGTTTGTTGCCATCGTGTCCGCTTTGGAAGAGTATTAAGCGCTGGCACTCGCGTGGGAATGACGGTAACTCATCTAAAACATTGCTTTTGAGTAATAGATCTTAATATTTTATTTATTATTTTAAACATCATACTCAATGGAGATCATTGCAAGTCCACCCGACCACTCTTAAGACATCGTTGATCTCAAGTAATTTTTAATATGTTTTAATTTGGAGAAACTCCTTTCACTTGAAGCTACCGTTATTGGGAGAATTAACAGAATACGCAACGCAATCGCAACATTGGAAGCAAATTCATTTTGTCAAATTAATTGCAACATTTCTAATGGTGTTCAAACAGATTTTATTAAAACACAATGACGTCAGTTCCTCAAACATTTCTAAAGCGACCAAATTTACGATTATTTTGTGAAATTAGTGAAGGTTCATCCTAAGATCTAATTGCTCGTCATAAAGCAGAATCATTGGCAAGTCGAATGAATGATTTTTGGTTTTCATGCTGTGTTATTATTTGGTATAGTATTTTAAATGAAATTAATACAGCATATAGCAAATATTCACAACAAAATATCTATGCATTTCGCAAGTTGTTGGAATTTTGAGAAAAACACTAGGAGAACTTAAAAATGTCGCTCTGGCATTGTATTTAATGAAGTTTTAAAAGATGCTAGAAAAATTAACATTGCCATGAATGCTGAGACAATAGTTTCTAGAAAGAATTGCATTCATTCACGACAAAAAATCAAATTCTGCTCCCGATAAACCTCTATCCGATCTATAGGCACGATTCAAAGTAAAATTCTTTTACTGTTTAGGTACCGCACTATTTTGTCGATTGAAGAAAGGCGCAATTGCATGGTCACAATAATTTATTCAATTTATGTATGACGTAAATAGTATAAAAATATCTCTAAATACGACCTTTGAAAAATTGATTGGATCTGCAAGCAGCACTGACAGATCCAAAGGATGTCAACGAGTCCAATTTGGACGTTTTATAAATGTATGAGCATCTGACATCATTGTCTGTTTAAATAAAACCTCATTCAACGCCATTGCAACTGGTGCAATTCATTTTATAAAATGAATTTGCTTCTAATGTTGCGAGTACATTACGTTACGTAGCATCAAGTGAAAGAACTTTCTCCAAATTAAAACTTATTAAAATTTATTTGAGATCAACGTTGTCTTATGAGTGGTCGGGTGGACTTGCAATGATCCCGATAGAGTATGATGTTTAAAAAGATAAATAAAATTTGAAGATCTACTACATGATTTTGTTCACTCAAAAACTCGGAAACAAGCGTTTTTTTTAACTCATCTGGACAATTACATTTAATTTTCTGTAAATATAGGCTATGTTTTAATATTTATTTTCTAATTTTTTTTAAATAAAACCTGAATCAAAGCCATTAGAAGTGTTGCATTCCTATTACTCACACATATGCTACCGTTCCCTCCGGACCTCCATGGACCCTCCCGGCCCAATTCATAGGCATCAGAGATATCTCAGAATTAGTTTTTACTATCTCCATATACGAAGTGTAGTGATAGTATTGTTTTCATGAAAAAAATCGACTCCGAGATTTCAACGGAAATACACGTTTTGAGCACGTTTTGACTATTTTCGCGATGATGTCTGTGTGTCTGCCTGTCTGTGTGTGATAGGATTTTTACTTTCTCCATATGAAGTAGAGGGAAATGTATACCTTTTATGAACATGAAAAAATGCGCAAAAGTTGAAATGATTGTCTTCGATATTACCTAGGCGTTACCACTGGCATTTGAGTTCGTAGGCATTATACTAAGCCATTAATATTTTCTTGTTTGACATGATTACATAAACCGTAGGTATGCACGCATGATGTGTGCATCTTTCCACTCTCCTTTACTTCCTCGATAGGTAGTAAAGTGGACAGTATTGTAATCATGAAAAAAATGAATTTCGATATTTCAACAGGAATACAGGAGAAAATGGTTAAGAACGTGTTAAGGGGACCACAGAATCTGATTCAGATATGTAATGTAATGTGATAACCAAATAATTTCTTCCATTGCTAGCCTTCCAATGATCGAAGGTGATGGATGCCATGAATTATGTGTTTCTGATTGTAAATGCTTTATGAGTTTCTCGTGCTAACTATTTTAGATGGCATAAAGGTGACGTGAAAGTGCTGTTTTATGTGGAGGACGGTGTGTTCCATGCATTAACTTTGAGCACAAATTCTTGAACCCAGTGGCTTCAGCAGCTTCAGACGGTCTTCCATCAGTCACAATAAAGTATAACACTGCTTTATCATACTGTTCCTTTGTATTAGAATAAATTCATTTTCTCTTAAAATGTGTCATGATAGTTTGCTTTTTAGCCTTGATATTCGATGATTCTTCTTTAGATCGCGTCAATTTCTTTTGCTTCACTGTGCACCGACGGATGCTTCCTTTTCGAATGTGCCCATAAGTGGAAAGTTGTTCCACTGGCTTACGACGATAATATTTGACAAAACAATTTGCACTTAAATACCTTGTCCCTTATTTCAAAATGCAATCAAACTTCTGACATGTTGAAGGGCCTGAACTCCGAAATTTATATGAATAAAAAATAACACAATTTAAGTAAGAAATAGCTAAAAAATATTATGTAGAATTTTTAACATTTAGTTTGATAAGAAATTAACACCTAATTATCCTAATTTTCCAGGGCCCTAGTTAAGAGGTCTTTTAAGTAAAAACCCTCGTATTTCAAATTACAAAAAATTTCGACAATTGCTCCCTTCAGCTGACGCCCATGGATTTTTCCTTGTATATCATTTTAGTAAAACGCGGTTCTCATATGTATACATACTTAAAAACATCTATTTTGATCTCCAATATGTCAACATTCTATTTCCAATTTTGATAATTACGCCACAAAATCAAGTAATACCTTCACTTCTTAGGTAAGTACCTTTAGAATTTAATATAAGCCATGTAGTAATTGGATTTGTTCTCGAATGTATCTATTTCGGAAAGATTCGTTAATATCCAATAAACGTAAAAAATTTAGTTGAAAATGGTAAATAAAGCAAAAAATTGAAAAACATCTTCTAGTCATTTATTAATGATGAAAGTTACAACAAATCTGATAGTAAATCATTTACTAGAAAATGCAATGATATATGTTATATTTCATAAAGGAAGTTATGCTGAGCCCTAACTAGTAGATGACTTTGGTTTTGATTAGTTTATTATTATTTTATTTATTTTGATTTATGAAACCAATGATAAAACCCAGTTAGGTTTACATTTGATAAAGAAATATGCCGATCAATGTCTTCAATCGCGCAATTTGGCTTTGAGCCATATACCCTTTTCCGTTGTCAATACAAAAGTTCTCTTGTTGAATTTCAGCGGAAAGCTTGTTTTTTCAAGACATATGTCGAATTCAAACTTGGAAATCAAAGCAGCCAATCCCAATCGAGCTTGCAGCTGAGCGAATCTTTGACCTGCAAAATAAGAGAATGAAAAAATTAGACTGCTATTCGAGCGAGATAATAAACATAGTAGTTCTGATACAATCAAAATAATCATTTTCACAAAAATTAAAAAAACAATACTTCATCCCAATCCATTTCTGCCCGTTCTTCAAGTTAACTTCATTCAACGATTTCGTTTGTTATGTCTTATTAAATAAATTTCTCATGGATTGCCTCGGGAATAAGACTAGATTCCATTGAATCTTAGAGTAATAAAAACGACGATAGCTTAGTATTTTCCATGTTTGAAATAGTATTTTGGCGCAAGTGCTACAGTGCAGGTTTCCGTTTTACCGGAATTTCGGTACCTCTTACTACAAGAGCAATAAGGTTCATCAATTGCTACATACCGAGTCATCTTCAATATTGCATTTTTTACTTTCTCCATACACGAAGTATAGAGAAAGTATTGTTTTCATGAAAAAAATCGAATTCGAGACTTCAACGAAAAAACATGTTTTATGGTCTTTTGAACGCGTTTTGACTATTTTCTCGATTATGTCTGTGGATGTGTCTGTGACGGATTTTGTGGGTGCTGTAACTCAAAAACTATTAATAAGATCAGCGTGAAATTATATATTTGACATTTTTACTAAAGGAAGAATGGCAGACTAATTTTGGTAAACATCTGTCAACCGGAAGTGGGTGTTTACTTTTGTCACATTCGTTTTTTACTTTCTCCATTTGTATTATAGGGGAAAGTTTTATTTTCATGAAAAAATCGACTTCAAGATTTCTACGGAAATACACGATTTGAGGTCCCCTGAAAACGTTTTGACCATTTTCTCGATGATGTCTGTGTGTGCGTGCGTGTATATGGTAGCTTTTTTGTGAGTGCTCTAACTCAAAACTCACTCTTTCACCTCCGAAGGGAACGGTTGTGTACCAGGTAGCTCCGGGTGAAAGGGTGTTTGAGGGCGTCGTAAGGAGAGAGTCGTAATGACCAAGAACGGAAGTAAATCGGCAGCAGAGGTCACGAAGTGCAAGGCGTGCAACAGAAAACTTAGCATTGGTGTGCAATGCTCAACTTGTGGAACATGGTTCCATATAAAATGTTCGAGAAGCAGCTCAGAAGGGTGCATGGATGACAATTGTAAATGTTTTGTGTGCACGAAGTGTGAGGATCGCTCTGCTATAGTAAAGAAGGAGAAGATAATAGTGAGTTTGAAGCAGGAATTGGAGAGGGCTAAGGAGATGATAGCGGTATTAACGAAAGAGAATACTGAAAAATATTGAAGAGTGAAAAGATTAAGGGTGCAAGTGGTGAAGGATGGGTGGATGTTAAAGGAAGTAGAAAAATAGAGGTGATGAAGGATAACTGGGTTAAGGAGCCAAGTGTTCGTGTCTTCATCTACATCTACATATTACCCTGCAAGTGACCTTGACGGTGGATGGCAGGGGGTGCTGCGCACCAAGTTCCTTACTAATTATTATTCACTTATCTATTGTGGTCACGTATTGTCCTAGGGAAAAATGTCTCCTTATACCTCTCCGTCCTACTATCTATTTCACGAATCTTGTCCTCATTATCCCTCCGTCCGATATAAGTTGGTTGTCGAATTCGTTTCATTTACGAATATCTCAGACCTATATTTATCTAGAAGTTTAAGTCTGTAATCTACGATCTTTCAACGATGGCCAACTCAACTCTTCAATGAGTAACGTAACGCTCTGTTTTTTTTCGTAATTCTTTTTCACGAATCTAGCAGCTCGCCGCTGTATTTTTTCTAAATCCTTTATGAGTCCCCTCTCTTCTCGTCTTGAGAGACTCCATGATTCGTTTTGCAGGGGAAGAATGCAGAAGGTAGGGTGCTGTGGTGGAGTGTTTCCCCGGAATTAGGATCGAGCAAATGGAAAAGAAAATTTTGGGGCAGTAGTGACGATAATAAAGAAGAAGTGTTGGTAATACACGTCGGAACGAATGATATTAAAAGTGCATTGACCGATTATCACGTGGTGGGTTTGCTATGGGACATGTGTACATCGGCTAAGAAAAAATTTAGAAATGCAAAAATAGTAATGAATGGAACTATAAGAAGACGAGATGTCGCTAGAAGACTAGTGGACTATATCAACGAAGGGATAGATTGGGTTTGCCAAAGTCAAAATTGTGTTTCGTGGATCCGAATTGTTGGTTGGGAGAGAATGACTTAGGACGTGATGGGCTGCATTTGAATAGACACGACAGCGAAAAATTTGGGAGATTGCTGAGGAATGTAGTGAGGCATTCGAGGGTGGGAAACTAGCTGGGGAAAAGAGAGGTGGGACATTATCACCGAATGATCAAAAGAAGATAAGTGACAATGTTATGCAGATGTGTATATTGGAAGACGAAGAATGGGCAGGGGAAACAGAACACGAAAGAGATGGTGGTTGTCATCCTAGACGCCTGCAGTCCAATTGCAAAATCGGTAGTGGTGCTGTTGAGCTGACGGAGAAATCGAATAAAGGTAAGGGTTTGAGGGTATTTCAGGTTAACTGTCGAAGTGTATATAACAAGAGGGAAGAGTTTCTAACGTTAGTTGATGCTTTTAATTCCGATGTAGTTATAGGGACAGAATCATGGTTAAAAAGCGATATAAATTCGAATGGGATTTTTCCACCTAGTTACACGGTATATAGAAGAGATCGTGAATCTAGAGGAGGAGAGATTTTCATTTGTGTCAAAGACTGCTTTGAATGCACACTTGAATGGGTAAGAAACGATTGCCAGGCAATGTGTATAAAATTAAGAAATCCTTTCTTAAAAAGGCAAGTCGATATTATAGCAGCGTATAGGAAACCGGGAGAGGATTATTATTTGTTAGAAATGTTAGCGAACTTATTCACCGAAAATCCGTTAACGCAGGACATACTTATTGCAGGAGACCTAAACTTACCTTCAGTTAAGTGGGATGGGTCATCAGCGGGGGTCGGGAGAGCTCAGGAATTGGCAAAATGGCTTATCTATGAAGGGGTATTCACGCAGTTAGTAAGACGGCCAACAAGGGGGGATAACATTCTTGATGTCTTTCTTTTAAGGCCGTATGAGTCATCTATTTGCTCGGAGTCAATGGCAGGTATTAGTGACCATGATGCTGTTTATTTATAAATGGACTGGATTGTTACGAATCTAATGAAGAAGAAGCATAAAACTAAGGTATGACAACATAGCAGAGGCGATAGAATTGGATTTCGACTATATTTAACGGAAAGTTTTCCAAAGTGGGCAAGTGAAGGAGGATGCGTAGAAGAAAGGTGGGTGGAAATTATTGTTGTTAGGACTTTAGAAGTACGTGCCCGTAAAGATTCTGAAGGACAATCCTGATCCTGAGTATTATAACAAAACTATAGAGTGCTGAAAATAAAAGTAAGAAAATCGCATAAAATGAAACATTTAGGATATTTATATTCTAGTAAATATGTTAAATTAACAAAAGACTTGAACAAAGAAAAATGAAGGGCGAAAGAAAAATATCTTATATAATATAATATAAAATATTTTAGATAAAAGTAACGGTAGTGGATTCTATAAATATCTTAGAAGACGTAGGGAAAACATAGAGAAATCAGCTACGATAAATAATTCCGACGGTGACATAATCGTAGGGGACGAAGATAAAGCAAATGAGTTCAATAGGTGGTATGCTAGCGTGTTTAGGAAAACCGAAAATATTGATACTTTAGTGCAGTGTTACAAAGGATAGAGCGACGAAAACGGAGTTAAATAAATACACTGGATTGACGCAAGAGCCAAAACATTTGAGATGCGGAAATTTTTTTAAAAGTGGCGAAGTTCAAAGATCGCAAATCTAGGGGACCATATGATATTGCGGGAGAGGCATTAAAGTTGGGTTCTAGGGAAACAGTACCGTATCTGCGATTATAATTTACTGTCACTTTAAATAACGATAGTATACCGGCGGGCTGGAAGAAGGCAATAGTAATACCTATTTATAAGGGAGGGAACAAAACCAACGTTAAAAGTTACAGTCTAACATCAGCAGTTTGCAAGCTGATTGGAAAATATAATAGCTGACTACTTGCGCAACTTTTGGGAAGTAAATAATTGGCTATGTAAAAATCAGCATGGGTTTAGAAAAGGTTACTCTTGTGATATTCAGTTACTAGGACTCGTTCAGGATATTGCAGACACAATTGATAAAGGGGAAGTGGTGGATGGGATTGTAATAGATTTGCCAAAAGCATTTGATACTGTCTCTCATGACATTCTTCTAACTATATTATGTAAGTTAAGCATAGATAAGAGGGTGATCTCATGGATTAAAAATTTCTTTATTGGTAGGTCTCAGAGGGTTAGAATAGGTACAAGTTTGTCAGATTTTGTGAATATCACATCAGGGGTGCCCCAAGGAAGCGTTTTAGGTCCGTTACTATTTCTTACTTATGTTAACGACCTTCCGAATAACATTAATTCAAGGATTCGTCTATTTGCGGATGATTGTATTATATATAGGCAAATAAAAAGTGAGGAAGGCCGGGAAACTTTACAAGAGGATATCGAAAAGTTAGAAGCTTGGATTGGGATAAACAAAATGAGTGGAAATATTAACAAAAGCAAACACGTTACTTTCTCAAACAAAAGACTAATAAGTGAGCGCAGATAAAAGCTACACTGCGAAATGGTACCAAAATATGATTGCTGCAAGTATTTAGGTGTCCACGTAGCAAAACATCTAGGATGGGATAGGCATATTGACAGTATTATAGGAAAAGCATATAAAAAACCACATTATGTTATGCCTGATCTTAAAGGAAGTAGTAGGGCTGCGAAGGAAAAGGCGTACAAAACTATAGTCAGACAAATATTAGAATGCGCGACGAATGCATGGGATAGGTCAATAAAGGAAAATAGAGAAAGTTCAGAGGAAAACTGCGAGATATGTGCTACGTAGGTTTAAAAAGGAAGACAGCGTCACAGAAATGTTGAAAATTCTGGATTGGGAATCATTAGAAAAAAGAAGACGAATTAACAGATTAGGGAGACTGTACCAGGCATACAGCAATAATGAAGCATGGGAAGACTTAAGAAGTAGAATGCAGGTGCCGAATTTTTAGGGAAAAATAGCCATGAATTTAAAATTAAACTTAGGCCGCAGAAAACAAATACAGCAAAGTATTCGTTTCTAAACAGGGGAATCAGCGAGTGGAACAAATTACCTGAAGTGCTCTTCAAGCCCATACCTAAGAACGCGAAACATTTTAAGCGTAGAGTTAGTTCATATATGCATGATAAAAATAAGACGAACTGTGAGGAGGAATATTAGTAACATCCATATCTATGTAACTGTGCCTAAGTGCAGAAAAAGTAGGGGATTGCTTGGAAGGGTGAAGTACGGTGGGGACTTCGTGGGCCCCGTGACTGCTACGGTAGCCGTGAAGGCCTTCCATAAACCCACGAAAATCCGCACTCTAGGTACTGATTATAATTAGTTTGAAATTGTTTATTGTTAAATATTTTAAAATATATTTTAATATTTCTAATATAATTTATGAGGACTTTATTTGTAAAATTGGAATTTTAGAATTATATACTGTATTCCTTCCCACCTGGCCGGCTGGCCAAATTTCAATGTTTTTAAAAATAATAAATAAATAAAAACTATCAAACAGGTCAACGCGAAATTTTATATTAAATATTTTTATAAAAATCACAAGAACTTATTAGTTTTGGGTAAAAATTGGTCAACTGGAAGTTGGTGTTTACCCTTATCGCATTCGTTATTTTGAAATATTTGATTTAATATTTTCTATATGTAAAAATGTATTGGAATAAAGGTTGTGTAATCTATTTGAAATTTTTTAAATACTGCAGCTGTGAAGAAAGTCATGTGGTGGCCACATCAGATTTTTTCTAAATATTTGCTTTAATATTTGATAAATGGAAAAGGATACTGGTATAAAAGTTGTATGGAATTTAATTTTCTATAATTTATGTTCGAAACATTTTCCCATATAATGCATTGTTGAAGAGAGATTTTAATAACAAAATTATTTAGCTGCCACTGCCTCACCACCTAGCGGCGACTATTGTAAACACTTTATGTGCATTTTTTTGTTCTATCTAAGGTATAGTGACCAACCGTCCCAAATTTGGAGGGACAGTCCCTCTTTACCATCGTTTGTCCCTCTTCGTCACTTGTCCCAAATTTTGTCCCTCTTTTTTATAAATTCTTTATTGAAATGCGGAAACGTTAATAATGTAGCATTTTTTGCCTTCTTGTATAGAAAAGTGAGAGATGGAGTTTTCCTAAACGGTCACGTCATAAAGACGCGGCCGTTTAGCAGCTGAACTTCAGCTGGGACAGCAACAATATAAACGAATACGTTGGCGCTCATCAGAATTATGACATTGTAGCGACTTGTACAATCCCACACAATCGTCTCGTGCTGGACAAACTCCTGGGTTTATGGCTCCCTGTCCAAGAAGACAAGAAACTGCTCTAATTATTGCCAAGTCACCAGTCTTCTCTTGTTCATAGAAGAAAGAACGTTAGCATTGAGTTTCGGAAGTACCCTGCATTGCAAGGTTTTTAGTTCTTTTGCAAATATCAATACAAAATTTATTGTGAACTAGTCACAATTTGGATCAAATATTAATGTTATTTATTTATTTAAAAATTTTTAGCCGATATGGAAAGTGGATTGCAGCCAAGTTGAGATAAACGTCATTTAGCAGATAAGAGTCTCATTTTAATATAAATTTTACCCAATATTGATTTCATTATACTTGAAGGCAGAAATTTAGTCCTTTTACTATAGTGCAATGATACTAGTATCTCCATAAACTTTAATAGGTGCTTCATAGACAAATTTTCCCATGATTCCACTATTATTTCATCGTGATTTTTTTAACTAGATAAATAAATGGGATGCCTCAAACATCTAAAAATTCCGAAAATGTGGGTTTTCTATTCTATTTTGTCTTCCATTTGAATAATACAGGAATAAACTTTTTAATTTTTATCCGTTCTTTAAACATAAACAATAGCCGCTTTGTTCACTGCAGAAATTATCACTTTAAATCTAATACAAATAATATTTATTCAAATATTTATTTTAAATATTACAGCCCTGAGTTGAAAATAATGGAGCCAGGAAAGAAGAGAGGAAAAGGAAAATGCACATTCAATGACAAGTTGAAGAAAGAATTTCCATTCTTAAAATTAGTTCTCCCGAATTCCAAATCAGATTTAAAGTGTGAAATTTGTTTAGAACAATTTTCAATTGGTGGAAGTGGAAGATATGGCATTTCAAAACATTTAACCTCAGCAAAGCATAGGAAAGTTTTAGATGTTGCATGTTATTCTTCTAAATTGACAAGTTTCTTTAAAAACGAAACATTTGGAGATGAAGAAAAAAATTAGCAGCTATAGAAGGAACTTTTGCCTATCATAATGTATTTCATAATCATAGTTTCAGATCAATGGATTGCACTTCAAAAATTATACGGACATTTTTTGAAAAGAAGTTTTCTGCTGATAGGACGAAAACTGAAGCAATAATTACCAATGTGCTTTTTCCTCTTGCCCAAAATAATTTAAAGGATGAAATCGCAAAATTTAACTTTATCTGTGTTTTCTCTGATACTTCCAATCACAGGAACTTGAAATTACTACCTATTTTACTTCGATATTTCGATTTTGAGAAAGAAATGCAAGTAAAACTTCTTACATTTTCTTCAATTGTTGGAGAAACTGCAGAATTATTGTCTAACAAAATAATAGATTCTTTAAATGAAGGAAATGTTCTCCATAAAGTTATTGCACTCTCAGCAGACAATACAAACACCAATTTTTGAGGTAGAGAACGAAAAGGTCAGAATAACGTTTTCAAAAAGGTCATGGGTTATCTGGGTAAGAACATTTATGAAGCTGGTTGCTGTGGACATATATTAAATAATACAATTCAAATTGGAGCAGATACTTGACCCATTTCTGTCGAACTTATGTTGATAAAAATGTATAGCATATTTTTGCAGTTAGATCAACTTAAAGAAATATGTGACACTGCAGAAATTGAATACAAGGAAATATTAGGACATGCAAGAACACGCTGGTTGACACTAATGCCTGCCCTCCAAAGAGTCTTATCGTTATTTAGTGCTTTAAAATGTTATTTTTTGGAAGAAATAGATTGTTGTCCAGTATTTCTTTTAGATTTTTTTTTAAATCCTATGGCAGAAATATGGTTGCATTTTATCTACAGAGAATCTGCTGTTTTTCATAAAGCAATACTGTTAATAGAGAGAACAGATATAACCATTATGGAAACATAAAATAATCCATGATTTAAGTGAAAGCCTAAAGTATCTGTTGGATAAGTCTTTCATACCATTAAATAGTCAATCCCATCTCAAGAAGTTAAGTGTCAATGAACAGTTGTTATAAAGGAACCATGTGAACAAATTTTACAATGTTTGTGTAAATTATTTAAAATCATGGACTAGTCATTTGTCTATGGTCAGATCATTTGCTTGGGCTTCATTGGTGAGGGAAATAGATTGGAACTGTGTTCAAGATACTATTCTGATGCTTCAAATAAACTATCCATTTATTACAATTGACAATAACCTTCTCATTGATGAAATAAGGAGAATTAACATGTTTCTTACCGAGAAAAATTGCAGAAATGGAGGGAAAACAAATTTAGAATAGATAAAAAGTGGGTTGAAATATTTAAGCATTTTCTGGATCAACATATTGATGCTAGTAATGTAAAAAAAATCGTGGAATTCTGCTTGAGTCTTCCAGGGAGGAATGCTTGTGTGGAACAGTTATTTTCATTAATGAATCGGTTGTGGACACTAGAGAAAACACAATTTAAAGTGGAAACTTTGCGAGCTATGCTGACAGTGAAATTCAATTTTGAATATAGTTGTGAAGAGTTTTATGAATAACTGTTAAAAACTCCAGATGTAATAAAGAAAATATATTCTGTAGAAAAGTACGACTTCAAAAAATAAATAAATTTCATTTTATAAAACTAAATATTTTTTCTTTTGAAAATATCTCCTTTTAGCTTCTTCAGAATTTAGCTGACAACAGAAGAATTGAGCTAAAATAATATCTCAACCAAAAACGCCTCTATAAATTGCCCCCCCCTTACAGTTATGAAGTCCCTCCTAACATTTGAAAATGTCCCTCCTAACATTTGAAAATGTCCCTCCTAACATTTGAAAATGTCCCTCCTAACATTTGAAAATGTCCCTCCTAACATTTAGCTTCATGAAAAGTTTGTCACTAAAATTTAAGGTCTTTTAATTTTTTTCTCAGTTTCTTAAAATATTTATTATCGTTTAATCTATTTGGAATTTTCAGAAATATTACAGCTATGGAGTAAGTCATGTGGTGAACACATCAGATTTTTTATAAATGGCAGCTTGATAATTTAGTTAATTAGTACATGCTTGGTGCGAGTTATTTTAATACTTAGGGAGATTAATGTTTTCGTCTTTAATACTTCATAACTCGAAGAGCATTTAACTTTAGAAATTTTCATATAGAATATATTATTAAAAAATCATGGCATGGAATAAATCTCACGTTTTTAATAAATAAACATATTTTCAAATGAATATTGGTCGAAGTTATTACGTAATAGACAAAAATATTATTTTATAGTTCGGTACTGTAATCACTGGAAATGACCTCTTACTGAAGTAGTTCCGTAGCCTCATGCTTACCGATGCATATGCGAGGTCCTTCTCCGAAAGGAAGGTATGAAAACGGGTTCAATTGCTCTTTCTGCTGAGGAAGAAATCTGTCGGGATCAAAGTGCATTGGATTTGGAAAGAATTTCTCGTCGTGCTGCATGGCATGAGCCGGGATGAATATCTGCGTTCCCTTGTCAATTTTGAGATTCGTCCCAGGAATTATGTAGGGTTGTACAGTCATTCTAGATAGAACTCCTGCTGGTGGATATAACCGCAGAGCCTCTGAATTTATAGAAATAAAATGTATTAATTGCATACACGTAGCACGTAAATACATTTGTGGTAGGTATGGAACAACACCTGTCGTTCTTCCACGTGCCACAGAATAGCAATAAATATATAAAATTCAACGGGATCATATTTAATATTTATAATATCGACAGAATATTGGTTGATGACAAGAAGAATGTAAGGTTCAGTTGCGATAAATTGATAGTCCGAGACAAAGACCCACCGTTCAATACACGATTCAAAAGATGCATCCTTTTCAGTCCGTCGTACGTTATCTTTCCGCCATGTTCTTCCATCACCCTGTCCACTTCTCCTCTGAGTTTTCTCTGAATGGTTTTTCCGTGATTGGACTTTGAGAGTTCAAAGAGAGCGAAACTCAAATGGGAAGAGGTCGCCTCGAATCCAGCGGAGAAGAACTGCATGACTTGAGCGGTGAGGTCATCAAGACTGACGTTCGCCCAAGACGGCTCCCCTTAAAAGAGAATATTACACAGTGGTTTTACTTCCGAACTTCCTCAATCGATGTAAGTTCCCTTTGGTTTTTGATTGGACTTTGAGAGTTCAAAAAGGGTAATACTCAAAAAGGAAGAGGTCTCGTATCGAACGGAGAAGAACCTGAGAAGCGACGTCATCGAGACCTTCGTTTGTCCAAGAGGGTTCCCCTAAGAAAAAACTCGACCACTTTCAGTTTTATAGCACTTGCTGAAGTATCGGGCGTTACCTGGATAAATCCAATATAATTAATTTATGGCAAAATCTGAAGCTCTTATATTTGTGAAGCGTGAATTTGAATATTTTTTGCGGGAAAGTAGAACATTTGCCACAAAAAATAATTTTTACTAATATTTTCGGGAATATAAATTCGATAAAATGCCAAACCTGCAAGTATGTATTTTGTCTACATCGGTTGGAAGCAGTGCTAAAAAAGCATCTAAAAGCAACTCGCCACTTCAAAAATCCACTCGTCCAGAATTCATTTCGTTAGGTTAAAACTACTCGCCACTGACCTTCTTTTACCATACCCTCGGCGAGTGGAGAGCGTATTTCTGGAGCCCCAGTCGGAAGGAAGACTATTTGGTGATAAAATTATATATTATTATACAATCTGTAAGGTACCAATTAAAATAAACGGTGCAATATAAATTGCACATACTTTCTCATATACGTCATATATACGTTTGGTCGACTGCTTACGTTTATAAATGCAAGTTAACCGTAGTTTAGCGTATATTTTAATGCCATTGACCAATATTTAGTAATTTTTTGGGACATATGGCTTGCAATTAGTATTACATGTAACATAAGGCTATACGATTCCATGGATTTTACTGAAAATCCTTTTGGCATTTTTGAGTAAACGAATTTTGTTTCAAAATATCCAAGAATAAAGTACCCGTAATTGTTGCGCAATATCGTTCCCCTCTTCAGAGTGGCTATTATGAATAATATTATCCACAAATATGATATATCATTCAATTTAGTTTAACCGTCTATGCTGTAGTAAGATTTTGAGTGGATCGCGGCGAAGACGTGACATCATAGGACTTAGGTAAGATAGCTTAGTGTAAATTGTAATGTCACTGGACGCCATATAATGATTGTCAGTGATATTTGGCGTTCGCAGTATATTTGTTACGTCCGGTTCTAGAATTGGATTAGTTTTAATAAGGTATAAGAGAAAGGAAAATTCATAAATGGAAATTCGAGAATATCCCAGGACCACTTGACACGCAAATCCCATAAACGAATAAAAAATTACTCTGGAATCGAATTTTGGAACTTCGGAAAAAAGTAACCTAGTGTTGCCCTTCAGCTTGAAAAAATGACATAAAGTAGTCAGTTTTGACATATTCGATGGCCGTCTTGAGCTGAAAAAGACGTCGATTTTTCAAGTGCAAAGTAATGTTGCCTCTTCTAAAATCGATTGTATGAATACAAAAATATTTTTTAGGTGCATTTTGGTCCAAATTTGGAGTTTCTACATTTATTATAATGAATTTAAAAATGCATATAATAAGGTACAGTCATTTCCCTGCTATACTTATGGGAAGAAAGAAGACTCCTGGAATCGAGCTCGGGACCTTGAAATCGCATGGAGACATTGCCCTTGACCGTCTCTTCTAAGAAACTAGATTCCATGCAAAATTTGTTTTCACTGGCGATGTCCGAATGCATAGAGGGCAGACAGACTCTTCTTTATCTATTAGATTGATTGCGGCTAAGTCGTTGTTTAGTTTTATTTTATTGTACTTCCGTTGATCTAAAGGAGAGATCTAAAAACCCTTGAGCCGAATTAGACCCTCCAGTTAAAAAAAACGCGCAGCCCTCTCAATACTGTAACCTTGTGAATGAGTGGAGTGGAGTGTAAGTGGAGTAACGAGAAAATACGTAACAATAAATATGTTTAATTACAAATTATAAGATATTTTGCTCCTAATTAAAATATATGTAAATTAGAGGAGTGTGGTTTTAATTTTCAGCAAAATACATTACTCATTATTATGCCGTGCGTCCCACCATTTGTTTATAAATTTACACATGTTGCCAGGTGCCTATTTAACTACCATTCAAATTCAATGTGAGACCTATTTAAATTGTTACTTTTTTCAACGCTCCCTCTCTCACTTAGCCGATAATTATTTTCTTATAAGGATATTTAGCTATCGGTTTAAAAATTCTGATTCTTAAAATAAATACTTCTAAGAAGGATCTGTATAAATATTCCAGTTAAATAAAATATTCAGAATTTATGGTTATGCCTCGACTTATTCACTGATGAAATGTTTGCGTTGAGTAACCAAACATATCACCTGGAACTTTTAATGAAATCAACGCGATACCTACATAACAAATAATAACGATAAGGTAGTTGTTTTAGCTATAATTTTGTATACAATATAATTCATGCTGTTACTCATGAATAGAAGTAATAACGATTATGACGACTAGCTGGAATGTACTTGTCATTTTTTGAAAAAGCAAGAAGTCCAAACCAGGTCTAACGCCGACTGGTTTCTCAAAGTTCAGGTCCCGAATCGATCACTTATAATGACAGGAAATTTTTCAGTATGTGTTAGTTATTCCAAGGAATTCTCATACCATAAATACCACGTGCAATTCATAGTTTATCTATCAGTGATAGAGCAAAATTGGAAAACTAATTAATACAGGTATAAAATATTAAAAGAAATGTCAAAATCTTTTTCTGACATTATATTTTGCATGTGTTTTTTAAATAGACGAATTTAATAAATGTTACTGTTTATACGCTAATATGTATGGATCAACTGTCCATTGCTGAAGAGTAGTCGAGACACTCGTCTATGCCCAAACTGAGTTCGGTAATAATTGTCTCCATGGCAACAACCCGATAAAATGCAATCGAAACCACAATAAAGGCTAGATGTTAGTAAAAATTCAATAAAAGATGACGTATTATAAAAATTTGGTGAAATGACTTAGAATTTACCTTCTTTTCCATTCATAACAGTACAAACCTCGCTCCGACGTCACAATTTTAAGATATTTAAATGTATTAAATAAATCATATCTGCACGATAGATTTGAGACTTCCTATGTAAAACAAATATGGAAAAACGTTCCTGGAATCGAACCCGGGACTTCAATCGTCGCAAAATAAAATATATACAGGAGGTGGGCCCTGACTTCACGAGCCTCATATAAAGTTACAGGAAAATCGGCCTATTATTGCAAAAGCTGTTAGTTGGAGACACATACACACACAGGCTACCATTTCATAAAGCTGTTTACTTTGCAAACCCGCCTAAACATAACTTATATTAAGCATAAAATATATCAACTTGCAAATTTTATAAAACTAATACATATTCAGAAAAAATCAATTGGTTCATATAAATTTCAAGAATTAAATAAAGAATCAAACCATTTTTACTTTCTCCATACGTAATGTAGGGGAAAGTAGTGTTTTTATGAAAAAAATCTACTTCGAGATTTCAACGGAAATATACGTTTTGACCATTTACTCAATTATGTCAGTGTGTGTGTGCGTGCGTGTGAGTGAGAGTTTGTATATCATAGCTTTTTTGTGGGTGAACTGACTCAAAAACTATTAATCAGGTCACGCGAAATTTTATATTAAACATTTTTATAGAAGTCACAAGAACTGATTAGTTTTTGGTGAAAATCGTTCAACCGGAAGTGGGTGTTTACTCTTATCACATTCGTTATTTTTAAATATTACAGATATGGAGAAGGTCATGTGGTGGCCACATCAGATTTTTACAGTCACAAAATACATAGTTATTCCTCAAAACGGAGCTAACCTGTAACCTTCCCGTTCTCTTGTTTTCCACCGTCGAGATGTTCAGTTTCGTCATCATCATTGTCCTCCTTAAGAACACTTGAGTGAAGTCCCCGCTTTTTAAGCAAAACCAAATGATGGATAAAGTCTCCGTATCCTTTTGCTTCCCCTTCTCCCTTTTCGATGGCGGCCTCCCTCCTCTCCACCATGTCTTTGACGAAATTTCGGAAGAACACAGACGATTGGTCGTCCGTGAATTTCATTCCCAGTTTTTTAAGTAGTTTCGGAGAAATAAGAAGTATCTTTGGAAAAAATGGTAGATTTCGAGAAATGAATCTCATATTTTAGACAATTTTCTCTGCATCTAAAATTCTTAACTTTACTTAAAATAATTTTCTCTGCTTACAAATATACATCAAAATTTCACATTATTTAGACGAACGGATTAGATGGGACTGTGTGTCTTTAGGGTTATAAAGTGTATCGTACCGTAAGTAGGATGCTTCTTTTCAATGTAGGTTTGAAGATTAACTTTCCCATTTTCCGGAATTCAGATGTCTCCGGATTCTGCAGGGCATCGCAACGTATTCCGAAAGCGCAAGTCGCAATGACGTCTGTGGTAAAGCAGGCCATGTATTCCTATGGTAAAAAATGTTATTCTTTTCTGCAATATATAAAACTACATCAAAGCGTAAATAAACTTTCACCATATCACGCACTTGATTAACACAAGCGGAAAAAAATTTATTATTTATCGAAATATTCTAATTAACGGTGAAGGAATATAAGTTGAGATGTAGAAAATTTAGTAAGGAGTAATATTGAAATTTGTAAATCTATAAAAACTACCCTTAAAAAAATACAGGTTAACCTCTTCTATCGTGGTTTCCCTAAAGAAAAAGCCGGAGATGAATGCAAGTAGAATTCACAAACCCTAAACAATACCTTCAATTTTGTAAAATCTGTGAAAGAGTTTGTTGTTGAGTTAGGTCTTTTTTAAGAAAGGAAAGCCATTTTCAAAATATCTGTTGATCAGGCCGTGACTCCATATCGTCGGGTCTACAAGAACATTAAGATCCAAGTATTCTAGGATCAAAAACTTCTTGAAGCCATCGACTTCAGCTGCATCCCATCCCCCCGACTCCGGTGCTTGCCCTTCAAATCAAAGTTGAATTTCTGTTGTTTGCTTTAACAAAAATGTGCTTTCATTCAAAGTTGCATCGTCATTCATGCTTTAAGTATCTGTTCAAGTATTTGTAGATCATTATTGAGTTGATTTATACGTATTTGGACTTTAAATATAAGTCTCTGGGTATAAAATCTTGATGGCCTGACTTAGGATGTATGTCATATTCTCGTATGTCAGAGGTCCGCAACGGCGCGACCGCGGGCGCCATGGCGCCCGCAAGACATTTGCGTGTCACCCGCCAGCCAAAAAGAGAATTCAAGTTAAATAATTACGGATAACTCTCAGAAAACCAATAAGTTGCGGAACAAGATGAAGAATAGAACTTTGTAACCAACATCTTAATCTTACATCACACCGAGCCGAATCGTATGTCTGTTACAAAATAACCTCGTCAAGGTCAGGACTTATAAGCGAACAGAATGGGGACATACATTGTTGGATAAAGACATTGTTGTCATTAAGAGAGTTCTTTTCATAATGACTCCTCCGTTACCCCTCTCTTGTTTATCCACGTCCCTATCCCTTCTCCCTACCCTGCCCTAGTATGCATACATCCTTCACAGAGTTTTTCAGAGATTACTCGCCGAGAGTAGGATAAGCCGCTATCGTGTTTGTGTGATTGCCGTGCCTATGCTGACAATTGATACAAACGTTCTCGTACGAATTGTACGAAAAGATAGGGAGTTTTCCGCCCCTAGTTTATGCTAGGTGAAGGTGTCCTGTCGCCTTCAATCGCTATTACAGGTGCAAGGATAACTGAGATCCTTGTTCTCAACCCGTTGTGTACTATAGCTACGTTAGCCGGTTCAGGCTATTTGGAGTTAGGCGCTCGATACGGGAAATTATTTCTCTATGTCGCGTGAAACTCCCAAGTTCTTGTCAAAAGTCGTTGGTTTCGGAGTTCTTTCCTCCGTCTTGTAGCATAACTTGCCTCAAGTTATTGTTGTGAGTCGTTGATTTTCGGAGTTCTGTCCTCCGTCTTGTAGCATAACTTGGCTCGAGTTATTGTTGTGAGTCGTTTGTTTCGGAGTTCTGTCCTCCGTCTTGTAGCATAACTTGCCTCAAGTTATTGTTGAAAGTCGTTGGTTTTCGGAGTTCTGTCCTCCGTCTTGTAGCATAACTTGGCTCGAGTTATTGTTGTGAGTCGTTGATTTTCGAAGTTCTGTCCTCCGTCTTGTAGCATAACTTGGCTCGAGTTATTGTTGTGAATCGTTGGTTTCTGAGTTCTATCCTCCGTCTTGTAGCATAACTTGCCTCGAGTTATTGTTGAAAGTCGTTGGTTTTCGGAGTTCTGTCTTCCGTCTTGTAGCATAACTTGGCTCGTGTTGTTGTTGTGAGTCGTTGGTTTCGGAGTTCTGTCCTCCGTCTTGTAGCACAACTTGGCTGGAGTTGTTGTTGTGAGTCGTATGTTTTGGAGTTTTGTCCTCCGTCTTGTAGCATAACCTGCTTCAAGTTATTGTTGAAAGTCGTTGGTTTTCGGAGTTCTGTCCTCCGTCTTGTAGCATAACTTGTCTCAAGTTATTGTTGAAAGTCGTTGGTTTTCGGAGTTCTGTCTTCCGTCTTGTAGCATAACTTGTCTCAAGTTATTGTTGAAAGTCGTTGGTTTTCGGATTTCTGTCCTCCGTCTTGTAGCACAACTTGGCTCGAGTTGTTGTTGTGAGTCGTATGTTTTGGAGTTTTGTCCTCCGTCTTGTAGCATAACTTGCTTCAAGTTATTGTTGAAAGTCGTTGGTTTTCGGAGTTCTGTCCTCCGTCTTGTAGTATAACTTGCTTTAAGTTATTGTTGAAAGTCGTTGGTTTTCGGATTTCTGTCCTCCGTCTTGTAGCATAAATTAGCTCGAGTTATTGTTGTGAGTCGTTGGTTTTGGAGTTCTGTCCTCCGTCTTGTAGCATAACTTGCTTCAAGTTATTGTTGAAAGTCGTTGGTTTTCGGAGTTCTGTCCTCCGTCTTGTAGTATAACTTGCTTTAAGTTATTGTTGAAAGTCGTTGGTTTTCGGAGTTCTGTCCTCCGTCTTGTAGCATAACTTAGCTCGAGTTATTGTTGTGAGTCGTTGGTTTTGGAGTTCTGTCCTCCGTCTTGTAGCATAACTTGCTTCAAGTTATTGTTGAAAGTCGTTGGTTTTCGGAGTTCTGTCCTCCGTCTTGTAGCATAACTTGCCTCAAGTTATTGTTGTGAGTCGTTGGTTTTCGGAGTATTGTCCTCCGTCTTGTAGTATAACTTGCTTTAAGTTATTGTTGAAAGTCGTTGGTTTTCGGAGTTCTGTCCTCCGTCTTGTAGCATAACTTAGCTCGAGTTATTGTTGTGAGTCGTTGGTTTTGGAGTTCTGTCCTCCGTCTTGTAGCATAACTTGCTTCAAGTTATTGTTGAAAGTCGTTGGTTTTCGGAGTTCTGTCCTCCGTCTTGTAGTATAACTTGCTTTAAGTTATTGTTGAAAGTCGTTGGTTTTCGGAGTTCTGTCCTCCGTCTTGTAGCATAACTTGCCTCAAGTTATTGTTGTGAGTCGTTGATTTTCGGAGTTCTATCCTCCGTCTTGTAGCATAACTTGGCTCAAGTTATTGTTGAAAGTCCTTGGTTTTCGGAGTTCTGTCCTCCGTCATGTAGCATAACTCGGCTCGAGTTATTGTTGTGAGTCGTTGGTTTCGGAGTTCTGTCCTCCGTCTTGTAGCACAACTTGGCTCGAGTTGTTGTTGTGAGTCGTATGTTTTGGAGTTTTGTCTTCCGTCTTGTAGCATAACCTGCTTCAAGTTATTGTTGAAAGTCGTTGGTTTTCGGAGTTCTGTCCTCCGTCTTGTAGTATAACTTGTCTCAAGTTATTGTTGAAAGTCGTTGGTTTTCGGATTTCTGTCCTCCGTCTTGTAGCATAACTTAGCTCGAGTTATTGTTGTGAGTCGTTGGTTTCGGAGTTCTGTCCTCCGTCTTGTAGCATAACTTGCCTCAAGTTATTGTTGTGAGTCGTTGATTTTCGGAGTTCTGTCCTCCGTCTTGTAGCATAACTTAGCTCGAGTTATTGTTGTGAGTCGTTGGTTTCGGAGTTCTGTCCTCCGTCTTGTAGTATAACTTGTCTCAAGTTATTGTTGAAAGTCGTTGGTTTTCGGAGTTCTGTCCTCCGTCTTGTAGCATAACTTAGCTCGAGTTATTGTTGTGAGTCGTTGGTTTCGGAGTTCTGTCCTCCGTCTTGTAGTATAACTTGTCTCAAGTTATTGTTGAAAGTCCTTGGTTTTCGGAGTTCTGTCCTCCGTCATGTAGCATAACTCGGCTCGAGTTATTGTTGTGAGTCGTTGGTTTCGGAGTTCTGTCCTCCGTCTTGTAGCACAACTTGGCTCGAGTTGTTGTTGTGAGTCGTATGTTTTGGAGTTTTGTCTTCCGTCTTGTAGCATAACCTGCTTCAAGTTATTGTTGAAAGTCGTTGGTTTTCGGAGTTCTGTCCTCCGTCTTGTAGTATAACTTGTCTCAAGTTATTGTTGAAAGTCGTTGGTTTTCGGATTTCTGTCCTCCGTCTTGTAGCATAACTTGGCTCGAGTTATTGTTGTGAGTCGTTGGTTTCGGAGTTCTGTCCTCCGTCTTGTAGCATAACTTGCCTCAAGTTATTGTTGAAAGTCGTTGGTTTTCGGAGTTCTGTCCTCCGTCTTGTAGCATAACTTAGCTCGAGTTATTGTTGTGAGTCGTTGGTTTCGGAGTTCTGTACTCCGTCTTGTAGCATAACTTGCCTCAAGTTATTGTTGTGAGTCGTTGATTTTCGGAGTTCTGTCCTCCGTCTTGTAGCATAACTTGGCTCGAGTTATTGTTGTGAGTCGTTGGTTTCGGAGTTCTGTCCTCCGTCTTGTAGCATAACTTGCCTCAAGTTATTGTTATGAGTCGTTGATTTTCGGAGTTCTGTCCTCCGTCTTGTAGCATAACTTCCCTCGAGTTATTGTTGAAAGTCGTTGGTTTTCGGAGTTCTGTCTTCCGTCCTGTAGCATAACTTGGCTCGTGTTGTTGTTGTGAGTCGTTGGTTTCGGAGTTCTGTCCTCCGTCTTGTAGCATAACTTGTCTCAAGTTATTGTTGAAAGTCGTTGGTTTTCGGATTTCTGTCCTCCGTCTTGTAGCATAACTTGCCTCAAGTTATTGTTGTGAGTCGTTGATTTTCGGAGTTCTGTCCTCCGTCTTGTAGCATAACTTGGCTCGAGTTGTTGTTGTGAGTCGTATGTTTTGGAGTTTTGTCCTCCGTCTTGTGGCATAACTTGCTTCAAGTTATTGTTGTGAGTCGTTGGTTTTGGAGTTCTGTCCTCCGTCTTGTAGCATAACTTGCCTCAAGTTATTGTTGAAAGTCCTTGGTTTTCGGAGTTCTGTCCTCCGTCATGTAGCATAACTCGGCTCGAGTTATTGTTGTGAGTCGTTGGTTTCGGAGTTCTGTCCTCCGTCTTGTAGCATAACTTGTCTCAAGTTATTGTTGAAAGTCGTTGGTTTTCGGATTTCTGTTCTCCGTCTTGTAGCACAACTTGGCTCGAGTTGTTGTTGTGAGTCGTATGTTTTGGAGTTTTGTCCTCCGTCTTGTAGCATAACCTGCTTCAAGTTATTGTTGAAAGTCGTTGGTTTTCGGAGTTCTGTCCTCCGTCTTGTAGTATAACTTGCTTTAAGTTATTGTTGAAAGTCGTTGGTTTTCGGAGTTTTGTCCTCCGTCTTGTGGCATAACTTGCTTCAAGTTATTGTTGTGAGTCGTTGGTTTTGGAGTTCTGTCCTCCGTCTTGTAGCATAACTTGCCTCAAGTTATTGTTGAAAGTCCTTGGTTTTCGGAGTTCTGTCCTCCGTCATGTAGCATAACTCGGCTCGAGTTATTGTTGTGAGTCGTTGGTTTCGGAGTTCTGTCCTCCGTCTTGTAGCATAACTTGTCTCAAGTTATTGTTGAAAGTCGTTGGTTTTCGGATTTCTGTCCTCCGTCTTGTAGCACAACTTGGCTCGAGTTGTTGTTGTGAGTCGTATGTTTTGGAGTTTTGTCCTCCGTCTTGTAGCATAACCTGCTTCAAGTTATTGTTGAAAGTCGTTGGTTTTCGGAGTTCTGTCCTCCGTCTTGTAGTATAACTTGCTTTATTTTATTGTTGAAAGTCGTTGGTTTTCGGAGTTCTGTCCTCCGTCTTGTAGCATAACTTGCCTCGAGTTATTGTTGAAAGTCGTTGGTTTTCGGAGTTCTGTCTTCCGTCTTGTAGCATAACTTGGCTCGTGTTGTTGTTGAAAGTCGTTGGTTTTCGGAGTTCTGTCCTCCGTCTTGTAGTATAACTTGCTTTAATTTATTGTTGAAAGTCGTTTGTTTTCGGAGTTCTGTCCTCCGTCTTGTAGCATAACTTGTCTCAAGTTATTGTTGAAAGTCGTTGGTTTTCGGATTTCTGTCCTCCGTCTTGTAGCACAACTTGGCTCGAGTTGTTGTTGTGAGTCGTATGTTTTGGAGTTTTGTCCTCCGTCTTGTAGCATAACTTGCTTCAAGTTATTGTTGTGAGTCGTTGGTTTCGGAGTTCTGTCCTCCGTCTTGTAGCATAACTTGCTTCAAGTTATTGTTGAATGTCGTTGGTTTTCGGAGTTCTGTCCTCCGTCTTGTAGCATAACTTAGCTCGAGTTATTGTTGTGAGTCGTTAGTTTCGGAGTTCTGTCCTCCGTCTTGTAGCATAACTTGCCTCAAGTTATTGTTGTGAGTCGTTGATTTTCGGAGTTCTGTCCTCCGTCTTGTAGCATAACTTAGCTCGAGTTATTGTTGTGAGTCGTTAGTTTCGGAGTTCTGTCCTCCGTCTTGTAGCATAACTTGCCTCAAGTTATTGTTGTGAGTCGTTGATTTTCGGAGTTCTGTCCTCCGTCTTGTAGCATAACTTGGCTCGAGTTATTGTTGTGAGTCGTTAGTTTCGGAGTTCTGTCCTCCGTCTTGTAGCATAACTTCCTTCAAGTTATTGTTGAATGTCGTTGGTTTTCGGAGTTCTGTCCTCCGTCTTGTAGTATAACTTGCTTTAAGTTATTGTTGAAAGTCGTTGGTTTCGGAGTTCTGTCCTCCGTCTTGTAGCATAACTTGGCTCGAGTTATTGTTGTGAGTCGTTGGTTTTGGAGTTCTGTCCTCCGTCTTGTAGCATAACTTGCCTCAAGTTATTGTTGAAAGTCGTTGGTTTTCGGAGTTCTGTCCTCCGTCTTGTAGCATAACTTGCCTCAAGTTATTGTTGAAAGTCATTGATTTTCGGAGTTCTGTCCTCCGTCTTGTAGCATAACTGGGCTCGAGTTATTGTTGTGAGTCGTTGGTTTCGGAGTTCTGTCCTCCGTCTTGTAGCATAACTTGGCTCGAGTTATTGTTGTGAGTCGTTGGTTTTGGAGTTCTGTCCTCCGTCTTGTAGCATAACTTGCCTCAAGTTATTGTTGAAAGTCGTTGGTTTTCGGAGTTCTGTCCTCCGTCTTGTAGCATAACTTGCCTCAAGTTATTGTTGAAAGTCATTGATTTTCGGAGTTCTGTCCTCCGTCTTGTAGCATAACTGGGCTCGAGTTATTGTTGTGAGTCGTTGGTTTCGGAGTTCTGTCCTCCGTCTTGTAGCATAACTTGCCTCAAGTTATTGTTGAATGTCGTTGGTTTTCGGAGTTCTGTCCTCCGTCTTGTAGCATAACTTGCCTCAAGTTATTGTTGTGAGTCGTTGATTTTCGGAGTTCTGTCTTCCGTCTTGTAGCATAACTTGGCTCGATTTATTGTTGTGAGTCGTTGGTTTCGGAGTTCCGTTCTTTGCTTAGTTTACAAAGTATAGGGTTTGAGAGATTTTTCTTCGTCTCTTACAATATCAGCCAGTGATGTCTCATTTCCCTCTTCATTGGTTAAACATAAATCAATTTAAATTGACTAACAGATCACAATATTTCTGATATTTTCCCGATATTCAGTGTGTTGCGTTTATTAATTCATTTGTAGGAAATTCCATCCCCATTATGAGTAATAAGAGGCAAAGGACATATTACTTCAATGTTGATTGGGAAGAACAATTCTGTTTTATTGATATGAAAGGAAAGTGTTTTTGTTTATTGTGCAATACTTGTGTCGCACTTTTAAAGAAAAGTAATGTTGAAATACATTTTAATATGCTCCACGGAAATTTTAATACTAGTTATCCGTTCAACTTGGAGATCAGGAAAAAGATAATTTCTGATATGAAATCTATTTTAACTAAACAGCAAAGCATTTATACCAGACCAGTGCAGCAATCACTTAAAATTTCGTATGTGTTGGCCAAGAGGAAAAATCCTTTTGAAGATGGCGAGATTGTAAAATAAGCCATTTTAGCAATTGCTGACTCACTTTTCGAAGATTTTAAAAATAAAAATGAAATTACCTCTGCAATCAACACAATTCAGTTATCAGCAAGAACAGTTACAAGAAGAATTGAAGTTATTGCAACCAATATGGAGAAAGCGTTTGCAAATTATTTACAAAAATGAATTTTCTTCTCGTTGCAACTGGATGAGTCAACAGACATATCAGACACTTCTCAATTGGCTATGGTTGTGAAGATGATGTTTAATGATTTTTCAGGAAAGGAAGAATTTCTTAAAATTCTTCCATTAAAGAGACGAAGAAGAGGTGAAGACATTTTTTCAGCTTTTAAAAAAATATGTCCAAGAAAGTAATATATCATTAATGAAGTTGACCGCAATTACTACAGATGGTGCACCTTCGATGACAGGTTGTAAAAATGGATTTATTGCGCTATGTAAAGAAGACCCTCTCTTTTCAAAATTTACTTCATATCACTGCATTATGCACCAAGAAATGTTATGCGCAAAAGTTCTTCATTTTCAACATTTCATGAAAACAGTAACAAAAATAATAAATTCCATAAGGGCCGTACCAATACAACACCGATTGTTTAAATTGCTTTTACAAGGTGAAGATGCAAAATTCGATGATCTCCTTTTACATACCGAGGTTAGATGGCCCAGCAGAAGCAAAATACTTGTTAGTTTTATAAATATCATAAAAAAGGTAAAGGAATTTCTCACGTCAAGAAATGAATGTTATGCACAGTTGGATGACAAATCTTGGTTGATGGATTTCGGATTTCTTGTTGATATAACTATAAAATTGAACGAACTGAATATGGAGATGCAAGGGAAAAATCAACACATTGTAAAAATGATAAGTGAAAATGTAAATTGGCATTGTGGAAGTCTCACCTAGAGAGAAATTCATTATCACATTTCCCGAATTTAAATATATATATTGAGAGTCTGACTGATGAAAATGTTACCACTGAACCATTTTCGCAACACATTGAAACTCTCCTGAAGGAATTTAATTTTAGGTTTCGTCAGTTTTCTGAAGTAGAACCTCGAGTTATGGGCCAAATTATAGCAAGTTGGTTGAAGATATGCAGTCCCAAGATTCACATTGATTTATTTTTCACGTTTTTATAATAAATTCTTCAATAGTTTTTCTCTTATATATACAAAAATATCATTTTAATAAATATTGGTACACATCTACTTTTGTTACTTCACGCCCCCAATAATTAAAGTTGCGCCCTCATAGATAAAGAGGTTGCCGACCACTGATACAGAGAGATATCAACTGATCTTGATTATGCGCCCTTCACGTCCTCAGTAATATAAATTGCGCCCTCGTAGATGAAAAGGTTGCCGACCCCTGCCCTATGTTATAATGATCATATAGTATCGGATATGCAGTTTCAGACAAAAATTGGTAAACTTTATAATATGTTTGCTCTGTTACCCACTAATAATAAAAGACGAATCATTCACTTACATGAAAAGCCGTTCTAAATTCGATATCAGGCTTTGGAACATTATAATATTAAATAGGTAAAAGGCTGTTATTTGATTTTATTTCGGCGAGTTTTCTTTTAAATTTTTAGCATACTTTCCAGAATGGAAATAGGAATTAAAATTTAAAACTCCTTAACCGTAAATTTTAATTCCAATCTGTACACCGTAGTCTCCATTTCCTTTTTTAACGTTAAGAATGGAAATAGGCTTATAATTTATTCATTGAGTCTATCAGCCCCATATTTAACCAATTGGCCGTTTTCAAGACACTTGGTTGAAATCTCTTTCTACTGAGGCCGAGCTCTCGGGAATAGTTTTTGTTGCGAAGATTGAAAGTCCCGGGTTCGACTCCAGGAAATATCCTTCCATTTGATCTTCATGGAAAATCTGAAATCCATTGTGCAGGATAATTTCCTCTTGCATATGAAAATAACTTAGAATTGTAATATCGTAGCAGGATTTGTACTATTATCTGAGAAGATTTTCATTATTTTCGCATAACGCTACGTATCTATCTTATTTCTTCGAATCTCGAGTAAATACTTACATTTTTGCAGTTTTTATCAGTCATTACGAGAGGGTTGCTATTGCAACGACTATTTTTGGAGTCGGATTATGAATAGGTTAGTACAGTGGTCGGCAACCTTTTCACCTATGAGAGCGTTACTTAAATTATTAAAGACGTGAAGGGTGCATAAAGCAACATGAGTATATATGTACTAATATTTATTAAAGCAATGCATATCTATTATAAATTGCTGCTTCTTACGAAGGATATAGGATATATATATATATATATAGTATAGAACCTAAGGTACTTCTAGATATGCCATGCACCAGAAATTTGGCAGGATGATAGGTTAGATACAAACAACCAGAAAAATCGAAAATTCTAAAGTTTTTAAATTTTATTGCAGTATTTTTTACCCCAATGTACGAATTCAATATTCCATAAGAAAAACATGAAAATCTGTTCCGAGTTTCATAAATTTGAATTTTTAAATTAGTTATAATTCAGAGACGAAAACAATTCTATAGTTAAAAGAATGAGGTTTCTTATTTGTGTAGAGTAATTTGAAAACGGTACCGAATTAACGAAAAAATATGTTTTTAAACGGAAAAAAACTGATGCTCAACAATAAAGAACTTTAGCTGCCATAGCAACCAGGACAATGCTTTTCAGTTGATATTGGCAATCCCTATTAAAATAGCGTCGCTTTAATGCTTTTTAATATGAAAATTCTTATTTTCCCATTGATTTCAACCAAAGACGTATATATAAGATGACGTCATAATTTTAAAATGCGTTTTATCCTATAAATAAACAAGAAGGTTTGTCTGACTGCCTTGCTCTGGTAGCCATAACTCTTCAGAACATAACCGTGGGAGCTTTAAAATTTGGCAGCAGCTTTAGGCTGATCCTGGGAGTTGCAGTGCCAAACATAATTTAAATCGGCCAACGGGGGCCCGATGGTTCCCATTATTGGTCCAAATTCCGGTTTTTGGAGATATCTCAGCAAACATTTGACCGATTTTGATGAATTTTCACATAATATCAATGTTTTTATGAGATACATTTTCGAGCCTAAAATGGATAAAATCGGTCTAGGGGGTCAAGGATCGTAATATAGGGTCAATCCAAATTTCACGATTTCGAGGGGTACCCATGGAGCGGTCGGTCACAATTTCGGCAATGTCCGCCTCTCCGTACGCATATATCAGAGAAAAACTGTCTGAACCGATTTCAACCAAATTAGCTAGGTACATAGAATCTTCACATAAATGCATAACCAAAATGACATATTTGGACCGGATAGACCAAGCAGGGGTGCCACAATTGCAAAAGAAATTTTTCAGTAGTTATGCTTTTGGAAGGAATTGGCTGTATCGAATTCAACTAAATTTGTACATAGAATTTTCACAGAAATTCATGGCCAAAATACCATACTTCGACCCGATTAACTAAGTAGGAGTGCCACATTTCCACAGTTAAACTTTTCGGTAATTATAAATTTGGAAGGGATTGGCCGACCGATTTCAACGAAATATTGTATGAAGGAGTTGTGTAACATAAAAAAAAACAAAAATGAGATTCTTAGGATAGATATACAGAGCAGGGCTGCCAATATAAAAGTAATAAATATTTTTTTATAAGTGTTTGTGTTGAACTGTAACCATCGATTTTAACCATATTATAATACTTATTATGTACACATATATAAAGCCATAATAGCATATTTGGACCGGATCAACTAAACAGGGGTACAACAATTACAAATTAAACTCTTTCAGTAAATATGTATTTGGAAGGAATTGGCTCAACGGATGTCAACTAAATTTTATTTATATGGTTTTTACAAAATACCACAATGAAATCAATATTTTAAAAGCGGAGCTTAAGAGCAGTGCTACCATTATTAATAAATAATAAAAATCTTTTGCAAATTAAAAGAAAACCCTTTCCCGAACGTAGCCGGGCGTTTCTGCTAGTGTTATTAAATAAAAGAACGTTATTCCTTTCAATTATACGGGTTTAGGAACTATATATTATTATAGCTGTTATTTAGTTCTTCTAAAGAGAATCAGTGGATTGTATTATAATGAAATGGATTTAAAACTACAGCGTAAACTTATAAGGACGTCAAAATCCAAAAACAGGATATATTAGAGAATTGTGAAAAAGGCAATGTCGTGTTGGAGCTGAAATTTTTAAGTTATTTAGAGCTTAGTGCACATACCCAAATAAACATTTGAAAATCTCGGAGAATATGTTGTTGCGGCCGTTAAAATGCCATAAAATTTAAAGAAATAGATAAATTTTATTTCAATTCTAGATAAGATACAACTTTAAAATTTGGCAGATATGTGTGGCTTTAGTACCCTACTATGGAAAAAGTAGAATATTATTAAAATTGCCAATTTTTGTGATTGCTTTACTCTATTATTGTTACATAAGGAAAGAGCGAAAATCGGTGCAGAGGCGAAATATTTAGAATTTAAAAAAAATTTTTAATGATGGCATATCTCTCTGAAAAATGTTTTTCAAGGTTAGATGAAATGCTTGAAGAAGGCAAGCACCTTTTCCTAGCATATATAAATGAATGACAACAAGTTGTTAGGATAAGGAAGCCCAGTGGGCACTCACCAATAATGTGCCTTCAAGTAGGCGAGCTGTTGGGGGTGTCGAGGTGACACACGTAAAACACAAAAAACACGGAAGCTTTCGGGGGTGATCCCTTCGTCAGCGAAAGAAAAAGACAACTGATGTAAGTGGCCTTGGGTGGAGGCATGGGAGGGAGGGAGTTGGGGAATGGGCGAAAAGGAGGGAATTTCTAGCGAAGGTAGAGGCCAGAAAGAAAGAATTTAGTTGGTGGATGTGAGAAGGCTTTCTCTGATGAAGTTGGGGAGCCGAGGCTTATCGGGGAGAGCGCGAATTCCACTCATCGTGAAGCAGTCATTAAATTTTAGATTGTACTAATCGCATGAACGGCCACTGGCATCCGTTGTGTAAGGATGACGTTGTTGCTGTGGCCGTTCATGCGGATGTTGAGGGGATTGCTGGTGAGACCAACATAAAAAACGGGACGTTGGGTGCATCTCAGGAGGTAAATGATATTGGGGATGGTGCAGCTGGAAGGAGAAATTATGGGGAAGGTGATGGTGGAGCTGGAGAAGGAATTGCATTATGGGTTTATTGGGAATGTGAGGCATCGAGGTCTACCGCAAGGGTGATACCTGGCTGGGTTTCCATAAAATGTTAGCCAGATTAGGGCATCGGCGAAAGAAGAGGATTGGTGGTGTAGAAAATGGAACATGCTGAGGGAGGACATGAGGATAGGGTGGGCGTCTTTTAGGATAGTCCTCAGAATATCTTGGATACCCGACAAAATAGGGTGGTTAGAGTGAGTTGGGAGGGTGGAATCGGTGATGATGTGGGAATTGGGATGGGTGTTAGGGGTGATGTGTGCATATGACGACTGGGTATGATCTCGAATCAGATCCGGCTAGTATCCGCGCGAAAGAAATGCATATTCGAGGGTGGAGCAATACTCGGACAGCGAGACTCCGTCCGCGCAGTTTTCCGCCCTCGACGGGCTAGGGCGTAGGGAATGGAAGTTTTGGTGTTGAGGGGATTGCAGGTGGCGAAGTGGAGGTACTAACGGCGCTTGGAGGGCTGCTTTCCAGGATGGAGAGATCTAAATCAGGAAGGTGTTGTTGGAGACAGTGCAGTGGTGGGTGAAAAAGAGAGGGGTGGGAATAGGCGTAGAATGGATTGCAGGTTTACGTTTTAGTTTAGTTTTACGGGTCACTTCGACACCCCAAGCAGCTCACCAACTTGAAGTCATCTTATTGGTGAGTACTCACTGAGCTTTCTTATCCCAAAAACTTATTCCTATCTATATATAGGGTAAATATTGGTAATTTCGTGGCATTGTTAAGTTCGTGAGAGTTATTCAATCGTATCTCGCCATCTAACCAATGGTTCTAATATCCTGAAATTTTGCGTATAGATGACAGGAGATGTCTTGTTTAGGATGTAATATCGCCATGCTTCCACTCTTTGTGGCACTATCACAATTAAAGTACGTGCATTCTGAGTTGGTGTTTAAAGTATCAATCAATATATGGTAAGTAGAAGAATTAGAGCAAAGCTAAGCGATCCTGGTTTCGTACAATGGTAGACTACATCAATATTGAATTTTTAAACGTACTGATATGCCTTTCACGAGCAATTTGTGGCTGACATTTTCTTAGCTAACAAGAGCAAAATCTTAGGTTTGACGGGACCAATTTCTCAAGCGTTTGACAAATTTTTTTACATGTTTTTTTACACAATTCAGTCAATTAAATCGACAATCTAGAAATCGTAAAAAGTAGTCCTACTTAAAATGAATCTTTCAAACCTGATTTTAACTAAATTTACCATAATGGCTATAATAATCCAAGAGGTTGATTAGCAACAAATTCCGTACAAACAAACAATTAATTCACCATATTGCGAAATTAGCCCAGTTTATTTGTACTATTACCTGCCGTGTCATTTTGTTCTTCTATTATTAAAATACTGAAAGTACGATATAGGGGAGACGGGCCGTGTTCCCAAACTAAACCTCTGGCTCCTTGTTTGCCGAAATTAGTATCATTTGTGTTGGTATAAGTAAGATGTGAAAGCGATGCAGATGAAAACGGAGATTAATTTAATCAACATTGTTATCATGTGCAATATCTAGCTACTGATTATTCATCGATAGCATTATATTGTTTCATTTATTCTCTAATGTTATTAATTGTACGTTATTTCATTTCTCATTGTGTGTTAATGTTAAATTACTAAACTCTCACGATATTTAAAAATGATAAAACATTTTCTTATTTTACGTTATTTTATTTAGGATTTACAGCAATAATTTCGATAAGGTATATTTCCAAAATATGGAGTTATTCCACAAAATAACGTCAAAAACTGTGATAAAGAAACTATCACGTACTTAACAAGGAACTCTCACGAAATTACCAATGCTATAACGGAATAAACAATATTAATACTTAGCGTGCAGAATGCTATTCAGGAGACACACATCTACAAATACTGCCTAATTTTTATGATCAACTGTACAATGAAGTAGGCTCAGCTTGTTGGTATCTTTCAATTAATAAATTCAGTAATCTTTATGCTAGAAATAAATAAAATTCTGAAATTATCACGAACAAACCAAGGTCTACCCAATATATGTATATATGCATATATATATATATATATATATATATATATATATATATATATACAGTCAAACTCGTTTATAACGAGCACGGTTGTAACGAGGTCACGGCTATAGTGAGCAAATGCTACCTCCAAGATAAGTTTACGAGTATTTACATACAAATATTTCACGTATATAACGAGCACGCTTCACGGATATATCGAGCAAACTTCGACCACATCTCACTGTCTCAAACGCGGTGGCGGTCAGCCCCTTCAATCCTCATAGTGACCCAAGATATGTAACCTTGTGTTCTCGAGTCCAGCCTCTACACCCTATCCCTCGGGGAGGTTAAAGACCGCGGCGATGTTGTTAAAAAATAATCCCTTCGTCCAAACCAAGAATTCCCAACTTGCAGGTACAGTGGCACCCGCGGAGGTCCTTTGTCCTCTCCTCCCAACCCACAGCTCTTTTACAGCCAGGAGGTTGTGTTTGGAAGGGGGGTAAGGGGCTAAGGGCATGTACAATGGCGCCCGCCCCCGTCGCTCAGCCGAATGCACCCAACACCCTTTCCCACGTAAAGATGGGAAATCCCAGATTTAATCCGTCTCCTCATTAACTCTTCCTGGAATTGGTATGCTCGCAGTTTGCAAAGAAAGTTCGTAGCGTTGATCACAAAAATCAGTTGAGATTTTGCCCTTGAACGAGTAACATGTCCGTACATAAAAGGAAGTGTCTGTCTATTCGCGAAAAGGTTGATATTATTCGAGAGTTAGAACGTGGTGAAAAAAATGTTGAAGTGTGCAAAAAATTTAATTTATCGTCGTCTACGGTTTCAACCTTATGGAAAAACAAAGAAGCGATTTTATCTGCACTAGAGAACAACCTAACAACGAACAAGAAAATGAGGAAGTGTGACTTGGGTACTGTTGATCAAGCACTGCTGGAGTGGTTTAAGACGCAGAGAAATGCTGGTTTCCCCATTTTAAAGGTATTGTTATTGGCAAGTCACAAAAGCCGCGTTGCTTCAATAATGTAAAGAAGCTTCCCGTTGAATATGCAGCTAATAAAAAGGCATGGATGACTTCCAATATTTTTCAGCAATATGTAAGTCAGTGGAACAACGAGTTACGGAGGAAAAATAGAAACATTTTACTCCTTGTCGATAACTGTCCTGCGCACCCACATATGCAGGAGTTATCCAATGTAAAACTGGTGTTTTTGCCTACAAATGCGACTTCTATTTTGCAGCCAATGGACATGGGAATAATTAAAAGTTTTAAAGGCCATTTCAAGCGATTTTTTGTTCTACAGTTGATTGAAAGGAGGGAAAGAGGTTTAGATGGCAACGTCTCTGTATTGGATGTAATTCATTTGATGACAGATGGATGGGACAATGTTTCACCTACAACGATCATAAACTGTTTTCGGAAGTCTGGTTTAATATCGGGAGAATTTTCGATTGATAACCATAACGTTGATGAAGATGATCTACCTCTGTCAGAATGGCTTAAAGAAAATGGAATTGCGAATTTTGACCATGTAAATGACATTGACAATTTTGTTCATGTTGATGATGATTTGATTACCAGTGGAATTCCTACGGAGAGTGAAATAATAGAGACAGTACAAAACACAGCAGACAGTGATGAAGACATTGTTGAATGTGTCGAAGACACAATCCCGACGAAAGCCGTGCCAACTTACTCTCAAGCTCAGGATGCTGTGGAAACATTAAATGATATATATATATATATATATATATATATATATATATATATGGATGTCAACAAGGTGTTGGGATGAGGAAACCCAGTCGTCTGATTGGTGAGTGTTCACTGGGTTTCCTCATCCCAACACCTTGTTGACATCCATATATCCATTTTACCTTTCCTTTTCCGTAAGCTGTTATATATATATATATATATATATATATATATATATATATATATATATATATATTTCTGTAATATTATTACATATAAAGGTGAAAGGTTGTAGTATCTTACAATAATAAAGGGCTAGTTCTGCCCCTTTATTGCTCCCTCTGTCATGCTATAAAAATACAAATAACTCAATAATAGAACGAGGTTCATTTTTTATGTTAGGTAGGAATAATCAAACATATTCTAAGATGATGACGAAAAGAAATCTCGAAAACTCCTAGGTTCGACTCCAAGGTAGGCATTTTCATTTCCCATGCGATAACACGTAAAAATCGACCTTTTCACTTTCAGGCTTTCATTGTTTTTTAGATCTAAATTAGAAATGGTTCACCTATGATCTTCGCATCTAGCCCATTTTAAAGAAAACACTATGAGCTTTCTTATTCTGTGCATATATTTCCGCATAGGGTCGAGATTCTTCATGTTAAACTTTTAATTCACATATTTTGGGGAAATCTTGCCATTTAACGGAGTGTTGCCATGCCAACCCATTACATCGTTAAACCTCGAAATACTATTGTTATTTAAATACTAATGGATGAAAGCGTGCTTTGATTGCTCTTACAATTCATACGAGAGAGAGAAGGGGAGAGAAATTCTTTTCATAGCAACCAATGTAAACAACATTCGTTGCGTTATTTACGAGGAGCACATTTAAATGAAGAACATTAATCATTCGCATATTAAAATTAGGTACTTAGAATCATCGTAGGAGTTCGAAACTTGAAGCAACGAACGCCTAAAAGAACGAAAGTTTGTTTTTTTGCCATCCAAGTGCAAAAGTCAAGGTATATTTATTTCATTTTTAATTTCACAAAAAACTTCCCCTTTGAATTTCAACGGACATCTCCCTAGTGAATAATATTGTATCAAAGAGGGAGTCATTATTGAGTTAATGGGTTTAAAAATTAATAAATGTCATTTGTACGCTACTGCGTAATAGTAACAATAAGGTAATAAACTCGAGCCACGCGCTGAAGTAGGGATTGTTAAGAGATATAAATAGATATTATGAATAGTTGCTTCTTACGGAGGAGGATATAGGATATGTTATAAAACCTAAGGTAATTCTAGATATGCCACGGACCTGAATATTGGCAGGATGATAGGATATTAGATACAACCAACCAGAGAAATCGAAAATTCGAAATTTTTTAAATTTTAGTGCAGTATTTTTTACCACAATGTACCATTTCGATACTCCATAAGAAAAACATGAAAATCTGTGCCGAGTTTCATAAATTTGCATTTTAAAATTAATTATACTTAAGATACAATCTCGGGAAAAAGCAGTTCTATAGCTAAAAGAATGAGATTTCTTATTTTTTAAGATTAAATTCAAATCGATGCCGGATTCACGAAGAAATACTTTTTAATCGGAAAAAAGCAGATGCTCAAAAATAAAGAACTTCAGCTGCGGTAGCAACCAGGACAATGCTTTTCAATGGAAATTGGCAATCCACATTATAATAGCATCGCTTTAATGCTTCTTAATAGGAGAATTCTTATTGTACCATAGATTTCAACCAAAGACTAATACATATGATGACGTCATAATTTTAAAACGCGATATATTTTATTAAATAAAAGAAAGTTACCCCTTTCAATTATGGGGGTGGATGAACTGTATATAATAATAGCTTTTTTTTAGTGCTTATAAAGTAAATCAGTGGAATTTATTATAATGCAATTGATTTAAAACCACAGCATAAACTTATAACGACGTCAAAATCCAAAAACAGGAAATATTATAGAAAAACTCGGCCTTAAGATAACATGGGGAAAAAGAAATTTAATGTATTGAACAATCTAAAAGGAATACATAGCTAAAATTTTGCACGATAATAGGACAAATTAGAAAAATAAAAATTTCAAAATTGTTAATTTTTAGGTGTTGTTTTTATCCCATCTTTACATTAAAGTTTATTCATTTTTATCACGGAAATTATAAGTCCTAGCTACGAGATTTTGCAAACATTTATTAGCATATTCTATATAGAAAAGAAAACAAAGATTTTAAAAATTTTCAACAAGCGGCCGCTAAAAATTCGCAATTGTTTAAACTATTTTTCAAAAATTATTTATTTCCGAATGTACTACAGAGCTGAAATTTTTCTTTTAGGTAGAATCAAAAAAACGAAATAGAGATTATAGAAATTTTGATATTTAATTAGTTTGGCTGTTAAAAATTCATCAAATTTAAATAAAAGGATAAATGTTTATGTACTACGGTGCAAGCTAGGAAACTGAAATTTTAAAGTTATTTAGAGCTTAGTGAAAATGCACAAATAAATATTTTAATATCTCCATGAAGTTGTTATTGCGGCCGTTAAAAATATTAAAAATTTAAACAATTAGATAAATATTATTTCACTTCTAGATGTGCTATAACTTTCAAATTTGGCACAAAGGTGTGTTATTAGAACACCACAATGGAGAAAGTATAATATTCTTCAAATTTCAAATTTTAGGTAATTTTTTACTCCAATATTTTTCCATAAGGAAAAAACGAAAGTAGGTACAGAGGCGAAATATTTAGAATTAAAAAAATATTTCTAATAATGAAATATCTTTCTGAAAATTAATGTTTATCAAGGTGAGATGAAATGTTTTCAGAATTCAAGCACCTTCTACTAGTATAAATTATGATAGAAAGCCGGGACATGCACCGTATTATCGATAAAAGATTGAAATTTATTTTTCTTAAAAACTCAATTCAAATCCATGCTGAATTTGTGTAAAAAACTGATTTTAATTATAAAATTATGAAATTGTTCTCAGTCTTCAAAAAAGAAAAATATAAACTATTATAGCAACGACTCTAATGCTTCTCGGTGGGAATTGATTTTTCTATACTTTAGGGGCATTGATCTCATGCCTAGACTGAATTATAATATATTTTATTCCAGCCAACAACGTACGTATGCATATGATGACGTAATAATTTTAAATTAATTTTTTTAACCGCATACGAACTAAAATTCACGGATGATGTCGCCATAATCCTAACACAAGAAATATCCTAATTTTAACATACATTTTAGCGTGATATAAAAGCTATCTTCTTATTTATGATTATAGCTATTGCTGAAACAGAGTTATCAAAGGCATGAAACCTAAAATTTGGAAACTTGAGCGCGAGTCGATTGCCAGAGAATTTATAAATTCCGTATAGATGCCTTAATTTCGCGGAAAATGGAGATTATTGTCTTATTTATATATTATTATGCCATTGATTTTAAATTACGACGTAAACTTATGATGACGTCAGTATACTAACACACGAAATTTAATAAAACGTGAAAAGTATTTTAATGTTGTATCGTAGTTTTTCGAGAAATTTTAACTCTCTGCATTTATTAAATATAATGGCGTCCTGCCTGCTAAAGGCACGGATGATGTTGCTATAATCTTATCACAAAATATCCTAATTTTTTTAGTGTATATTGTATTGTCTTAATAATGATTATTTTTATTGCTCCTGCAGAGCGATCTGAGTCACGAAACTTAATATACGAAAACTGGGAGACGATGCAATTGCCAGAGAATTTGTAAATTAAGGATAGTTGACTTAATTTCTCAGAAAATTATTAATATTCTACTGAAACTCATGAAATTTATTGTCAAATACATATAGGCTCCAAATGGCTGAAGTGTTGTTGCCCTGGCGGTCACGTTGGTTTATTTACGAGTTTAGATCTTGGTGTATAGTGATTTTTTAAGCGCTTGCAGTATGCAAGCTCTGACAACTCGTATTAACATTAAAATGGCAGCGAAAATGAGGACGCGATAAGTAATGATCGATACCACCGGAGGGGAGCTGGGGTGGTAAGAAAGGAGATTGTTTCTGCGGACAATGTGAATAGATCGCTCTCTCTCGTACGAACCGGTCAAGGAAATAGACGTGGGTAAAGTCAGGGTGATCGAAATAGGGCTTGAAATATTATTGAGTGGGTGAATAGGGTAGCTCACTCAAAGGTACGATGATTGTTACTATTGAAAGAATAATTGAAAAAAAGTAAGTAAAAAGGAATTCATGAGTTATTATTCCGCATAAAGGAATTCCAACCGACACCACATGATCCAAAAACCAGGGAGAAGATATGGAGGAAAAGAACACGATTAGTATTTTTAAAACACCAAAAAGGGACAAAGCAATATATATATATATATATATATATATATAACTTTAATAAAGATTTTATTATAAATCAAATATGAAAAATAAATCAATGTGAAACTTGCCCCTGCAAATCTTCAACCAACTTGTTATAATTTTGCAAGTTACTTGACTTTACTGCTCTTAGGCGGATGTCTAAATTGTAGTCGGTGAGCCTGGATCGGTACTTGGATTTCAAATATTCTATGCTTGAAAAAAGGGAGTCGCAGGAGTATGTGGAAACACAGTAAGAATATATTTTCAGGGCAGATTTTCTTAATAAGGGATTTTCATCATCCAATTTCCAAAAGATTTCATCATTCTGCTGTGATTTTATATCATGTCATTCTGAATATTTATTATTTCCAATTCCAAGTCTTCGGTGTTATTATGTAGATTATAATAGTAACAGACCTATTACTGTCTGTAATTTGAAGAGATAAACCAAGAATGTCACAATTGATCTGTTTAATTTTGTTCGGCCAGCTGGCGACTGATAAATGTCTCGCGTATGCCATCGCCACGTTACCGACCTCTGGTCTAGTACAAACGTGCGTATATTTTTGCCACAAATACGCATGATCAATTTATTTCTCGTTCGAATGTATTTGAAATATTTTGTAACTATAAATTATGAAATTTCGGGATACAAAGAGAAACTTTTCCGCGGTGATTTTAAAGCTATTAAAGCCAATATAAGGAATTGCTGCACCTCATTTCATTTAGAATAATTATATGGAAAGTAGTGATTATAAGTTCTGTTTGGATCATCTTGTTTTATCACACTGTAGCTACCTATTTTCAACCGTGTTCCATCTTACCTTGATCTCAACAATGGCTTCCCCACTATTTTTCTCTGCCTCAGTCTTCAAACACTGAAGAAGCTCTTCAGCGCAAACTTGCATGAGAGGTAGCATCGCTTTCATCCGACCTGAAGTGAATGTAGGACTCAGTCTTGCTCTCATATCCTTCCACCTTTGACCTTTGAGGCTAAAAAGGCCCTTAGTATTCAGAGGATCTATGTCTTCATCCATTTCAAATCCTCTATCCATGAATGCGCTGAAGTCCTTTATGAGAATGTTTCTGAAATTTATGTATATATTAAAACAACAATATTAAATAACGTTCATATTATCTTAAGAATAAAATAAATTACATCCGACGTTTATTTTTTCTACTTTCTCTAATGTTATTCAATATTTTTAAAAGACAGAAAAGGACGCTAGCATATCAAGTAATAAAAGGAGCTATAATGAGGATAAATTTTTAAAATGTTGATATTTATAAAGAGGTGATTGGATAAAAATCCTTCTAGTGTGATTTGAATTGTTTCAAAAATAATTTGGTTATTTAGGATGCTATAACATAATCGTCTTGATAAGAGAAATAGTAATATAAATGATCATTTAACAGTCGTACCTCTAGTTACTAGAATCTAGGAAGTTGCAGACAATTAATATTTAGTAATAGGCATTATTACTTAAGTAACTCTGGGTCTTTAATCAACAGGCACGACTGAGTTCCCTGGAAGAATCCTGCAAATGGTTTGTCTCCCACAGCTTGGTACATTTCTTTAAATGTGTCCATGAAGTGCCTTTGGCCCACCAACAGTTTGAAAGTGTGTCCGAAGAAGGGGAGGGGTGTGCCAGGAACTTCAGGAAATCCTCGCTTCTTCCAGTAATCAAAGGTTGACATCAGGTAGAAGTACAAGGCGACAATGGCCACTGCTGCCAGTGACGCCAACACCCTCCAGTCACCTAACAGCAGGCCTTTCTCCGCCGCTTCGGTCATTGTTCCTGCACTGCACGAAACGCTAATTGTGAGTTATTATTTCCTCGATCGATGCGACTTGATGCATTTCTGAATATGCCATTCTACTCACAGAAATAATAATCCTATTTTAGTCGCAATCGTTATTTATGGGCATTCACTAAAGGTTACCTTTGGTAAATAAACTAATCCCTATCCAGACCTAGTGAACAAGCCCAAACAAGTACGAACGAGTATTCGTGTATGTTCCTTGTTCTCTTGTGTTAGTTTAAGTTCAGGCAATCACGGACGCTCGTTGCCTTCATGTTCCGATCAGCGAGCAGATGAAAACATTATTGAACGGAGAAGTTCGTCAGTGCTACCAGTGGTCCTGTTGCATAATAAACTTTTTTATTAATGGTGTGATTATTTAACTATACCAATATTTTTTCATTAAAATTCTGAAGTATAGTTATATCTATAACAAACAACAAAGACATAATTAACTGAAAATGTACAAAAAAATATATACACTTTTAACTATTAATGCACTTAACACTGTTTTTTACCAACCTTTATATTAACTTCGCTTTATATATATATATTTGGACCCAGTCTATTCTATCCAAAACTGCTTGCAGGGGTTCGAACCACCTCACGTCACGTGAGATGGGTGATTTAGTCACCCGCCTCACGTCACGTGAGATGGGTGATTTAGTCACCTGGGCCGCTAGATCCTAGAACTGGCGTTGCGATAAATGTGTATTTGAATTTGCATGGGAAGATAGACAAACGTCAATCATAGCAACAAGATTAAACAAACTATTGTAACTGTTGGTGGTGTAAGACAACATAATTTTGATGTGCATTGGTATTGATACTAGCTTTCCTACATTTTTTGAAGGGTTATTTCTGCTAATAATTGTAGGATTTTATTTATCGCAATTATTTTTGATAGTAAGTTTTTTTTATCTTACAAACTTTATATCTTTATTCATTTAAGATAATTCTAAAAACAGTTTACCCTCTGAGTTTCATTAAGAATTATGTTTGGAAAATCAAGGTACAGGTAAGTTTTTGACGAATATTATTTTTATTAAATTCTTATCGCTCCTCTTATAATATTGCCTTATACATACATTTTAATATTATTATATTATAATCACAGTCATATTGCAATACTATGAATAATCATTAATGTGATCTTCTCGGAATAGTTCACATTGGAAATTCAATTGAACACTACTTTAGATGATTATATTTGTTTATGTAGTTTGTGCCATGAACATAATTTTATTCTTGGGAACTGTTCACTTGGCTTATTTTTTACTTATGATGAAATCTTTTTTAATTATAGGCTTTTGAGACCAGTTGTTCTTGCATTTTTCTAAAAGGCCACACATTTATGTATAGACAAATAGATAGTATCATAACAACGTGATTAAATGAAATATTATTATTATTCATGGTGTAATATAAGTCTCTTTATTTTAATGTGGATTTGTATTGATACAAGCATTCCTACATTTTTTGACGGAATATTTCTGCTGATAATTGTGTTTTTATTTATCATAATTATTATTGATAGTAAGTTTTTATTTATCTTAAAAACTTTTTATAATTATTCATTTAAGATTATTCTGAAAACTATTTTCCCTATGAAAACGCTATTGAAAACCTCATTAGTGATCAACAGTTTCACTCCTACTAGTATCTAAAGCTGAATTATTATAAACTAGCAGTATATTTTCATTGATTTTAAGCAATATGAATGGTCGGTCAGTATTTTCATTAATGAAACAAAAGATACTATGAAACTTCATACTACTTATATACCAAACATTCTTACATTTTCCACTTCTGACTGCCATTCTCTCAACTGTAGAAAGGTTAATGTTTAAATATAGAGACTCTTGCATCACTCAAAAGCTGGTAGACTCTTTTGCAAATTTTTATGCCCATGCATGCAAAAAGGTTCGAGAAATATTTACAAAAAATTGTGTACGATATATTCTTTAAATTTTGGTTGTTTACTTAACGACAATGAAGAAGGTATGCAGATACATCTTACTAATTATACGTGATTTATAGACACAATTTGTATTTATTGATGCATTTATGATAAGGTAGGTACATTGCTATAACAGAAAATATTGTATGACATTTGTTTGATACAATAAATGGGATGAAAATGAATATGCGTAGTATTGTAATAATGAAATTGCTCCAAGAGACAGCAATTTGCCATTTATTCTCAAGCTACGACAATTTCCCATCATTCTATCTTTTGCCATTACAATCAACAAAGCTCAAGGTCAAACTTATGATCATGTTGGTGTCTATTTAACAGAGCCCGTCTTCTCACATGGACAGCTGTTTGTTGCATTGTCAAGATCAAAAATCGAAACAACATCAAAGTCTTAATTAAGAAAAATTCTGCACAAGGTCGACTGCTTGGCACTGATGAATTGTTTACAAAGAACATTGTTTTACAGGAAGTCTTACAAAATTAATGAATAAAAATTAGATTTACGTTTGCTCATCAACAAAATTTTTTTAAAATATACAATCATCGCTGCTTTTCAGGACTACTGCAACAATTCCATCTTAGGACGTTTTTTCAGCTAGCAAAATATATCCTTCGAAGAGCAAATCCTCATTGACTATAATTTTATAAATCCTAACTACATCTGTGGTTTCTTGAAATTTTGGAATTGGTTAAGTTTAAGTGTTATAAAATTTGAAATTTCTTGTAACTAAAATACCAAATCATTATACAATGTGTTTAATTGCAGTGTCAAAGAAATTAACATCATCTAATTTAAATCTTTTTGTAGTATAAATTTGATCACACTTTTCTATAGTTTTGTATGCAATGAATCCGAAACATTTTTCATTTTTCCCTCTCAATTAAATATTGCCTGATAATATTCATCATTGACTGCACTTCTACAATGAGAACTTCATTCCCTTGTTATTTTTTAATCACTCGTTGGAAGATTGGGGAAGCATTCATAACATATCCTATATACGCTAGACCTAGTTCATCTTCAAAAAACAATCGTTAAATAGGGGAAATGCTATTTTGAGTCGTAAAATATGACTTGATATGTTAATAATTTGTTAAAAACCTCTCTATAGCTGGCAAGAGTGTTAACCATCTAGTGACACGACATGACGTATCATTTCCAACCACTCCTTTTTGGTCCATTTAAAGGATTCTTCTTTGTCTCCATTGTTTCTTTAGCTGAAGAGCTGATCTCATTGAATATTTTTATGATGACTGTTTCTTTATCGATTGTCAGACAATTTGGTGCTTTTTTAGCTGTTTTATGTAAAATATGCAGATTATATCTGACAGGAACATTGTTTTCATTATGTTTTTAATGCATTGTATACAATATTTTTATTCCTAAAATTTATATTTGCATTATCTACTCCATATGCTGTCAAATTTTCCACGAGAATTCATTTTGAACATGATGTTGGGTCAGAGCATTGAAAATGTTTGTAGAATCTTTCACCTTTATTGAAAAAACTATATTCCTTTGAACAAATCACACTATTATAAAACAAGAAAACTTGTATATTTCCACTTTAAAAATTATTATTTCGACCATGGTAATGACGTGTTAAAAAGTTTTAACAAAACAATTTGTACCTTCGATGAACATGCAGCTGCTTAGGTATATGTAATGTGATTTATCGATTTTTAATGACATATTACATGTATCGTTTTCTCCATCGTGACTTACCATACAAACTGAGTGGTTACAGACTAAACAGGAACTTCAATATACACTTTTGGTTAGAACTTACTAGTCATTTCGACCTTTTTTCCCATGTTGGCCTTTCACATTCAGAATTGGATACTGAATCATAATGAAGACTTCACATTTTCAATATTTTGTCTGTATATAAATGTACGAAAATGAAAATTTTCTTGACCTATACACTTTACAACATTATCGCGGATTTAAAAATTCAATTTTTAAAAATAAAAGTTGGAAACAAAGTTCTTCCGGTACTGTGCTAAAGTATTATTTTTATTTATCTTATCAGATGATTAGCCCAAACACAGTTGAGTAAGAGTAATTACTTAGTCCTAATCACTAGGCTTCACAAGAAAAACGTTTTCATTTCACAAAATTTTCTGCCGCTCTTAACTCATCCAACTGAAATAATGAATTGAAAAATTTAATTAAAGTCATCAGGTTTGTGCATGTTCCTGCATGACCGTCTAGTGAATGGTTTGACACTAGCGCCATCCCTTAACATACGTGCGGATTCAAATGTTACTCCTATATATATTTAGGCGAAATGGATTCTGCTTAGTATAGTGCGGGACGCAGGAAAAATTATTGCTTTCCGGGAGAGATTTCGGGACGTCTGGCATCCCTGAGCGAAATGTGCAAATTAGGGATTCATTCGCCAATTCCTAACTTAAAATGAAAGAAAATAATAATAACGTTGTAAAAACAGATGAATTTAGATGAAGATGACGTTTAATCGTTTGAACCCGGATCCTATTTCTGTTCAATTACGTGGTGTTTTTACAAAATTATTTTTCTTTTCTTTCTTTTTAAAAGATGGAACTCAACAAAATTACGGTTAACCAAATAAATTTGTATTTTATATCCTGGTAATTTAGTCAGAATTTGATGCTGTTCTCTTGTGTATGAGGCCAAAAAACAATTACTGCTCTTTTTAAACTCTGGCACATTATATGTGCTCGCAGATTAGTCCATATATACCTAGCAAACATTCGCCTCTGGTCATTCGCCAGGTCTGGACATTATTTTATTAAAGATATTTTACTATATGCATGCAAAGTTAAAATAATACCACACATGCTATTGAATTTTTAAATTCCTAATGGTATATTGTGTGTCAAAAAAGCAAATTATTTCTTTTCTTTACAAACAATACATTTTCCTGCCTACTTATAAAGACAGAAATGGAACTCAGGAAAACTGGAGAATACTTTTCCAAGTTTACAAAGCACAGAATCATTTATTATCTTCTTTATTCCTAAGGATGCTCTACGGTAATTTAATTAAATGTTCATTCGTGGTTGAAAATGCATTGAATGACACGACTCACAGTCCAGTTTAAGCTTTTTATATTGTTGCATAGTTAATATTCCATACGATACACTAGATCCAAACCGAGAAAATCTATTGGGAATCAAGGCATTAAATATGATAGCGCGAATCTCAGGATACAATTACTGCATGACATCTTCCGTCTTTATTTCTTCTGAAAAAACTCTATTTTATTTTACTTTTAACTAAGAAGGGCAGCATGCAGAATGCTAGGGAAGAGCTGTTATGAAAATCCTTCGGAAAGATGAGGAAACACATGATTGGATAATTTTCTAAGACTGAAATTTGCCGATTCGAAGGTCGTTGTGATTGGCAAGACCAAAACAATTCTCCGAGGCGACAAGGGAACGTAATCTCGGGTGAGAGTTCTCGTGTAGAACTTATGATGCCTTTTTATCAGTTATGCGTAAATAATAAATATACACTAACATTAACTACCAATTTTGATCGTATTTATCACCGTAATCTGACAATCGTTCATTGCTCAGTCGTGATTTCCGAAATGTGGCATTTCGAGTTTATAGCGTGGTTTATCGGTTTCTGATGGAGTGGATGGCGGTTTTTAGGGTAATTGTCATTCCTACAGATCCCCATTAAAATAATTCATTATCATTCTCGAGAGTCGGTGTATCGTCATCTCGACTAAAACTAAACATAGAGCTGTTCTCGCGGACAAAGCTCGAGAAAATAGAAGAATAATACCTAGTGGGCATAATTTTCGTGACGACACTTCAGTCCTATTGTCAGATTACACTCCTTAGTAATTTCGAAGCTTTATTTTTACGAAATATATAACTTCATTAATGTTTTAGCGAAGCTCACGGTCATGATATTTTGATGAGCCTTCGAGTTAAGCATTCGAGCAATGCCATCGCCGAGATCCTAACGTCCAGTCCACTATAGAAACAAGAATTATCTTTCTCCTAATACTGATGGGTTACAATTGATAAATAAATTAGGTTGCTGCGACGGCCATAAAACGGAGTGTAGCACTAGAAGCGCATTTTGGATACAAAGCAGCCGTCAGCAGTGGTGATCCACCGATATTTTTTAGATCTACCGTCGGTGGATCGCCACTGACGGCCAATGCCTCGTAGCTAAAACGCATATATAATTTTTCCAATATTTTTATGAATTTTTAGAGCTACCTAACAAAACCAAACGCTACGAACGCGATTTCAAGAAAATTAAATATCAAATCTGGGTGTTAAATTAGCTTATATTTCTAAATAATAACTAATACCTTAAGATCTTCTATCCGATGATAAATAAGCGCTGAGGCTGTAGAACACCCAAAGTTGAACGCTTTGACGCCCGGCCTTGGCGGAAGATCAGTGGGCTCTGCTCGTGAACAGCGCTCGCGTCCGAGGCGGAGTGGTTCTGCGGAGAGGAGCGCGGGAAGAGTGTGGGAGAGAAAAAACAGAGACGCGAATATTAAACACCAACAAAAGCGACGGAGGGAAAGAGTTCAGCTGAATGTGAGAAGCCGGGTTTGTCCGCTGCCGAAGTGTTTCTTAGCTAATCGAATGGGTTTCAAAACGAAGGAATTTTTTTTAGGCCTAAACGACCTCGCTATTTCCTTTGAGCAATGATCTTCTAAAAAAATTAATTTTTCGTTGCGAAAAGTAAAAAGGTCAGTTGATTCCTGTTCAGAGGAATATGTTCGCACAATTCACTTTAAATAATTTTCACGGACACTTTGTACTTTATTCTTCGCTGCTTTAAACTAAAGGAATAGTTGAAGCGATAAATACGAAAGCGTATACGAAAGGCAATGTATACCATAGCCCGTTCTGCTGTGCATTAATTTCTTGTCTACGTTAATCCACTTGCAAATAATATGTAGAATCATCGTTTCGGTTGCGCACCAAAGAATCAGGCAGCTTTCCCGCTCTCCAATGACACGGACTGACCTTGAGGAAGGCTAAAACGCCGCCAGTGAAATTTTCTGGCAGTGAGATTGTTCCTTAGGATAGATGGAAACGTCATTGTGCATACTTAAAAATATATCTGCTATGTGAGAGTAGATCTTGAATGATTAAATTCCTGTAAACATTTTCGTGTTCATCGTTTTTTAAAGGGAGATACGCAAACAGCAATTTCGTTAACTATTTTCATTCGAAAACCTTAGAACACTAATTATTTGATAATAAATGGCAATCAGAATAACTCCAAGACCTAAACATGGGATTAGGAAAACCAGATGCGCATTTCAGGGTAACAAGATGGAAAAGTATACTCCATAAATGGAATACACGGAGATTTCAAAGGCGTTCATAATGGGGAATACTTATGAAACGGTATCGAATGATTGGGTAATTCTCGAATTTTTTCCCCGAAACTATAAGTCGTAATTATATGGTCTCGGGGACTATCATGTTGTAAATGTTGTTCTCTATCCAAATAAATTTTTTTATCTATACCTCACAGACCATATACGAGAATGGTCAAGAAGTATATGAATTTTTAATTGTTGTTTTCTAAGAAAACCGTCTTCGCGATCGATGTTAACAAAATTAGCGATGTTTTGCGCGGGATTTTCTGAAATTTCTATCTCCGAAACTATAACTCGTAAGTGTATGGGCTCGCGGACTTTCTTGTAGTAAATGTTGCTGTCTATCCGAATAAATATTTTAATCTATAACCTACAGATCATATAAGAGCTAAGGGTATAGGGGTATAAGGTATAAGTTTATTAAAGTCATTATGTAAAGTGGAAGTTATAATTGACGGATTCAATTTAAAATCACAATTGGGCGATACATTTTAATAACGATCACTCCTAGTTCATTAAATTAAAGTCTAACCTGCGATTTAGGAGATGAAAGTTACGACGGATGGAGGGGCGGAATGACGGACCAGACGTGCTCATAATGTGTTCCGCTATTACCGCTTCGCTGGTAAAGAACGCCTAAATAGCAGCCTTCTAAGTGGGTGGTTCACACTTCGTCGCTTTCATTTGGACTCATAGTTCGGTAAATTATCTCGATTATAAATTGGACTCAAGTCATAGCTGAAATTTAAAATTCATTGTTGAAATTGCATCAGAGCTTCATATTTAATAGTTATAGTAACGGCTTATTCCGTATCTATCAAAGAAACAGAGACCCCTTGTTTTATTCCTAGGCGAATATTCTTCTCAACGACAATGTATCTTAAACTCAGGGGTACGAATGCAGTTTAGTTGCCATGGAACTATTTTCTAAAAGAACATTTTGCCAAGTTTCCGAAAGCATTCTGAAGGGTGGGATATTTTTTTCTCTTAGGGAAGACCTATGCCCGAGTGCACCAACCCCGGTTAGGAGTTAACCACGGTAAAATTATTTCCTAACCGCGATTAAGCCCGTTTTGGTGTGCACCAATCCCAGTTAGGGCTTAACGGACGTTAAACCGCGATTAAGAATTAACCGGCCAAAATCGAGCGGTTAAGTTCCTTAACCGGCGTCAGTTTGGAAACAAACATGGAGTTCCGATGGGATAATTTTGAAGACGAGCTCGTTGATCTAGATTTTTTAGGTCGAAGAGTAAACCGCGATGAAATATTCATGGAAAGTGGCAATCCCTTTGAAGAGTTGAAGGATAAGAAACTCCACGAAAGGCTTAGATTAACGAAAGCGGCCGTACTTTCTCTGTTGGAAAGGATTCGTCACCACCTGGAGTATCCAACACAGAGAAATAAGTCTCTTTCGCTGATGAATAGACTTTTGACTGCGCTATGGTTTTACGTCACAGGAGCTTTCCACATATTAATTTGGAATTCGGCCGGAATTAACCGTTCTACTGCTTTGCGTGTCATCGACGAGGTATCAGTTGCATTAAGCAAGCCTTTCACCGCACTTCGTCCAATTCCCCAATTCTATACCAGAACAAAGTACGATTATGGGTGGGTTCCATGGAATTGCGAACTTTCCCGGTGTATTAGGTGTCATTGACTGCACACACGTACGAATAAGGTCACCGGGTCCACTCGACTGTCAGCAACGTCTTTCCTAATTTTTCTCATTACGTTTTCATAGCACATCTTTAACTGATTACATGTTCTATTTGTGACACCTTCAAAACCATAAAAACTTATTCATTTTAGGTTTGGTATGATATGAATTATAATAGTTTAGTGGTTTAAGGTAAATATTGGAAAGTAAAAGTATTTTACTGAATTATACACGCTTTGCCATACTATTGCTTTGTTTTTTTGAATTATTTCATTTAATCTACATGCTTGTGAGTGTCGCAGATTAATTAATTAATTACAAAACTTGAAACCATTGATATAAGGACTATAAAACATAATAAAGATAAATAATGAAAAATACGTAGTTGCGAATTTTATTTTAATGTGAGAGTCCTGTGAATTTTATCTGGATTGAGTAACGGAATGACCCATGGGCTATAAGGTGCTAATTTAGCAATTAATTGCTATTGATTAATATTGATAATTTGGACGATGAAGACTGCTATAAAAAAGATTGCTATAAGGTCTGCCTTTTATGTAATTCATCATTGACATAGCTCTTGTTTTAATCCTAAATTTCAACATTTTTAATTTATCATGTCCAGTTGCAGAGAAGGAACTCGGTTTACCTTAAATGCTCACTAAACTGACGCAGAGGCTATTTTCAGTGGTACTTTTGACATATTAAAATATCTGTAACTCGGAAAGTATTTAACTGATGACTAAAATTTTCTGCATGGCCGAAAACCACTGAGCAATACTTGCTGTTAATTTCATCAAAATCTGAGATGGTGGCTTGAATGAATTGGCATGGAATGACCGTAAACCAACTTTGATAACTTGAATTCCGTAGGGTTTAGTAAGTTACTAGTAGGTTTAACAGGTACTTTGTGAAGAAATGGCAACAGATATACAATACGACTAGACATTCATTTAATTACCTGGAATTGAATTGAATTCCGTGCTTATTTGCAACACGTCGCCTCGTTCTCCTTCAATGTGTTCCCATCTGTTTTTTTTATCACCTCTTTCTATTTTGTGACTAAATAAACGATTAAGTCGACCTCATATGGGGAAATATTTGGTGTCCTCTGCCTCTTCCTTTCGTCTATATTCATCTTTAGTACAATATATTATTTCCCCGCCTCTAATTGTACCTAGACAAATGAATCACGATATTCAACGTGCGTGTTTTCGTTACCACTTTATTTCGCAATAAATATGTGGCAACGGTGCCGAGCGTAGCAATCAACGAGGAAATCGGCCGTCAGCAAACCGCGATTACCACACCGTTGTTTAATGTTGGTGCACTCCAAGTTTGATTTAACCGCCGGTTAATTTTAACCACGATCAGCTAACGGTTGATTTAACCGGAGTTGGTGCACTCGGGCACTAGTCTTTGGGAAAGACCGCCTAACTTTTTCCTACCAATGAATGCACGTGTTTGAACCGAATGAATTCAACGTTCGAGAAAAAAAACTTTTCCTCTCTCATTCACTAAACAAAAATACAGTAATTCCCGTTATACGTCGCCTCGTTATGAGTGGTTTTGCATATACACCGTCAAGCAATTAAGGAACATGTTTCGTAATAAGTTGCGTCGCTTGTTGTTTGTGAAGAGCCAAATGCGAAATTCAAGAAATTCCAAATACAATGCGTAAAATGTTGCTATAGTTTTAAATTTATTAAGCAGTATTTTAAATATCATATTTATTGTTATTTATGTATTTAATTTTGCAATTAATTTCAGTTTTCCTCTTCAACTGGGGTTGCAAAGTGGATCCGTTGATAGCTGCATGTGATTGTAGTGTTAACGTCTAGTTTCAAACTGAGAATAGACATATGCGTGTGTTTTGTATATGTATCACATTATTTCATTTTGTTAACTTACTTTTAACATAGTATGTCATATGCACTGTATTTTTCTTCTGAATGAAAAATGAGGATCAGTATTGGCGTGTCTGCTTTCATCGAGGCCGGATAAATGCAAAGCAAATGGTGCAGATCCTCCAGGCCCCCCGCCGGCGATAGGGCCCCTGCCCGGTGGTGTTTCCCGTAAAGCAGTGAAATAATAACTAAAAAGTTGATTTGAATTTGAAGTTGCTCCAGGGACTTCTACCACCTTAATACGACCCTGGCTTACATATTTTATATCTAAGCGATAAAATTCGTTGTCTAAATTGTAGGTCTATTAGAAGGGCCTTCCAGAGTAAGATCAATTGAATATTCTAGCCGAAAAAATCAGGGGAGATGCCCGTTGAAATTCAACGGGAAAGTTTCTTGTAAAATAAAAATGAACATAAATATATCTTGACTTTCTTTAGATGTTAAGAAAAGAAACTTTCATTCTTTTATGCGTTCGTTGTTTCAAGTTTCAACCTCCTACGATGATTCTAAGTACCTAATTTTAGTATGCAAATGATTAATGTTCTACACTCAAATGTATTCCTTGTCGTAACTAACGCAATGATTTTTACATTGGTTGCTATGAAAATAATTTCTCTCTCCTTCTCTCTCGTACTATATGTAAGAGCATTCAAAGCACGCTTTCACTCATAAGGATTGAAATAACAATAGGATTTCGAGGTTTAACAATGTAATGGTTTGGCATGGAAACACCCCGTTAAATTTGTGAATTAAACGTTTAACATGAAGAATTTAGAACTGTAGGCGGGAATATTTGAACAGAATAAAAAACGGCATCGGTTTTTCTTTAAAGGGGCTAAATCCCAAGATCATAGGTTAATTCTTTCTAATTTAGATCTCGAAAAAAATAAAAACCTGCAAGTCAAAAGGTCGATTTTTACGTGTTATCATAGCGGAAATGGAAAGGCCTACCTTGGAGTCGAACCTAGGACTTTTCAAAAGTTCTTTTCGTCATCATCTTACAATATGTGAATCAATCATTCCAGCCATATATCAAAAACGAATCTCGTTCCATTATCAGGTTATTCGCATTTTTATAGCGTGACAGAGGGATCCACAAAAAGAGTAAAAGACAGAAGTAGCCTTTTATTATTGATAGATTTCACCTCTTTACGTTGAAATTCAATCTATAACAAGTAATAATATAAAAATAAATTTATATAAGTAACTTTTATATTGATAATGCATTAACGTAATGATATTATCAATAACTTAGGTTATATTATTTAAAGTATTTACATTGAATTTTTTGAAGCACATAGATTCATTCAGCACGTGTATATTCATACTTAATTCAGTAAAAACCTACTATCGGCTGTCACGGGAGTACATTCAACAAATTATTTCTCGTTTTCCATATAATCCAATGAAATTATACTATAATGGAGCAGGTGTGAGTTTTTGTCCGGATTCTGGTTGACTGTCGAGAAGGTGTCGTAATTTTAAAATAAAAATTTGATGTATTTGTTTCTGAATTTAATCAATTTTGCATGAATTTCTAAATCAGTTGACTCTCTTAGAACATATCCTTACGATCCATCGTCTTTGAAAATCAAAGGTGAAACTTACGATTGGAGGAGACGAATGAAAATTGCCGCTACAGAGGATTTCTAAAGGCCATCTCACAACAAAATAACACTGAACGATAAACAATATAAAAAATCTGATGTGGCCACCACATGACTTTCTCCGTATCTGTAATATTTCTAAAAATTCCAAATAAGTCACATAAAAATTAATATTTTAAGAAACAGAGAAAATTTTAGACTTTACAAAGAACAGAAATAAACTCAAACCGTAGCCTTCTGATATTGGATATAGCCATAAAGCTCCAACAATTAAGAAAATAAAAAGGAGCGTTACAAAGACGTAACTAATTGTTATCGTCAATTGTTAACAATAGACGTCAGTGGCGGGTGGTGGCTGCTAAAAATATAATTTTTAAGATATCTCTTAAACAATGCATTAAATGGGGAAAATGATTCAAAGTAAGGTTGTAGAAAATTAAGCTTCCTACAACTTTTATTCCAGTACATTTTCACATATATCAAATATTAATGCAAGTATTTCAAAATAACTTATAAGGTAGTAAGTTAAGATTGGTGAACTTTTATAAACTATGTAAATAACTAGCGTAATATCCCGTCAAATATGACTGGAATGCGTGGATTAAGTATAAAATTCAAGGAACTTCTCATTCTTCCTCCTTTTCTCGCTTCCTCTCTTCCATCCTCCTGTCTCCCATCCTCCCTCTCTCTCATCCTCCCTCCCTCCCATCCTCCCTCCCTCCAATCCTCCCTCCCTCCCATCCTCCCTCCCTCTTACAGTACTTCCTGCCAACTTCTAGAGACCCTTGCGTAAAGTGACCCAATGCGATAATTCCTATGACAAAAAATTGTTACAAAGATTGTTATTAGTTGAACCACTTTTATTGCCCCTCTTAAAATAATTATATAGCTCACGCTATTCATAGCCATACGGACATACCTGCATGATTTAGACTACCGGTACACAATATTTTTTGTTTTGTTCACTATTTCTAATGGTACAGCATATCGTATGTTCTGTGGTTCGTTTAATATTAAGTAATTAATGCACCGGTCACGCGTCAATATCGACAGAAATTAATCACTAACATTATCACTATAGTAATTTGATTAAACTGCACAATAAAACCTTAAAACGAAAACGATATTTTCAATGTATGCGTGAAATATCTTTCTCTTTGAAATGCTAAGTGTTCCATTATTACGATACATTGGAACAGTTTCATTTCTTCGCTACGTGTTTCATTTGTTTTATATTTACAAGTAAGTTTACACAAATTTTTAATTAGTGATTTTCCTTGATGCGTTTATTTCATTGTAGGCTTAGAGCAAATGTCCCACGTGGCTGAAGTGCTGTTGCCCTGAAGATCGCGTTGGTCTATTTACGAATTTAGATCTTGGTATATAGCAATCTTTTAGTGGACTGTGTGGGCAACTAACAGCGGATGCATACTAGACTGGATTACTATGTAATGAGAAACATTTTAGCACAAGGAACAACTCGTCACATTGTTGCGGAGTGAAAAGAATGGTTTAAACTGTTTTAAACTAGTCGTTTTTATGTATAATGTTGCACTTAACTGTGGATTTCAGTTTTCAGACCTAGGGGCGTAAAACGTTGGTTAATTCGGCGAGTCGGTTAAGCGAAGGTCAGTTAAGAGGACTTCTACTGTATTAGCAAATGCTGTTTTGGAAAAAATCACTTCTGAATTCAAATCAGCAGTTTTTTTCTGTATTGGTTGATACAACACAAGCTATATCAAAAATTGATCAGTTGAGCTTCATTGTCCATTATGTAACAATTATGTACAATGAATAACATAGTGCCTAAGCATTGAAAATTAACAAACACTTATATGGTTCGTTGCAGTTGAAAATCATTCTGCAGAAGGAACATAATTGTTTCCAAGTTAAAGGAAATTTCAGATTAATTGGAGAAGCTTCGTGGGCAATCCTATGATGGGGCATCTGTTATAAGTGGTGTGTACAATGGAGTACAAAAAATAATACAGGATATTCAGCCAAATGCACCATACATACATTGCATAAATTCTTATTTAAATCTGGTACATTGGATATTGAAGAAGTAAACAACTTTTTTGATGTATTTTATTCAGTTTATGTATTTTTAGTGAAAGTGTAATAAGATGGAATTTAATTAACAAAACAAATTCTGAGGAACCACTAAAATCACTTAAACTTGTTTGTGCTTCACGATTTTCTTCTAAAAAAGACAGCTTGGAGTCTTTAAGATATACATTTGTTGATGTAGTGAAATCCTTCAATGTGATCATACTGAAAAGTGCCGAAAAGCAGTAAATCATTAAAGCAAAAGTACTTTTGGAACAAATTAGTTGTTTTGAATTTTTTATGGTGGTAATAATTACAATTTTATTGGAGAAAACAGATGCCTTGACAAAATTTTTACAAGCAAATCATGCGATTCACAAAAAGCTTTCAATTTTCTTCAGATTTTGCAAGAGCATTTAACCAAAATGAAAACAGACAAGGAGTTCCATAAAATTAAAGAAAAAGCTAGTGAATTATGTCTGTCTTGGGAAATTATGCCAAAGTTTAAAACAGTTCGAAATGGAGCTCTTTTGGAATAAACTATGTTTAAACATAATAAATTTAAATACAAAATATATTTTGGCACACTAAATAAATTTTCAGAGCAAATAAAAAAGAGTTTTGAAAGTATGGGAACAATCATGGAATATTTTTCAAAAATAACACCAAATTGTTTATCAACAAGCACCACAGAAGAGATTCACACAGAATCAAAAAAGATAGTAGAAAAATATAACAGTGACTTCTCACAAGATCTAGGGTCTCAACTGGCGTCTCTTAAAACCATTTTTGAAAAGGAGTTAAAAAATATTACAAGTATTAAAGAAATGGCAGACATTCTTCTCATTGATAACAGTGAACTAGCCCCTAGTTTTCCAGATGTACATATGTACTACATCCATGCTTTTCCAAACAATGCCAGTAACAACAAATACCAATCTATGAAGTTTTTCAAAACTGAAAATAATAAAATGCTATTTACAAAGTACCATATCTGATGAATGACTAAATGGCTTAGCAGTTCTTTCGATTGAAAATGAAACAGCAAGAAAATTGGATACTTCCAAAATTATAGAGGTTTTTGTTAATGAAAAGGTTAGCGAAAAAATATTTAAAGGTTTTAAGTGAAACATATTTTAATGTAACACTGTATTTCTAAAAATTCATACAAGATTTATATCAAGCAAAATCTTCATTGAAAGATTTTGTTTTAAAAATTCCAAATAAACAGATTTTTGCCAATCAATATTGGAAAATTTGTTTTATATTTCATATGCACAGAAACATTTTATATTTTAATGTAATTTTGTATTTATATAATGTTATAAAATGTTTATAAAACAAAATTAGTTTCATTTTCATTGGAATGTTTTTTTTAATTCAATTAGAAATGAATGTGCTAGGGGACCACTTTCTCAATTTTCCACCCGGGCCCATGAAAGTATAGCTATGCCACTGGTTAGAGCACCCACAAAATTCCAGTCACAGACACACACAAACACACACCTACAGACATCATCGAGAAATCAATTATGTCTATGCAAGGCTTTCTAAAAATGCATTTAAAAATTACTTAAAATTATGATACGAATTATAAATTATATCATTTATTGATAGTGTTGTACTGAAAAATGTGTAGAATCCCCACCAAAACAAATTTGAAGTCTCCAAAATCAATTTAAAACCCTAAAACTTATGGGTCCTCTTTGGCAATGGGCCTCCCACTGTGCAGGAGTATCTGGTACACCACTGGCGATAGTTAAATCTACATATGTCCATTGGTAGAAAAAATAGCAATGAGTGGTAGTGATCTTTGTCTTCCCAGAAATGCTGTTGAATCTGGGTAGAATGGTGAGGAGATGGGAGAGACTAAAATGCACGTAGTTTTTCAGAAAAAAGTGATGGGGAGTCAACAAAGGGGAATTGGTGTGAAGTCCAAGAGTGATCTAAGGAGCAATCTCCCATTTCTGAGAAAAGGTCCCCAAGTGTGGTATAGGGAAGGTTAAACATAACAAGTGGAGATATAAAAATGAATTTTTATAACCAACTTTTAGATAGTTAATACTTTAATATGAATAAACTCTATAATATAATTATTATAACCTTTCTGCTTGCATGGGTGTAAAAAGTTGCATAAGTGTCTACCAGCTGTTGAGTGATGCGAGAGTCTCTATATTTAACCTTTAATCTTTCTACAGTTGAGAGAATGGCAGTCAGAAGTCAATGGAAAATGTAAGAATGTTTGGTATATAAGTAGTACAAAATTTGATAGTATCTTTTGTTTCATTAATGAATATACTGACTTATCCATTCATATGTCAGTTTTTATGGCCCATTGAAAATCACTAGTTGGGTCTTTGTTAAGTCCTCCCCCCATACACCGACTTAACCTTTCCCTCCCCCTCACCCTGTCCATTCATTGGCCCCTTCTGTACTTTTCCCTCCCCCACTCTCTCCTTTTCCATATACAGCACTCCCCAGGTTACATAAGCCTTGACTTATGTAAACCTGCACTTAAGTAAGCGGTCCCATAAATTACTAAAAACATTTTGTTATGTTTATGTTAGCGGTTTTCGTAAGTAAGCGGGAACTAAATATGTGTGCGGAGGAAAAACGCAAGGCATGGGTTGTAATGTGGTAGCTCTACTATAGTACCCAGCCACTGTTGCCAATTTAGCGAGTTTTTAGCTAGATCTAGTGACTTTGGGTTCAAACTAGCACCTAAAAATGGCCACAGCGACTAACTATGAATCTAGTGAATCAATTTTACAATCTACCTAATTCTAGTGACTGGCTATAATTGTGGCATATGTCTGATCTCATACGAATACAAAAATAAATTACATTATAATATTAACATAGTAGCAGTAAATGATGTTATTTCATTTTTATCTGATGCTATACAACAACACACATCTACAAGTAGCAGCAATAATTCCTCTAGCTAAAACATGATTCATATATCAGTCTTTCAATTATTCTTCAGGAGAAAATACAACTGTTTGTTTTTCATTATATGTGTAATTTCTCCACCTCTGTTGTACTGTATACTATCTGTAGTAATTTTCAACTTATGTAAATTTTGAGTTACATAACCAGTACCGGAACGCATTTCTTACATAACCCGGGGAGTGCCTGTATATTTGTGTTGCTCCTTGCTTCCATACCTGATGATGACTAGATCATAGTCAAAACCAGACGAGTTGGTTCTCTTGAATAAGGTGGAATTATTTTACAAAGTGATTCCCTCCTTTTCATTTATCATGGAATTCCACCAAGTCTGTCAATTTTATTCTCGAATATCTAAGTAAAGATGCCAAAAAAATTATAAGAATAATTGCTATAGAGAATGATCCTTAAGTCAGCTGTCTTCAAGATCTCTGGGATAAAAAAATTAAACCTGTAAAAGACAATCATCATATAATAAATTCAATGATGTCATATCTTTTGAGGAGTTTCTCTCTTTCTCCTCAGGCAATGTCTGTTCGATTCCTGGCAAAGATTTTATTTCCTGTTTCCAAATATCCCAAATTCTAGCTTATGCCCATCTACATAGTGATCCTTGATCAATTCACTCCATCAATTTATAATGAACTTAGAAAAACATCCACTTTCTGAAACAGGAGAATTAATCTTCCATGATAGTTCAGTGGCAAAATATCTGTCCGGCAAATCGAAGACCTGGGTTCTGCTGCCAGTCATGGCAGATTTTTCTTGTCTCCATATTCCTCAAACTCTTGATTTAAAAAAAGAAAATATAGAGAATCATTTAGCCTGTATTGATTTTCAGAAAGTCTTGGGTCAAATTAATAGGAATAATCTTATGGACATTTTAGTGAATGATGTTATGAATCATCAGATGATTATCTTTATAATTTATATAGTAATTATCAAATTAAAAATCTTAGTCACAGAAGAACAGCTGAACATCCTTGAGTTGTAGGAGAAAAAATGCAACAGAAAATTTGCCATTTATAATTTCAAGTCATTATCCATGTTACTATTAAATAAAACTCTTCTTTGGATAATTACAAACTTCTAGTTGACTATGAATTATTTCCAATATACTGTTCATCAAATTTACAGACTGAAATATTTCAGTTGATTCAAAATGTGCCTCCATATAATAAATCAGTATTGGGAAAATTACAGAGTTAATAGTTCAGTTTAGAAATGTGTAGAATTTCAATTCATCAAATTTCCTATTCTACAAATTAATTTCTAGTAGCAAGGAAAAATGAACAATACATTTTGTGCTGCTAATAAAATAAATATATCCAAGAGGGATTTTTTAAAATAAAATCATTCCAAGTAGTTCTTTTATTAGGAATATATGCGAGACACACAAAATTTGCACAATGTTACAGTAGAATTTGAATAAACAATGAACAGAAATTGTTTATAATGTTCCAGCTGATAGTTTAATAGTTAAACCTGGATATATCATTTTCACGACATGAGGGTATTTGGATTGCAGATGAAATTTAACTAGCTTTTTTCATTATTATCATCATCCTGACAAGTATTGTGCTGACTGGCCTGTTATGGTTTGATGCCATCTTTACAGTGGTCTTCCCAAACATCTTCTACATATAAGTTGGTATTTTTAGACCATTTTTAGAATTATTACTTCATTTGTTATTTCAATATTTAAATAGTTTTATGATTTTGTACAGAGTGGATAAATTGTGACACCTTTAAAATGTAATTTCTTTTAAGATTAAGAGGCATTTAGCCTGATGTACTCCCAATTTTATTTCTGAGGCTGTAAATTTCTATTTCTCAGCTTTCTTACCCATCCTAACTTCATGTCCATATGACAATGCAGGGTATGTCATTGTCTTAAATATGGTAAGACCTCATTAATACAAAATCAGTTCATATAGAATGCTCACTTATAACATAGGATTATTGAAAAAACTCATAATTGCAAAACTCATTATTACAAACCTTGTATTAATAATTTTTTACCAACTGTGAAAATTTAAGTTTGGGTTAATGAGGATTTAATGGATGTACTTAATGAAGAAGGTAGAAAAACAATTTTGTGGGTGGTAGCAAGGACATCTTACTGTCAACCAGGAGAGTGACAGGCTGAAGTTGAGACAGATGCTTTTTTGCCATAGTCCTTCATCAGCTGTAGAAATTAAATTGAGTATTCTATGTCTATAAACTAAAGATGGTTTTAAAAATTGATTTATTACACCTGTTGCTCTATTTGGATATTTTTGATGACACATATTTCTCATCTTCAGATGAAATTTTATAAACTAACTAGTAGAAGATATTAACTTATTGGAGAACTTAGTTTCTCAGACAAATTTTACTTCTGTCTGATTCTTTTCATGAAAAAGTCATTATTTCTGTTTTGGATAGATTGCAGGGTTAAAAATATTTACAGTTCACCTGTGGTTGTATTCAGTGCTAAGATCATATGTAATTTCCAATTATTAATAATGAACTTACATAAATTTTTATTTTTATTCGCCCTAGGTGTGAAAGAATAAAGGTGAACATCGGTCAGGTGATGTATGCTGAGGATGTTAATGCTCTGAAAATAATCATGCAACTTTGCCATGACCCCTGAAAATCAAATTCTGGGCATTTCCATATCTATTCTTACTACATATTTAGCTCCATTCAACATTAATAAGATTTTATGCAAGACTAAACATATGGAGGATTGTCATTATATATAATTACGTATATATTTCTGTATTTATCTCAACATTTTTTATATAGTTGGCAAATGTTGGTCCCTGACAAGTTGACAAAATTATAACCTGTGATTGGTAATAATAATAAAAATGTCTTTATAACATTTTGCTGTTATTGTTGCAATTGGTGTAAAATTATTGTAAATGTATAAAATATTTAGCTGTAATAATGCCCTTCTCGTATTTCTCTAGATATTTTCTTTGTCAATTTTCTGACAATAATATTTTTAAATCATCTATAAAAGATTTAATTTGTAATATATTATTATAACTGTAAATTTCTATAAATTAATAAAACTTATATTTAAAAGTATTCTGTTTCTTTCCATATGATCATGCAATCATATTACGTTAATAAAGTCTCTAATTTCCAATTAATTACGTAAAGGTAATACGATCAAAAGGCTACTGCAAAATCAGTGTCAAAGAAGCCTTTTAAAATCCCGCCCTATAATGACGTCAAACTTTCGCTTTCAGTGTCAAGGCCAAGCAAATTTTTGAGAAAAAGTCAGGCGATTTTGAGAAAAAGGCGAAAATCCCGGATTTGGCCTCCAAAACGATGAAAAACTCACACCCCTCAGGTTTTGACCAACAGTTCACCTTGAGATGCCTTCAAAGACCCACGTCCCTCAGCAATGCCCTAAGTTATTGCCTTGACAGCCGCAGTCGATCAAAAGGGATAGCTAAAGTTATTTGCTTGCCTGAGGACGTCTAATAGGTAAGTTTCCATATACAGTGTACAAAGGGGCTTCCTTTTTTGAGTCCAAGTGCCCAAACGTTTAACCAGGTTCCATACCACTCAAATCTTGGGATAATGATAGGTGTCAACCCTGTTTGGATGAAGACGAGTGAAAATAATATTTGACAAAAAAAAACCATTGGGCACATGCAAACTATTTTTAAAGATTATTAAACATTTTACAACTAAGATTGCATTTTGTAGACCTGGCGTGATGGGCTAACGGTAAAATTTGTGCTGCACAAACGTAAGACCAAGATTCAAGACCTAAAGTTTCAAAAAATTATTTAAGCTTATATTTTAAAATGTTTTAAATACAAATATATTGTTTTCATTATTTTTGGATTTGGTAAAATTCTTCTTTATCCGTTTCTTTAACAACGCGTGCTAAAACTTTTAGTATGAAGAAGCGCGCGCAAGATACGCCAAGAACAAGAGGATGCTAGAACATTTAAATAAAAAATAATGCAGGAATACGAATTTGTTTAATATATTTATTTTTACAAAATTTATTAATTTATTTACTGCACAAAAACCAAAAGTTCAGAAAAAACGCTGCTTAGTAACTTCTTTCGCCGCATACATTTTTGGACTTATATGTCACTGAAGAAACCACCACCGAAAATCACATCTCACTGTCAAAACTAAATGCAGAATAATGGCGAAATATACATTTAAAGACAGCAGTTTTTAACAGCACGGTCAGTTGTTCTGACAGTCCGGTTAATTGCTGCTACTCCGCTCCTCCTTCGTCCGCTTCTGTATCTTCTCCTTCTTGCCCTCGCCCCGGGTGGCTGCCAAGTCTACGACAGGAGTTCCGTCAGCTCACGCAGTTTCGAAGCGGGAAGATGTAGCAGCGTCCTGGCATCGCCAGTAGAAGTCGCCGTGCAAATGAAAGAAAAATTAAGGACAAAACATTCATATAAAATTATCAAGTGATTTACGAAGAAATTCATAGTTCTTTAGCATACGAGATAAAAGTAACTTTGTTTTTGCCTCACTTTTTTGTTATTATGTATTTTATTGAGAAAGGAGAGAGAGAGCCGTTCGATGAATACGGTGGTCTGAGGTTGTTTGAGTCATTCGTAAAGTGTCATAAGATCTAGCGAAAGGTCGATTTGTATTTTTGATGCAAATCACTAGGGGAAAGACTTGGAGAGGCCTGGCCCCCCTTTATAAATTCTCGCAGCCCCCTTCCCCTGTTCTTACTGCCGAATATCATATTTAAAATTTATTATTTAAATAAAAATATAAATTATCGTTTGTTTTTGTTACAAAAATACCCTTCATTTTACGACTTGTTCAATAAAAATCAGTTTAAGTATTGTATTCATATTATTACTTTTATTGAATTTGTTTTTAAATTTTGGTTTGGTTCATATGGTATCTTTTGCAACCATTCTGGCTCCCTCCACTAGTTTCATCCCAGCACGCCTACTTGCTGTCTTTTTCACTTACTTGCATTAATATCAAATTAATTTGAAGGGCGAATTCTTTTGACTCACGGTCTGAGCGTTTGGAACTTATTTCTGGTACAAATGAATCCCATTCAATTTCGGCAATTTTAAGCTCTAAAGACACCAAAGGTGAACGAGACCGTTTTCCTCCACAATAATATATTACGTTAGCAACGAATAAGCTAATAATCATGCTGGCAGCAAATATATATGTATATGTATTTGGACCAATTCAGGAAACAAAATCCTTCGGCGATAAAATAGTTTTGGCTTGCATAAGCTTTCCGTATATGTCAACTAATGTTAATAATAATCAAGGATATCTTACCTTTATATAAGATTTAAATACGAATAATACTCCAGTTCCACTCCGAAATTTCTTCCACTCGGAAGACCGTAACGGTGAATCTTCCTACTCTTACCTAGTCCAATGGAGGTATAGTAAATACTTACACAGCTAAATTGTTTTGTGGTTGAAATTCGAGTGGTGGCTGGTCCGACCTAAGATTGACAGTGGAGTCACCAGTGGCAGATCGTTGAATTCACTCCGCCACTTCAAGGTACGAACTACGAATATTCCAAGCGGGATCCCACAAAACAATGCTCCATCCTGCGTCTCGCAAAATTATCCAATTGTCTAGAAAACTGCCGATCCCCTTATAAAGTAATTTGTTGCTTAAGAAATAGTTTCTAACTCAGTGGATAGTAAATTATATGCAGTCTAAACCCGATTTAGCACCTCCTATATAGCGCCACCCCTGCTTAACGCCCATTAATAGTAATGAAAAGAACTTCCACCTAATGATTACATAGAGCAAGAATATACATCGATTTATCGCCACCCCCGTTTTAGCGCCAATGTCAGTGATGAACAAACGGCGGCGCTAAATCGGGGTATGACTGTATGTAGTTGAGTTTTTAAATTCACAGAAGTCTCTTCAATTTCCGGTAAAGGTTTATTTTGCAATGACTATTAATAAGGCCCAAGGTTAATCACTAAAAGTTGTCAGGGTTCACTTACGTGCACATTCATTTTCTCATTATCAATTTTGCATAGCATGTTTAAAAGTAAGCAACCGAAACAATTCTTTCGTCCAATAGCAAGACCGTCAACATACTCTGTGGGGAAGTATTGTTTAAGGGTTCTCAGTATGTTTTCAAAATTATGGTGGTCAAAGAAGATAAAGTTATGACTTCTAAGTCATGAAAGATCATTGGTACCTACCTAAGGGACCTATTCAAGATATTAATCATAAATACTCCAGGCCAAGAATGAATTGTTCTGCTAGTATTATCCAGGTAAAATAAATGTTGTAAATCAGCACAAGATGTTAATGGGAGAAGTTAGAATGACATTTATAACTTTTATAGGAGGGAAGGTAATGAGTGCACTGGTGCTGTCACTATCTTTAGAAGTTAACTTATATGCATAAAACTTTTATTTACCCAAAATAACATGCAAGTTATGGTTTTAACAATCAAAATGGTGGCCAATGTGTGAAACGTTTTGATAAAGCCCAAAATGTTGGGTAGCTGGAATTACTTGAAAACTGAAAATTGGATACAAGCAATTATATGGTATTTCGCAGGACCGGTGTAGGAGGCAGGGTGAACTCTCTAGGCAGGGTAGACCGTCTCGCCTAAACCAGTCATCAGGTAGGATGAGCTCAAGGCAGCACCTTGGACTTGGAGTCCATCTTGCCTAGGCTAGGCAGATTGGACTTTATGAAATGTAGATTTTGATTTGTCAAAGTTTTCCTGTATATTTTGATTTTAACGAGCATCTCAAGATTTCTACCTTGCCTATAGTCCATCCTGTCTGCTACACCGGCTTGATGGTGGAGCCAACGGTACGACTGCGCCGAGCCCCGCGCTTACAGAGGCCCATCACTCTCTAAATATATTTGTTGTACTTTTAGAGTACATACGTTTTAAAAGTCGTCGAACACAGTCTTATTTATTCGAATTTACGACTAAAAATTTTTGACGCGGAAAAGGTCCCGCGCGCTCACTTTGAACCTGGACCCGCGATTTTCCTAGTCGTCTCTGGTATTTCGTATGCACATCAGTTTTCAAAGCCATTGGGGTTGACTGTTATATATTGAGTGATTTTAAAATTAATAGGTCGCTGTTTTTTTTGTTAGTGTTACTCTACTTTTTCTAATTATTGTTATTTTCCTCGTCATTGCCATTTTTTAATTTATTATTTATCCGAACAATAAAATATTACTCTAGGTTGGGTTAAAGTGCATAACCCTTCATCCAATTTATACGGGTGATTAAGGAATTTACTGTATATTACATTTAGAGAACACATGTTGTTTATTTTTCAATTTGTGGTTTCCCCAGAGCTGTTTTTAAGGGGTTCTTAACTCTCGGATGTGTCTAAGATAAATCTTAATTATTAGATATACAAAAAAACCGAGATTTTTTTTTAAATGTCAGAAACTTTTTTTAGTAGAGTTCAAGTATAAAGTTCGATAACATTAAAATTTGACGAATATCTATGTCACTGATGGAATTCAAAATATTATTTAACCAGTCGCATCTATTCAGAGGGAAAAACAAATTTAATTCTTGCTCAAGTGACATGAGTTTATGAATCTATGGGAGGAGCGAGCAAACTTTTTTCGAGGCGCGCCGCATTAGCAGTTGCGGACGCTTAGGCGGGCAGCATTAACAAATGCAATCGCTATCGTGGGCCTTATTGAGGTTTGCATCGGAAATTACTTGAGAGACTGCAAAGAATCATATAGATGCTAGTCAGTGATCAATAATATTATAGCGCCATAACGTCGCTAAAAAGATTTTCAGGTCATAATTTTAATGGTAAAAATGTGAAATTATTTGTAATACCAGTAATGAGGTCAGGCTCAACTCTGTGGAATTTATTCATATCAGGTGATGATGCTACGATCGTAGTGAAACCGGTCGTTTTTAAATTAAATTTGTGGAAATAACAAAGTTCTATTTTCAATATTTGTAATACATTTCACGGTTTGCTTTTATAATGACATCACAGGCCGCATTAAATGTTCTCACGAGGATGATGTGGCTCACAGGCTATAGTTTTCTCACCCTTGATCTGTGGTGAAAATGAAAAGTTTAATTTAAATTATATTCCACTATTCAGGAGCATATGGAGCATCTATACATATAATACAAAGATGATTTTAAATTTCTTTTAAACGATAAATATTAAAAGTCCTAATAATTTCCTCCAGCCATTTCCTGCATGCTATTTTATAAAATAGTAACTGGTGGTTTTAAAGACATTAGTTTGATTTCACAATCCCTACAACCACATGCATGTATTATCCTCTCATGCTGTTGACACCTACGGTAATTCTTAGAAATCAGTCATCTCGAGAGCCATAGTAACCGAGAAATACTTATGACCACATCTTTTGACTATCCACTTATGAAGATTTGCTGACATTAGAAAAATAATGAATGGGAATTATCCGTAGGTTTTTGCTTTACCGATACAGATAAGGCGAAAGGCGTTTTTATCGACTCTCAGAAAATTTTGGAACACTCCCAATTAGTAGTTACCTTTCAACCTCCGACGTTCGACATGTTTTACGAATTATACAACTACTCCCTGTACGTTTTATTGGCGTTCATTATATGGGCTGTTATAACGAAATGCATGGGGAGTGGGGGTGGTGATTCTGGAGGCGATGGCGGGACCGGTGTGGGAGGTGGAGATGACGGAACTGGAGAAGGTGATGGAGGGACTGAAGAAGGCGGCGGCGGGGGTGGGGAAGGCGATGGAGGGTCTTCAAAAACAGATGGCGGAGATGAAGGCGACGGCAAGGATGAAGGGGACGGCGGGACTGAAGGAGGAGACGACGTGACTGGAGAAGGCGATGGCGGGGCTGGAGGCGACGGAGGTGCAGATGTACCGGATAATTCATCGAGCCATGGTGAGTATAAAGTCATTATTTCACCGCCGCGTTTTAATACTGCATCAATTCCGAGGCTTTAACGTCTGCTTCTATATTCCTCCAATAATCCAGATACCTCATCACCTATTATAGGAGTTCAAAAAATATTTTCTTTGCAAGGTATGTTACATTATTGCGACACTCGGAAATTTGAACTAATTGCATCATTCGCTTATAAAGGGTGATCGTTTTATCGCGAGCCCCGCTCTGACGGACTACTTTAGGAGCGATGTATCGGCAGTTGAGTGCACTGTGCCCGTTAGCAAACTTGCCCCACGCCCATTGTTCTTTCAGGGTGAATCTGGCCCTAAGTGGTGAACCTCAGCTCTCAAGCACTTCACATTTTTTAAAGATGCTGTTGCACACGTCTCAGTTCTTCGATCGTAATACTCGACACTGTTTGACTCTAATTCTGGGGGAAGGTTGTCTTTCATCATACGAAACCAACCGTCCTTCGCTAGGAACAGACTCATTGTCAGCCCAAAACAACAACTGCTAACGGGCACAGCGCACCTCACTGCCGAGACGTCGCACTGAAAGTAGCCCATCAGAGCGAGACCCGCGATAAAACGAACAACCTGTATAAGGTCTAGGAATCGTTACCATAATCTTTTCTTTAATTTTGCCGACTTTGCTATCGTCAATAGCTAGATTCTGTATCGCCGGGATTGTGAACCATTTGCAATTCCAAGAAAAGGCAAATAGATATGCTATCATTCAGGACCTCAATTGATGCCGCATTTTACAATGAGGAAAAAGACGTTTCAAATAGAAACGTCCATCAACGTCATCAACCGAGAGAGAATTTCAAAAACAGAAAATGGTGGTTCAACACAGCCAGTACTGACGCAGGATATGAGAACTGATGGATTTGCTCACTGGCCCATGGTTAAGAAGCCAAGACAGCGTTGTAAAAAGCTAAATTGTAAAAGTCAGTGAGTTAATCTATGTCAAAATGCAATTTCTATCTTTGTCTGACTAAAAATAAATGTTGACCAAAATATACCTGCTGTCGCGAAAATAAAATAAAAATATTTTTTTATTTTTTTTTGCTTTGTTAATATTTTTCTTTACAAAAAAGAATGAAATGTGATTTGAAGAGAAAGATTATTTTTTAAATAAGGGGCTAAGTAGCAAGTATTGATCGATTATTAGTACATTATCTTCCCTAGTTTTTCCCCGCAACAACAACAATTACCCATCTTTTTTTTTTAATCCTATACTTTCCTATATATTTCATTGTATTTTATGTTGCTCTTCATTTTATGTAACCTTTTAGTTTAATTTTATTACTTGTTACTATCTAATTGTATGTAACTGACAATGAGTTAGATGGAAGAGGAGACTGTTTAGTCTCAATCTCGCCCTAATAAAGACGTATATCTATCAATCTATCTATCTATTATTATTCTAGTATTTATATGCAAATGGCGTGCGTAATAACAATATTGAAGAGGTGTACTCCATGTCGGAGTTTCACAGTGTTCTCAATATTTTTCGCTCAGATGAGATTTTAATGAGAAGCTAGCGAGGTACGTTGTAAACTACATGTAGGTCTCCATGTAAAGTGGCCGTGATTGTTGTCCGGTTTTTACCAGAATTGGAATCGATCGACCAATTTTAGCAAATCTTTTCAGTACCAAATTACATCAAAATACGTCCAGCGGTTCCCGAGTTGAAACAAAGGAACATTGTAAACTACATGTAGGACATGTAAAGTGGTCGTAATTGTTCTCCGATTTTAACTAAAATTGGAATCGGACGACTAATTTTATTAAAACTTTCCAGTACCAAATTTCATCAAAATACGCCCAGCGGTTCCCGAGTTGAAACAAAGGAACATTGTAAACTACATGTAGGTCTTTATGTAAAGTGGTCGTAATTGTAGTCCGATTTTAACCAAAATTGTAATCGGACAACCAATTTCAGCAAAACTCCCCAATACCAAATTTCATCAAAATACGTCCAGCGGTTTCCAAGTTTTAACATGCGGACGGACGGACGGACGGAAGCGACCTCCCCTATATGCGTTCACTTCGTGCACTTCATGCAAAGAACGCATAATAAATCATATCTTTTACTCATAAACTAGTCCGATACAACGATGTAAACCGCAATGAAATTTCGTGATCACAGTTTTCAATCCTAGATACATTATAATTGTAGAAAAATGAAATGTTTATATAAATTGTGTGAAGTGCAATGCTCCACTACTCTACTTATGAGATACGGATGTGCTAGAAGTGGCGCATGTGCCATAGGTAGGAAACACCCCTGATACAAGCTTATCACTGCTTATCACACCAGTAAAAATAAGACAAGCGACATCTATCGGTTCTCGGGGATGGTTTTTATCTTTAGTGCGATTACTATGACCTCTGATATCACTAGGGGATACCATGCTTGGAAATTCATCACTTCGTTAAAAGTGCTATCTGAAACGTTTTCTTACCCTTTGATAAGATTTTTAGTGCTTTTCCTCATTGCTGAAAAGCACTATTATCTTCGTGATGTCCGTCCGTTCGTACGCGTATATCAGGGAAGAGTTGGCTGAACCGATTTAAACCAAATTTGGTGCATATAATTATCGCATAAATGCATGACCAAAAGGACACATTTAGATTGGATAGACTAAGCAGGGGTGCCACAATTGCAAAATAAACCTTTTCGGTAATTATGAATTTGAAAGGAATTGGTGTAACCGATTTCAACTAAATTTTGTATGATGAAGGCGTGTACCATAAAACAACAAAATCAAGATGTTTAGTATAGATATAAAAATCAGGGCTGCCACAATACAAGGAATAATAAAATTTATTTTTACACGTATATGTGTTGAACTGTCTTCATCAATTTTAATCAAACTCAATATTTATAATGTGCATATAGATATACAAAACCATAATTTTATATTTAGACTGGATCAACCAAACAGTGGTGCCACAATTACAAATTAAAATCTTTCAGTAATTATGAATTTGGAAGGAATTGAGTGAATGGATTTCAACTAAATTTTCTATATATTAGTTGTACAACATACCATAATGAAATCAATATGTTAAAAACGGAGCTTAAGAGTAGGGCTAACACAATAAAAAGTAAAATAATATTTCTTTTACATGCATCTCTAAAGACCTGACCACATGGATTTTAATCCAATATGGTATATATAATTTTCATAAAAATAAATGACCAAAATAGCTTATTTCAATAGGATTAATAAAACAGGGCTACCAAAATATCAAGGTTAGAATTTTTCTGTAGCTATGAATTTCGAAGGTATTGGCTGAACCAATTTCAAAAAGCAATTTCATTTGTAGGGCAAGTATATCATGGAAAAAAGGAAATGAACATGACTAGAACGGATCTAAAAAGCAGGGCAATATAAGGAAAAATAATTTTCGGAATTCAAATCATATGGTTATACTACGGCGAATTTGACGAAAAGCACTTCTGTACCACGAGAAACCCGTGTATATCCCTATTTGGTCATAAAGTGGTCCTGGGATAGGAGCAGCACTATATAGACTGCAAATTGCGAAACAGCATCTTTAATCCACAGCCTGAATTTTTTTGGTGATTAAGTGTTATCTATTTTTCTGTTTGTGATATTTCCAGCAGAATTTCATTTCTACGGAAGCCGTTCATAAATATTTATAAAGATTGATTTATAGAGATACTATAAGGGTATCACCACTTAACATTTTTCATTCTATGCGATCATTCAATAAAATGGCCGCTTCAAAATCTTTTTTTTTACTAATATAAAACCAGGCACTGTATCCATTTGCAGATGTTTTCTTTATAGATATTATATTTAATTACTGAATTTCCCGGAAAAAAGTTCTTTCCTCTATAGTATCAAATGACTGTCTCAGCATAAATTGAAAGGCGATTAATGTTGTTGATAAAATATTTCGGCTTTACCCATAATAGTTCTGTTTGTACCTATTATATTATACAGTAAACGTTTCCGAGAGACTGATTCAGACATATTTTGATGCCATAAAGACAAAGTACTGAACACCAGGAGATTCTAAATTATTCTAGACCTCATAGATTAAAGACGATTAATGGCTGACGAGAGAAATATCAAATGTATAGCAAGTAGTATCCAGGGTATTAATATTTACCTACAATAGTGGTGCAGTGTATTACAGATGCGGAAGATATTTCTCAATTCAGTCCATTGCACTGCATAAGGAAAATACAGTGAAATAAATTCTAGTTTCGCTTATGATTATTTCCTATTTATTGCAACAAATACGATGCGATACCGCTGAGCGCCACGTCACCTACGGGCATACGATTGGAGGCTCCTCTTCAAGATTTTCTCATCACTGCTTCAGCTGACGGAAAATTTTCTCGTATCTAAAGGCAAATCATTAGCATTGTTTGTATTTGTTAAATATTTAACAATATAGAGAAAATTTTAACCCTAATTTTTTTTATTTCTAATGCAGTTATTTTTTCCGGTCGTCAACGCAACTACTACAAGAGCACGCCGCTTCCTTTTTCCGCTCTCGGTTGAGGTCGAATGTTGGAAGAGAAAGAAGTTCCGTATCTCATTAGGTGTGACTGAGTGATGCTGAGTAATTTTTATCCTTATTTTAAAAAATTCCTCATACATTCCCTAGTTAATGTCGTATACCATTCGACAAGATTTTCAAAAAAGAAAAATCAAAACATTTGGAATACTACAACATTTTTAGGACTTAATATCTAAGCCTATGTTTTCCTTTAAAAACTCGTCTAGAGACGCCTTTAAGACTAGAGATATAACTGTCGTTCTCACCATTAGATCCTTAAATCTTAACAGTGTATTAGATTAATATAAAAAATGTCTAGCCTACAATTATGTACCAATGTGTGTAAATATTTATTAATGTGCTCATAAAAAGCGCTCTATTTCAACCTCTCGCATGCAAATTTCCTCCCAATGTTTTCTGTTTGTTACGACATACGGGACTAGATGGCAGAGAGGTATAGCAAGGCCAATCCAGATAAGAGCCAACCAATCAATCGATCGATCTCTTTTGTAAGACAGGTTGTTTTTGAGATAACGGCTAGCTATCCTGGATTTTACGAATTAGCAGCGGTTAGCCTTGATAGATGGCGTTTTAGTGTCCATTGCGACTCAAATTTTTCGCCCGCTTAGCAGCGAGCTTCTGCAGGAGTAAAAATGTGAAACTCGTAGATAATTCTCCTACCGTATCATCATCGAAAATCCCTGGAATTCTTCTTCGAGAAATAATGCTTGGTGTAGATACATTCTCCATCCACGCATTGATATCCGTAGCGACATGGTTTAAGCCCACAATGGCCGCGGTGTCCTGCAAAAACATACAAGGCGAGATACAAAATTGCAATGCAAGTGAATTGATGGTTGCTCTGCAAATGAAGACAGCCGCGAATAAAATGGCATATTGGGGGAAACAGATATTGACAGATAATCATATGCGATTCAGATAGGATAGAGAAAACGAGTGAGTCAGTTTGATCTACAGTATGAATTAAATATGCGAAGCTCATGAATACAACAAAGATAAGTCAAAAAAGTAAATTCAGTGAAATTGTAAGATATATGTATCAGGGTCCATCATATTAAACCACTGAATAATTTTGCGTTATAACGAGTTAATAGCAGGGAGTGAGAACTTAAAAAATATCGCACAATGGAAATAACAGCACCTGTCAATTTAGAGAATCGACGATAAAAGTCAATGGCAATGAGTTGAGAGAAACGTTCAAGAGATGATTAATGACTCAAAAAAACAAAAATGAGATTTATAAAATGCGCATGCGTCCTCATTAAAATTTTTAGATTAGGTACGACGTGCATTTCGTCATCAATATACAAAAAAATTCTTACTTCCTTTTTTTCCAACAATCCCCGCTTCAGCAAGCGCCAGGCACAGCAGGGACACGAGGAGGATCACTTTCCATTCCATGCTTCTATCTCTACTGAAGTCCGGCGAATTAGTCACTTCGCTCTCATCATCCTTAGTGTGAGCATAACTTCCTTCCTTCCCTTCACTATTCTTCTACCGGATCGACAGTCTACGAATACATCCGGATGCGAAAGAGAGTTGCTTTTATTTGTTTGAGATATATAACCAGATAGATTTTATCCTAAAGGCAATCATTTTATATTAGGCGTTCAACTGACGGAGATTTTATTAATCATTTATGAAAGTACAACATGCTTCAAGATATTTATACCATGTTAACCAATGTTCAACATAATTTTGATAATCCAAGGACCATCTCAAATACATGTAGGTTTGAAAAATACGCAAACGGAGTGATGAAGTAATGTAATCTTTTCTGAATGTCTAATTGGAATTTTCAAACCCCGATTTTACGAAAATTTGCGGTTCTAGTGGGGAGTTTCCCTCCACAGCATGTCAAGCACCACTAGTCGAAAAATACAGTCATGATGTAGGGAAAGCAAGTTTATTTGAAACCAATATAGAGATATCTCTTTGCATATCATGCATTTTTGCACTTTATGTTGAAAGTAAAATATGTTGAAAATGCTTATAAAATAGATAGGAAACCAAAAACAGAATACCGTACTATCGCTTCATTAGTTTAAAAATATCGGATATTTTTTGTTCGAAATTTTTAAGAAATGGCTTGTAACCTAACGCTGCATCTCCTGCTTTCCTAATTATCTTGCAACGACTCCTTGATTTTTACATTGTCAATTTCTTGTCAAATATCCATTATATTAGTCGCGTGGAGTCAATTATGATCTTATATCGAAATTATAACAAAGGTGAGGGGATGCAGACTTGTGGCGGCATAACTTTATCTTCATTATTTCTACTGCTGATTACGATACAGTCTTCATAGGTTTCATGTAGACCAAAAAATAGCTTCTTTTGCAAAAGAAATAATTATAAAAGAATTGAATGTCTAAGCTAAGCATCTCATTTTAGATAATTTCAAGTAATTTAACAATAAAACGGAGGGACGATTGAACGATGTATTTTTGTAATAAAATTTTAAGGAATTACTGTATGTTGTTTACAAAAAATCTGATGTGGCCACCACATGACTTTCTCCAAACCTGTAATATTTCTAAAAGTTTCAAATAGGTTAAATAATAGTAAATATTTTGAGGAACTGCGATAAAAATTCAAAACATTACAAAGAACAGACATCAACTTAAACCGTAGCCTTCTGATATTGGATAATGCCACGAAGCTCCAACAATTAAGAAAATAAAAAGGAACGTTATTAAGACGTAACTAAGCATCATTTGTTAACAATAGTCACCGGTAGGTGTTCAGCTAAAAAATTAGTTTTTAAAATATCTCTTAAATAATCCATTATATAGGAAAATGTTTCAAACAAAGGTTGTAGAAAGTTAAATTTCCTACAACATTTATTCCAATATTTTTACATTAATCAAATATTAAAGCAAATATTTAAAAAACGGATAAGTAACAAGAGTAAAGTAAAGAGTAAATTCACTTCCCGTTGACCGACCTTTACCAGAAACTAATCAATTCTTTTAACAATCTCGAAATCGATTTTTTTTTATGAAAACAACTTTCCCCTATACTGGAGAAAGTACAAATGGATGTGACAAGAGTAAACACCCACTTCCGTTTAACCAATTTTTACCAAAAACTAATCAGTTCTTTTAACTTTAACAAAAATGTCAAGTACAAAATTTCGTGTTGGCCTGATTAATAGTTTTTGAGTTAGAGCACCAACAAAATTCTGGTTACAGACACACCCACAGTCATCATCGAGAAAATAGTCAAAACGTGTTCAGGGGACCTTAAAACATGTAATTCCGTTAAAATCTCGAATTCGACCTTTTTCGTGAAAACAATACTTTCTCTATATTTCGTATATGGTGAAAGTAAAAATGATAGTGGGATCAGGACCGGCTCGAGATAAGGGTTTGCCGGGTGGCTGCCTGGGGCGTCGAAGTATTGGAGGCGCTAACCAGACCATCTAGGATCTAGGTGAATAAATATTGGATACCAATTTATACCGTGAAACAGGCGGGAATCACGATAAAATTCCTTTTATTTTTCATTATCGATTGTTTTACGGAGCAATGCATAAATGAACATGATCTTTTAAAAATATCTTAACAAAAACTTTCGTAAGAGGTCGCTGAGCGGTTTCTCTCCCGGGGCGCCAAAATACCTCATGCCGCCACTTGTGAGGATATATTGGCTCGACGCTACTAACTGCTAATACGCGTAGATAAACCTCACATGTCCATGGGAATTACTAACAGTTTAATTTATACAATAAAAAGCTCACAGAATAAAAATTGGCGTGACGTATAAATCATGCAGAACAAAGGTGGCCGGTATCTCTAGAGAATAAAAGTCGTCCTGCCGCCAACCATCAATTATTCAATCTCTAATAAGATCTTGGACCAGTGTTTGTGTTATGATAAAAAATATGACTACCTGACCAATGTTGAAAAATGTGTTACACTGTAATATATAATTCTGAAATATTTTTACGTTAATAATAAAGGATATTCGATGGGAATTAATAAAAAGCATGTGAGCCCAAAAAGTATGAAGTAAGATCTAACGAGATTTTATAGAATCAAGAATTGCTTCGCTCAATTGGACCATTTTCAGTTTTGAACACGCAAATTATTGAGTTTTTTTGTGTTACTGAGGCGATGATATTAATAATCGATTAAATTATGTCAGAATTTGAGGCCTATCTGAGATTGAATTGGTATTCAGTTCTTTTTTTATCGCGTCCATCCAAGCGCAGAATTCGAAATTCAATTTTAAATCAATTATAAATTGTAACATCCAGTGTCTTTCTCAAAGTAAATCCGTATGCTTTATTACTTTAACCCATATGCCAACGCGAGTACCGCGCAAATTCCAGCAAGACTGCCGTGTGAAACGTGCTAAATGGCTTATGGGCCTCATCAGTCAAAAAGTTTGGAAAATACTGTAATGCAGTCACGTAGGAACCTTGTCACTTACCGCAAAGGAAGTCACCTATGCAATCAGCTAGGAGCCTTGCAACTTACCGCAAAGGAAGCGACCTTGAAAGGAAGAGGACATCCGTGAAAAATTATCGCATTCGACCAACGCCCGTGGTTGTTGGGACCGAGTAACAACATAATTAGGGAGAGGGCCACAAAAATTAAAGGCAACAGCTGTATTTTGTTTTCCATATTCACTTTCATCGACAAATCTTATGCCTTAGTGTCTTATCTTAGACAATAGTCAGACCCGTGTATCTCCCATTCACACCATTATTTATATGACAATCCAAAACACAAACAAAAGTAATGGCCATTTACTCGAGCCATTTAAATTTGAAATCGCTCTCCCAAATGCAAGGATTATTCACGCTCTGTTAAAATACGTTTCAGTCCGTAACCCAGCATATTTCTATTCAATCATCTCATAACTGAGAAATTTAGTGGATGCATTACCACAGAAAACAACATAGATATACAAGTACAATAAAAGAACGGGAGACGTCGTGTATTTAAAATCAACTATGTCTCGTTAATAAATAGAAACATGTATTCAATTAAATCTGAAAAGATGCGAAAATAATGTTAAAAATGTATTTATCTATATGTGCGTGTGTGTATGTATACCTTTACGAATAATTTGTTCATGATAGTAACTACTCTCATGTAATTTTGAATGCCGCTTACCGGAAAGGAGTTTTATGTATGCCCATAAAAATGGGAGATAAAAGAAGACATGAGTCACAGAAAGAGCTTGGAGATTTAATTACTCATACAATATAATCGGTGATCGTGATGTCCCTGACAAATCAAAGTGAAATATGTATTACCTACTTAAGCATTTAATATCCAATAAAGGATAATATCCATGTCCGTAATAAATTTCTTTGAAGAACTTCATAAAATAATTTTACATAAGAGTAATGAAAATAATAACAAAAGTTGAAATTTGACAGATAATTTTATTACATTTTAATGGCACACAAAAAATTTCGATAGATACTTAAGGAAATTTTACATCTGAGAATTTTCTGTTTCTTATCACTTTGTAGGGCTAGCAGAAAGATGCTGGTAGACACAATTGGTACATTATATTATTTTGCTTGGGCATCCGTTCGGTTTCAGTTAAAACCTGTCAAATCAAAAATATAAAAATCAAAATAAACATTATACATGTATTATTACTTAAAATAAATATCTTGAATAGTTGAAAGGATAGATATTAGGTATTTATTTCTCTAGGTTCATATTGTATAGTACTATGAACTTTTACGAGCACGCCAGAATAAATTACTACAGTATGTTTACATTTTCTAGTTTTTCGGAAGTCAATTCTACCTCATACTGGATTTTCAGCAACGAAATATAGATGTTATTTTTTTATTGGAATTATATTGAAAGTCACTTAAAACTAATTCGTTATTTATATCAAGATAGCTTATCATTAATTGTAATATTCCTATACTGGATAACTCATATGAAAAGTTACTCCCTTGTAAAAATTTTTCATTCTTCCGTATAATGTTTCTGCCTCTAAATAAGATGAAAACATTAAATTAAAACTAATTGGTATATATTTTTTCTATATATTTATTGCAATGTAAATCACAGAAAATATTTTTAATCAAATAAATAAAAAAGCAGACATCCTTAATGATTCAATGGACATTGAAATATATTCATACAAGTTTTTAGAAATATATTTTACTTAGCGATCTTGAGAAATCCTATAGAGTTGTAGATTTCACCAAAAAATTTCATTTTCATAGGCCAAAATGCAATTACTTCAGAAAAAAGATGAGCAGTCTAGGATGATCTACTATGGGAAAACTAAAAAATAAATGTAATCATTGCATTTCGTTACAATAATACGTTATGCCGCTTACGTTGGGCAGCGTCGGTCAGTCTATTGACAATAGCGTATCGGCGGGCAAGGTGCCCTAATACAAGTGACCATTTGCTGCAAGCAACGCTGTCCGGGGCGACACCGGGTATTTCCACACCTCACACCCCGTCCTGCAACAAAAAGCATTTGTGTGGTAAAGAAAATTATTGGAATAAATGAATGAACATCAGTGAACGATTTGGCTTATATTTAAAATCAAGTTGAACGGATTCTCTTTTAAAATATAAGAAGTGGATAATTCTAACCGTCGAGGTAGAAGCACTATGTATGGGTTAATTAAATTCAAAATTCAAAAAATTCAAAATTCAAAAGGGTGTGATAATATCTTAAGATAATTTATAAAATAATAGGAAGTAATTTATGTAATATTAACGCATTCAAAGCAAATGTTCGCTCGGTGATCGCCACACATCGCTCTTGAACAACGCCGACAATAAAACCTTGTCATTCTTCTCATCCTGGAAGGACAAAGAACACAGATCTTTTTGTTTGGTTGTGCAGGTCCAGGTTGTTCTGAAAACCTGAGGTAAATGAAGAATTTCTGTGATCATGACTTTTAATAAATGAGCTGAGAAGCTGACGCAATTACTAAACATTCGTCCAAGAGGCGACTGACAACTAAAAGAAGTACTAAGAAGCAGGTTGTGGAATATTATTTGCACAGCTCTAACCCTATGCAGTGTTAGTGAACACAAACGCGCAACCCCCTATTTTATTCGGAACTGTGTTAAAAGTCCTTTTGCTGCAACAAGAGTAGTCCGATAGACGAAATTTTGTGGGCTGTGGCCCGCTATGAGTGCAGAAATGGGTTATTTGGCCATCGAGCCGAAAAGTTTGAGACGCCTGCTCTATAGGATGAAAATATTGATACGGCACATATTGTCAAAGCCACCAGATTTACTCCACGTTGAGTTTTATGCCCACTGAACCCAATCCGCCCCACCCAAGGCCTTACTTTCCATCTTCTCACAACCACTCCTTCATTTAAGATATCCAACATTCCTTTCCTTTCCCTACCCCTCCCATCGCTCCTCTCAAAACGTATATAACGCCAATCAATAGAAATCTATGTATGCGCTGACATAAGGTTGGTACGCAACTTTCAGTCCAGCGTCATATTTCAGTCATATGTGATCAAAAGCACTTCTTACCCGAATATCGCAATAGTATACGCATAAACACGCGAGAAAAGAGAACCGCGCCAGCGCTTAAATGCGCCAGAGAGACCAATGCGGAGCAGCTGCCCGAGATGAATTAAAGTCACGAATTTCTTCACTCACCGGAATACTGTCCCGCGGCGAAGGCGAAGCACAGCATCGCGAAGAGAAAGAAAACCTTCCAGTTCATGTCGACAGCGCTTCTGGAATCTGCTGAATATGCTCCTTGAGCCTAACTCCTTCGCGTTTTATAAACAACTCCTCTTTGACCTTCAAATAGGACGACATTTCCTCTTCTTTTCCCTCTCCTTATTCGCGCCGCTTGTTTCGCACTCGAGATTACCGGTATTCGTCCCTGCGCGGGGAATAACGGATCGGTTTGTTTTTCCTCTTGGTCTTTGACACGGTTTTTTTATGCGCGTCTTTCCGTATTTCTCCATCAGTAAATTTCCGAACCCGATAGAGAATGCAGTAAACAGTCTCTGGCAGCGTTACGCGAATATTACTTGAGAAAGTGCCATCCCAAATAATCAAAAGGATTGATCCAATAACAAATTTTATACTGTGGCATAATTTTCCAATTGAGCTTGACACGTTAAGCTCACTTATTAAGCAAAACAAAAGTGGAACACTCCTTTAGCCAAAACAACTAGAGGGCTGCAAAAACCCAATGCATTTCGCCCACAAGGTGGGCATCGTCAGGGGTAGAACCTGTTTTAACAGTGACTGGAAGCCAACTGCGCAGTTGACTTCCAGTCACTGTTGATTTTTATAGAGCATTATCCTATCGAATGTCTTGCATGCTCAAATGTCCAATCCAAAGTTTACGCTTGTTGAAATATGGCCCCATAAAGTGAAAAGGTTTCCCTTACACTACACGGCCAGATGGCGTCTTGCTATCCTGGGCTTGCTTTTGAGAGTGAGAAAGAAATACCTCATTGTCTTCAGAAAGTCACGATTTGTAAACATTTCTGTAGGTTATGGGAGTAACCTCTCACATAATTAGTTTCTGTTTTGTATCTTCATAGTGGCCGACTTGGACCTACATTTTCATCAGTTCAAGTGGTTGTTTCATTTTTTGTGGTGTTATTGCTTCGCTAGTGGTATCGTTGTTCTTGATGGAATTTTAAGTAGCCCAGCGTTCAGTTCATACCGTATCTCTTGTTCTCACTCCTCATTCTAAAGCTTTAAAAACATCGATAAGAAATAATGGATTAGATTTGCACAGGCTTATTGCACTTGGTACTGATAATGCATCTGTAATGGTTGGTATTAATAATGGTGTGTATACGAAACTAAAGACTGAGATTCCCCATCTGCTTCTTATCAAGTGTGTATGTCACTCACACCAACTAGCAGTGTCCCACGCTGTCAATGAGTAACTGCCGCGGAACCTACATTTTCTTATTAAAGAAACGTATAATTGGTTCTCACATTCACCTGTTCGACAGGCTAAATATAAGAAGCTTTATAGTTTAAGGAATGATGGAGTTCCTCCTTTGAAGTTAATTCAGTATAGTCAGACAAGATGGATGTCCATTGAAATGACAATTGTGAGAATTCTGCAGCAATGGTGTGAGCTTGAGAATCATTTTGAAATTGTTAGAAGAAACGAACGCTGTTATTTAGCAGAAATCTTACATTCAAAGTTTAATGATAAGAGAAATTTATTGTTTTATTTATTTTTGAAACCCATTATTGGAGAAGTGCAAATGGTGAACAAGAAATTTGAAGCTGAAATGAATGACCCTTCAAAGTTGCTGAATGACTTGTTACATCTGATTGATTCTATGAGCTCAAATTTGTCATTCCAGGAATAATATTGATTACTGATACTGCAATTGAAAATAATTTAGACCCAAAGCCGTACTTGGGCTATGAATTCGACAAGGAAATATCTGATTGTAAACTTACAGAAGAAGACCAAAAAAATATTCGCGTTAGCTGTGTGAAATTTCTGGTCGAACTCATAAAACAACTTCGTCAGCGTTTGCCAGAAAATGTTAATGTCTTACAGTCAATGTCGTATTTAAGTGCACATCATTGCCTAAATCCCGTAAAGCATGATATTCTGGATCTAGCAAAAATGTTCCACAGCGATTCGGGAAAGCTTACACGCATTGATTTTCAATGGAAAAAATTACACCACTTTAAATGGATTGAAACATCTGAAACAACACGGCTTTGGGCAGAAATTACAAATTACAGAGATGCTACAGGTGAAAACCCATTTGAAGATCTTTCTCAATTTGCATTAACAGTGCTTTCATTGACACATTCTAATGCTGATGTAGAACGCTTATTCAGTCACATGAAAATTGTAAAATCAAAGTTACGTAACAGAATGAAAATCATGAAACACGCCTCCTACACATCGCAACTTCGAGTTTAATATTGCCTGCTTATTTTTTTCTGTAATAATATCATGATCTTCAATTCCGATCGAAATATTCACGATGTCAAGGAAAATGCCACAAATGCAAATGAATTTACATTTTAATGTGTACCTTGGAATATAAATATTCACCTTGACAGTCTTATTAAATTTTCACATAAAAAATTCCCTCACACGATATATGGTTCATGAAAGCAAACTATTACGTCAGGCATGAATTTTCGACACGTCGTGATGTACATACAATGAACCAACCATCATCATTACAAATTAGAGCGAGGCTCACATCGATTCGCATTGGAGTAGAATAAATTACATTTTAAACATCTCGAATCCATTTGGTTGCACGCAACAGCGCTAACTTTGTGGTTTGGTCTGTTTCCAACAAAATCCTGTAAAAATGCTCTAACTTGAAGCAATGATTTTGGAAGTCGTTTTACCTTCTTCCAACATTTCTCGATACTCGGTTCTCAAAGTGCTCTGCGCCTTTCTTGAGATCTCCAGAATTCAGCAGATGAGACACAGAATGGAAAATTTCCAACAATTTGCTCTGCAGGCCGAGTATAACAAAAATCGAACAATCTCCAGTTCTGATTTTAGGATTTGTGCTACATTGCGCTCATTTTTATTTGTAGATACCGAGCTAATTTCTGACGGCCATTTCAAAATGTCCATTAAACATATTTGAATGATAATGATGCCTCACGATGCGATCACCAACGCATTGAAGTTTTTTAGAAGTATTGTTCTGTCTGCCGCCCTTTGATACTATGTTGGCACTTCCCAACGCTTAATACAATTTCTGAAAGAAGCATACAAAATTTTCAATGGTACAATTCTGGAAGACCCGCAACTAAATCACTTAATGCAAGATTTTTTATGACCTGCACAATAACCGTTACACGTAGTAGTAACAGTTTATCAATTATTCGTTATCGGTATAAATTCCACTCATGTTTCGTACATCAACACAACCTTGACCTTGACACTGGCAAAGGCCATTTTTTCAGTCGTACTCACATTTTCTCTTTCCAGTCCAAAGCTCGTAAATTTTTATTTCTTTTATTTGTTTTAATGAATAAAAATGAGCCACCAGCCATAAATGAGTAGGCTAATATGCCGTGGCAAACATGCGATAGATAATCTATAAACAACGAAATTGCACTTCTTTTAAGAATAATAGAATAAGATAATCTTAGACTTCAAAAGATAATCTTAGGCCTCAAAAAAGAAACATCTACGTGTTTATTTTGTTTTTTATGATTCCACGGTTAGTAAGAGATGAGTATACATTGAAACGTTTTATTACACCCTACACAACGCTGATAAGCAGATGGCGTGACGCGATACAACGTCCTTCTCAGCTAAGGATTCGCCAGTCCTGAACTTTTTTGCTCCACAGCACACTTTTAAGCATGTTTAAATATCGCGATTAACCAAACCACCCGTAACTGATTTCACTGCGTTAATACATATTTTTAAAGAAAAACAAGCATAAAAAAGAAAAATTCGTAAATATATTAGATCAGAGATGTGCAACCTGCGGCCTGCAAGCCGCATTCGGCCCGCGATAGCGTTTTATGCGGCTCGCGAAGCTTTGATTAAGATGTGATCTATTATATTTAATACAAATAATTTTGTATATTTTAATTACCAATGTTACTATAAACCCTTGCCTGTTGAAGTTTTAACGCTAAACAAGATGATCCAAACAGGACTTATGATGCCTACTTTCCATTTAGTCATTTATTTAACACTTATATTGGCTTTAATAGCTTTAAAGTCATCGCGGATATGTAGTTCTTTGTGTTCCCAAATTTCATAATTTAGCGTTATAAAATACTTGGAATATATTTGAACGGAATATTAAAGTGATCACGCGTTTTTGTGCGGCAAAAATAACGCGTGTACGTATTAGGCCGCGGTTACATTGGATGACAAGTAACTGGTCGTGCGTAGTCGTGCGGATTTGGTCGTCAGAGTTGAGTGGTTACATTGCGACCTCTTCAGTCTAGAAAATGGACCCTATGAGCTGGAGGACAGGCTACTGCCGTTTTTGTAATAAACCAAAGAAGGAAATATTGGGTTAATGATATATTTTCTACAAGAGAGGCCCAAAGTGAGTTAAAATTACTGAGTAGGAATAAAAAGCGGCTTTTGGGACAACCTTGACCATGAATTGGCGAATACGTGTGTGAACTGACCTATACGTGGACTGTGTTGAGTTCTGCGTAAGTCATTGACCTTGTCGTAGGTCTGGTTGGGTCATTGGCCTGGTAGTGTGCATGATGTAGGTGGGATTTTGTTAAAAAGCGGGGATTGGGACAACCTAGTCTGTGAATTGGCGAATATTGAATTGGCGAATACGTGTGTGAACTGACCGTGTTGAGTTCTGCGTAAGTCCTTGTCGTAGGTCATTGGTCTGGTTGTGTGTATGATTAAGGTGTGATTCTGTGTGTGTTTAGCGATGATGTAGTGGAATGATGTGATATTGTGTAAGGTAATGGTATTGGTTTTGCGTTAGTGTGGTCATTGGTCTGGTTGTGTGTATGATTCAGGTGTGATTCTGCGTGTGTTTAGCGATGATGTTGTGGAATGATGTGATATTGTGTAAGGTAATGGTACTGGTTTTGCGTAATTGTTGATATTCGCATGGAAGTTGAATGACCCTTTCGCTTCTGCGTCATTCGTTGACCCTAATTTTCGCAATGTTTACATGTTTGAGGTGTGTATGTGTAAAGATGTGATTTTGCAGAGTCATTGACCAAGTGGTAGGTTTGTTTCGGTCATTGGCCTTGTTGTGGGTATGATAGAGGTGTGTGATGAAGTGTAAAGATGTGATTTTGCAGAGTCATTGACCTAGTGATAGGCCTGTTTCGGTCATTGCGTGTTTTTATATTCGAATGGGGGTGATATTGTGTAAGGTAATGGTACTGGTTTTGCGTTATTGTTGATATTCGCAATGTTTACCTGTTTGGTATGAGTTAGTGCGATATGGTGTAGCCAAGTGAAAGTTGAATGACCCTTTCGCTTCTGCGCCAGTCGTTGACCCGTGGAGGGGATAGGGCCTTCCAATATTTACATCTGCGTGTGTTTTGGTTTCTCCTCAGCGCGTGTCTTCGGTCGGTCGTTTACCCTTCTAAGCAGGTTTTCGACGAGCTAAGTAGGTCACCAACTTTTAGGTAAAGAAAAACCGGTTCTGAGTGGGGTGGGGACGGTTGAAATGATTCAAAATGAAACAACATCGAGTAGGCAGATCATGTTTATTGTCGTTCCCTCTCATACCATTCTTCCATTTTTTGTATTTCGTGACATGTAGTCGTCATATCTTCCATATCATGCGGATGATACAATTCAATGTAATCAATAGGTATAAATTTCAGATCTGGTCTCTTGACCCACTTCCAATTATGTTCATGATAGGTCCGAATAACTGACCCAACTTTATGTATAATTGCAAGTTGTTTTAAGTCCTTAACTGAAATGTAATTGTTTTCCAATCAATAATTTCTTAGATTTATAATATACTAATAATATCAAATATTAATTATATCCATTACCTTTGGAGAGCGTTTTGATGCGTAGAAGATTTATGTGCACCTCTGTCCTCTATCGAATCTCAGATCTAAATGATTCAACGTATGAGAAACTCTCTCGAGGAATCAGCAGGTCTTAACTTGTCGAAGGTTGATTGGGAGGTGAAATAAAATGGATAAGGATAGGTTATTGACCTCTACGGTCGGGATGGGTTTTATCAAGTAAATAAAACATGATAAAATTTTAAAAATCGATTTATTTTTTTATTCAATCAATATCATCTTGACAAAAAATGCATTCTTAATCAGTTTCATCACAACATGAAAAACCAAACATGATACAATTGCGTTTTTCTCTTCTGTGATCATCTAGTGGTACATCACCTTCACGCCACTGTGTCATCCGCAATCCGCAGTAAACACATTGAACTGTATCGTATGTTCCGCAGCAGTACACCATTCCGGCTTCGGCGAGATTCTCAGGAGACACCGATGTATTCTTCCATTCCTTGAATGTCTTTATGCGTGCACTTCTTTCCAATAAATTAATGTCACTTAAATTGAGACGACACCATTCAGCGAGAGAAAATGCCCGACTGTGGGAGCAAATATCTGGCATATCTATTCGAAAATGGTAAATACACTCAGTACCAATTCTCTTATTCAGCTTCTCTAGTGCAGGGCAGTCGAAGTCATCTAAGTTATAGACATTTTTAATTTGCGAATGGATGGCCTTTCTTAGAAATTTACACTTTTCCACTCCTTTAGTAAAGATGTAATCGAATGGCCTTGTATATTCCTTCAATATGTATTCTGCCATATCATATTCCACATCGCCAATATGCTCATCTATAGCATGATACTCTTGCGTGGTCCATACATTGACGCTATTTGAATGATTTTCCAACTTAGGCGTTTTAAAAATCCAATGTTGACTTGCAAAGGTGTTTAATGAGATTATGGATAATTCTCGCAACAAAAAACGTCCCGATGCATCTTTGTCAAGATTGAAGTCAACAATAGCTGAATTCATGTTTGCTACTGATGGTGGAAAGTATCATCGCACTATATTTATCATCCTGCAAATTTCACTGAGCCAGTCAGCGGATCATACCAAAATGACTCATCACTGATCACTAAGCAATGAGCGCTAGTTCTAGATAGGAAATTTGTTTCTGATTCGAAGTCTACTCTAACGTCTACAGCACCTGAAGTGATTGATTCATCTTGCTTCGAACAATCAATGACTGCGATAGGTGCGATATTAACGAATTGATCACGTGACAACAAAGGTTTTGGTTCATTTCCATAATATGATTTCTGAAATTTTGCGTACATATTGTAAAGCTCAGCTATCTGCCCCTTGCTAAAATTTAAATCTAATACATCGTAGGGGAAACTTTTATTATTGAGAAAAACTTGAATGCCTCTTAAATTACAGTGGTCGAAAACACTGCTATCCCGCTGTACAATATTATTCCGTGATGTTTGAAATGCGAATATAACATAACGAGGTTTACCAAACTGAGAGGTTGTCTTTACGACCCAAGTCTGTTTTTCACTTCTCGGTAATTCTGGGTAGGATGAAAGTTTCCAGCGTCGATACGTTATCTGAATAGGTTTATTTTGATCAATACGTTTGAGTAAAAGTAATTTCTGCTTATCGGATACTGTAACATATGGAATTCTCCAACAAATTTTATCAATTGTAATTTTAGCTTTCACATTATTGGTAGATACGTAGCAGTTATCATCAGTGCGTGCTCTGATTAAAATGAGTTCATGATTTCCGTTGATAAAAATCTTATCATTATCTTCCATTAACCCAAACATTGTATTCAGCGGGATACAAACGTTAAAATTCCCATCTTCCAATACCTCGCTCGACTTTCCGGGGATTACCCATCCTGCATTTAGTAATCCTTTCGATGTACTATCTGTTAGTGAAACATAACCCTTGAGAGTGCAGGTAACTCCTGGATTTCTCACGCTGTCTATTTCAGCACCATTTAAACAATAACGAGCCTCAGAAAAAAGATGATAGAAAGCATTATTTACAAGCGTGGTGGTTGATGCTATACCGGATCCATCTTCATTAGTAATATGACCTTCTATATAGATGTGACTTTGACTTGGAAGAATAAAATCAGATTGATTTTGAACTACCATACGAATTTCATCATTGTAATCGAACTTTGATTGTGTGTAAGGATGATGAGTATGGTACTCGATGGAAGTTATTGATTCATCATAACGCGCACTGGAGTCTATATTTAATATATCCATTTCGGATGCAGACGGAACCCGAGAGATTCTAGAAACTGTATGTTATTAGATGATAACGGTTTAGCAGTACGTGGTGTACTAATCCATCTCATCGCCGCACCGCGATTATAAGGATTTCGAGTAAAATCAAGACCCATTTTCCTTTAAATGTAATCTAATTGTAATAGTTTCGTTGCGGAAGTCTACTGGATTTCCGTTTTGATCTAACAATCTGAGAGTGATGTTGTTTATCGTTCTGGTATTCACAGGCAAATAAATTATCTCACTAGGTCTTTCTATTATTTTATACCCCGGTGGAACTTCAGGAAAAAACTGATGTAATATATGCACATTCTCACCGTTTTTATACGAACCTTCTACAATGTTACATTCGATAAGAATGTCATTTACGTGAAAAACGTCTACAATATTGTCTGATATGTGTCTTACTTTTGCTTCCAATTTTCTCTTCGCAAATCCGAGAAGTGATGCTATCGAACCATGTTTAGTAAAATCCACCTCAAAGTTACAAGTCAATGCTGAACGTAAAGTATTATTATTTGCTTCGATCTTTATTGCATCTTTTCCTAAAACACTTTGTAAATATTCGTTTAAATCATCAATTTCATATGTTCCTGTTGGTATTACCACAGAATTTCCGCTTCCATAGTGGAAGATATTGTTCCCATCGAACACGTTAGGTATTGTATAATAAGTTTCTAAACTCACACATCCTATGCTATAATTTTTATCAGCATCCAAGGTGATCTCGGGAAAATAATCAGCATTAAGAGTGGATGTTTTACCCGTAAACGTTAACGTCCAAGACATGACTAATTACAATTCCAGATGTTTGCATCTTTATTCAAAAATTTTAAACATAAATGACCGCAATTTACAGCTTTTGTTTTCTGATATCTATCTCTGTTATAATGAATCGTGCTATTTTTAAAATAATTTAGGAGTTCTGTAGGTGGTGGAAGATTTCCAAAACTGTCAAAGTAATCAACATGTTTGCCCGTTTTTCTGTAACACACCCAATGTGTTCCCGCCCCATCAGAGTCATCCAAATTTACAATACCACTCTCATTAGACCACGGCGATCGTAAAGGCAATCCGTCTCTCATAAATACGCCTCGAAAATTTGGAATATTTAACTTCTTAACATAGTGAAGTAGATCAAAATTGGAGAGCGCTCTCTTAGGTAACCTACTTAAAAGTTTTTTTTTTATTCGGTGGTGAAATGTATAAGCCTAATCCCTTCTTATATGGTTTCATATAGAGCCCTTTCCCACGCAACGCTATTGCTTCCATTCTAGCATTATGTCTTTTCGATTCTTCCAATCTCTTTTTTGCGGCATTTGCCTCAGAAGCAGCTTTTATTATACCTGATGCACCACCTGCCAAACCACCTAATGCTGACAACCCTGCAAATAAAGGTATTAGTGGGATAATTCCTCCAGTCTTTGGAATTGGTATAACTCTAGGCGTAGTATATTTACTCCTTTTCTTTTTCACATCCCTTCGAATAACATTAAGTGTTAATTTAGCAGCCTGATTGAGGTTTTTATTTTTCAAGTTTTTCATTGCTACTCGAGCTCTCCGCATGATATTTCTAAAACAGTTAGACTTTCTAGTTCCACTACCCACCTTCACTTTTGCTTTCATTATATTCGTAACTATACCTGCAGATATCTTTTCACCTAAACTCGCGTCTTTTGATTTTACACGTTGCCAAGCCTTTTCGGCTAGATCGAGGTCGGCTTTATGTCTATCAGATAAATCTTTAGATTTAGAGTATGCTATGTCGTGTTGTTTACAATAAGCATCTAGTGGATTTATACCTTGATCTCCTCTTGCAAGACGTTGTTTTAATTTCGTCCCTGGACCACAGAATTGGTACCCTGGTAAATGAAGCTCAAATGGTAACTTATTAATGACACTATTCACCAGTCCTTTTCCAGATGCGTACCGACTCATACTAATGTGGTAGAAAGTTTGTTTTGCTATTTATTTAAACTCACGGTGGAAAGAATATCATTATAATGGAGGTAGAGGAACAGTGCGAAAAGCTCCCGATAGGTACATTCTCGTTTGATGAATGTAAACCGCGCGAGAGGCATGGTCCCTTGCTTCCTGAAAGTATCCGCTGCATTGTTTGCGGTCCATCTAATTCTGGTAAAACAAATGTAATAATTAATCTTCTCACAGAGACAAATGGGCTAAAGTATGAAAACGTGTATTTATACAGTAAGTCGTTGAATCAACCAAAATATTTATTTCTGCAAAATATTCTTTCCTTAGTTCCTGAAATTGGACACTTCTTTTTCAAAGACAACAAAGGAGTTGTAAATATAGATGATGTAAGACCGCACTCTGTATTTATATTTGATGACATTTCTTGTGAAAAGCAAGATAATATGAGAATATATTTTAGCAGTGGTCGGCACAAGATGATTGATTGTTTTTATCTTGCTCAGACTTATTCAAAAGTTCCGAAGCAATTGATACGGGATAATGTAAATTTGATTATACTTTTTAAGCAGGATGAATTAAATCTCAAGCATATTTATGATGATCATGTAAATACGGATATGACCTTTGCGCAATTTAAGAACATATGCATGGAGTGTTGGAGGGATAAATATGGCTTTATGGTAATAGATAAAGAATGTGATATTAATAAGGGACGCTATAGAAAAATGTTTGATTCTTTTATAAAACCACATAACATTTCATAGGTTCATTCAGTGTTTACAGGGTAATTAAACCGATATGTTTCAAGATAAAAGAAAGAGAAAAGCTGAAGAGGATCTGACTCGTGAAATCATTAAAAGAAGTGATAATATCCGAGAGAAATACAATAATTTAAAAAGAGCGCAGAGATCAGAACAAGATTTTTTATCACAGTCATTTAAACCAATTGTTGATCCTTTAAATGACCTCGTGCGACAAACCAAATCTCAAAATATCTCCAAACCTACTGTAAATAAACAGTCCGATGAAAAATCTCCAGACAAAACTCTTTTTAGTAATTACATTAAATTGGTTATGAGCAATGATAAGAGATTAGATCGTACTTTTGGAGTCAGATATAGCGGAACTGATTGGTTTATTGGAGATTCACCTGTTGAAATGGATGATGAAAACCTCATCGTGAGAGATAAGACTTATGTTGAGACACCGGGACTGCTTGAGCTTTTATTTATGACGAAACCAAAAATGGATGAAGTTAAGCCTAAGGATATGGAAAATTATCGTCAAATATTAATAGATACCAATGCTCATAAACGAGGATATAATAGTCGGGAGAAGATAAACAGTAATCGAGGATCTAAGTACGTAAAAATTATATCTAAATTGTTTCCCAATTCTACAGCAGGCCGAGGGATGGATGTTTCACAACCTATCATTGAGTATTGGGATGACCCGAATGAACTTGTGGACAGACTTAAATTAATTCTTTCATCTAAGGCTTCGGGGCATTCAGGTCACGACAATGAAATTGTCGCCATCATAGAAGAGCTTAGAGATAGCGATATCATTATATAAGATATGATAGCGATTTTACTTTCGCAGTAAAATAATGCCTGTGGATAAGTTTGGACGTTCTTTGAGGAGAAGAAGGAGGATGGATTCGTATGATATGCTAGGAAATCGTTTAACAAATTTAGCTTCTCCTATAGACACCAATGATGCTGTCACAAAAGGATATTTGAGAGATAACACACTTTCATTGACTGAACATCAAATAAATGCTGACAATCGTCGCATATCTAATATAGGCAAATCTCTTCAACCTAGAGATGCTGTCTCAAAAGAGTACGTGGACTTTCGAATACCAGGAGCGACGAGACATTATATTTCAGCAGGTGGACGAAGAATCGTAAGTGCGAAAGAACCAATAGATGAGGGTGATGTAGTAAATAAACGTTTTTTGCTTCAAAATGCTATAACAATAGCAAAAGACACTACGAGTGCAAAGAAAACCCGAATAACGGATTTGAATGATCCTCAGGATGAATATGATGCAGTTAATTATAAGACCTTGCTTACAAAATTACAGAATGCTGTTATCATGGATAGCGGTGTGATATATGTGAAACGTCATCGGATAACAAACGTATCAAACCCTCAAGATGAAAGTGACGCTGTTAATTTTAAGACTTTGCTTGAAAGCTCAACAGTTCATCTAAATCATGTTGCAAATAACACTATCACGCTAAATAAGAATAAATTTGATGCACGCGGACATGCTCTGACTAATGTGAGAGATCCTGTGGAAGAAACAGACGTTGTCAATTTGGGTTATTTGAGGAGATTGCTTTTAAAACGTCAGTATTAATAGAGGAACATTTCAACGGTCACGGAATAATTATGCAGTCAACCTAGACGTGAAGATGGATATCAGACGTGGAATTGTCAATGAACTTCACAAACCAGCGAGGAAGAATTATGAACGAAGAAAAGTTCTGATAAAAGGTTTGGACGACTTATGGCAAGCTGATTTGGTAGAAATGCTTCCTTATTCAAGTGAAAATCGTGGATACAAATACCTATTAACCATGATAGATGCCTTATCAAAATACGCTTGGGCTGTTCCTGTGAAACGAAAAACCTCAGAAGATGTCTCGCGGGCTGTGAAGATGATTCTCAAACAAAGGAAACCGAGAAATATTCAAACTGATCAAGGGAAAGAGTTTTACAACAATAAATTCATTGGTTTGATGAAAAAACATGGAATTAACCATTACAGCACATTTAGCACAATGAAAGCTTCAATAGTAGAACGATGGAACCGTACTCTTAAAACTGAAATGTGGAAACGATTTAGTTTACAAGGTAACCACAAATGGTTAACAATATTACCTATTTTAGTTCAAGAGTATAATAATAGGGTACATAGAACGATCAAGATGAAACCTGCTGATGTCACTAAGGAGAATGAAAAGGATATATTATCAAGAATTTATCAAAGGAAAATAAGAAAAGGCGCTAAAAAGGTCAAATTTAGTGAAGGGGACAATGTACGCATATCAAAAAGCAAGGCAATATTTGAAAAAGGTTTTACGCCTTCTTGGTCTACAGAGATATTTGTCATAGAGGAAGTAAAAAATACGGTTCCACCAACTTATATTCTCAGAGACCAAAATAATCAACCTATTAAAGGCGGCTTTTATCAAGAGGAATTGCAGAAAACAAAGTTCCAGGATGTTTACTTAGTGGAAAAGATTTTGAAGAGACGTGGTGATAAGGCGTACGTTAAATGGTTGGGATTCGACAATTGTTATAACACATGGGAAGATGTAAATCAAATGTTGAAATAAATAAAAGATTTATGTTTCATATTCAATTGTTTTTATTCCAATTTAGGAAATAATTTTCCATCACCAATAGAATAAAGCGCAATTCAATTGCGCACACATTTCACATAAAAAGTACAGAAATATCAATACTAAAAACTAAATAGAAAAAAATTATTTCAATTGCGCACACACAACACATAAAAAGTACAGAAATATCAATACTAAAAACTAAATAGAAAAAAAAATTATTTTCATTCGTCATTCGGAGTTAAGTAATGACCATGAGCTAATGTATTGATTCCATCACATAAAATGTACCTCTTGTCATCAAAAGGTGATAACGATAGTTTGTTCACTTCTACAGAATATAACTCATGTTTTTTAGATCTTATCTGTCTAAATGATGTCATTTTTTCTTTACTTTCATTCAAACAGTCCAAATAATCTTTGAATTTTATTTTACTGTTAACGGCGCATTTTTTAACGCCTTTGGCACGCTTTTTTTCCTCACCGTCGATGATAATGGAATACATCTTTGCTCTCAATCCTACAAATTCAGAGATTGATTTTGCACAGGCTTCATCTTTAAATTTACCCAACACTTTCTTATTTGCCAAAGAATAACATTTGTGATCAGTTGGATAGTCTGAAGTATCAAAGAAAGAAATATTTTTTATCAAGTCTTCATAAAAATCATCCGTTTTTACCTCGTAAATAAATGAATCTGTATCCATATACAACAATTTTAGATTTTCTTTATCATACATGGACTTCATTACGTTGTAATGAAAATCATACATTAAAATTTTAGATAAATCTAAAATTGCCATTCCTACATAAATGGGTTTATCAAAAACAATTTTTTCTTTCGCCATATGTACTGCGACCAGATTTTCCGAATATATGGTTCGATCTAGAAAATTACTTTTTGCTATTACTTTTTGCAATCTTTTCATGTCACAGATCAATTCAATATTTATTCTTTTACGTACGTTCTCCATAGATTTCCCAAAAACTGAATTGTTCATTAATTTAAAGAATTCCTTTTCGAAATCGTTAGTAGCCAATTTCCGCTTCTCAGTATTATTTAATATATATGACTCAAGCCAATTAGATTGTTGAAATTCTATTATTCTATTAATATTTTTTAATTTTAACCCTAGCTGTAATGCTTGTTTCAACAGAGAAATGTGAATTACATAGCGTTTCTTATTGAATAATGTTGTTAGAAGTTTTTTCTGATCTGAACCTGGCGGGTTATCATTTTCAGGTAGAAGGGGAAATTCGTTATGCTGATCGTGAAGGTAACTTGGGTATTCCAAATCTACATCTAACAAATACCCTACGGTGCCTTCATCATCAATCTCTTCAATGTCTCCTATATCTTTTGGATCAACCCATCTAAATCCCGAATAAGGCATTTTTTTACACATACTATACCCATACAAGTTATTTGCGTCTATATATGCTATATATGAACTTTCTTCTCTAGGATTATATTCATTCATGTACTTATTGTTTGCTTTCGAATATCGTTTAACACATTGAGCCAAACCTCCCCTGATTCCACGTTCTATCATAATAATCATATCGTAATCAGTCAGTAGATCTAATTTTGCTTTACTATGTTTGAGGGCGGCTTCCCAAGCAAGTCCGGGGGATGTGAAATAGTAACTAGGATCCAAACCATATGATTGCAAACATTCACTGCGGAAATTCTCAAATACATCGACGAGTCCCACAACGTCACCCGTCAGATATATATCGCTGTACTCCCCTAAGTTTTTAACATTGAAAGTCTCCCACACTTTTTTAGCATGCTCATAGTCAGAAATAGAAAGCTCAGTTTCATTTAATTTATTTACAAAAGAATCCATCGGAGGAAGAAATGGCAATTCTAATTTTTCAAAACAATCGATGAAATCATATGGAAAAACACCTTTCTTTGTAATTAATTTAAATTGTTCACCATGAAAGTGTTTTGATGTCTCTACGAATTTTGACGCTGGGAGAATTGACATTAAATACTCTAAGCTATAGGGCATAAATCTATATGTATCCACAAATCTTAACTGTATGTTCCCAATATACTTTATAAAGCTAATATATCGCTCCTCTGTATTGGGAATCACTCCTATCCTCCCTGGAATATTTCCCAGTTCTTTTATAATAAAATGTGAATCATAACCACTCAAATTGTGTATGTACACAGGAATGAAATTCGGATTCTTAAAATTTAAATTACATATTCGATGAGCAGCTCCTCTAAACTCCCCACTCAAATGACAATGATCTTTAACTTTATAATTTTTGCTATTTTCTTCAATTTTTCCTCCGCAAATATGACAATCAGCACAGTTTTTGTAATTTTCTTCTTGTATTGACGTTAATTCTATCATTCCAATTTTCCTTGCATAAATATCTGAAATTTTGTTTGCTAGATAAGCTAAGTACTCTACTAATTTGTATGCTGCATCTACTCCTCGATATATGTATGGTTTCTGTGGAATAATATCTGCCGCAAAAGATGATTTAACATAAACGCAAAAGCTCATTGCTTCATGTTTCTGATATGAAGACGTGTGGGAACTTGTCGGATCTCCAGGACAACCTTGAATGGGTAGTAATATTGATTCGATATCAGCATAAATACAAAGGGAACTCGAAGTTTGTTTTGATAATTTTTAAATTCTATATGCGGTACTTTACCATCTTTAATTTCAGGCAGAACAATTCTTGTTGGATGATTAAATTTACATAATTCTAAATGATTTCTTAATCGAATTTCACGGTCATTACCTGTGTAGTAATTAAAACATCGTTTACAAATCGATATTGAACGTTTACTTTTAATAAGTTGACGGGAAATTAGTCTATTGAAGTTCTTTATCCAAACATAGTGAATTTCATTGCCCTCAGTCAATAGCAACAGATCGCGATGATCCACTAATTCTTCATCAACAACTTTCAACGGATACACATTAGAGTCATTATCAATACCGAATACGTTGATGCTAATGTTATTTCGACGTTCAAATAATTTTATCTGATTCAAAGGTGTGGGAAAATTTATACAGTCAAAATCGTAAGAATGAGTTATATTTCTGTAGGAACTTACTCTCTCAGGATGGTGAATGGTAACTAATTTTCCAAGAATAGAATATCGAAAACAATTATTGTCTAAATTTTGCACATTTACACATGCTCTAGTTGATGCTATGCAATTTGGTAGATTAATATATTTTCTTCCTCTTAAAGGTTTAAACACGTTAATTCTAAGTAATATGTGAACAATTTCATTTAACATCCACCCACTTTTTTTTGTTCCACTCTCTTCCATCTCACATGTGATTTTTTTTAGGGCTGAATCTACCATCTCACCTACATTTGAATCCATATAAACAGCTACATTTTTAGTTTTGAAAGCTCGCTTCTGTTCTTCACCAGCAATATTGACGAAGTTACATTCTAAAAATATGTTAAATTTTAATGTTTTATCTACTATTAAATTTTTTCTAATTTTATCAACCAAATATATTCTTTTATTTTCTAGAAATGTTTCTACACTCTTACAATCCTTAATATTACTAAATTTATAGGTTCTCAAAGAACCATTAAATGCTACTTCTACTTCGTCTTCTTCAACTCTTCTTTTTTTATCGCCGATCACCGACGTGTCTCTTTCACTTTCTAAATCATTACCCACGATCGGACTGTTTGTATAACTGTCTAAATATTCACTCAATTTTCTTTTTTTCCAGTGTTTTTCCATCGTTACACTATTGTCACATCATGAACATTCACAAGTTTTCCCTTATATATTAAATTATGTTTTTCTTCCCCAATATTATATTCTTCTAGCTCTTTTGAGGAGAACTGACTAGGGTCGAATCTCTTCGGCAGGAAAACTTTCCAAGACTCACCGTTCCTTTCAATGTATGCTCTTAGTGTCGGACCGTATTTGGCGTCAACCACATCAAATCTCAAAATCCGGTATTCGACGTGCTTTTCGAGCTCACCAATTGGTTTGTAGGCTACTATTTGCGATTGATCGTTCAATTTTTTCATGAATGCCATCTGAAAAGACAAAAGAAAAAGAACAAAGAATAGTTTTTGTCCACAATAACCTCACTGGAGTTAAAATTACCATTAATTCATACATCATTAAATAATTTATCAGTAGGTACTTACTTTTTATATTGAAACGCTTCTGAACTGTTGAGTAATCTGCAACTGACAACTGTATCTTCACTCGAATGAAAATAAAACGTTGCTTTACATCAGCGCGGAAAAAGACGAGTGTCTTCGAAGGTTGATCTTTGATTTCTGCTAGATTTCTACCATTTCCTTCGATATATATATATATATATATATATATATATATATAATACCCCACGCTCCCGGTGACGTAATAGAAAACTCATTGCCATGGGTTTCTAAAATGGGAAATAAAAATTTAACTTCGGTTTCTAAAGCCTCATACCGGGTTTCATAATACTTTCACTTTTACCTCGGGCTACGTAATAGAAAACTCGTTCCCATGGATTTTTAAATTGGGAAATAAAAATTTAAAAATTTGTGACGTGATAAATTATCATCTATCACAAGTCCTCCATCCATGGTTCTAATACGATATTCTTGACGGTTACGTAATAGAAAACTCGTTCCCATGGGTTTCTAAATTGGGAAATAAAAATTTGATTTCGGTTTTAAAAGCCTCGTACCGGGTTTCATAATACTTTCACTTTTACCTCGGAAGAGTGTGAGTTTGACTCCTTTTTTATGTTAACGAAATTCCGCTTAGAATGTCTCCTGATTTGAGACGTAATAAATTTGGGAAATAAAAATTTAGCTCCGGTTTCAAAAGCCTCGTACCAAGATTCATGGAAATAAAACACATGTTTGAGATAATCAGTTTATTTATTTATTTAAAAAAAGTACAGCAACTACTTCCAGAATTCAATATGATTATCCCTTTTAATCGTTTTAAAATATTCATCGTCTTCTCTCCACCAGCAGAATTCTTCAATCGCTTGATTTCTCACGTCTTCAATCATATCCTCTCTATCGTCTGCTTTAATATCACAGTACTGTTCGTTCTTCCACTTTGCACATTCACCACGGTGTTGGCTCGATTTTTCAACTCCTGTTGCGCCTCACAATGTGCTCGTCTTATCTTATCCATACCTTCCTTGAATTTGAGTTCTTCAGCAAAGCTTTACTCTAAAGTGAGTCTTGATTTGATATTACCTCGATATATATAACACATCCCGAATTGTATTAATTATGTCAAGCACATCGATGGTTTTTGTTTATTTTCTATGACGATTACAATAAATTTTTAAATTGTTTTTGTACATAATTTATGATAGTGAATTTTCTATGACGAGTCCAAATAAATTAATTTTTAATTCGTTTATGCATATTCATTTTGTTTCCGAAAATATATTTTCTATGATGGATCACAAAATATTTTTTGTTAATCGAAATCTTTCTGTCTCTAGCGGAGTTCTCCCAATTCGTTTCTGCACATTCATTCTGTGCGTTTCCGAAAGAATACTTTCTATGATAGGTCCTAAATAATTAATTTTTAATCTAAATCTTTCTCTGTCTCTAGCAATGGTCTCCCAGTAACATTTTCTTGCTTCTCTGCTAGCAAACGAATATACATACAAAACTTTCACGCTTATATTATCTCCAAACCTTACAGATTTCTCGGATACTATTGGCTCTCTCTTCTCCTCATGAATCGAGGTCAGCTTCTGTGAATCCATTTCTTTTTTTTTGTCGGATATAAATGGACTCGTCAAGCGACCACGATGGTACTGCGCTAACGGCTGGTGTGTGGTAAACTACTACCGTGTCTAGAGTTATACCGAGACAACCATGAGTGGAAAATACGCAATATTGCTTACAGCCGTTAAGATTACAACTCAGGGTGACGAGAAGTGTACCTCTCAGATATTAAGTGAAACTCACGAAATTCAAAATTTAGATTATTTACGTCTCCGCAGCTATGATTTCACTTTAGCAACATTGGAATTGCCAGGTGAATATTTGTTGCAGCTTTCCCTTGGAACTCGTGCGTCTTTTGAAGATGTGTTGACAGAAGATAATCTCTCTGATGTGAAAGAAGACATTTTAAGTTTCGTGTTAATCATAGAAAGGAAGATATGTGGCAATGTTTTACCACCTCTTCTTATGCAGTGTGAAGATGGTAAAAAGTCTTCATCAAAGTGTAAAATAAATGAAAATATTGACGTGATAATAACATTAAGACTCATTCAATTATTGGATAATGGATTCAGAAAAGAACTTATCGAAGCAAAGAAAGACGATTTAGTAAAAAGTGGACTGGTGAAGTCGTTATTAAAAGAGGCCATAACAAATGAAGCGACATGGAGGTTATTTAATAATAAATATAGAATGAGTATGGAGCAATGTTTGTAAAAAACTAACTTTGTATATTATTTTTGTTAAATAAATCGATTTTTAACTTTTCTCGTGTTTTATTTACTTGATAAAACCTGCCCCGACCGTAGGTTTTTAAAACAACTAGAGGCCAATATCCTATCCTACCCAGGTATTAAACATAACTTTCTCTTCCGACACGCTGGAGCAACCGCAGGTCTTTTAATTTCCCTTTCTTAATTTGAGGTCCCAATTCTTCTCCCCTCCCCACCCCACTCAGAACCGGTTTTTCTTTACCTAAAAGTTGGTGACCTACTTAGCTCGTCGAAAACCTGCTTAGAAGGGTAAACGACCGACCGAAGACACGCGCTGAGGAGAAACCAAAACACACGCAGATGTAAATATTGGAAGGCCCTATCCCCTCCACGGGTCAACGACTGGCGCAGAAGCGAAAGGGTCATTCAACTTTCACTTGGCTACACCATATCGCACTAACTCATACCAAACAGGTAAACATTGCGAATATCAACAATAACGCAAAACCAGTACCATTACCTTACACAATATCACCCCCATTCGAATATAAAAACACGCAATGACCGAAACAGGCCTATCACTAGGTCAATGACTCTGCAAAATCACATCTTTACACTTCATCACACACCTCTATCATACCCACAACAAGGCCAATGACCGAAACAAACCTACCACTTGGTCAATGACTCTGCAAAATCACATCTTTACACATACACACCTCAAACATGTAAACATTGCGAAAATTAGGGTCAACGAATGACGCAGAAGCGAAAGGGTCATTCAACTTCCATGCGAATATCAACAATTACGCAAAACCAGTACCATTACCTTACACAATATCACATCATTCCACAACATCATCGCTAAACACACGCAGAATCACACCTGAATCATACACACAACCAGACCAATGACCACACTAACGCAAAACCAATACCATTACCTTACACAATATCACATCATTCCACTACATCATCGCTAAACACACACAGAATCACACCTTAATCATACACACAACCAGACCAATGACCTACGACAAGGACTTACGCAGAACTCAACACGGTCAGTTCACACACGTATTCGCCAATTCAATATTCGCCAATTCACAGACTAGGTTGTCCCAATCCCCGCTTTTTAACAAAATCCCACCTACATCATACACACTACCAGGCCAATGACCCAAACAGACCTACGACAAGGTCAATGACTTACGCAGAACACAACACAGTCCACGTATAGGTCAGTTCACACACGTATTCGCCAATTCATGGTCAAGGTTGTCCCAAAAGCCGCTTTTTATCCCTACTTTACTGTTTCCCGATTTGAAGAAAGACCGAGAGAAATTTTGAGTATTTCAGAATGATGCCTTCTACATTTGAATACATTCTTGAGAAAATTGCACTGAAGTTACGGAAGCAGTCTAATTTTCGCACTTGCATAGAACCTGAGGAGAAACTTGCTATAGCATTAAGGTATGCGAAAATTTATAATTTTAAAAATATTTTTATGTACTTCAGTGGGGTTCTATATATTTTCATTTTCAAATTTTTGTAAAGCCCTAAGTTATTAAATTGAAATTTCTATCGTTAGTTAAGTCTTAAAATTTGAACCTTGACTTTAAATCTTAAAATGCTGAAATAACTTACGAGTTTACAAACAAATTAAAAAATCTTTTTGATGAACAATGTAGGTCAAAGTTAATTTCTGTGTGTATATTTAATTTAAACGTTTAATAAAAAGATTTTTGCGCCATTTTCTATAAAAAAAATTTAAGGTGCCGTAAAAATCTTTCGTAATTTAATATTTTAACTGTAACAAATAAAAAGAAATATATTTATTTGCTATTATTTTTCAGATATCTTTCAACTGGAATGGCATTCAGATCATTACCGTTTTTATTCAGACTGGCTCACACTACCATTCGATTACTGGTTTACCATACATGTGAAACCATTTGGGATGAATTCAATGTACAGCAAATGCCTTTTCCCTCACAAGAATTGTTTTCAAGAGTAGCTGAAGCATTTTACGATAAGTGGAAATTTCCGAATTGTGTCGGAGCGATAGATGGGAAAAGCATAAGGATAAAATGCACAACTAATTCTGGCTCCGTGTATTACAACTATAAAAACTATTACTCCGTTGTGCTTCAAGCTGTTGCTGACACCAACTATAGATTTATTTGCATAGACGTTGGGGGATATGGTAAACAAAGCGATGGAGGAACATTTACAAACTCCTATTTATGTCATCGCCTTGAAAGTAATTCTATGAATCTACCAGGGCTTAAAAACGTTAGTAATTCAGAAGTGTCAGTACTTCATGTATTTGTGGGAGATGAAGCCTACCCTTTAAAGCATTATTTAATGAGGCCTTATCCCAGAAAAGATTTAGGAAATACTGAAGAAAATTTTAATTTTCGACTTTCAAAAGGAAGAAGGGTGGTAGAATGCGCTTTTTGTATACTGAGTTTAAAATGGAGAATACTTTTATAATCGAGCAAGTAGAGGAGCGTACGAAATACGGGAGGAATTCAAAATGTACTTAAGTCGTGTTGGATCTTTGCAAAATAATTCAAAAATTAAAAGAAATGTTCTTTTCAACAGACTATAACGTACATATATGTATAATAAATCGAAATAAAAATATACTTTTACTCACTTGACTCCTATAATTCCTCTGACGCTTCCTTCCACAACTTCCCTGTCATCTCCCTGTTGTGGTATTTCATGCCTGGTTCCGAAGGGGTTGCTTTTCTGAAACCAGTGAAATTAACCTCTCGCAATCCATCTTGGTCGTAAGACTAACGCAAGAAAAACAAAATATTTTGTTTCCCAACTTCAGTCGTGCGTGCACGTACGTCTCCGTACGACTAACCCGCTTATACTGTAACCAGGCAGCCCGGTTTCCGCAAGTTTGTTTCAATCTGACAAGCGCGCACGACTACGCACGACCAGTTACTCGTGCGACTACACATTCAATATAACCGCGGCCTTAGAATATACCGAATCTGAGTCCAACAATAGTTGTTGCTATGGCAACACTCCCGAAATGAGTGATAAAAACTGAAAAATCAACCGTATTTACGCGAAATTCTAAGAAATGCAATCTATAAGCAAAATTCTACGATAAAAATTAGAATCTTCATTCCTTTCCTCAGAGAATAGTACAAAACTCGCTCCGATATAACAATTCTAAGATAGTTTAATGTATGTACAAGAGAAAATTACCCTGCACGATGGATTTCAGATTGCCCATGTAAATCAAATCGGAAGGATAATTCCTGGAATCGAACCTGGAACTTCAATCTTCGCAGCTAAAACTATTCTCGGGAGCTCGTCCCATGTAGAAAGAGATTTTCACCAAGTTTCATAAAAATCGGTCGATTGGTTCAAAAGTTTATAGGGGGACGGACGGACAGACAGACACAACGACAAAACTATAAGCCTATTTCCATTCTAGATAGTAGGCTAAAAATAAGTAAGACTTTATTTTAATTTTTATAATCACGCATGATCTCTTGAGTAAGTTCCAATGTAAACTCTCATCCGGTCCGCTGAGTTACTCGTTATCTCTAATACGGCCCGCCGAAGCACTCACATCTACTAGTATGGCCTCCCAGGTAAATAAGTTGCAATCGTTATGACTAGTAAAATAACATTTAGACCAGCGGTGAGCAATCTATGGTCCACAGGCCGCTTGCGGCCCTCGTGAACGTTTTATGCGGCCCGTGAATCAATGATTTCATATCATATACATTCAAATTACAACAATAAAACATTTTACATTGAAATGTTAACATTAAAAACCTAATTTAGACTTGATTTTCACTTGTATGATAACTATGTCAAAACCTCTAATTAACTTCCAATTTAAAGCATAATCTGGCCCGCCGAAGCATTGATAACTTGCAACGCGGCCAGCCGAAGAATTCGCAACCATCAATGCGGCCCGCCACATAGAAAAGGTTACAAAGGCTACAGTGAAAATTAGACATCCTCGGAATTTGCGGCACATTGATACGCCGCGGCAAATCTGTTCAGCTCTGCGTTACGCCGTGGATTTCAAGCACACAAAAAACGCGTTTGAATAGGAAAGGGCTTGGATACTCAGAAAAAAATCGGCCTTAGATCGCATTAGAGACATTTCTGGAAATTTTCCAGCTACAACTAACATTCAACGTAAATGGGGTCCCTTTAGGGTAGGGTGACCAACCGTCCCTAATTAGGAGGAACTGTTCCTCCTTTTAATCACTCGTCCTGCTCTGTTAAATGTCCCAACTTTTGTTCCAATTTTTGAAAAATCATTATTTATATCCTAAAATGTCATGTCGGAACACCCTCTTTGGCCACTCCAAGTTATCTGATATCTATCTAAGGCTGATCCATCAATAAATGCGGCATAAACACGCTACTGTAATATGTCCCTCCTAATAAATATTTATTAGGAGGGTGGTGTAGTGGTTAGGACGCTGGCTGCTACTCGCCCAATGCTTGAAAAAGTCATCGGGTACGAATCCTGCGCGAGTAGGATTTTTTCTCAAGGTCACCCGGCCCCCTGTTTGCGTGGTTTGAGGAGACCGCGCAAATTCAGCTGTTCCGTCCTTCGGAAGGGACGTTAAGCCGTTGGCCCCCCTGGTGTTCTTCGTAAGAGCAGGCAAATGCCGGCACCGGGTTTCCCTCCTCCCTTCTGTGTGTGAGTCCGGTGTGGAAGGCAACGGGAAACCACCACACCGTGTATGTATATTCCCTAGTCAAAACCAATTAATTAATTAATTGGTAGGACCTGTCGCAAGACAGAACACGAATGATGAATAAATATTTGAAAATGTCCCTCCTTATTTTCCTAAAAAGTTCGTCTCCTTACTGCATGGAGAAGTTAATGTATTCTGATGGCCGTGATTCCCGTTTCTTCCGGACGAATATGTAAGCTTCCATCTTAAGAATTCGTGTGATTTTTAAAGCGCACTTTATTTACAAAGCCTGCCATTTGATAGTGTTTGTGACTTACTACATTTATAACGTTTGGGTTGTGCTGATAAACTACCAGACCTGCATCTGCGTATATGCGCAGTGATTTGTCGGAATCCCTCCTACGCTGTAAACGTCCTCAAGGGTCTCTGAATAGCATTCCTTTGGCTGTCAGCATACATACTTTTTGCTTTAAAAATAAATAGGCTATTGAAAAATTCGCGGAATATCCTTCGCATTCACTTCTGAGTTTTCAATCGTGTAGTAAAGCATTCTTTCTTAGACGCTTGTTACGGGTTTATTTTACGAGTTTTCTTTTAACTAATTAATTTCTATCAAAGTGCCATAAACCTGTATGAATGTTAGTGTTTGAACTCGAGTCGTACTAACTCATACAACCTGTTAACCTTTTGTGCTGTATTTTGGTTCCAAATGTTACCGCCAGTAACGGATTTGAAATAAGGCCTAAGTAGGCAATGGCCTAGGAGCGGCAATAAAAACGGTATTTTAGGGTGGGAATAAAAACAATTAATATTACGCAGACTTTTGATGAATTAAACTATTGTGATCCACAGACGGACGGATGGACAGGCAATCCGAATACATGAGCGATTATTTTAGGAAAAATGCACCAAAAAGGGGACGAAAAAATAATTTGGCCTAGAGACAGGGAATTCCCAAACCCGCCACTGGTTACCGCTATTAGTTTTTTTGACTTTCTGCAATAAAAACTTCCTTTAACTTCTCATAATGCCACTGCTTAATAGTTCTGATCCTGCAAAGGAAATATATTGTGGTTATTGTCAGCATGTGACTTGCCCAGGGCTGTCGAGGAATGAAGTGCAAACCCTTAAACTTGATAATTGCAGAATCTCGTTCATCTATGACAACTGGCATCATAAACAAGACCCAATAAGTGAACTTTATGATTTGGTGCTTTCCTTGAAAAGGACATTTAAGATCTATAGAAGTCATCCCCAATATCCAGTTCCACCCATGAACTGCTGGAAAATGAAGTAAGTGACATTCAAGATTGCCAATGGAGATATTCAAACATTACTATCTTCAATAATGTTGAATCTGTGTCATGAAATCTAGACAAGCAGCACGACAAAAATTAAGCGATCTCAGTGATCAAATCAGTCCATAATGATATGCCAACAACTGGTACTTAGGCTATTAGGCTAGTAAAACTGCAACCAGATAAAGTCCTTTCCCTTAAAGTTTTTTTTGGACTCCTCAAATTCTTCCTTGAAACTAATAACTTCAAAATTACCTCAACGTGTGAAATATCATAGTAAACCAGAGAGGATGAAAATGCAAAGAGACTATTTCATTGAGTTTAGGATGACTCTTGAATCAGGAAAGAATGGAGAGTCAAACATAGCTTTAAAATTTATCAATTCTTTAACCAAAATGATCAAATCTCGACCACCAAAAACTGACCCAACAACCTTCACCTGTATTACAATATATGGTGAAACTCACTTCCTTCTATTAAAATTCTCATAGTATTAGGTCAAAAGTGGACTCGTATTGTGCATAATGTGCCATTTTAAATTGTGATTTTGTTAATCATGGAAACATGACTTTCCAGTGATATATCTGACATCCAACTGTCCCTATGTAATTTTAATATCTGTAGATGTGATCAAGATAAGATCACCAGCAATAAATCACATGATTGAAGTAAAAGTTTTACTACCATCTTACAGAGCTCTTTGTAACAATGTTAATATTGAGTATGATTTGTAATGTTCCTACTTCACCTACAAAACTTATTCTTGGCTGTACATATATTCCTCCATCTTCTAATACTTCAGTCTATTCAGACCATTGTGATGAACTTCAACATACATACCTATCCTGTCTGAAAAGTTCTCATGTTGAGTGACTATACCATATACTTATTTGACTAGTGACACAGAATTACCTAGTACTGGCTGTTCACTTAATAGGCAAACTCACACTCTTAACTTTCTTGATTTTAAACAATTTAATTATGTCCCGAATATAAACATGATAAACCTTGACCTTTGCATTTCTAATATAATCAATATATCAGTGAAGAAGACAACTCCACTTCTGAAGGATGATGATCATCATCCTCCGTTGCAATGTTATTTAATTATACGTAAAAATTGGCATTAAGTTACTAGCAAGGAGCCTTCCCGTAACTTTAGGAGAGCTAACTTCTCACTTATAAATCACTACTTGGCTAATACTGATTTGGTGTAGTCTCTTAGTTTACTTATGGATTTTGCTGTGGAAAAGTTCAAAGATATTATTTATAATGCAATTGATATGTATTTTCCTAAGTTTAATTATGCTCATGATGTGAATTACTTCCCTGAATGATATTGTACTATATTAAAGGATTTAATCTTTATGAAAAAAATGCCAAGAAATTTCAGGATTGGTGGAAGATTTTAATGTTTAATAAATTGCATAACAATATATTCCATATACCCCTTTACAGAGTCAGTTACTTTAAAATTATTACATCATTATAATAATATTGGCCAGAACTAATAAGTTCTGTAGCTGTTGTAATCACTTTCTCTTTCATAGGTATTTTCTTTGTATTTTTAAACCATTTAGTTTTAATGTGAGACACATACCTTTTGTATTTTTCCCCATATTGTTTAGGCTTTATTGAAATATATAACTTGTATTCCTGAACCAAAAGTCTTTGTTATATCTGTATTAAATTATGATTAAATGGGTTATATGCCCATAATATGCATAAAATAAAATAAAATGAAAAATAAAGAATTTTTTCAGTTATTATGGGATGATGACCTTCAGAAGTTCAACTAAGTCACCAAATCTCTTCAAGGTGATGATGTACCTAACTGTAATAAACACAAATGAAAGTGTTGGTAAAAATTCTGTACAGGTAGGCATATACTGGACAAAGAATTCTGAAAAGCAGGAGAAAATTTCTGTCTTGACTGGGAATCAAACCTGAGTCATCCATTTGCTGGGCAGATATTCTACTACTGAACTACCCAAGGAGACTAAATACTTATTCTGAAGTGAGAAGATTAATCTGCCTTGGTAGTCCAGTGGTACAATATCCACCCAGCCACTGGAAGATCCAGGTTCAATCCCTGGTCAAGAAAGAATTATACTCCTGTTGTTTTCACAATTCTTGACAAAGTCATTGAGTTGATTCACAATTTGGTACCTGATACATAGAGTTTAGAGTCATTATTAAAAAAAGTATATAGGGGAGCCGGTGGTGTAGTTGTTAGGATGCTGGCTGCTACTTGCCTGCTGCTTGAAAAGGTAGCGGGTACGAATCCTGCGAAAATAGGATTTTTTCCAAGGTTACCCAACCCCCTATTTGTGCAGTTTGAGGAGACCACACAAATTCAGTGTTCCATCCTTTGGAAGGGACGTTATATTTATATTTTTTTCAATAACTTGTCTTCATCAGTAATTTTCAAATGGTATAGGAAATTAAAAACTTCATTAGATTCAGGCAAAAATGTAAATATTTCCTGTGTGAATTAAATCCTAAATAAATCGGTAAGGAAGTTTTATTTGGAAATACGCCTTCCTTTAGAAATAATAATGCCAAAATAAGCGTTGATCTAGTGATAAAAATGGTGTGCCATTCTCGGGGTTTCTTTTATGGCATGACTGTGCCACATCCTGTCCCTAGTGCCGGTGGTGTAGTGGTTAGGATGCATTTACTCTTTATTTCTGATTTCCATAAATTAAGTGCCTTCTGTTTTATGAACATATTTGTCTGTCATCTTCGAAAATATGTTATTTATATCTGAAACTTTGCATTATCAGTAACTAAATTCTAGATAAGTATTTTATACGATGATAAAAGAATTTTAAATTGTGTTACTCTAGGCACGCGTTACAAATGGAAAATCACAATCTATGTAAGGCACCTAAAGTTTCAAAGAGTCACTGCAGCTCCAGAACTATAGGTTGGCCACCCCTGGAATATACCATATAAAGCAAAACTTGCAAGATGCTACGGATTATCTGCAATGTGAGAATAATACTTTTTCTATAAACTATTTTCTAATGTTAAGTATTTGTTGACTCATTCTTCTCTATGTGTGTATTTTTGGCTAATCAACCTCTTGAATTATTATATCATTCTTCTCTAGTGTAATATTTTACGAGTAAATTTTTAATTTTATTTTTTACTTCTTCATATAGGTAGAATCTACAGAAAGTATTGTAATCGCGAAAAAATCGACTTCATGATTTTTGGTGTCCCTGAGTCCAAAAAAGTTGTTTTCGCCATACCGTCTGTCTGTGCGCGGCTCTAGAGCCTAAACGGTACGATAAAATTAAATGATACCTCATAGTTAAGCATACAATTATCCAGAAAAGAATCTATAAAGAGATGGATGATATCAGTGGCGTATGCAGGAATTTTTCAAGGGAGGTTATCAACCACATCACTAACATCTCCACTGACCTTTTTTTAGAGATTCAACAAAATACGTTGCATAAGTAGATAATGACACGATATATTTATCATAATTACGTATAATGAACCAATAGATATGATATAACATTAAAATTCATCTACTTTTGCGTTCTTATTTGATTTACGTAAGTTATAGAATGAGATTCTTATTTTGGCAATGATAAAATGAAAATACAATCGTTCGTGCAATCCTACGTCAATGTCTTGATTTTGTATTTTAAAAATATTTTTATCTTAGTTTTAAAAAGTTCCTACGTGTTAGTCATTCCTGTGTTACACGAGTTGTGAAAATCGTTTTGGGATTAGAACTCTGCCTAATGGGCCGACCAAAATTTTACCATTCCGAACACAAGGTATGAGAAATTTAATCCTGAAAAAATGACTACTCCCTCTGAAATTTCTTGAGATATCTTGCACACGTAGGGACAAAGTGAAAACATACAAGAAATTGTTTATGAAGGAGTAGTAAAAATTGAAAGGGAAAGGTAAGAATAAACTACAGTTTTTTAAGATCATCCTATTGACCTGCTGTGTTACACGAATAAGCGCTGTCTCCCCACTCCTGTGTTACGTCAATTGTCATAACATTTATTGAATATAACATTGTATTCAATATAACGCGCTAATTTTTCATAAAGTAGAAAAAAATAACGATTCTATGTTTAGCGATTTAATTTAAGAAAAATGCTTAGTTAAATGATGCGTGGCGCGACATGTTGATATTGAAATAAAATAATGTCACTAACTTGTAAAGCATGATTGCAGAACCCAGCAAACACTGCCATCCGTTGCTTTTGGCATAAAACTTTTCGGAAATTTCATTCTAAAAATTAGCAATCTCGCTAAATTTAATACAGCGGTACATTCGCGAAAATATTATATATGTGCGTGCGTGCGTGTGTGTGTAAAAGTACAAACCTTAAAGGCAACGAGGAGATCCTTCTTCGGCCACTAGCAATGAATGACTGACGAAATGTGACTGGAAAATATATGGAGTGAGAGTACATGCAACATGAGAACATGTGAGACCTACAGCTTTCTTCTATGTTCTCTGTATTTGATGTTTAGCTTTTGAGCTTCTATTTTTTATAATAATCCAAGAGGTTGATTAGCCAAAAATACACATACGCGCGCTTTGATTTACTAGCCGGGCAGCAGCTTAATGAACTCAAATCTTTCGCTTAGGTTGATTCATTTTCTGTGTTTATGCAGTGGTTTTAATAAATTCTTCGTTTATTTCGGCTCATCCTCACAGCACCAAATTTCTTTCGTGAGAAAACATTGAAGTGTCAAGCATTTTTTCCCCACTAAGTACATTTCCCTCCAACCCACATTGCATTTCTTTCTCTCCTAAGCCTTTATGGAGAACTAGGTATTAATAAAGAGAGAAACAACAAGCAGAGCTAAGGCATTTACATTCAGCAAATAATAACATGGGTCACATTCAAGGCCCGAATAGAATCGACCACTTAGCCCTAGAGAGGCACTCCTCGGACCACCCTACCTCTCCGTCCGCCTGAGTGCCGTGCACATGGGTCCCTTTCTCACGAGTCTGCTTCAGTTTTGGAAGTTAACTTGTAGGACGCCAAGTAAAACACTAATGAATTTTATTTACTCGTTCCGACGTTTGCAATTATCTTGGGGCGTCAGTACCTTTTCCAGAGGATATTCTAAGTATACGCTTTAACCCCCAAACCCCCCCTCTGGATACGCCACTGGATGATATAGAACAACAAAAAAGGATAGGTACCTAGTTTTATCTTGTCGATTTTCACAAAATGTCGATTTATTAAAAAATAGCTCAAACGTTTTCATTAAAATTCATTCATTTATAGAGTTTGTTGACATTAACAACACTAAATAAGCCATACTTCTCAAAAATTGCTATGTAGTGTCCAGCGACATAATAATATATCGATTTTTACGTCTAGCTACTGTCCCAACCCAATGATTTCATGCTACTATCTTGTCCAGCAATAATGCTTTAGCGCCTATACGAGTTCGCCAATCCACATAATACTTCCATTTTCACATATATGAGGTTATCAATAATAATACTATACACAACACTATAGTATCTTACTTGAGGAGACCGCACAAGTCAGTGCTCCGTCCTTCGGAAGGGTCGTTGAACAGTTGGCCCCCTTGGTGCTATTCGTTAAGAGTAGGCGTTTCCCTCCTCTCTTGTGTGTTCGTTGTGGAAGGAAGGCTATAATAATCCAAGAATTTGATTAGCCATATATACAAACCAACAACACTATCCTACAAATTAACAATGTCAAACTAAAATAAAAATAGTGATAGCGATCACCCGAGTTTAGTGACACACAATTACGACCAATCCTGACTTTGACTCATATTTATTTTCCGGGGTAGAACAACAAACCGGCCGGGACAAAAACTCGAAACCGGGACGTAAGGTAAGCCTAAGTATATGAGAAAGTTGGTGCATTGTGTAATGCCCCGATTTTAGGTTTTACAAACGAATTCATCGAAAAAAGAATTTTCTGCTATAAAATAATTTTTGGATTAGATTTTACAGGGTCTTTTCTTTAGAATCCTCTTTACTTGAATGTTTTATCATTTATAGTTCTCGAGTGATGTAAATTTATGGTAGATGATGTGATTTAAATTAACGCGGCATTTAAATCCCTTACCACCTGGAACTACATTTGGGATTTGAGTCCGGCTTTGAAAAGTTAAAAACTTTTCGCGAGGGGCAGTGCTTTCAATTAATACGACATACGGAGATAACTGACTTGCGAGGCTATTCTTAGGTACGGAGAGGCAATTTTGGGGATGATTGAACAGAGAAGACGTGATATATTTGAGTCCGCATACAAAAAATGGGGATCATTAGTTATGGTTAAATGGATATTCTCCAACTTAAATATTATGAGGGATGAGCTGTTAAATTTTGCATTAATTTCGTTAATACAAATTCTACTTTTCTATGCACATAGCTACGACAAATGAGTTTCGTGGAACGATCTTATACAAATTACATTTAACTCACTGTGTAAATTTTCATTTTAATTTAAATTTGCAATCGGTTTCATATTATGTTACTGTTATTGCTAGTTGTTTCTGTGAACCCAGTCGCGAATATAAAGTGGAAATTTACATAAAGTTTTATTTCATTTGTATAATGTATTCCACGAAAGGAAACCTTCCTTGGTTTATAACATATCTTATTAGAATGATGACACCACATCACGCCGACCCTCGTTTATGAGACTTCCAAAAATATCTTCCAACTTCTATCATGTACTGTGAAATGATTTTTGGCGTTAAAACCAGCGCAAGATATTAAAACCCAATATTTGTAACCATAGTTGAACTCGCGGGCGCTATAACTAAATATATACTCTCTCCTTTCGAACATTTCCTCTCAAAGGGCAGCCATTTGAATATTTTGAGTCAATGTGTGTTGCGTGGGAATAGAGACAAATTCAAACGAGGAAAATCTTTAGAGCCAAAGCATTGATGACATCATCGTGTATGTGACGTCATCCGAAAGGATGAGGCTTTAAAAGCGCGCTGCGGAGGCCTGCGCTTGTCGCATCAAGTCGTTGCTGCGCAAAACATTTGTCGTGAAGATGGTCAAAGGTGAGTTCGAAAAACTTTAGCAGTTGAAGGCATGTTGTCACATTTTATTCTTTTGGTGGTAGGATTTACGTTAAGTATTTGTATGAAATTCAACGTAATAATAATTGAGAAACTTCAATGAGCAATGTTAGTTGTGCCGGCGTTTTCTCTTATTTCATTGCGCGATATTTTTGTAACAGCCGCTACCCTCTTTAACAGAGAGCACTGGTTATCGATTTTATTCTACTTGTTTATGCCTTTGCCGACCTCTGACATACATATGTGTCTTTATACTTATATGCGTGTATATAGAGTGGGACTTATTGATTCATTACATTTACATAGATGCAGCACGAGTCTTTCAGTAAATAGGTGTCTCGCCAAAATTAGGAGTGGAACACAAATAGTATTAAAGCCTAGGTTACATAAATACTAATTTGGCATGCTTATATCATTATGTGCCTTCACTGCTATTTAAAACTTTCGATAATTAGAATATAAATATGGCATAAAACGCCTTGATTTATTGAAATAAGAAAAGCATGGAACTGTATACTAAGTAATTATGATCAAATGAACGGCCTATGTAATATTACCAGCCTCAATTCTAGATCGATTTGAACACGACTTCACAAATGGTTGCCGATGACGATTATTTTTGCAATTGCATTATAATGAAGGTTTCAAACGTACAACAAAACCCCATGCTTTGAATACCCGCTCCGATGGCATCCACCTTTTCGGTCGACTGCAGCCCAAATGCGTGTATTTTTTGCTCCCGAGCACTGTACCTGCAAGTACAGTTGTTGGCGAAGTACGGTCCTCGAAGATATGATGAGAAAGTGATTCGTGACATTTGATTTATTGTATGGTCCAGTACTTTCCAACTAAATCTTACATCCTTATATGGGAAAGAGTTAACACTAAAATAATCGATTAATTATTTTAATTCCCGACCACACAATCTTGTAACTTTTATGTGAAAATGAGCTCTCCACGTTAAAAAGTTGGTTTCGGTAAGTATGGCTCATTAAGCATTTGTTTTAGTATATTTAAGAAAAAATAAATTGTAAAAAAGGAGAATTTTTCTCCAAAACGCCAATATTTTTGTGATGCAGTTCATGACAATTAGGATTACTTAACTAGTAGGATTATATTTTTAACTTTGGATGTTTAAAACTTAGATTCCATTTAATGTGGTATTTTATTTTTTAAATAATACTCTTCAATTAAGCCATTGTCCTAATACTCTTCCCAATCTAGAGAATAGCTAAGATTGACCTGATGTCAGAGATAATGTATTCACTGAAGCTCCTGCCATGGCCACAGACTTTATTTACATTCCTTCATTTTGTTCTTCAGTGGAATTATGAAAGTTTTTCATTTGCCTGAAACTTGTGCCTCCTTCAATAACTAATAATGTAATTTTCACTTATGTTTAATGCATGTTATTTAAATTGAACATTCTTGATCATATGAACAGGTAAAACCATAAAATATGATCATAACATAGGGAACTTGTAAATTTATCATTATCCTGATTTACTTGTCTTGCTTGAGTGAAATGCAGCTTTACAGTAATGTTGTTATCTCCAATTATAGCTAGTTACATATGGCTGGTAAGTTTCTTGTTGATCATATGCAGTACCATAGCTAAGATGTTTGGCGCCTGTAGCAAGGCAGAAAAATTCTGCCTCCAAGCTCTCATAACTTAATAAATAATAAAGATGTTCATTTAATATTAAAGATACATAAATTTAATCCAACTATATTTTTCAAAATATTTGCTCATGGCTTGCCTGTTGCAGCCCCTTTGCATTGGTGCCTATGACGATTGCCCTACTCCTCTGATCACATGCTACAGTTGTCCTTTTTCTTTTTTAAACAGTCAATCCTAAAAAAACAGGCGTACTTATAATACAGCATCAGGAGAGTTCCAGTTTATATATGAAATTTGTTTGGCTATTAAACAAGATATTTACTAGCATTGCTTGTCCTAATGAGTGTTGCAATAACATACAAGTCTGGCTGGAAAGCTTCTAACAAATGTCATGTGGGTATATTGTCATTAAACCCTTACAATGTAACTGAAGTATCAGGGCTGAATTTGCTAGAGTTTTTATGGTGGATGATTAGTTAACTGAAGTCTGTCTTTATTTTAAATTTATGATTGCATTTATTATGAGTAAAAATATTTGATTTCATATTGTCAATTAACTATAACATTTTTAATTTCCCTATGGATTGCCAATAGTAGATTATGTATTAATGACAATTCCTTTTATACTATGAAATTCAGTCAATATTGTTCCATATTGTAAAACTTAGTTTGTATTTTAAAGAAGGTTTTAAAAAAAATTGCACCTCTTTGTTGTTGGGATTCTTTTGATTCCCAGACAAGATTGTTTTTCAACCATAATATGATCATCAAAATATATTTTCCTTTCAAATACGAAATTATTTATGAAACATTTCATTTTTAGTTGAGATTCATTGTTGTAAAACATGCATTTAAAATTTGAAACTAGACACAACTTAAATGAAACCTTGGAATCTAATCGAGTAGCATTTAATGTCTGTTACATTTTCAGATGGATATCCCTTGGAATGGGTAAATGTTACCGATGGAAAAATACCATCACCAGCATTTGTTGGTGGAAGAGACCATGCTTGTGAACTCTATGTGGGTCGGGTTCAACATAATAATGAACTTCTACCAGGAAAAATTAATCCTCAATACAAATCCTGCTATGTAGCATCAGAAGGCAAAGAGCATACCTACTCTGAATATCAGGTAAAGAACTTATACGCTGCAAATTACTTCATATTTAATGCCAAACTGATTTTATTTGTGAAAATAATTTTATTTTGACCAAAACTCTGAGCAAAATTTATTATCCACCCATGAATCAAAATATGGTGTGCATGAATATATTAAACAGATAGAAGTTGCTTCCTCCAATATTGTAGAATCATTAGGTTAAGTGCCAGCAGATTTCTTTTGATTTATTTAATTTTGAAAAAGTTCCATGGATATAAATCAGACTTCATTAAATTTGAGGAGTATTTCATCCAAAGCTTATAATAAGAAGGGATCCAAAGGAAGAATAATATTGATAAGATTTATATCACAGTCGCTAACCATTGTGATACTCCTTTTTGTACTAAACTGCAGAGTCATACTGACACAAAGTAGTTAAACTTGTTGATCTATTATAAAAATTTTAGTGGACTCTCCTCTACATGCTCGTAAAATATGGTAATCTCAGTTTTGCAGTTCATGGCAATTCAGGTTTCATTTTATCTGAGATCCACATTGCAAATTAGCTGATAAAAGCTCTATGAATAGGCAGTTTTAAATTTTTTTAAAGATTATGTGATAAATTTCTGGAAAACAATATTTCAATCAGTGGTGAGATTTGCAACTGGGATGAAATGGAAATAAACTTAACATTTGGCCTTTAAAACATTAGCCATTCCAAGCTGGGGGTCCTGAATAGAAATGGAATTGGTAAGGAGTTATTATTCTTGGATGCAGCAACTCTTTTGCTGTACACTAACTGAAACTATAACATTTAATAACTGTACTGCTAATTCTGTTCCTATTTACTATAATGTACAAGTATGGAAAGGTGTACTCCATGTTGGAATACACAGAGTTTCCAAATATGTTCTTTGAAATCGACAAATTTTAATAAAAATCCCCAAAACCAAACTTCATCAAAATACATCCAGCGGTTCCCGAGTTGAAACAGAGACATGTTGTAAAATACATGTAGGTCTTCATGTAAAGTGGTTGTTATTATAGTCCAATTTTAAACAAAGTAGGAATCTGCCGACAAATTTTAATAAAACTCCTCAATACCAAATTCCGTTAAAATATATATATCGGTTTAGAGTTGTAAAATTATTAATATTTTTTTTTAATGAACAAAGGAAGACCAAAAATTTGTATAATTATGTACATATGTTAATTTCCTTTTCTTTAAATTGATCGTTAACCTTAGGTTTTACAGGAAAAATTATTTGACAAAAAATTTGTATTTGTAGAATGATCTGATGCTTTCCCGGCAAATAGATGCGTTGAATTGTTCTCAGGTTTCCAGTCAGATGAAAATGGTGTCTTCCGACGTTTCACTGCCTTTCTCTTGCACCATCTTCAGGGAACTCCTAAGTGCCGTACTGTTTGTCTGTCTGTGCTTATATCCCCACTGAGGATTATTGGCTGTTGAGTCGGTCTATGGTGTTCCACCATTTTGGGGAGTATGGGACACTTTGCTGATCGGGAATCCCATGTTCCTGTTTAGCATGTCCTTGTGTAGCCTGATCTCAATGGCTTCCTTCACCGGCCTCTCCCAAAAGCTGCTTGCCTTTGCGACCACTTTGGCCTCAGTGAAGTTGATGTGGTGGTCTGAGGAGATGCTGTGCTCTGTAACCGCTGACTTTTCAGGCTGGTTGAGGTGGATGCATCTTGCATGTTCTTTTATTGTCTGTCCCATTTGTCCTATGTACTCCTTGCCGCACGAGCATGGAGTTTTGTATACTCCAGCTGTTTTTAGGCCTAGTTGGTCCTTGGCCTGTGGTAGAAAACTTTTGATTTTTGGAGGCAGTTTGTGTGCCACCCTGATGCCTTGCTTGCCTAAGATTCTCAATATCCTCCCGGAGACCGTAGACAGGGAAGATATACAGGCTGTGGCTACAGGTTTTTCCCCAGTTATCTTAATTTTTCTGGAAACGGCCCTTTTCAGGGTCATGTTGATTTCTTGCTCTCCCTGGCCATTCTGGCAGAAAGACGGGCGTAAGTGCCTGATTTCCCCCTCTAAACTCTCTTTGTCAGAGATGGATATTGCACGTTCAATCAGGGTGGTCAAAACTCCTCGTCTGGAGGAGTGGTGGTGGCTCATCCCGTTAAGGTATAGGTTGGTGTGGGTGGGCTTGCGATATATATTGTGCCCCAGTATGCAGTCCGGTTGTCGACTGACCAAGATGTACAGAATTGGAAGGCATCCATCCTTCTCCATGATGTAACGGATGCTCGGATTTATGCTGTTGAGGATCTAGGAAGTTCGTCAGGTCCATGAGGCCAAATCACAAAAGTATTGTCCACGTATTGGAAGAAACACCGTGACACCGAATTGAGCGTCTTTTCCTCAAAATCCTCCATGAAGAGGTTTGCCACTGCTAGTGAAAGCGGGGAACCCATGGTCATGCCATCTGACTGTGTGTAGGTCTCCCCATTATAAAGGAAATACGTTGATGTTAAAGTATAGCGGAATAAGTTCAGGATGCCAGACTCAAAACGTTGTTTTAGGAGTACCAAGGTGTCCTCAAGTGGTGCTAGGGTGAAAAGGGACAACATCTAAGCTGACGAGGATGTCACCAGGTTCTGTCTTCAGGTTTGAGAGGGTCTTGACAAATTCAGCGGGATTCTTTATATGGTGCTCACACTTCCCCGTCAAGTTTGGTAAGGTATTTTGCCAAGAAATATGTAGGGGAACCTATGGCACTCTATTGGTCATAATGGCACTCCCTCATGGATTTTTGGGAGGCCGTATAGCCTTGGGGAAACTGCTGCCTGGGGTGAGTGATTTGTGTAACTCCTGAGGCAGGCCAGAATTCTTGATTAACATGGGGTCATGTGGTAGGTGCCTATATGCTGGGTCCGGCAGGAACCTCAATACCTTTAGGTGATAATACAGGTATACAGATATAATATGCTTTCATTGGACCAAACAATATTTTGCATTAAATGGGAGTTTCATTTACTTGGTTGAGGAACACTTAACTGAACTGCAACCGGTATTTGGGTCATCTTGTCAAATCTTGTACTAAATGTTTGATGTATGGCCTTAAGTTCATGCTCCTTAGTATTTGCCACACCAATCTTAGATTTTTTGGACTTCATAATTAATGCTGTGTTCTCTTCAGTTGTCACCGTTACTGGTTTTCCTCTACGTGGAGCATCCATGACAGATCCAGTAGCTTCCAATTTCGCCTTGCAAACTGTAAATAGCCAGTTGCATTGGCAGAGGAGCCTGTTACTTATGCTGCTGATGTACTTCCTCAGCATTTTTAGTTCTCCAATACTGTTTCATCATAAATTATCTCTCATATTGACTGATCTTTCTTGCCATAATTATGGGTATACAAATCTTAATAAAAATAACAACTGTGAAAAGACAAATAATAAGACAGGCAAAATTGGATATCGAAACTTTTCTACTAGAGCAAAATTATATAACCCTTGAACCGGACAGCAGGGTCAGACAAACTCCACCTCCACTTGAGGCTGCTGCCACATGCAAGTAATAAACAGTAGTTCATTGACATACTCAGTTGAGAGAGTGCATCAGCTGTGTTCAAAGTCTTTAAATACAAATTATATTATTATAATTAGCTTTTACCTGTTGATTTTTTCGATAGTTTCCTACGTTTTCCTGCTAAAATATGAGATGTCAGACCCCAAGATCTGAGAGATTAAACAAAAGTTTAATTGATTCCAGTTTTAATTACGTGCAACTGTATAGTGGCTTTTGCCTCACCGGTATAATAAGAGAAAATTTTTTGTCATATTAGTCAACAGATTACTTAATGCATCTCATAAATTTTTGTGTTTTACAATGAAATTATTTTTGTAATATTTTTTTTAACTGGCGAACCAATTAAAAGCCACAAAAATTGTGAAGTGAAAGTTCGTTTATCAAAATGTTTATAATTAGCTTTTGATCAGATGGAATGCTGCATGCTTGCTTGATCCAAATACCATGCAGATGAAATTAACTTATTAAAAAAGCTTTTTTTACCATTTCTGGATATACAGAATGCATTTGCACATGATCATGGGCCTGCACACAAGTGGGATCCAGACTTTCTTTCCCTTGAAGCTGAAAATAAAAATGAATGAATAAAAGTTATTTTACAATTTACTCATTGTATATGTTTGTGGAGTTTAAAGGGATTCAACATTTAAGTTATTGGCACCTAATTAACTCATTGTTTTTAATCACTTGCCAAATTTTTGGGACTTTAGGCCTAACCTTGAAATAATTCTTTGTGAGCTGCTGCATCTGATTAATTTGTATGGCACTTATCAGTAATGTGTACAGCAATAAAATGCACATGGCTCAGGAGTTCAAGTTATCACAGCATCTGTGAAGAAAATGCAGTTGTAGTCCATGCCTCTTGAATGGTACTGGATGGTGAGAGATTACATTCCAAAAACATAATAACATTTGAGTTCACATATTGTGTGTAGAGAAAAATAGTTCAAGTAACATATTAAATATAAGACATTAGAACTGGAGTGTCTTTTTGTGTACACCTTATTGATTTATTGGTACCTTGTAAAAGTTTGTCAACTACCCTGCCATAAAAGCGTTTTTTGTAAATATCAATTTGAAAAGAAAAATAATATTCTCTTTGTGAGTTAGATAACATTTTAAATACTGCATTATTAAACTTGTCACAACTTTAATGAGATTTGAATTTAATTTTTAAATAATAAATTAATAATAATTAAATATAAAAAATTATCATATTAGTCAATTCATTAACTGGTTTCTGTAGTTTATTTTGTAAATGTAATGAAAAGGTTTGTAAAATCAGTTTTATGAAAGGCCTATCTGTTTAATAATTTGTATTGTGGAGCATAAAAATGTAAATGATGCAAGTATGCATCCAGTGCACATGTAATCACAGTATTACTGGGAAATGTTTAGTATTTTTGTTATACAGTATTCAACCCCTAATCCAGAAAGCTTGGGACTGGAAGGCATCTGAATTTTGGAATATTTCGGATATTGTATACTTATAAAGTACACTTAAGTTGCCTAAATAGTTAAGTTAATGTTAACGACAATAAGAGAAATAATAACTTGAGTATTTCATTGAATAATTTTCCATTGTAACTCATCTGAAGATGTTTGGGTGTGGGTTGACCTTCAGACATGTTGGATTAAAAAGCATTCAGCTTTTAGGTGAATCCAATTTTGAGAATTATGGATCAAGGTTGTATACTGTTCTTGGAATGTTTTAATTTAAAAAATTATATCAAGAAATGATATAAACTGATATAGTCTATGATAAGCAAAAAAAAAATTTTAATGATAATGATTTTCATTTAGGTTCTCTGTGGAACATTCCTGAAATGGGTTTCTTCTTCTGGAAATAAGGTCCCTTCAAATGCAGTTCAAGGAGGACATGCAGCAAATGGAGAAGCTTTGTATATTGGCCGTGCTTCTACTATGGGTACACTAGCTATAGGAAAGGTACTTATCAAATTCTTTCTGTTGTGCCACTTTAGCAGTATGGTTTTACTGTAATTTATGAAACAAAACATAAAATTCTGGATTTTACAAATCTGAGCATTAATTGAATAAATAGAAATCATGGATCTTCCCAAATAAAATGTCAACCAAGCTAAATGACCACTACTTATAATTGGGATTACTTGGATTGATTTGATTGTAATTATTAGAAGTGTAAAGAATAGTTTTGCAGTTTTAAATTCTCTTATAATGAGAGGTCTCCTTATAATGAGAAATGTGAAGAACTTACATTTGAAAATATTTTAAAACTGACATGTATCCATTACTTTTAGCTATTCAGTGCATCACCATTTTACATAATTATATTATTTTCATTAAAACTTTTCCATTGATTATTTATTTTTGGCTCAAAATTTCAAATTACCTATGCTTTGCCTGATAGATTATACATAGTTCAGATTAGTAAGAGAATCGGTTATAACACATCAACATCATTAAGATTCTGAATTTCTGATATTGATATACAGTATAGAACCTTCAGCTCAAAATCACTCATGTTAATCATTTGAATGATATACAGGCACATCCCGGGTTACGTAAGTAATGCGTTCCTGCATCCATTGCGTAACTCGAAATTTGTGTAAGTCGAAATTTACTATGGAAAGTACAGCAGAGGTGGGGAAACTATGGCTCACAGGCTGGATCCAGTCCCCGAAGGCGTTTATTCGGCACGTGAAGCTGTTTCAAAAAAGTGATCTCTCAAAATTAAAGTACATATAATTTACTGCATCAGTACAGTACAAGTACTCGGTTAAAATAGATGCATGTAAATGCAGTGGCTAATGTGAGTATAGTATATAGTTAACAGAAAAATGGAGCTTACAAAGAAAATTAAGACTAATGGTGTGTGAATTAAAAAATTAATTCTCAATGTAAATCAATAATATATTATGCAAGGTGAAACGTCGGTTTTTACTAAGTGCAGTTTGCTTTCGCAGTGTCCAATAGACATTTTCTTGGTAAGCAAAACGTAGAAGATCAATTTTGTCAAGCTGTAAGTTTCCGTGCTAAAACGAAGGCAATTCAAGCCATTTATGTATTATGCAGTCATGGGAAAGTCACTTGAATCGTTCAAGAAGAGTTGTTAGTAAGAAAAGGAAGAGGGGGATTACATTTGTGCCCAAAAAATTAGCAAATGAAAATATCACCTCCAGCAGATACATATGCCTCAATAACTCAATTCTTTTTGTCCACTCTTGGAAATCCTTGCCTTAAATGTTTGTATTTTCATAATAGTGGGAATACAGAAGTTTTCGCTTTGAAAGCGTTGATTGGCCAACTTCATCCCTTCCCTAAGTCCCAAATATTGATATGTAGTGTTGCCACCTATTGTTATTTTAGAGAAACTATCACTACGATGAAAGAAATTATCTTTGTTACCCATTAATCTATAGGCAACTCTGTCAGCTGACCGGACTGTCCAGCTTGTGCAGCTGTTGATTGTATATAATGCAATCGCATTATAAAAGTATTACTTATGTAAATCAAACAGGTGTTGAAGGTGTTTCAACTATCTAAAGAATGTATTCCTTGATGTGATATTCCAAAGCATAAATATCGGAAGTAACGAAAATACAGGTAAAATAAATTATGAAAAGAATATGTTAACTGGAAATGTGATGATAATTACTTTTTTATACAGGCACAATTCGAGTAGCCATTGTCAATGGCATCTGAAGGATACAAATGGAATTTAAATTATGCCTACAACTATAACACGCAAAACATGATGTTACCGTTTCATTTTAAATTGTTAGCTCTAACTAAATTGCTCGTACATATTAAAACTCGTTTTTTATAATATTAAAAGTGAGGTCTGTAATGGGGCTCAAACTTTTTTCCAAAACAGGCTTCAGAAATAGGGGGGGACTATGTACAGGGAGGGACTATATTCAGATTAATACGGTAATCTAATATTGTATTCATGAGTTCAGATATATGCCACAACTGTAGCTAGTCGCTAGAATTACGTAGATTGTTACATCGATTCGCTAGATTAGTAGGTAGTTGCTGTGGCCTTATTTCATGCGTAATTCGAAACCAAATTTGCTACATATTACTAAAAATTTGCTAGAATGACAACATTGGCTGAGTAGCAAAGCGGGGATATCACATTACAACCCAGGCCTTGCATTCTTTCTTTATGCACATACATAGAGATTTAGTTCGAGCTCGCTTATGAAAACCGCTAACTTAGGCATAATAAAATTTTTTTGTACATAATTTATGGAGTTGCTTATGAAAGTGCAGGTTTACGTAAGTCGAGGCTTACGTAACCCAGGGTGTGCCTGTATTTCAGAAAAATCTTGGCATTTTAACAGAATGTTGCCTTGCCATCCAATTACAGTGTTAAAACTCAAAATCCTATTGTTATTTCAATTCTTATGGGTGAAAGTGTACTTTGAATGCTTTTAATACGAGAGAGAGAAGGAAAGAGAGGTAAATGATTTTCATAGCAACTAATGTAAACAACATATTTTGCATTATTTACAGGAAGAAATACGTGAATATAGAACATTAATCATTTGCATATTAAAATTACTTGGAATCACTGTAAGATTTCAAGACTTGAAACAGCGAACACCTAAAAGAATGAAACTTTGTTTTCCTGCCATCCAAAGAAAGTTAAGGTATATGAGGTGCGTCTGAATAGTTCCAGGAATGAGCCTAAAAGAAAAACAACATTTTGTAAAAAAGTATTTAATACTTATCCCCTTCAAAGTAGTCCACCTCAGCCCCACTACAACTATTACACCTTTGATACAGCTTTTTAAAACATGCTTTAAAGTCATCTTCCGGAATTGCCTTTAGTTCCTTTGTCACATTTGTCTGAATGTCATCAAAGCTTCCCTTTCAACATCATTTTCAACTTTGGGAATAAAAAGAAGTCTGCAGGAGCCAAGCCAGGCAAATATGGGGGTTGGTAGAGCTCAATAGCATTTTTTTTGCCAAAAATGACTTCACAATTAATGCTGTTTGAGAGGGTGCATTGTCATGCAACAAGAACCAATTATCAGATCAATGAAACTCTGGCCTCACTCGTCGGATTCTCACTAATAATCACTCTATGACCATCAGATAGTACTGACTGTTCACTGTTTCGCCGGGAGGTACAAATTCTGAATGGATAACCCCCTTGCTGTCAAAAAAAGTTATGAGAATCATTTTGATTTTGGATTTTTACAAATGAAACTTTTTCTGTCTTGGCGAATTTTTGGATGTCCACATTATGTTTCAGGGTCATATTGGAAACAACACGACTAGTCACCCATTACAATTGAATCCAAAAATGATGGGTCATCATTATCTGCAGTTTTAATGATTGTTCGTCTATTAAAGAGTGAGGAACAAACTTTTCTTTTTCCCAAATTTTATGTTAAAATCTCTCGTATCACGTCTTTTCCAATGTTGGGCTCTTCTGTCATCATTCTTAAGTTCATTTGGCCATCTCTTGCCACTACTTCATGAACTTTTTCAAATGGTTCTTGGTTTCGAGCAGTTTTTGGCCTAACACACTGTTCATCGTCTTCAGTCTTCCCAACCATCATGAAACTGAGAAAACCACTCTGATATTCTTGATCAAGATAAAACCTGGTCTTCATACACTATTTTCAACATTTCCTGGGTTTCTGATGCTCTTTTCCCCAATTTAAAGCTAAATTTAATATTCACTCTTTGCTCCAATGACAACACTTACACACTATCTCACTAAAAGCAACACAGCAACTGAACCAAAAAATATTATGAAACGGAATGCTTGTCCTGGTAGTGGGACCAAAAGCAGTGGTTGCGAAATAAATGTTAGAACATTTACGATCGAGCTAAATTTGGATTTATTTCATGTTACTATGATAACAAAAAGTGATAAAAATATTTCATTATTATTAAATGAAATATTATTATTAAATGAAGTTAACACACCATTATATCTAAATGTTTGACCAAACGGAACAATTTTGCCGATGCGTGTGTTGAACCAGAACATAGTTTCTCTGTGCTCCGACCTGTTCCGGCTCATTTCGAGCACTGTTTATGAGTATATTCCAGATAACCGGCTATCGCTATACCCCAAGTTTGCCAGATAAAAGGTTCCATACTGTACACCCAGTTCCTGACTAACACGATAGATGTGTTCTTAAAAAATTACTTGTAAGGTGAAATCATATTAGTCGGATACTAATTTCTCATAAGAGATAATGTAAATAGGAGGAGATGCATTCCATCATCCTAACCTGATTGAAATATTTTTAATTTTATTCCTTTATTATGACTATACTTTGGTTAATGCTTTGTGTTTTTTGTTTATGTGTATTTCATATATGCCACTCATTTTTACAGAAAAGAAACAATGATAACATTAATGATTCGTAGCATTGCTTCATTAAGACCTGTTTGACGAATGATATGACATGTTAGTTCATTGTTCTCATAGCACTTAAGAAAATCTAGGTTTTGCTCTAGCGATATAACTTTTCTTGGTTTCTTACTCCCACCACCAATAAAATGTGAATTATAAACTCCAGCCTATTTATCTATGTAAATGACCAACTGTTCACTATTTATTTAGCAGATGTTATTTAGATCTGTAAATTAATACTTTTTAACAACAAATAACTAAGAATAAAACATTTTTGTTTTAATACATGAAATAATTTTTCAAAAGATAACAACATACGATCTATAGAAAATCACAAAAAGGTCAACGGATATTTTAAAAACATTCAAGAATGGTATTTTTCTATATTGCAGTTTAAAAACCATAAAATCCCTCGCCTTCTGCATCAGATTCAAAGAAATTCATCCTCTGGATTAGATTTTATGATAATGGGCTCATTGTCATCCACAATTAATGAAGAGCAGGGCTAAAGTTTGTTTCAATTTCAATTTTCTAGACCTTTTTCACGATCGTAGAGAAGTCATGGAGAAATCATCTTAGTCGAAAACCAACCCTACTTAAAAACTCATGTTAAACTGAAATCGTGTTGGTAGAATTCGTGTTAGTTGGGGACTGGATGTATTGTCAAAAAAGCATTTATAGTCTAGCTGGCCAGAATTAGCACCCGAAGAGCTGGTTGCCTACCCACCAATGTTATGACCATCGGTTTACCCCAACCTGTTGAGTCACCATTCATGCATTTCAGATTAGCGAAACAGGAAGGGGTAAAAGAAAATGACAACAGCCCACCATTGCCATCGTAACGGTTCGCTCTTTATGCTGTTTCATTGGCTAAAGCTCTCTCCCCTCAGAGGTGTCACTTGACTGTTACCGAGCAGCCAAGTGCCAATTCTGACCAGCTCAACTATAGCACCTCACAAAGTTGGTCTGTTTTATAGAAAGTAATCGTACAAACACAATTTTTTTAATAATAATGCTTTCCATTTTCTTCAGGTACACCCTAGCCATGGAGCATGCTACATCTCTTATGGTGGTAAAGAATATGTATTTCAAAATTATGAAATTCTTATTTACAGTTACACATAAACTTTGTTATAGTTTTAATTCTTTATAGTTACCATATTGCTGATTTCACATGGGTGAAGTTCTTCAATTATGGGGAGCATATGGGATAATGATTCTTGAGTGGTAAATAAATCAAAAATTCCTTGAATATTTGTATTTCCTCCATAAGGGTAAGAGCAACATGCTGATGAAAAATATAGAGCAATGTCATAAACATTTCAATTCAGTTGTAAAAAAGTGTCAAAATATTATCTTTACTTCACAATTGCAACAAAATAAATTCCTATATGTAAAAACTGTACTATTTTGCAAAAATGTATAGGCAAGATACTTCAGGGTTTCTCTCTGAACAAATAGGAAGTGCTTCAAAGGATGTAATATACTATTTTTCAAAGATTTTAGATTGCTGTAAATATTGTATGTAAATCCATATAGTTAAAACATGTTACTGTTTACAAAGCAAATAAGAAAACTATATTTAAAGGTTCGGTTAGAACCATAGCATTGCTTAGTTTTTGACTAAGCAGTTTTTTGGGCTGACAACTAATGCTGAAAATTTGAATGTTTCAGTTTTGTTTCAAATGACAATAACCATAAGTTAATTGATATTTTTCTAAGTTTTATCTAAAATGTTATTTACACTATGCCATGTATTTACTGTTTTAAAACTGCTCACTAATAATTTCAGTCAAGCTGATTAAATCTTCCTGATAACTATTTTCATAAATTAAAAGAATTGTAATTCAGCATCTGGAGCACTAAAACTAAAAGTGCATGATAATGTTAGTTTATTTTATTCAATGCAATTTAATGAAATGTGTTTAAAGTGTCTTTGAATAAAAATTTTGTTAGTAAATCATGTTTAAGTTCTTGATTATCAAAGTAAACATTTTCCTAGATATGAATACATATATACACCACCTTTTTGAACTGCATGTGCTTGCAGTTCGCGAATTTACACTTCACGACAGAATTTTTTATGACCATTACTTCTGTTGCGCACCGATTATTTGCATTTCGTGTCATGCATTTGGGATGCCAAAAAGCAGAACTCCTTTTACTTTTTTGTTTCGAAGTTCAGTTTAAACTTGGGCACCCTAGAAAAGGACTTATTATTATATTTTATTCATAATACTCATTATTAGCATTTTTCAAAGTAAACAAACGTGATAACTCTCGACTTGATTATTTTGTAGCTCAGTTTGAAATTCACCGCCAGCGCTGATATTTTCGATGTGAAACTTTAGTTTAAAATTTAAGGAAATGCCATCATTTGGGAATGTAAGTTTTTAATTTACTATTATCTTTGTATTTTGAACGTAATTTAGGGAAATGTTGTTTTTTTTATAGGTTTTAATTTTTTATTGCGAATTTTTAATGTAAATCTAAATCCATCATCTTATAAAGTAAACTGCATTATGATAATAGGTGAATTTTTTAGGTTGACTGGGAACCATACTCCCAAAATAACATTGCGTCTTATGGAAACATACGACTTGAACTTCATTGATTTGCATTTCGTGTCAGTTTTCCAGAACCAATTATTCACTAAGTTCATAAAGGTGGTTTATATAAACAAATTTTGAAAAAATTCAAAACCTGTTTTTAGGTCTTGGGTGAGTATCATCCAATGCCAGAGCAATAAAGCAAGACTATCCAGCATTCCATGACCATTTTCAGAAATAATCTTGAAAAATAAAATGAAAAATATAAGTTACATAGAGAGACTTGCTCTTATGATGACTTAATTAAGAGAACTAGTCTCTAACTTGCTTTGAGAAGTTAGGATATGACGTTAGTGAAAGCAGATCATTTAATCTAAATATAATTAATAGCTTTTATCTGTTGAAAGAAAAAAACAAAGAACTTGTATTAAATCAGCAACTTGTAAAAATATTTCATTTGCTTCAAATAGTAAACCTGAAGGGCTATCAGTAGGCTGGGGGCTTCCAAAGTATTAATGAGTCTACAAAAAGTTGACTGCTGAACAGTGAAAATCTAAAAAATTTGTCGCTGTTCAACTTAATGGAGCCAACAACCTGGCCAAAAGATTTTATACTTTCACTATTGTTAGTAAGAAAAACTTTTTGTTGGATGGGATATAAATCTTTGCTAACTTCTTATATTTTCCATCCCTTTGGTTGCTGAATTTTTATATCAAAAACTATTTAATATTAAATCATCCAAATTGGAACTTAAAATTATGATTTTTTTTAACCCTAGAAGTACCAAGGGGAGGCCCTGAGGCATACAAATTTCTTTTTCATCTATTTCTCTGTAATAAAATTGTGAAAATTTTGATAAAATTGTTGATTTGTCATAAGCAAGCAGTCATAGTTTTCAATCAGTTTTACATATTCCTAGTTTGTACAGTTATTTTTTGCAATGGCTTTGTGTTATTACTTACTAGCATAAGTGCCCATCAAAAATGACGGGGAGTGATTTGGTTTATTGGCACGGTACTCATTAAATAAAAATGTATTGAGTGGGCATAAATTCAGACAGTGCACAAACTTACAGAGTTGGTTAGCCGCTCCCTTTTATAGTCTTCCACACTATGAAAATCCATCCTGGGCTCTGAAATTGTTTTGATGCTCCTTATCATTTGAATGATGCACTAAGCAAATGCATTTAAATAAAATTTGAGTTTACTAATTAATCAATCAACAGAATAATTTCTTTGAAAACTATCTGAACGAAAACAAATTGCCAATATATTTTAACAAATCTGATCTGTGTCCACCATATGACTTTCTCCATATCTGTAATATTTCTAAAAATACCAAATAGGTTACATAATAATAAATATTTTAAGAAACTGCGAGAAAATTTTAGACTTTACAAAGAACAGAAATAAACTCAAACCATAGCCTTCTGATATTGGATATATAGCCACAAAGCTCCATCAATTAAGAAAAGAAAAAGGAGTGTTACTAAGATGTAACTAAGCGTCAATTGTTAACAATAGTCGTCGGTAGGAGGCATGGTTGTGGCAGCTATTAATATAAGATATCTCTTAAACAATGCATTATATGGGAAAATGTTTCAAACAAAGGTTTAGAAAATTAAATTTCCTAAAACTTTTATTCCAGTACATTTTTACATTTATCAAACATTAAAGCAAATATTTCAAAATAACGGATAAGTGAAAAGAGTAAGCACCCACTTCTGGTTGGCCGATTTTTACCAAAAACTAATCAGTTCTTGTGACTTTTATAAAAATGTTAACTATAAAATTTTACATTGACCTGATTAATAGTTTTTGAGTTCGAGCACCCACAAAAAAGCTATCACATTCAGACAGAGCCGTTCCGGCCTATGGGTGCAAGGGGTGCATCACACCCAGGCAGCAACATATGAGGAGCGCACTTGCGGACGGGCAATAATGTTTCTTAATTTTTTTCCTTTTCATCTCATACATTTGAATGCATATACTTGAGTGATAGTTGGTATTAAAAAATCATTTATCATTTTTACTTATTAATCAGATTATTTTCTTCGTACACAACCAAAAAGAATTAACTGGCCCCAGGGCGGCAACAGTTTGCAGGCAAGCTCCTCTTTCTGATTAATTAATAGTTAATACATCATAGATAAGCCTGTTAAATTATATCTCAGTTAATTTTAAAGCTTTCTTCTATGGAAGCTTTTCACACATGCAAAATAAAGGATGCGGAAAAACCGAGAAGCAAGTGATATGGACTACCTCCGTCCAAGACAAATATGGGAGCATCATTTCACAAAACTCGTCCTCTCAAAACATCTGGCGCCCCTCGGCATAAACCCTGAAAACACTGCTTGCCAGTCAGTCTTTCGTCAATTAAGATCCCACCTGGGTTTTTCCGAATCTTTTAATCACTTTCAGGGTGAGAGGTTGTGGAAATGAGACGTCATGGGAGCTGAGCTACTGTAAAATTCTTATCTTGCTCTTATGAAGGTCGATGGCATTAAACGGAAGGTTCGAGGCTCCCGCCGCCAGGGACTCCTGCCAATTCTTTTCCCTCTCTCTTTTGGCCATTGTCCAGCAGTAAAACAATGCCGAACACGCATAGCAACACTTTTTCTCTGGATAATAGATTTCAGCAGTGATTTGCGAAAGATGGAAAAAATCGAGGGTGAGGACGCGGCTTTACATGGAACTGAAGTTCATTACCGAATATTATAATGTAGTTACTTTATCTGTATACAGTTTTATTTCAAGAAGCTTTCCTTTCTTAGATCTAATAAATTTTAGCAAATGTGACTTTATCACTGATAGAACATCTATAAATATAATTCTCAAGTATCTGTATGTGTCTTCTTTCACGCTTTTTTGGGCACTTTTAGATTTATTAAAAAGATTAAATTTTGTATGATAGTAGATCACAGGCTACAACTGACAGGAAAAGTCGAAAACTTCAGAAATTCGCATTTTGGAAAGTTTTTTTTAACCTCAATGATTCAATTTTATTCCGCATTAGGAGGCACTGAAATCGATTAAATGTTTCACAAAATTGCATTTTAAAATTGCTTTAAATTAAGTTATGAACTTGAAACTCAATGTATAGCTGAAAGATAGTACTTTGTTATTTTGAAGACAAAACAAAAGTCCAAATTTCAGAATTTGATCAGAAAAAGTATAGATCTCTCTTTCCTCCAATCGAAAAAACCGTGAAAATGCATCTGATGCTTTAAATATAAATAAATCGGTACTTTTGAGGTGATATTGGCTTTTAAGTATGCATTTGGGTCATTTAAGCCTATATAGTAATTATGTTGGCGTTCACTGCTATGTAAGTAGATGATGATGTCAAAAAGTAATTGGATAACTGCTTTCACATTCAAATAATGCAAATAATAATTATATGAATTTTTTAAACAGATGTGAACAATAACTACATAATAACGATTGACAGTTAATGTGGGATATTTGTAACTAATCATTAACCCTTATACTGCCAGCCGGCCGATATATTGGCCCTTGGGGTATGTGCGAAAACTGCCACCGGCCGATCTATCGGCCACGTTTGTTAACGCTCTGCCCCTCTCGTCTCTGTGAGTCAGATGGCTTTCATAAACACTTATCAGTTATTTCTTATGCTTACTCATCTCTGTCAACGAAAATCTTAATAGAATTGCAATACTTGCTTTATTTTTCGACTGGAAGAACATCGGCTGTTTTTTCCGCAATAGATCATCTGGTGTTGCTTAGAAAAGGTCGTAGCAGTGATTTTTCTTGCCTGTAATAGTTACTTTTAGCCAATTGATATTTGATTTTTGGATACGGGAAAGGATCTACTTCATTTCCAGTAATAATAGGTAATGTATTTCCGTGTTTTTAAAAATAATTTTCGCAAAGTACCACGAATAAACTAATTTAAGTTTTAAATATTTTTTTGGACGAGCCTAAATATTCTCATTGGTTTTGTAATATACAAATATATATAAATAATATGTACATATATATATATATATATATATATATATATATATATGTGTGGAAGGCAACGGGAAACCACCACACCGTGTGTATATATTCCCTAGTCAAAAACCAATTAATTAATTAATTGGTAGGACCTGTCGTAAGACAGAACACGAATGAATATTATATAATCTACACCATAATTTATTAGTATTTTAGAATACATATAATTACATAAAATGGGTGTGGGTGATGGGTGCAATGTTTAATTAAATTAGGTGTAATTATTGCAAAAATTATGCAACAAGCATAAAAATTTGTTTTCAGGTTAAAAACTAATAGCAATAACTAATATTAACAAAATTACTAACGACAATAATTTTCTATGCATAATCTTTATAATCTAAATGTAAAAGTTGATATTTTTAATAATTAAACTTATGAATAAAATATTTTTCCTAAATTTAAACGCAGTGAAAACAACATAATTAAATTGTATTCTATATCCTGCATGTTTAAAGAGAATAAATAATAAAATTTTGCTTCAGAATATTAATATTAGCTTTTATATATATTTCTATCCGAAAACGTACATATCAAAAAAGCCCTGGCATTTTTCGCATGTACCACTTGATGGAGGCTGGCAGCAAAAGGGTTAATAATAATTTGTAATTAATCTGGGTTGTGCACCGTAGGCGCGAATACAGTAGTTTCCTTAAATTAATAACACCTTGTAATTTAAAAATCGAACAAATTTGGCTTATAGAGAAAGGCAGCATAAACTGCTTGCACCTGGGTGGCAAATATGCCTTGCGTGGCTCTGCACACAGACATTGAGAAAATGTTCAAAACATGTTCAGGGGACCTCAAAAGGGGTATCCATTGAAAACTCGAAGTCAATTTTTTCATGAAAACAATACTTTCCCCTATACTACGTATGGAGAAAGTAAAAATGTAAATTTCAGTGAAGAATTTATCGAAGAAATTTGAAATCTATTCTGAATAAAGTTGGCTTTGCCTAATAATACAGACAATATATTAAAGTGTGGATTACAAAACAATTATCACAAAATATTACTACTTTTATTCTATATAAATCAAAATAAAATATTAGTCTTACCGATATCTAAATAAAACTTTAATGAATACTGCACATTATAACAATGACACGCGGTCATTATGTAAACAAAAAGGCCACAGACTGGCCCAAGTAGTCCCATTTCTGTTACTATGTAAACAAAGCGTTTAATACAGATACACAAATCTGTCCTTTTGTATAGGGTAATATTGTGTGTCAAGTGTGATGTCAGACAACTAAAACATTCTTCTTGCTAATTTGTTCCTATTTCTGAATACAGTCAGACCCCAATCTAATTCCACTATTTGTCTGTCAATGACATTGGTAATAAAGTGGGGGTGGCGGTAAATCGAGGTACAGTGTCTCCTTCATTAATGTCTCTAATTTGCTCCTGAAAATTGCGACAAAGAATGAAACAACGTTAAATGAATCAATACATATTTCCCATAAAAACAAGGGGTTCAAAACCTCGCAAAATGATGATGATATACAGGCACTCCCTAGGTTACGTGAGCCTTGACTTATGTAAACCCGCACTTACGTAAACGGCTACATAAATTACTAAAAAAATTTCGTTGTTTACGTTAAAGTTTACGTCGGCGGTTTTCATAAACAAGCGGGAACTAAATATGTGCGTGAAGGAAGAATGCAAGGCATGGGTTGTAATGTGGTAGCCCCACTATGCTACCCAGCCACTGTTGCCAATTTTGCGTATTTTAGCTAGAACTTTTGGTTTGAGATAGCATCTAAAAAAAAAGGCCACAGCGACTACCTATGAACCTAGAGAATCGATTTAACAATCTACCTAATTTTAGCAACTGGCTATAATTGCGGTGTATATCTGCACTCATACAAATACAAAAATAAATTACATTATAATATTAACATAGACAATCATAGGTGAAAGAATGCACGTGTAAATGGAACCGTTTCATCTCATTTGTCATCTGTAAACAACCACGTGACTCATTCCTTCCATACACTGTTTAGATGCACAGTTTTAGGCAGATGAAAGAATGTGAAGATCTGTTGAAAGAGCCAACCAAGAAAATGAGTGCAGGGTCATCCCTAGGCAGTAAGTAGGTAAGATACCGCCTTAGGGCGGCACCTCTCTGGGGAGGCAAATGAGTTTGTCTTGTAAGCTAATTTAACATAAGGTGCTTTATGGGCTGCGTTCTTCCTATAACTCGTTGTTGAAAGCAGACAACATATATCTATCAGACATGGGAAAAATATGCAGAGGGTCAAGTTTAGATGCGAATGCAAAAATTGGCATCAGTGCAAACCACTAGTTTCTACTTCCCCAATGACCGATAATAAAAGGTGGCACTTGGGTTTTTTTAATCCCACCACACTAAGATTTGGTTTTGACACACTTCCCAGGGGCTCTTTCCCCGCAGTTGCAGGTGCTTCAGCAGGCCGGATAAGGGGGCTACATGGAAGTTATGTCATATCGAATAGCCGAAAATAATCAAAATAAAACAATATTTTAGCAATGAAACGTGAATAGATAAATACATCTTGCATTATGCCAGTTTAACTTTGCCTGATAAAGATCTTCAGTACTTAATTTTCACAGATCGCTTTCTCAAAATAGCTTCGCATGCCGAATAAAATGCCTTCATGTGCCAGATCAGGCCCGCGGGCCATAATTTCCCCAACACTGCTGTATTGTATACTATCCGTAGTAATTTTAGTAACCTGGGAAGTACATGTACTGTGCTTTTTGGAGCTATATGGTGCCACGTATGATATGAATGGTACCAGAACATTAATAAATCAATAAAATCGTACATTAACAGAAATAGCATAAAATAAACAAATGGTACAACATAACTTCATTTTAAGGTGCCCAAAATCGGAAGAGGCTACATTTCACTATAGTACCTCTAGTGACAATAAAAAGGAACTACATAATACCAATCTGGCAAAATGTAGTCATACAAATGATAGAGAATGATGAGTTTTTACTAGGAAGTTTACAGAGAGCCATGAACACTTCTGTGAATACAAGTTCATGAGTTGACATTTCTAGAAAATAAATTCTACAAACAAATCAATTCTTGCAGTAGTTACTGTATAATTAATGAAAATCTACCATAATAAAGGTAAATGATACACTTATTTCATTGTTTTTATTGAGTTTCGAGTTTCATTAGGCCCAAAGAAGGATAAATCACTCCTTTACTGAGTCACAGTTGATACAAACGAAAATAAAATCGGGAGACATTAAACTCTAGTTATCCCAATAGTACAGAATAATTCAAGTTTATAAATAGGGTACTCAGGAGATCTTCCTTTCTGCACAATTCACAAAGCTTGTATGATTTCTATTAAAGTGGATTTTAATGACAGCTGAAGGGTTTCCAGAAGAAGGCCATAACTACCACTTCTCAAAATATCACCATACAAGATTAATAAAAATATGTCAATCCAAAACACTTTCCCTGCTCAAATAAGGCAATCTGCCACAACTGGAGAAGTGCTGCTCAACAGATGCATGTGAGTGGCATCTATGCAGTATTATTATTTTTCGTGCATCATTTCAGCACTGAGTCCAGATGATGTTAACTCAAAACATCGACGATGTTTATTCTAATATGGGTGGTAATTTTTTAACTACGTTAATGCAAATCTATGTTAATTGAGGTGACATTAAACCAAGGACACTGTATATGCTTGCTCTATGTAATCATAAGATGGAAGTTTTATTCGCAAAGATTCATGGGTTGTATGTAGAATTGTCACTATACAGGGTGTCCGGTGACTTTATGTCATAACTTCGGGATCTTATTCCTTTAGTGATTTTGAGTAAAAAATTTCATATGAACATGGGTCCGATTCTCATTTGTTACAGAGCTACGGGCAATTGAAATTATCTCGTACTTTGATTTGTAAAACTTAATGGCTGAAAAAATTCATTGTTTAAAAAATTATTCGTATATATTGTTAATTGTTGAAAAATGTATTATTTAAATAATCATTCGTTTACATTGATACTTAATCCATTGTTACAACAGTTGTTCAAAATTGCCGCCTTCAGCTTGGATGCACAATCTGGCCCATTTGAGTAGGGAACGTGAAACAGCATGAAGAACTGCAGCGTTATTAATGCGCCTCGCAGCATCAAAAATTAGCTGAATAAGTTCTTCCTTCGTGCTCACTTTGGCTTCATACACAATGTTTTTCATTTGCTCCCACACATGGAAACCCAACGGAGTGAGATCTGGAAACCTCGGTGGCCAATCCAGCGCACCGCCATGACAGATCCATCGGTTAGGGAACTTCTTGTTAAGATTCCCCATCATGCTGGTAGTACATCTAAAGTCGTGTTTGCAGAGAAATGTCTTCTAAGAGACCCAGCATTTCATTTTCCAAAACATCAGCATAAATGGCACCTGTCAGACGTGGCGGAAAGAAGTACGGTCCAACCAGCTGGTTCACAATGACACCACACCACACGTTCACAGAAAAACGGAGTTGGAAGTGGATTTTAACTGTTCAGTGAGGATTTTCGCGAGCCCATAAATGGTAATTTCTCGTGTTGTTTATTCCATCAAGAGTAAAATGTGCCTTGTCCGTGAACAAGATGTAATGGTTCAGGTGGGGGTGTGCATTTAACCAAAGGCAGAATTTCAACCGACTAGCCATATCCCCGGGTTGAAGATCCCGAACTTGCTGGATATGGTATGGATAAAGTCCTTCATCGTGTAATGTTTGCCAGACTCTCATTCGCGGAACGTTGAGGCAGGCGGACATTCCTCGTGTACTAAGACGTGGACTTCGCTGAACTATTTGAATAATGTTTTCCTTCTCATCCACATTAACTTGTACTGGACGTTCAGCTCTCAAAGACACGGAAATGAGCCATTTTCTCGTAAATGTCGGTGAACTTGAATAAAAGTACGTCAATCTGGTGTTCTTCTTTGTGGAAATCGTCGTCAATATTTATAAACGGCAGAAACGGAGTTTCCATCGCAAAACCCATACACGAAGTACATATCCGCATACTCTTAATTTGAAAATGTAAACAACATTATTAAAAGCTAATGATACCACACGTGTCACAGCGCACTACACTGAACGCTAGCTTACGTTCTACTGACATGCTGCCTGCGAGCTTGCAAATTACGTCCACGTCTGTTGTGCAAGTGTCATGCTTCTCATTGTTGTAACAATGGATTAAGTATCAGTGTGAACAGATGATTAATTAAATAATACATTTTTCAACAATTAAAAATGTATACGAATAATTATTTAAACAATGCATTTTTCAGCCATTGAGTTGTACAAATCAAAGGACGAGATAATTTCAATTGCCCGTAACTCCGTAACAAATGAGAATCGGACCCATGTTCATATGATATTTTTTACTCCAAATCACTTAAGGAATAAGATCCCAAAGTTATGACATAAAGTCACTGGACACCCTGTATAGGGGGGTGCTAAATTAGGGTATGACTGTAGTTTACACTCTAATTGTAATATGAATCTGAGCATGCAAACATAGTGAGGATAAATGCAAAAAAAGTTCTTTCGTGAATATTTCTGCCTTTATTGTATGTTAAAAGAATATAAAGTCAGTTTAATTATGAAAATTGTATATTTATAGTCTAATGATATCTTTTAATATATTACAAGACCTAAAAACATTACAATGGATTTTTATTATATCTTAGATAGTGGTCCTCTGAGCCCCTCTTCATCCTTGGTATTGCTAGGGAGTGTGAATAGCTTGGTACTCCTAGGGTCAACCTGAAGAGCTTTAACTTTCTTTCTCCATTTTCAATCTTGTTTCTTTGTCCCAAGACATCTTCATCCATATATTTTTCCAGTATAACTCAAATAAATTAAGATAGTGTGAGAAATGTTAAATAGGATAATAAAAATGTGAACATAAGTCATAATGAAATTCACTTATGAAGAATCCAACTCATTAGCAAGCCTATGTTTATAAAACCAAGTAAAATGTGCTCATACACTTCATCAAACATACCCATCCACTCTATAACTTCAGGACTTTCCTAACAGAATACTACAAAACTGTGAAAAGCAAAAAAAAAACTATTGTTTAGGCACTTCCAGAAGAGCGGCAAACTGTAATTTTTTTATTGGTAGAACTATGTGCAAAACCAAATAGAAAAAACGAAAATCTTGAAAAAGTGCAACAATACCGGCGCTAAAAATCCGAAATTGTTTAAACAAATTTTCAAGGTTTATGTATTTCCAAATGTGCTATGGAGCTGAAATTTTTTTATTAGGTACAATTTATAAAAAACGAAATAGGAATTATACAAATTTTGATATTTTAATTTTTTGGCAGTTAAAAATTCTTAAAATTTAAACAAATAGGTAAATGTTTAGATACTACGGTTCAAGTTATGGAGCTGAAATTTTTATGTAATTTAATCTTAGTCTATGTAAATGAATAAACATTTAAATGTCTGCATGATATTGTTATTGCAGTCCTTAAAAATTATTTGAATTTAAACAATTCGATAAATGTTATTTCACTTCTAAATGTGGTACAACTTTAAAATTTGGCAGAAATGTGTGGCATTATTAACCGAATGTGGAAAAGTATAATATTCTTAAAATTGCTAATATTAGTAATTCTTTTACACCATCATTGCTCCATAAGGAGAAAACGAAAATCGGTGCAGAGTAGAAATCTTTTAAATTAAAGAAATATTTCCAATGATGAAATATCTCTCTAAAAAATGTATGTTTTTTCAAGGTGAGATGAAATGCTTGCAGTATGCAAACACCTTCTACTAGTGTGTGTGTGTGTGTGTATATATATATATATATATATATATATATATACTTCTATATGTTATATCCTCCTCTGTAAGAAACGTCTATATATAATGATATATATATATATATATATATATATATATATATATATATATATATAAAATTTGGCAGAAATGTGTGGCATTATTAACCGAATGTGGAAAAGTATGATATTCTTAAAATTGCTAATATTAGTAATTCTTTTACACCATCATTGCTCCATAAGGAGAAAACGAAAATCGGTGCAGAGTAGAAATCTTTTAAATTAAAGAAATATTTCCAATGATGAAATATCTCTCTAAAAAATGTATGTTTTTTCAAGGTGAGATGAAATGCTTGCAGTATGCAAACACCTTCTACTAGTGTGTGTGTGTGTGTGTGTGTATATATATATATATATATATATATATATATATATATATATATATATATATATATACTTCTATATGTTATATCCTCCTCTGTAAGAAACGTCTATATATAATGATATATATATATATATATATATATATATATATATTAACTTAGGGAAAAGTAGTGATGAGGGTGGCAACAAGGTGTTGAAGGAAGCCCAGCGGACACTTACCAAGTTGGCAGGCTGCTGGGGGCGTCGAGGAGACACAGAAAGCATGCACACAAAAGAACACATAAGCTTTTCGGGTATATGCCCTTCATCAGCGATGGAAATAGAGTCTATATATATATCTGCATAATTACCATTATGAATACTATCTGAAACTCAATATATTTACACTCAAAAATAAATTTTGAATTTCGGTATCATATGACAGTAATTTTAAGATGAAATTACAAATGAAAAATTGAAGCAATAATAAATCTTCAAAATAGTTTGTCATTAGCTAAAAAACTAGGCAATTACAGAGTCAACAAGAACAGTATGATTGATGTAGATAAAAAAAAACAGAATATTTCATGAAATAATTACAAAAATATTTCCTCCATTAAAATTCTTGAAAAACCAGCAGGAAGAAAGAACTATGCATCAGGTGAGGATTGAACTCTTAACCAGAATGCCAGAATTCTTTCATTTGCTAGGATTTCCTATAAAAAACCCAGAAAAGCTATTTTCATTTTAAGTATTCACCATATAGAATCAATTTTTGGAAAATTTGGAATATCTAAATAACAAAATCATCACACAAAATATTCTTAGAGATATATAAAAAATTCTGGTATCTACCTATGTAATATCAAATTTCTCATGTTTTCATATTCTCAAGCTTAAAAAACTTATCTGAATTGCAATTTTCTCTTAGATAGTTTTACTGTCTTGAAGATTTGCTACACAAATATAAGACTCGTCAAAGGTACAATAAAAAGTACATAACTAGGGAACAAAAAATCTTAAAATCATATATATAGATCTTGGTTGACCTCAAAATAAGCACAATTGAATTTAAAACACACTATTGCTTGTCAGTTAAATCATACAAAGATATAATGCAAGTCATAAAAATAATAATTCATAAAAAGTGGCATAAAACATTACTTAGAGGTGTTTATGAACTTTGTGAGTAGGGAAAGTAACTACTTTACATTAGTTGATCGTTTAAAAATTTACTGATACCGTAATAGGATTTACCTACCAATAAGTTTTTCAGTTTACTTTTGAATTGATTAATTGGTAAACATTTAACCCTTTCGCTGCTATGGACTTTTAGCTTCTGCATCAGCCGTGTGCATAGAGTTCAGTGACCTTGAAGCATGCCTGTGCTGAATACTTTCTCTAGGAGCTCCACATCTACGTTCTTTCATTTGTCTTTTAGTCTCTTTATATTTTAAAAGTTATTTTGTTAATCGTTTACATTGATATTGATTATTAACCATCGCGAAAAAATATTTTCATCTTTTTTGAGCAGCGAACGAAAAAGCTTGAAATGCATATATGCGTCGTTAGCAGTCAAGGCACCGCTCTGCCCACCCGCATATATGCGTCGATAGCAGCAAAAGGATTAATATCTGGGGGAGTTTGTTAAAAATTATGGAAGTAGAGTAGTGTGGTCCTCGTTGGCTGAGAGTGAGAGTGTAATCATGAAGATGTATATCTTCTCTACATCTTGTGTTATGATGGTGAGTAGTAGCATTGAATCGGAATAACAAAGTGTTACTCTTAACAAAAACAGCACAATTTAGTATGTATATAAATGGTAAGGTATATATTATATTTTCTGTAAATACAATATCCTCAAAAAATTTAAATGCAATATCCTAATAACAAATATTTAATTTCAACAAGAAAAATTCTTGGAAACTACGATGATGACACCAAAATTATGCAAATAAAAAGTCACTGCAAATATAACTACAATCAATGGTGTAGTTCAGTGGTATTCAAAGTATTGTACCAATACCCAAAGTGGCACCAACAAAATCTTGGTATTATCTTAGTTACCTCATATACTACAATCCCTCATCTACTTCAAGGTTCACTGTCATTAAATTGCTTTACGGAAACTGTGCAGAGTAAGTGTAAATTTTTCACTTCGGCACCATGATTTGGATGACATTTTTTCTTGGCAATTTCTCTTTTACGAAAACGTAAGAGTACCAGGTAGTTGATGGAATCATCCAAAGGGTAGGTACATGCAAAAAAGTTAGAATTGCACAGATGTAATTCTTAATTCCACAAAATCACAACACGTACTATAATAAATTACGGTAACTTTAATAGAAGTGAGAAGAAAAAAACCGAGTTTCTCTAATAAATTCTATAGTTATTTTCGTTCTTCAATGTGACGCCTGCATGAATATTTTACACTACTGCATCGCCCCCAGCTTAAATACGAAAATTTAATATTCAATTTTATATGATACAACTATGAAAATATTACATAAAATATAGTGATTTGAAATGTTCATCACCATATACTGATTACTACCAAACACTGCTACAAAAATTACATTCTTCTTCCCACCGAAAAAATCAATCGCAATCTCTTTTTCAAATGTTTCGCGGAAATAACCATTAGCGTCGCTACAGCTTTATGAACCAAATTATTTGTATTTGTATGTAGAATGGATCTGGTGCTACCGGATTCATTCCAGTTATTTTTTGCAGATTTCTAGTACCGGACCCTTGATCCGTCGTCCCGAAATCCGGCAGGACCTGAAATCCAGGTATATTCGGATCTCGCGCCCTAGGTACCAATTCGAAATTAGCAGGCTGTGTATTTCATTGACCTGCCACTTAGTTTTCGTAGTGCTACTGTTTTTACACGCCGCGTTTCCCGTAAACACGTACCCATTATATCAGGGGTCGGCAACATTGCCGGCTTAAGGCGGGTGCTTTTATGGGCGCAAAGCCGGGGAAGCAAGACTCAAAAATATATTTTTTATTTATTTTTAATTGACATCCGAATTAAAATTCAAATAAAAATTGTAGAGAGGTTATTGTTAGAGAGAAAGAAAAGAGAACAGTAATATACTTTTACAATGTTCCCTTCCATTTATTATTTACATTCCTATGATTCTCCTTTGCTCCGTTCAGAAGACCATTTCCGTTGTTGCCATAGTGGCTGAAATCAAACATTTAACCTTTGCAAATAGTCGGTCATTATGCAATTTGATTCTCCTTTGTTGTGATACCAGAGTATGAAATTTACGTTAATGTCCACTTTCCTCAATACCGACAGAAATAAAATAACACAATGTATAAATATATTTCAAATAGGAATACAGTAAAACCTCTCATTAAGGAAATTCACGGAACCAATTTTTTCATTATTCGTTTTTCAGAAGTTCGTTGACCGAAGGTTAAAGGGTGTTGCATAAATTCAGAGATGATTGATCGATTATACAGAAGTAACAGGGTTATCCGAATGAAGGCAAACGCAATTATTATGCAGAAATCGCATAATCTAACCAAATCAAATCCTCCACTAAAATACGTCAATTATACCTTTTCTTAAAAAATATTACTTAAGAATTGACACAGTACCCCGTTTGCGGGAATTTTTATCTACACTTCATTACCTTACACAGTGGCGGATTTACGCCTCATGGGGCCCCTGTCGCTAAACATTTTGGGGCCCCTGGCGCTAAGCAGTCGGGGGCCCTACAATCTAAATATATAGTGGAACCGCTCCTAACGGCTACCCTCCTTTGTGGCACCTCTTAATGATCGTTTTTCTATGGAATCATAGAGAGGTCCCGCTGATTTTAAAATTGAGACATTTAACATTTCTGAGATTATATACACGAACATTTTTTCGGGGCCCCTTACTTCACGGGGCCCCTGGCGCGCGCCATGTGCGATCCCCCTTAAATCCGCCACTGACCTTACACATATTTTTTCGCTAATATTCTTACCAACGCTCCAACTCCACCTCTGACAAAAATCTCCCATACATGAAAAAAATGCACGAACCACCTCTAATAATGACATATGTATACATCATTGCTGCGATCTATGTATTGTGATGCCTACCATTAAATTTGGTGAATCCTTTCTCAGTAGTAAATTTCCTGTTAACTGTATCAGGAGAATAAATGTAATTTTAAACAATATCTTTTTAAAATAATTTTTATTTTCAAAAAAACTCAACACGTTTTTAAAAAAAGAATCAAGTCTTGGCTATAAATTTTCTTTGAACTCCCTCACAACAGCTAAAGTTGGTGTCACTACATATCAGGAGCAATTGAATTTGAATGTTTCTCTTGCAAGAGAGCACCTCGCGCAAAAAACCGTTGTCACATCTTCGACGTCCGGAACCGCATGGCTTACACTTTTTCGGAAATACATCATTATGTATTGATTGGATTATTACAGCTCAGGTCTCATTGGCCAACTGTATTTTCAATTCTTATCTATGTGTAACTGAAAAAAATTCTTTAGCGAGCAAAATTTCATTTTAAAGATGTTAATACTTAAATTCACCTGCTACTGTGGCAAGTGGCAAAAGGTCATTTTCAAAAGTAAAGTTGATAAAAACATTTGTGCTCCACAATGGGACAAAAAAGACTGAATAAACTTGCAATAATTAGTATAGAGAATTAAACAGAAACAAAAATTAATAGAAAATTTTGCCAGGTTAAGACGTCGAAAAGTTCTATTTTCTAAATTTTAGTTTTGTAAAATAATTTGATTTATAATGTACAATGATTGTTATCTGCCATTTGAATTTGCAAGTAGTATTTCAAATTTTGTAATGAAAAATATTAAAAATATTGAATTTTGAAAAAAGGCGCAAAAATTTTTTCCCGCACCCTCCACATTTTTAGCTTGGGCCGGCATTGGTCGGCAACATACGGCCCGCGGGCCACATCCGGCCCCCGAGAGCGCTTCATGCGGCCCGCGAAAATATGATGAATAGTGGCCGGTAAAATTTAAAATCGACAATTTTATATTTTTCAGTGAAATTATAGTATAAAAACGTTCCCTGGTGTAGCTTTAACGCTAGTAAATCATTTATGCATGATTTTCGATAATATGAGACCTCAGAATCTGTAGATAACTTCTGATATAAACAGTCATCCGGCCCGCCGAAGGTCTTGTGACTTCCAATGCGGCCCTCCGAAGCATTCACAACTACGAATGTGGCCCGCCATGCATAAAAGGTTGCCGACCCCTGCACCATATTGTGTAATAAATCTAACATTTTCTTTCAAGGAAAGATATTCGTATGTCCGCTCCCGAATTTTTTTACTGTGGAGATTGGTAGGCCTTATGTATTAATGAAACAAATCGTAAAAAATTATACGAAAATACATATCATGGCGATAAACGCCCACAGAAGTTGTGATTATCGCAATTTATTTGAACTGGTCAAATAACAAAATGCCAAGGTTTCAATTTCCGTCTACCCTGGTTGCAGAATACTGTGGAAAAGCTGTTGAGAATATTTTTCTTATTTTTGTCGCATTACTTTTTTTACATAAATCCTGAGATTTTCATTGGAATTCGTTAAATTTTGTTATTTTGCCTATATATTATACAATAGCAATAATCGTTATTCAATATATGTTATATGAAATGGCCGTATTTTCTGATGGATAAATCGCGTGTTTTATTATTGCATACACAATATAACTTATTATTGGGCCAAGATGTCTACAAAAATCAATTAATAAGGGACAAATGGATATTCACTTCTAAAAGTTTTATGTGATAATTTAGTTTCATTGTTTCTGTCGAATAATATGAATACTAAGATGTTTACAAAAATTCAACATTTGAAGCTCAAATTATTTTATTTTACAGATTTTTCAAATGTGGATTGAAAAATTTGTCAGTGATAACCAAAATAAATCAATATCATTTCCACTTACATGCACACATGAAGGCACTTTACTTTTCTGTCAGAGTTATTGTATTATCACCCTCAAATGATTATATACATCAATACATAAGTGATCAAAGTAATACAAAATTCAAGTAGCAGCAATACTTTTGCTGTTATTATTCAACAATATGTTAAATGATGTAGGTGAACATTTCAAAATGGCTTATTGTCACATAATTTTCATACTAATATTAATTATAACCATATGTTATTATAACTTAAAAATAAAACTCAATAATATACTTCAAGATATCCTATAAACCAGAATTTCATAGTTTGGGAATTTTAATTCATTTCCTTTATATGGAATATAGCATGCTCCATGGCTAGGGTGGACCTAAGGAATAAGGAAAATATGTTTTAGTGAAAATGTATTCAAAATGTGGAGTATAATATCATTCCTTTAACTTTCCACATGTGACTTTAAATTATATGAGACGTTCAGAGCAACAGGGGTGAACTCAGATTTTGCAACCATAGTGAGTTTGTCCCTATCACTCTGAATGCCTCATATTGTGTCAACTCTCAAGTGTGTTTTAAAATTTCAAAAATTATTTAATCCCATTGATCTGTTTTCTGAATGGGAATTCCAAGAGATTCATGTTCTCTAAGCTTACAAAATACTCTCTGATTTTACTTTTACTGTGTGAATATTTTTATGTGACCAGGGAACCCTCCCAAATTAAAGCCTTGGATAGGTATAGCACACCACCACCACTATCTGTACATTGTAGTTTATGTCTCATAATTTCTTTGATCAATTTGACAAATATTTCTTACACCAACTTCCAACATCTATCACTGTGAAATAAAAGTTTAAGATATTATTGCCATAATAATGATATTTCAGTTCACTTAAACTAAGATTAGATTTAACATTTCTAACCTTTTTGAAATTATATTGGTTATGCATCAGTTGTTCTCTTTGTAGTTTTTTAGTTGACTATGCAATAGCATTAATAACCTAAGTTGATTGGGAAGGGCTACTTATGCCATCTTTGAAGTGTATTTATTTATTCTGAGAATTGCCAATATGTATATGCATGACTTATTTAGCATTTATTTTATTTTAGTTTTCATTCCTTCAATAGGATTTCCAAAAAGATAAAAACATTATAACTTAGAGATTTGATATTTTCATAGCAAGGTAGAAGTATCTTTCTTTCACTTGAGAGTATTGAAATCATGGGATCCTCTTATTCTCTGGAGAGTGAAACAAATGATATGCCAAAAAATGAACGCTAAGCCTTTTAACCAAAATTATTGAATATCAGTGACAACAATAGAAGTCATTGGTTCATTAACAAATTTAGATGAATTTGCATAAATTAGGTTTACTACAGAGAACCCCAACAAATAGCTAACAAAAGACAGAAAGTAACTGGGCAGACAATGGGTTAATTTTGTCACTCATCTGATATTGAATTTTTTCATAACAAGAATATTTTGTGCAAGAGAAATAAATATAACTTTCTATTGGCCATACTATGCAATTAAAAGGATTTCAAAAATTACCTTGCCTATGGTGAGCGTATTGCTATGAGGAACACGACCAATGTACAAAACTTCTCCATACTCAGTTCTTCCTCCACGAACAGCACCTGAAGGAATATTGCTTCCAGAGCATGAAACCCATTCCATTTCTGTTCCACAAAGGACCTAAAATGAAAATATTTGTATAATATTTGTATATTTCAATCATGTTTCAATACTTGCTTTACCTTGTAATTGATGTTAGTCCAGTAAAGTACTCTGCATCTTACCGTTAGTGGAATTATGAGGAAAGTAGAAGTTTAATCAAATTTTGAGATTAAAAATATTTCAAGGAAAATAAAAATGTTATGCTCAGTATGCAGGGGATTATGTTTTAACTGAAATTATAGCCGCTTTTTTAAGCTCTTACATCACAAATTGAAGGACTACTTAGTGTTGATGTAAAATAGCTTTGAAAAATGATAAAAAAGATTCATATTTCATAACACCAAACTCATTGAGAAAGTTTTGAAAAAGGATAAATAACTAATTACTAATAAATTGAAAATCTTAAAGATGTTTTCACAATATTGACCAATACAAAATTAAGCAAAAACTTCATAAATATGTTATGGCTTCTTACTGTAGTCTTATTTCCTTACACAATTTGTTGATATAAAGGCAATTGGTTGAATATCATCAGCGCTATATTAACAAGAGTTATCTGATACCTGATACTCTCTCTTAACAAGCTCTTCTCCTTGCCAAGGTACATAACATAGTTTATCCTTAGGATTAACTTTCCCAGGCAGAAGGTCTCCCTCATGGTAAGCTTGTCCCACATGGAGATTGTTATAATGGTCTTTACCACCAATAAATGCTCCAGCTGGTATTTTTCCAGAAGTGACTCTCACCCATTCTGTTGTTATAACTTCTGGACAAAATCCTGGCTCATCTCCTTCTGAAATTGTAACAGTTTTTATTTGATACATGCTTGGTTATAATAGCACCACAGCTAATGTTTTGTTAAAAATTTTTATCAGCTACATGAAATCAAAAAGATAAATTTTGTTTGTAAATCTACAAAATCTGAAAACTAATAATAAAAATGTGAACAATGTATCCAGAGAAGTATAAGACAAAATATAACACTGTGGATATAAATGTCATAAACAAAGTGGATTCTGATGCATTATTAATCCTTTGTTCACTCAGTAAAAATTTTTAATATAAGAATAATTAAAAATTAAAAAATTCAGTATCTCCCATTATAATAAAAAGAATCGTGTTTTCATCAGACGTTTTTCTTATGTCAGTGTGCAACTCTACTGTGCAGCTCCTCCCCTTTCCTGAGTCTGAGGCAAGCCTGTTTCACAGTCAACACCACTGTCCTGGCTTAGTACTCTTTTAAAGACAGATGCAATGATGAATGTCAAATGGCCCTAATTTAAAAGAATGAAAGTTCAAAAAATAATTAGAGACGGTGATTGCCTTTTTAGGGCCATGTGATTTTGCTTTTACAGAACTCATGAAATACAAAAAATAAGTTTTTGCCTCCCCCTTTGAGGAAGGGGCAACCTGCATTGTTGGAATGTATATCCTCACTGTATATCATTTATTGAATTCCTTTTTCATTTTAAGCAATATATAGGTTACAGAATATTATAAAACTCAGATTAACATTTAACTAAAGTCATTGAGATAATTCTATCATATCTGGCATAAATTATACATTTTTGTAGGAATTTTGCAGCCCATGCAAGTTGTTTACCTTTGATCCTCCAATGCCCTCTGCAGCCTGAAGTTCTTACACCAATGTATGTAACACCAACAGGGTCTGGGTCATGGTACTCTAAGATGGGTTCTGATGCTGAACCTCCTGGTACCACAGATACTTTCCCATTATTCCACCTCACCCTGAAGCGACGGTAAGTAAAATCTGTGACTATGCTAGGGGTTTCAGCAATTACACGATCTGGTTTAGCTCCATTTCGCCGTATGGCAGAACGTGAATTTTCCCATCCTCCAATAAAAACTTCCATGTAAGGATGAGCCTCATAGTGTGCAGGAATTGGGGAGGAGATGAGTGCAATGTGAGCATTAGACTGACAACGGACATCCACTGTCACAGCTCCACAGGGCACCGGCCAATACTGGTACTTCAAGGGGTCTGTTGTCTTGATGCTATGATTGTCTGGTAATGGCAAATGATAATTTGAGTTCATGGGTATGTAATATGCTGACATGATTGAAATGAAGCTGATGATAATGACTAAACCTCTTAAGGATAGAGAAAATGCAAGATTCTGGCTGAACTGGCTCTAGAAATAAATGTAAATTTTAAACTTGTTCTTAGAATTTTTGAGTCATAAAAATATCAAGGAAATAAGTTTTTTTTTAAGGTGATCATCTTAAGGTAGAGTGAATTGCATGACTTTTAAGAAAGGACAGAAAATCTTAAATTATAATAAAACACAACTGATTACCAGACAAAAGTTTAAGTTTTGAATGTCGTTTACCAAAACAATGATAATGACCAAAATAAGAAAGTATTTTTTAAATTTTTTAATTCTCCAAAAGAAATATAGAACTCTGAAATAGTTGTTAATAAATCTATAGTAGAAATGCAATTCACTTATTTATATATAAACTTTTATGCTTGAAAATATCATGAACCTTTTTTTTTCTTACTACTGAATACAAATTAAGAGTATCGTATTTTCCATTATGCTTACCTTCAATCAGCCACCTCCCAATTGAACCATTCCCTGTTCGCACACCATAGCATCCAATAGGAAAAGGATTAGGGTCACTGTAATCTAAGAAAGGAGCTGACTGTCCACCATGACCAATTTGAATATTTCCATTATTCCAGTGTACCCAGAATTCACGCTCTTCAGTAGCTATCAATATATTAGGTGTGTCAGCTTCAGCCTTATCTTGCTTATGGTGATTGCGATATATTGCCGACCTATTTGTGAAAAGGATTGTTTGGTTTGTTTAGGAATTAAAACCAGTTAAATATCTTTTGTACATAATCAAAATTTTAGTTCAGCAAATAAGAAAAATGCTGAATATATGGAATCAACATCTTATAATGATAGAAATTGTTGTAAAATAACATAAAAGTCCTTACACCCTGTCTGTATGAATAAAACCTCACCACTTTCCATTTCCATCTATGGTAATGCAAACAAATAACAGGATTGTTGAAATTAAAGAAAAGGAAAATGGAATTATCCCCTAAACTGCACCACATTCCAAGATAAATTCAAAATATTTTATAAGAACAAAATGAATGTGCTATAAGATCGCCAAAGCAAATAGTCAATGATTACAAAAAAAAAAAATTAAAAGGTAATAAATTTTTCTTTACTTTGTCTACACTACCCCCATCTCCCTATCCCATGTTTTAGATATGACATGTCAAGCAGGTTGGCTAGTTAATATAAAATTCACATTTTTTAAATTTACATTGACCAAAGTAATAATTAAACTACTTATGCAGAATGATAAAAATATATTATAAAAATAAATAATTATAAACTGCTGTAAATTCATTCCATCTGTTAAAGAATCGCTTACTTAGTATTGCCACATCCACCAAGGATTATTTCATAACTGGTTGAATCATCAGTTAAATCAGTTATTAGTGCTATCTGAGCATCATTTTTAGCCTTAACTTTAAACTTCAAAGAACCATGGGTCAATGGGAAGTAGATATATTCCAAACTGTCTGCAGTTTTAGTTACTGAGGATGATCAGCATGTTCAACATGAAAAAGATTAAAATAGAAAGAGGCTAAAATAAAAACGAGTCAGAAAATTACTACTAAACTTCTGTAATACTTACAGTTTTGTCTTTTGAATAAAAATAATAAAAACATTATGGTACACGTCCTTTTTTGCAATGAAAGGCTTATATTATTATTTCAAATTTTTGGGTCTGTTTATATGAAAGTTGTATAGCATTATAAGACTTATTTTTTATCTACTGATTTATAAAAAATTTTCATTGTGATACACTATTCAAAAGAATGCCAGATAGTTTCATTAGAAAATTTGTGAATTTTAAATTTATTATCAACCTTTTCGCAGAAAGTACAAAATTTGTGCTCTAATTGTTTGTTATAATTTTTGGAAAATTTAGGCGTTAGTATTTAGATTATTTTTATATTTTACTGCAGATTATAATGAAAATAAGGGGCTCTAATTACTGTAAAAATTAATTGATACGTAATTAGATTCTCCTTTTCAATATTAGCATATTGCCGTAGTGGTCAACCATTTTTTAATCCATCAGATTAAATTATTAACAAACATTTTGAATTTTCGTAAAATGCCGCTGGCTGTTGTCTTAAAATTAATAATCCTGCTGAAAATATATTTAAATATTTATTCTATATTTGTAATAACGTTAAGCCATTTCTTGTAATATATATCGAAGTTAATAAAGAATTTCCTAAATAAGAATCGAAACCTACCCATAAAATATTGAATACTAGTCTTAGCAGTAGGTACATTAAATTATTAGTTAATATAATAGTTGTATAATAAAGGTAGCATTAAAATAGATAAATATTTTGGAACGCCCGTTTTATATATCGCTAATGAATATCTTATAGAAATTATGGATGATTTAAACTCTCCGCTGCGGCGTAACTACGCCTCCTGCAACCTACGCCATGGCGGGGGTCCCGGTCAAAATGAGATCCAAAGAGTTAGAATTGCAGCTAAAATCATATAGAAATAAACTGTGTTGAGCCCAGTCACTTTTATGGGGGAGGGCTGTTCCTTTTCAGTTAAGCCTCTGATTCGCAGACTTAAGTAACATTTTTTACTTAATGAATCTATACAAACCACGATGATTTTTTTAATTCACCTATGCCTAATATCTAGGAAATATAATGCGTTTTATAAATTCCTATTATGATCTTTATTTAAACTTTTGCTTTTAAAACAATCTGTCATTACATTTATTAGAAAAACACGAAACATTTTAATGAGAGCCGCTCTTTGGATGAAGCTAGTAAATTAAATTCGTCCGAAGTAACATCTCTGTCCGGGTCGGTGCGTGATTGATAATCTACCTATCTCGAGTGGCCATTGAAAATGGTAATGTGACCTTAATTTCTTTACATGTGGTTTCGTTGACTATTAAGGCAACCGCTCCATGTCTTCTCGGGAAGTATCTCTCATGTTGCCAAGTTTATCTCTTCCGAGGCCTTGTGAATCATTTAGTGAGTCTCTCTCGCTATTTATTTAAGCTTATGATTGGATACTATTCAATATATGTTATGCCCAAGGTGAATTAAAATAAATTAGTGGTTGATGTTCATGTCCCATTGCAATAATAAAAATGTTGAAAATTATTATCAATATATTTTAAAGCACTATTGCACTGATCGACGTATATTTTGGCGCAACATCTGTGCAGAAAAAGTATGTGTACCTTTTTCTTATCGTAATCAATTTATCATTAAGCGGAACCAGAATACATGTTATGACAAATTTCCTAAAAATTTAGAAGGTGCACGATATCATCAAAGTTGCAACAACACCATGACAATCCCACGGACTCGTAAAGGCCTGAACAATCTAGAAGCGTGAAGGAAAGGTCTATTTCTGAGGGGAATATTGAGGTAGCCAGTCCTGCATGGCAAGATGAGGAATAGAGAAAAATCAGACGTTTCACGACGGTCAATCTACCATCGCCACAATAAAGAAAAAAGGAGGAATTCGTCAGGTCTTAAGCGGTGCGAACATCCTCGCGTACTAAGGCGTTAATTACTTTTATTAAAACGCTCAGAAAAGCTATGGCGATGAGCGGATGTTGAACCAGTGGTTATAGAGGCTGACGAGGCAAGGCCAATAAACACAAAGTACGTGATAAAGGAAATATATCACTAAACTCTTAGAGGTAATATTCATTTCGCCACGAACCTCAGTTTATTTACTCTTTGGGTTCCAGAAGAACTAAGGAATCAGAATTTCGAACAAGAATTTATAAATATAATTAAATTGATATTGTGCTCAGAAAAAGTCGTTGGGCATTGCATTACAATAGTAATAAATTAACGTAAAATATGTCAATTGCATTTTAACCCGTGTTTACTCCCATGAAACGTTTTAACATTCATTTTGAATTGTTATAAAATATAACTTTTTAATGATATACGCAACTTATATCAGATTAAGATAGGATCAGCAGAATGATACTATAACGCCGGTGTGTGTTAAGACGGGAATGCGAATAGATATTTGTGCGCAACCATTTGACGGATGTTAACTGTGACTGAAAATTAAAACATGGTACATACAAACGAATTTTCGGTTTTTGGTCAAAAATAAATATCGACTTCGTTGAATGGCATCTCTAATTACATTTGAATGTCAATTCACTGTCAAATAATTATTATGGATAAGCGAAAAATCCAAAAATCAACATCTGGATACAATTATTTACACAATTAAAAAGAAGAGTAAGAATTGGTTGATTCGTAACTGATATAGTTATTTGATTTGTTGTTATTTCAAAGATATATTGTGGATACTTTAACTATTTTACTTGCTATCATTTAATAATGACATCGAAAGAGTACTAGTCCAAAAAATCCCTCTATCGATGCTTAAAGCTATACGTGGACAAGTTCCTCATAGATGGGGGAGTGGCTTATTGAGCGTACCCGGCAAACATTTTACGCCACCTAAGTATTCATCTGATAAAAATAATACCTCAACCGCGACTGAAGAATAATTCGTTAAATTTAGAGCTTCGAGTTTAGATCTTAAGGATTTTCGGAATAGTTCACTAAAAGGATAACACTGTGTTCCTTTCAAATACTCTTTTAAATTAAAGACTCACCATGGGCCATCTTGACGGTTGCGGTTTGTAGAACAGTTACACCGAACGACGCACTCGCTGTCTTTATGGACGGCTGTCTGACGAAGACTAGCCAATTCTGGTTCACGGGCTAAAGCATATTCACACCCCGTTAATTTTTTTTAAGCTTCTTTTCATTCCCTGAGAAATTCCACTAGTTTAACACCTACTGCAGACTTCTGAGGAGTGGGGTGGGGAAAAGTGGGGGAGGTTTGAATACGATGTCGCGAACGGAAGCGGTGTCCGACTCATATGCTTTTATTTAATATACTCACCTCTCGCTTCTCCCAAATTTTCTGACGTGATGAACTAATTATTATGAGACGCGGTCATCAACACTTCTCATATTAGCACTCTTCGATTCATTCGTTAATATTTTCTTACATTGACACAAATTTAATAAGCGTACCCGTACATTCGCGTTTAAAATTTAACCAATTTGCATATTACCCAACACTATGTAACATGTGATTTTAACACCAATATTTCAGAGAAACTCCCACGAGCTTGCGTATATTTTAAAAACATTATAGGAAAATTTTTTACTAATAATATTTTTAAAAATACGTACATTTTCATGTTTTTAACGTTCATTTATTAACTTTTATTTTCAGAATATCGACTCGTATAATACAAAAGGTGAATATATCATTATTGCATTGTTTAGTAGTGGTGCCCAAACCTTCCGGCTCGAGGGTCACATAACCCATTGCTGCTCGCATCACGGGCCATGTAGCCCACTTACTTCCGCCATCTTCGCGGGCCACACCCAGTCAAAAATTGAGTTCAAGAATAATTTTAGGAAACTAAAGGGCTTACAAGGGAAGCCCCCAAGGTGTGACACTCGCATCGGATTGAGACTTTGCAGAATGAAAGTATATTTAAAATAACGGACTCCTATTTCTACCTAGGTGCCTACTCGACGTCGTTTACGAGAAAATGCCCTTTGAAAATCGCGATCCGAGAGTCAACGTAATAAGAACGTTAAAAGTCCTTTGCAAATAATCTAGGAGCGTTGATCTAGGGGAAACGAACTGGCTTTCAAATATTTTCGCCGGGGTTCGATTCCGGAAGGGACTGAATTTTTTTTCTGATTTAAAATTTTTTTTCGCAATTTCCAGCATGTCGTCGATAAAACTTGCACAACATTTAAAAAAAAATTATTCCATGCATTATAACTACTATAGTCTCAATCCGATGCGAGTGTCACACCTTGGGGGCTTCCCTTGTTAGTTGTGAGTCAATATTACCTGTTTTGTTTGAAATTTATTTACATAGTATAGGAATAGAGAGGTAAAGACAATTTTTTGTTTTATAATTTTCTATTTTCATTTTGTTACATAGTGTCCTTTAATCTTCAAACACATGGGGAGCTGGCTGAAGACACTCAGTGGGCCGCAGTTTATTAAATATATGTATCATTAGCAGTGGGGAGCTGCCAAAATTTTAGCAAACGGTTCTCGAAAAAAATAACATTATTTCTCTTTAAAAAACATTGAATAAAAACAAATTATTTCAGTTATAGTGAAAATTTATAGATTCCTTGCAACATTCTCTTTGAATTGATCCTTTTTATTATTTTTTTTCTATTCTTCTTTTGTCTTCAAGTTATCCTTCAATGGTAGAGGGGTGGTCTAACTCCCAATGCACGGGTCACGGATTCGAATACTGCCAAGGGCATGGACGTATGTTCTTGTCATAAATCTATTAAATACATATACTTGAAGAAATCAATCTGTGTTAAGAACTTATTATTATTATTAAACTATAGAGACTCTCCTTAAGAAATGGCAATCCATTTCTTGCTTCTCGATTTAAAGCTTCAATCATCTTCCTTTTCGATTTCAATGACAATTTAGGATCAAAAAATGCCAATGCAAAGGCTTCGGGACTTAAGTATCATAAATGATTCCGAAATTTGTTCAACTCAACGCGAAATATATCAGGATCGACTGTTTTGTATTCAAAAAGTTTCTTTTAAAAATCTGAAGTCCTGATTCGGTGCTTCAGCAGGAAGAGGCCCACAAAACCAAGCTTCAACGTATGTGCTGACGAGACAAATACAAATATCAGAGAGACCGCTTATCTCTTCCGCGATTAACTGAAATTCATCGCGAAACAAGCACATTTTCAAGCAATAAATAGCTTTTGCCATTCATCTCTTGTAATGAATGGCCCCTGGAATGCCATAAGATATTCCACGAGGTGGAGTATCTCCCAGAAATATTGCTGTCAATTCCAGAAATTCCCTATAACCCTTTTGAGGCTGTTGATTTTGTAATTACATCTCACAAACGCGAGGATTTGTTTTTATTTATTTATTAACGGACGTGGTCCTTTTACAATAATTTATATAAATGTATAAATAATATAATTTATAATATGTCACATGCACACATTATGGATGAATTGCACAGAATTAAATCAGTATGCATAGGATAATTTAAAAAAATTTACAATAAAAATAACATTTAAGTATTTACTATAAAACATTTAAAGAAAGAAGTCAAAATATATAAGTAAAAAATCAGTAATCAAATAAAAATATATCAAAATATGTAAGATAAAGAATATATTGATCTAAAAATCATAATTGAGTATAATAATTCTGTTATATTTAATAGAGTTATATCAGTAAGAGTAATATCAGTAATGTGCTTGTATATCAGATCGAGAATTTAAGCTATATTGTAGGGACTTAATTGTATTAATGGAGCAATTGTGTAAATCAATATTGAACCTATTTCATGTGTTGTGGAGATGGGCTATAGGACTGAAGAAGGAATAGTTCCTATAGTGAAAATCGGTATGAAACAACTGGTGAAGTCTTGTATATTAGTGGAGACATGAAAGTTGATAGCTTCAAGTAGTTCTTTACAGTCAGTTGAGTTGTTAAGAAGTTTATATAAGAATTGGAGGTCAGCAATGGTGCATCTGTTAGATAATGTGGCTATATTTCAATAGGAATTGAGGTTATCATAGTTAATTGTTCTAAGGAGTTACCTAATTTGAAGTTGATGTACCTAAGGAAATTGTGCTGTATCCATCCAAGTGATTTACAGTGAGTCAGGTAGTGAGGGGACCATACTGGTGCAACATACTCAAGTATGGATCAGACAAGTGAGCAGTAAAGGTTTTTAATGGCAAAGATATTCCTGAAGGTATTTTTTTTTCATTTATTCCATAAAAGTTGCAAATACAAGGCATTCTACAATCTTCAGGAGTCGTCAAACAAACAGTCACAATACAAAAACAAGGATACACATTAGAGTCATAGAAACACATTAAAATGCATAAAACACTGTATACAGGCATCACTTAGAGCACAAAAAGGAAAAATTATTACATGTCAAAATCTGTTTTTGTCACATTTACCAAGTTCCAGCAAAAATACACATTAAAATCGGACATTTTTAAATATAAAAATGCATAAAGACACAGTATAACAACAATTTAAACAAGTTAAAATTAAATTTGCCATTGTCACATATTAGGTCTTAACAAAGTTCATATATTCGTCAACTGTATAGAAGGGATTTTTTATTAAGAGATCAAAAATTCTGTTATTGAATTCACTTTCAGTTTTCCCATTTTTATACTTCTGATGAAGAGTATTATACCACATGATACCTTTATATCTGGGAAGCTTTTCATATAATTTCAGCCTGTGCTGTAAAGTATAGAAATCATTGTTACCTCTGGTATAGTGTTTATGTATGTCTTTGTTGTATGTTATATCTTTTACTTTAGAGATATATAACAATGTTCTAAAGATTAATATTGAAGGTAGTGTCATTATTTTCAAATCCACGAAGGATTGTCTACAGGGCAATCTTGGCTTTAAATTTGCCATATATCTGATTGCTATTTTTTGCAGAATAAAAAGCTTCTGATAGTTACTTTTGCTAATATGTCCCCATAGTTCAATGCCATACACAAAGTGTGGATGAATCAATGCAAATAATGCGGTTTTCATAACATTTAGTGAATAGTGTTTATTCAAGTTCCGTAGAACATAGAGATTTCTGCTAACTTTTGCTGATACTTTTTCAATGTGATTATCCCAGGTTAATCTGTCATCAATAATCAAGCCCAAAAATTTCGCATTGTGGCATTTTTCAATCCTATAGTCACCCACATAATAACTATTTTCAGTCGTGTATGTATATGGGACAAATTCCATATAGATGGTTTTTGCCTCATTTACTTTCAGAAGATTTTTGTTAAAGTATTGGGCAATACTATTCAAAGTAATGTTTCCTTTGATTTCAAGTTGAAAGTATATTTTATCAGATACAGTAAGTGACGTATCATCAGCATAAAGAGTGACCGTGCCTTCAGTAACATCAGATATAATGTCATTTATGTACAATAGAAAAAGGAGGGGTCCTAAAACAGATCCCTGTGGAACTCCATTTTCAGCCGTAACTTTTGATGAGTATATGTATCCATTTGGTGATAGTAGTCTAACAACATTTACACGATTTGTTAGATACGATTTAATTAGGTTGTTTGCTTTGCATCTTATTCCAGAATTTTCGAGTTTTTTTAGAAGTATTTCAAAATTTACACAATCAAAAGCCTTGGAAAGGTCGAGAAAGAAGCCCGTGGTGTGGTTCCCTTTGTCAGTGTCAATGATAACTTTTTCAAGAAAACTAATCATTGCTGAAATGGTAGATTTCCCTTTTGTAAAGCCATGCTGAGAGCTACAAATAACATTATGGAATTTCAAAAAAGACAGAAGTCTGTATTGAAGGGCCATTTCAAAAATTTTTGAGAAACAAGACAATAATGCAATTGGTCTGTAGTTGTCCAAAGACAGCCTTACGCCTTTTTTAAGGATAGGATTTATTACGGTAATTTTCAGTGCATCAGGAAAAGTGCCTTCATCATAGGATTTATTTATAATATTAGCTATAAGTGGTGCAATATTTGCAGCATATGTTTTGATGGCAATAATTGGGATACCATCATATCCAACAGATTTCTTTACTTTTATGCTTCTTATTATATTAATAATTTCTATTTCATTTGTTGGTGTGAGAAAAATGTTGTGAGGTATTTTGTTTCTGCAGTAGTGTTTGTGTCCAGTGTTACTACTAAGAATTTGTGATATATTGGCAGCTACTTTGTTAAAAAAATTATTTAATTGGTTTGCAATATCTGTTGGATCCTTAATAGGGATTCCATCTACATTAATTTCAGATGGTGAAGAAATAGGTATTTCCTTTTGCCTTGCTTGATTAATTATATTCCACATGCTTTTACTGGTATCAATCGAGTTTGCAATGTAACTATCATTATACTCTTTTTTAGTCTGTATGACCAGTTTTCATAATGTCTTTTGAAATTTGTAAAAGTAGTTTTACTGTCGTTATCACCTTTGGATAAGTATTCTATTTCTAATTGGCATAAAGAGGCCCTTGCATATCTGATACTGTTGTTGATCCAGTTGCATTTATTAACTGATTTATTCCATTTTTTATAGTAATAATTGGACAGCTGCGATTGAACCAGTATGAAAATGTTTCAATAAATTTGTTGTATTTACTGTTTACTGTATCTTCGTTAGTCACACTAAGCCAGTTTTCATTCTCTAATAAGGTTTGGAGTAATACCAAATTTTCTGTTTTACAATTATTCACTTTAATTGGAATGAAAGTTGGTAAACTGTCTAAATTAAATTGAATGTTGATATTAATTTTAATTGCTAAGTGATCAGCTAATAAGGAATTAACAGTGTGAGATGAATATGTAGAGGGTTCCAAATCTGTAAGTATGTTGTATATACAATTAGCTGTGTTAATAGTAATTCTAGTTGGTTCAAATATGGTAGAGTGTAGATTAAACTGTTTAAGAAAAGATGTTAGTTCCCTACATGCTCTGGTGTTTCCTAAAATATTAATGTTCAAATCTCCTAGTATGATAATTTTGTTCTTTATGTTTATTTGTAAGTTTTCCAATAATGAGGTTAATAGGACAAAAAATGCATCTATGTTTCCTTTAGGAGGCCGGTATATTCCCAAAACATGCATAACATCACCATTTGGCAAATCAAATTTTATTCCTGCAATTTCAATATTTGTATCATCAGATAATTTATTCAGTTTAGTGTCTATCATATTCAGCTGCAAATTTCTGTTAGCTATTATCATCACCCCACCTCCTTTTTTACTCTTTCTACAACTAGCTGCACAAAGTAACATTTTAGGAGGAATGTTAAAGGAGATGTTGTTCGAATTTAAACCATGCTCACTAAGTTAGCTGAACTTTGAGCAATTGTCTAAAAACAGAGAATGCCGAATTTTATGAGAAATTGCTTGAAATTTACAAAAACAAAAGGCCAGGGGCATGCTTTCGCCTTATCTGATCAAGCTCAAACTTTGCATGGATTAGTTTTGAATTAATTGGAATCGTTCTGGGGTGGTGCCCCAAAAAAAATTTGAAAAACATTTTAATCAAGAGTAAATAAGGGCCACCATAATGTACATGTAAAGTCTTATAACTACCCATACATGGACTTGAATTAGATTATTGATGCATAAAAAATAGAAACAAAATGAAGTAGGGATGAACATGTATGAGTTAAAAATATTAAGGTCTTCCTCACATTAAGATAGTGCCCACAATTTTAAAGTCCAAAAAGCATAGGAATCTATTAGTTCACAATAATTGTATCGCATTCATTCTAATGGCAGAGATGATAGGATTAGATATTGGCATTGTGACAGATGTATTACTAATGGTGATAAAGACAATGAAAATTTTAATAGAGGATAGACATTTATACAAAGTGAATAATGCAGAAGTTGATATCATATGAATAAAGCAACAAATGGAAGAACATCCTAATGATCTGCCAACTGATATAATGAAGGCAACTGATATAATGAGGGAAGAGATACAGCAATTTAGGATTAAGATATAATGATGAGACTATCAGAAAGAAACATCATGCTGTGATGCAAAAACTGGGTACAGAATACGAATTGTGCACATTTACCATAGAATTTACATAAGTGCACCACCCTTCACTCAACAAGATTCTTAATGGAGAACTGTTTTTACAATATGATTCTGGAAGAGAAAACCCCAAAGAATATGTACTCATATTTTACATCGAAGATGGACCACAGCAAATTAACAGAATTAGAGTCATCAATTATTATGGTACCTTCAAAACTGTACCAAATCTGTAAATCAACTACATACCGTACATGGAATGGTAAATGTCCCTACATTTCCATTGATGTACAGACAAGAAATATTGAACTTAATCTACAAGCTATGCAAATGGATTTTTAATTAAATGCAATTAATGCAGTAAGAAGAGTTTCTGAATACTATGGTAAAAGGATGTTTATTTCACTTTTGTCAATCTATGTGGAGGGTAAACTTAGGACCCAAGCCCATTTATAATAAATGAGATGAAAATACCAAAAGAAATGAGTTCTTAAAATTAATGATGCTATCATATGTCAATTGAAAATGTTGAGAACACTTTCGATGATTTCCCACTCATTGGTGTGGAAGTTCTCAAAACACATTCAGAAACATCAGAGAGAGACTAAAGTAGCAATGACTCAGCTTGAAGGTAGCCAATTGAATGTAAGATAACAGCTCCATGATGCACCATAGGCAGATCAAAACATTTTTGACAATTATAATAGCTACCAAAATTTCAATTAGGTTGATTTATATCTACAACTCATTGGTTACAAAATAAAATTATATGCAGATTGAGTCTTTGAATAACAGGAAAGTGAAGATATTAACTACTGAATTTATTTCTATGCATGATTTTATGACCATTAAGATACTGCTTGTACATATTTGAATAAAAAAACTAAAATGTGGATAATTGTTTTATTAATATAGAACATTATTACAAAAATAAATAGAGTAATCCCTCACTAACCACGGTTTTGTCAACTGTGATTTTGAGTATCTGTGGTTAAAAATTGGATCTAGTTTTGCCAACCATGGTATTCAGTCTTGAGTACCTGTGCTTCTTCTCACAGCTGTCTAGCTGGATAATTTTACTATTATTAAATTTTATGTTATTTAAAAAGCTACGTACAAAGTAGTCTTAACCAAAAGGAGGCACATAAGAAAGAGGATTTTTATCTCCTGATAAGACCATATATTAGTAGGAAGATGGAAGTACAAGGAATTTTATTTGAAGAATATTAAGCATAAGGTTAGGCAAGTGTAGGGTTGCCACCTCTCACGTATTAATCCACTTTTGATACATCTCTCCTGGAATCTGGTAGAACTTTTTCAGAAGGCCAAAATCTTTGTATTTGAATAATCTTCAGTTTTACTAGACCTTTAACCTTATATTAAATTGAGATTTTGATAGAATCATTTTCTTTTATTCCAACAAACCGATATTTAATGTATAAATATACTCTTTATACAGGATCATATTGGTTACTACCTCTGACACGCCACTACAGGCTCGTCTGACTTTTATTATAATTTAAACCAATCAAGAAATATTCAAAATTGTTTTCCATTTCTTTTCAAAAGTAAATGGAGTTGGTGGAAAATTAAAGAAAATTGTAATGTTTGTGCTATCAGTTCCAGTATCCAAGGCAGCTTGCGAATGTGTATTCAATGTTATTAATGAATTTCAATAATGAGGTCAGGCACAACCCTGTGGAATTGACTCATCAAGAAAAAGAAAGAACTTAGTCACTTCCAAAAATTTTTCTCATTTATTAATGAATTGTGTAAAAGTTGAAAAAAGTGTGGATCATGTCAAAGCAGAAACTCAAGTCTGCACCAATCCTAATTACTCTTATAAAGATTTCCATACCTTTTTACTATCAAAATGAAATATTTTGCAGACTGCTAAAACTAGTTCAAAATTCAAATTCAAATTAAATAAATAAAGATTGGCTTTTGAAGTAATGCTATTTTTAAGGGTTTGTTATTACAATTTATAAAATAATTTTAAAACAAAATCAAGGATAAATATTCATGGTTTCTAAATAATAAATAAAATGTTTTATTGTTTTCAATAGCTGTTTTTTAACTTCCAAACAATTTCTCAATTACCTACTCATATGGTGAATATCTCCCAGATTCATCAATTTACAAGGTGGCAACCCTAACTTTTACAATAAAATAAAGATTAAATAATCATTGTTTTCTAATAAGTAAATAAAACAAGTTTCATTGCTCACTTTGTTTTTTGGCCTAGAAATTTTTTTATAACGACCTGCTGATTTCCTCTGGCCTACGAGCAATGGGTATCTGAGAGGTAGTGCAATGAATAGCTGGTCAGTTTCATAAGTTTAGGAAGAAAGGTGACTTCCTAAACTAGTTTCATTCGATCTAGAAATTTGCTACTCATAAGGTGTAAATCTCCCAGAATCAACTACCCATAAGGTGGCATCAGAAGTAGCTGTTCTGCCAATATATTATTCATCTACAGTACTTATTTGTATGTTGAACCTATTTTCTTATATTTTTATATAACAAATATGTTTTTAGGTTGGTTTCTGAAGGAAACAGCCTTATGAAATGATTATGTCTGTGTGTCTCTCTCCCCCACTAACAACTTTTGCACCAATGGACTGATTTTCATGAAACTTGGTATGAGGCTCATGCTATTAGGGCCAACCTCAGGACCATATTTTATTTGGTGATGATTGCAGTCCCGAATTTGATTCCTCCTTTCCCTATTTGATTTACATAGGAAGTCTCAAATCCATTGTGCAGAGATTTTTTCTATGGTACTTTAAAATATCTTAGAATTGTTAAATCGGAGCAGAGTTTGTACTGTTTAATGGGAAAAAAGAATGTGATTCTAATTCTTATCACTGAATTTTGATAATAGATTGAATTTCCTAGAATTTATACTACATGACAGAGTTTCTGGCATTTTAAATTGCATTTTATTGAAGTGTTGCCATGGAAAATGATTATTGTCAAACTCTGAACATAAATGAGTGCAAAAATTGGTTATTTTCCATTCAAATGCACTTCAGCCATGGACTGATTATCCGAATGTAAAATTATGAAGCAAAATGAAAGAAGGAAAGTCACTGCTACTGCAAATTTGGAACATGCTTAAATTATTTTACTGCAAATATTATACATGAAATTAAAAATAATAAAATAACATTTAAAATATAATATAAAATATGAAATAAAATATTTGTCATGTCATTGTTGGGAAACCAACCTGTGTTAATTCTGGTCTGGACTTATTGTTTAAGTATAGTCTACTCATTTTTAACATTGCAGTGTTCATTATAGGACTTTAGGTATGATTCTCAGGGATCACTCCCCCTAACCTTCAATTTTCCATAAGCCCTGGTATTCACCAATTGCTGTTTTGTCAACCTCAGATTACGTCAGGAACATAACCCCTGTAGCTGGCGAGGGAGAACTGTACATTATAATGGGCATTCATTTATTTGTATGAAGAAAAGAATGAAAATATGATTGGATGAAAATATAATTAGTAAAAAATGCAATTGGCAGAAATGTAACTGATCAAAACTACAATTGGAGAGAAATTTATAAATGGACAAAACTACAGTTGGATGAAATATCTTTGGAAAAGTGTTTGTTAACCTTTTAACATTATTAATATTTATTTGTAAACCTATAAAAGACAAAATTGCACTTTTTTGTAATAAATATGTAATTGTTAGATTATGACATACATACAGATGCTAAGTCAACTTAGATAACAGATGTTATCAGTGATGTACAGTGAGTTGTGAAGCAGAGCTTGATGAACATAATCATGAAGGTTAAATTTTAATTTTAAGTTGCACAATAAGTTAACACAATAACTGTTTTAATGGTAATGTAATGTGCATATAAATACTACAAGAAAAATGCGTTAAAATAAAAGTTAAACAAAATATATTCACTAAACAAAAAATGTTGTGCCCAGCACATGACTTTCTCTATATAGAGTAACATGAATTAATGCAGCACTAATGAGAAGCCACCAAATACTTTTAAGAAAATTTGTTTACAAATTATGACTCTAGGCGGCGTTGGGATAATTTGAATCACAATTAAAATTACCCTTGTTAGCGTAGGCATTGCTATCCTCAATTAGAAATTTTTATCATAGCCATGGAAGCAAAGGTATCACTTAGCAATGCACTTAACAAATTCAGACAAATAGTTGATATATTCTTAAACAATCCATTTTATGAAAAAAAGTTTCAAACAATTTGTAGAAAATTATACTGTCTACAACAGTAATAACAAATATTTACATAAATTAAGTTCCAAAGGAGTTACTTGAAAAGTAATGAAAATGTACCCAAAGGACCTTAAAACATGTTTCAGTTGAAATCTGTAATTCAATTTTTTTCAAAAACTATACTTTATCTTATACTGTGTATGGAAAAGGTAAAAATTTTTGATGTGAATGCAGTCCCGCGCACACTTTGAGCCAGGTCCTGGAATTTTCCTAGCCTGCTCTGACTGCAAAGCAGGCTCTATAGCAGTAGCTCTCAACCTTTTTTTGCCTATGTCACCCCATTTTCAGTTCTGCTTCATCCCGTTTATAGTTGTATTTCTTTTGAGTAACATTTAAAGATAAATTGTTCTTTCCCTACCACATAAAGGTAAGAATTCACCTATTTAAAGAAGCAGAGGCACATATTATCCTGATTTTATTCATTTTATAAGGGCCAAAAATGACTCGCTGTGAATTTATCAAATATCCGCATCGCCCCTCAATAACTCTCACGTCACCCTAAGGTGTAATGTCACCCCGGTTGAGAACCACTGCTCTATAGTCATACATTAATATAGTTCAATTCCTTGCTGCTCGAGGCAGGGCTGCTGTTTCTCACCAACCAACCAAAATGCTCAGCTCAGCCATGCAGCAGCAGGCATTAGGATTATGTAATGTAGATAATTAAAATATCTTTTAAACAATCCATCTTATGAAAAATGTTTCAAACAAAAATTGTAGACAATTATATTTTCTACAAATTTAATAATAACAAATATTTATATAAATTAAGTTCTAAAGGAGATACAGTAAAATCTCGTTACAATGAATGCCATTATAACGAAAAGTTCACTATAACAAAAATATTTCCAATTCCGGGCCAAAGGTGGCACACGGAATGATTTCGGTTGGCATGCTACAAAATGGAATAAGAAATAAGATGTGCCACTTGCTAATACAGCGACATGACAAAAAATGACCTCAGAAATCTAATAAATGTAGGCTTTAAAACGATGTGACATAGATGCTTCGTTTACGATAGGTACCATTGGTTATATTATGATTAACTGCCAGCGGCCCAATCTACCCGTCATCATCACAAAAATTAGTATTTGACATTTTTATTAGTGTATCGTTAATGTGTGATAAGTTTATAACTGGAATTTTTCAAACGGAAGTTGATGCCTTGGATCACTCCATTCATGTCATACATCTTCATGGCTTCATTTGCATCATTTATTAGATAATTTTTACGTATAATGATTTTTCATGAGATACCTAATTTGTTTCTTCTAAATAGTGTGTGCCACCTCTGCCAAAGATAACTCCATTAACATTATCCATTAATGCAACCTATTTTCGTTAGCGTTTAATGTTACTTGTAAAGTCTTGAAGATGCAGGATTCAGATAAAGAATTCAATAAAAACAAAAAAACTATATTATTACTTTGTTGTCGATATATCATTTGAATCATTTAGTATGCGTGTCTTCCTGTGTGGGAAAAGACATACTATGCACTATATTCTACGAATATACAGAAATTTTTTTGTGACTCTGGCTCACCAATGCAAATTTTCTCTTAATAAGGTAATTTTGGCACGCGTGCTAGAAAAGGTTTGCCATCACTGTCCTATACTATGTATGGAGAGAGTAAAAATTATGCAAACAAAGCTAATGAAAGCCAAAAATCCCTAAAAAAACAAGTCAGGTGCAGAATGGCACCATTTGCCTTTCACAGCTATCCCTCAGCATACACACAGCACTAATACGTGATGAAATGTAGCAGTAAATGTGGTAAATCAATCAAGGACACTGCATGGCAATCAATACCCTGTGCATTTCCATTACTTAAGTTAAAATCATTTAATCACTATTTTCTATATTTGAAGTTCATACCTAAAACACTGAATATTCACCCATGGATGTTATATAATGCTATAGCAAATCAAGCTCTCAAACATTTTTGAAAGTTAAATTTTTATTAAGTAGCAACTATTGTGTACAATTAACATTGTATCAAAATCAAAAGTAATAAAATTTTCAAACAGCTAATGATCTGTAATCACTGGCTATGCTCACCACCTATGCAACTTATAAAAAATGTGGCTGAATAATTTATGTTCCTCATTGATTCATTTTGGGTGGAATACACTATGGAACAGACCATTGAATTTTAGTGGAGTTGAGAGGATGAGGAGGATTAGAAGATATCTTCGGCTGTGATTACAAGGCAAGTATGAATTTTTCGCGTTACATTTCTGAAAAAAATCACCTAATTAACATGGTAATACCTACTATTTTCTGAAATTAGGTAGTATTTAAAATAATATAAAATTATGAAACTGATTTATTTTATAAATAAAAGAAACAATTGTACTTCAAAAAGTTTTATTAGATCTCCCTGTTCCAGCAAGTAAACATATGTTAAATCACGCATGCTGCAAGATGAATATAAGGTGATAATAGCACTTTCAGTTCAAAATATCAAATTGTGGATTGTCCATGACTGGTGGAAAATTAATCACTCCTAGCCGATGTAAAAAAATATCACTTCCATTTATGTGCAATTTGTGAGCATACTCTACTAAAAGCACATTTTAAATTTTAGAAATCTATTACTTGATTATTTTTCAAGCACCATTTACATGAAGATATAAATGCTCAAGATAATTTATAAGGCAACTAGATGCAACAGTTATGCTGCAGTTATTCATCATGAATGGCATATGGAGGAAGTAAATGTAGAATTTTCAAATTTGCTTCAAGAGTTACATCATTCCTTCCTAACGAAAAGAACAATTCTAACAATTAAAAAAATCACAAAAATACATTTCAGCCAGATCTAGACACCAGAATTTCATAGTCTGGGAATCCAAGTTCACTTCCTGCATAGGGAATGTAGCATGTGCCATGGCTTGGATGGACCTGCAAAAAATATAATGGAAATGTTTTAATGAAAAGCACTAATTGTTGGTTCCTTCAAATGAACAAATGTATTAGATAAGATTTTCAATAATCCAAATGCTATTCTATTCAATCAGCATTTCTTCCTTCAATTCTGAAAATTTTCGATATGCACTAAAATATCATTTATAAATAAAAAATTGTAAAAAGCAGAAATTATTCTCTCTTAACACAATATAATTATTATATGCATATAACAATTTTATCATTAAGATTATTAGTAATATGATTTATGTTATAGAGGAGAAGTAATGATATTGATGCTTATAAACAAAGTTTGTTGTAATGGAATAGAATGTCCAGTTTTGTTCCCATGAATGATTATGATTTAAAGATTTTTGCAAAATAATAATCATTATGATTTCTTTCAGAACTTAATGGGTATGTTCACTTAAAAATTTTGATGACCCTTGCCATGCATTACATTAAAACATTCCAGCCCATATTAAAAAAATTGTCATTTATAAAGAAAAAAAATAATTTTATGGCACGATTACAATTTTTCTGCAATATAATTCACATCTGATATGACTAAATTCTACTTTTTGACTTCTTTACTCTTGAAACATATACATAACAACATGCATTCCTGTCTACACACAAAAGTGCACGTTCACTCATTTGTACCCACACAAACATAGTCCAGATATTCCCATGCATACCTTTCCTTTATTTAATTAGAAATACTTTTATAAATACCTTTCCTACTGTGAGGGTGCCCTCATGAGGAACACGACCAATGTACAAAATTTCTCCATCTTCTGCATTTCCTCCAGGAAAAGCTCCTTCAGGAATATCACTTCCAGAGCAGGAAACCCATTCCAAATCTGATCCACAGAGAACCTAGGAAGATTTTTGCAAGAATTTCTTGAAACCATTCCAACATAGTATTTCTCATAACTGCAGCCCATTTTGAGTTGAATCTTAGAATAAACATTTTAGGAAATGTAAAAGTATTACCTAAATATTACTTTAATATTCAATATGCGAGTATATTTCAACTCCTTAAGGATGCTGCATCAATTTAGAAATAAATGTTTTGGAATGTCACAAATTAACAAAGGAACACTAAAACAATTTGCATAACTTATGAAAAAAATGTTGCACAATAATGAAATTTTATTACGCAATCTAAGATTAGTAAAATCATCATTCGTGATTACACATTTTTTTTTCCTGTTCGAACTATCACTTGAAACAAATTGCAACACAAAAGAAAATATACAAGTGTCCCTATCTGAATAAAATTAAATAAGGAACAAATTATCTATTAACTCTCCCTATAAAATTTTATATATACATTCCATTTCAAATTTTTATTTAGTTGTAAGATTTTCAGATCTCTACCTCGAGACGTTACTAGGTAAGGCGTGGGAGGCCCTGGCTCCCTTTTATAAGTCCTCCACTCCCCCTTGGCCCACCTGCTGAATACTATATTTTATAAAATGAATTAAGTATTTCATGTTTTTATTCTTAACTTTTTAACTGCTGTGAATGCGTTTACGCATTTAATGTTTTTGTGCCTTCAGTACCTCGCACATTTTATATCATGACAAAAAACATCTTGACTAACAAAGAAAATTATACCATTTTGTATGAAATAAAGTTAGATGTATTGTTATAATTTTATATTCTTAAATATTGATTTTTCTATTTTTTTTAAACTCTGCATATCCCCAATTCTCCCATTTCAGAAACAGCAATTAAAGGGTTAATAAACAATTACCTTCCATTTTTGTGTCAAGTGCAGTAAAAATAGTTAAAAAATTTGTTTTCATATTATTATTTTTATTGTACTCTTTAAATTTTGGTGTGCTCCTCCAAATAATTTTACAATCATGCTGGGCCCCCCAAAGCTTGGAGGTTAGTTATGTGCCTGTCTCTATGCATCATGTATATGGAATAGTGGCTCTTCAAATAGGACGCATTTTTTCTTATCACCTGATGCAGCAGACCCCCATCTTACAACTGCTCGATTTACGACCCCCCCACTCATACATCCTCTCTTCAAGTAAATTAGATCCACACACGTCCAAACTCATATATATGACCGCCTAAAGGCCAACACACCAAAAGCTAAGCCACATGAGCAAGCTTTCTACGCAATGTGTCTTTGAATTGCCACAATAAATTTCCTGATGTACCTCACACCGAACGCAAGCCATATAGCATGTATCGGATGTGGCAGACACTATATCGCCGACAATCGCCGGGTAGGCGATTTCTCTTCACATAGCTGTGCTGCGCAGTTTGGATGGCTGTTCCATCATTGCCTTACCCCCTCCACCAAAGGAACGAGTGGTCTCACACTGTCACATGGTCTCATAGCGTCATAGCACGGCTGATATAGCGAACATGCTGTCTGAGCTGACTCAGCCTGCAGCCTACGCTTGAAGCAAATGCTTCTCTTGTGCAAAGCTCTTTAATTTGTTATCAGTTTTCTTCAAATTTAGTGGTCAATTTTGGTATTTTGTGATGTGAAATGTGATTCCAGGAACGAAACCCCACTTTATAACATTGCGCTTATGGGAAACAAGGGTTTGACTTACGACCATTGTTCAGGAACCAATTAGGTTGCAAGTCAGGGGTCTGCTGTATAAATTATATATATTCCATGGGTTTAGTGGAGTCTAAGTGATTTACCTGATAATCCTCCTTTCCATGCTCCTCTCCTCCCCATGGCACATAACAAACTTTGTGGTTAGGATTTACTTTCCCTGGTAAGAGGCAATCATTGTGAGTTGCTCTGCCAATAAAGAGGTCACAGTCATGGTCATTACCACCAATAAAGGCTCCAGCTGGAATTTCTCCACCACCAGCTTCTTTCCAAGTTGCAGTTGAGGTGACCAATTCTGCTGGTGGTGCAGAGCCTGCTTCATCTCCATCTGAAAAATAAATATTTTTTTAGCAAATGAAATCCTAAGCATTTTTAAATTGCAACAAGGATTTTAAACTGAAAATCATAAAATATTAATATCCTTTAACTATGTAAATGAAAGTGTAAGAGATACAAAAAGAAATTATTACTTTACTGTTATTATAACAATAAGATTGAATTTCCTAAGGCATACTACTGCATTTAGAGAAAATTGAGATGGATAAATTATAACAAAAAAGATTCTTATGAAGTGCAAAATGACTAATCCATCATATTGAAAAAAATTCAATTTTTAATTTCATACATAAAAATGCAAAGCTGTAATCAGTAGCGGATTTACAAATCTTGCATCCTTAGGCATTTAGAGATTTATACCCTTCCCCTTCTTTTAATTAAAGTAAAACTACCTGTTTTGGTTTTCTAATAACCAGGTGAAGGTCAAGATAGCAACAGTGGCTAGAAAGTGACGCGAAATGGTACTACTATGGCATAACAATCTCCTTGGCCCCCCAGGTTGGGTTGGTTAGTTTCCCTTCCACGTTCACTGTGTTCCTCCCCCTCAAGTTGATACCTCCCCTAAATTATCACAAACTGCTAGCGGAGAAGAAGCTAGCGTGAGGTTTCTGCAGGAACCCGGATGATTGCAAGTGAACTATGTACGAGGTCATAATTCAATGTCCCATCGCTTTATCACATTTTATAGCGCTAATACCCATGCTCCCTAGTAGTACCATTTCTTGCCACTTTCTCGCCATTGACAGCACTACTGTCACTCTCTTAACCTTCACCTGGTTATTAGAACAGTACCCCTGTTTTTTTATTCAAATTTATAATTCGATATTCTTTCATTCCTTAATAAGCATCACATTAACAGTTTTCAATCAAATTTTTTTACTATATTCTAATAATAATAAAAATATTACACAATATAAAAAACATGCACCTCCCTAATTGTTTGCACCCTTAGGCACTGCGTCCCCCTGCCTTAAGGTAAATCGGCTATTGGCTATAATAAAATAACATGTTCGGTCATGTTTTATGTGAATTTTAGTATTAATGTAGAAAACAGAAATATGTACAATGATAAAGTTAAGTTTATTAACTTAAACTTTAAATTATTTGTAGTAGCATCGTATTAATGTAAGAGAGGTAAAAGAACAGTTTTGGACCAGGAGACAGTTAGATATAAAGGAACACTTTAAAAGCAAGAAAAATGAAATTTAAAATACATAATAGTCACAAGATTCATAATGTTACATGATTCGCTGTATTTGATTAAATAAAGTACACTACCTAGAAAAAGAATTATAGAAGCATTTCCATTAATTCAATTTTTTTTAACATCATGATTCTACATTTTAATACCATTAAGTGGGCTAGTAATCTTTTTTTAGTGACTTTACAAAATGTCGAGTCATATGCCAAAAAAATTGAAGAGGTAAATTCATTATTAGACAGTATGGAAATAAGTTTTTAATGAAACATAAGTAATAATTTGTCAAAAACATTTCAATTAATTAAATTATTGGAAATGCCATGCTTAATCAGGGCAAATATATTTGCCATATTACACACAGAAAATAACCAATCCTTGAGCAGGCAAGAATACATACCCACACAGACAAATCAAGCAAAATTATAAATAAAGCATTTGAAAGAGGTTTCAGCCAAATGATAATATGAAAACGATTATTATTTATGCATTTAATAGAATGATGATACAGGAATGATGATAAAATAGACATTTGTTATTCAATGGTAAATACAACTGCCAGTCCCAGTTGAAGTGATGATGATCAAGCTTAGATGAAATATGATAAATGAAATCATTTATTCTGCAAGCTCACCATCAACAGAATGTCACATAGCTTGCTCAGGTATAGAAGATGTCATTCCCAGTAGAGTAATCCAAACATATTTTAAAAGAAAAGTTGCAGTGAGATAAGACGTATAATGCTTATTATAAAGATACATCGAAGTGTTTTTCTAGGTAATGTATACATAATAATTAACTCACAATTAAAATTAATACATGATTTTCTATTATTTAAATAGACATTTAAAATGAAACAGATTCAATAACTATGGCTACTTGACACAAGATTACAAATCTACCAAACATTGACAAAAACTATACACAAACACATTCCTTTCAAACATCAAAGGCAAGCATGATATTTTAAAACCAAATTTTAAAATGAAAAGTAATTTTTGTGAAAAAGAAAATAAAAGTCATACTGAGAAGAAGAAAACTATTTAAAGGAAGCACAGCATATTCACAATTGACTATGATAATGGAGGTTTTAGACTGAACAAATATTTGTAAAACAGATGATACAAAAGCTAACTAACAAAATTCTGCCTAAATTACAAGGTAAAAATTGGCTGTCTAAATAGCTTATCATTAAAAATTACATTTAACTTTTACCTTATTTTTAAGAACTCTGCATTTGTTCCACAAGATAATTTTATCATGCCCATTAACCTTTACTGTGAACTTTATTTCAACATCTCAAAATATTTTTTGCCCCATTATAATGCAAGGAACTGGAATAAAATTACATATGAAAAATTATTTCCAAATGTTCAACTACCGACTCTCCTGGGATAGTTAATAATTTACCCATCTCTGCCTTATTGGCCTTCATTTGCCTCTTCATCTAAAAATCATTAATTTTGTTCAAACAACTACCAAGAAGCAATGTCAGTATAGATAGTCAAAGAACTTCTCATCCAGCATTAAATAGCCAAATACCTGTAAGACTGACCAAACAATTGGAACATTTTTTGCATTGCCTTGTCTCCAAGTATTACCAAGCTAACCCCTGAAACTGTAAAAAATTGTCAATGGTCCATTTTGTATGTAACTAAACTTTTGTTAAATATATATATGTACAAGTAAATAAATGACAATTTCAGAGGTCGTGGCTTATTGACCATAACCCTCTATCAATATTCTTCTCTAAAACAGCTACTAGAACATAGCATATATGAAAACAGTAAAAATATCCATGGAGACCTTTTCCATACATAGATAATATGAACAAGCATTAACTGTCAATTGAGACTATACTGTTTGTCCTCTCTCCTCATGCAAATTTGAAAAATGGACAACACAAAACTAAAAAAACAGAAATCTTCACTGTCACAGGCACAATTTTCTTATCCACCAAAATATTACAAAAATTCAGCATCATCACCTTATGCTTTATTGATTTACTTTCAATGTTTATTTCAATATCAATTTTCTAGTAAGGAAAAATTCAGCAATGCAATTTTATACATATCTTTTCATTGTCAAGGTGATGACAAAGTAATTTATAAAACCAGGATTAATGAAATTATTCAGTCACAATATTTTTCTCATGTTAGGTGCATTTAAATTCATGTTAAAACATGACATTGTTAGTCAATTATAGTAATATTATAGCCATTACATTACTATATTCAATTAATATATAATACAACTCAAATATGCTCTTCATTACATTCCTATATGTTTATCATTTTAAAGCCTCTTGATTAAGAATATCCCCATAATCTACTGTTCTGATATCAAGCTAACCTTGAATTAATTTAATATATCAAATAATATGAGAAAACTGGCAAAGCATTCAATTTTAATATAAAAACATTCATTTTTCTTTGTGGCACTGAAGAGGCATTTAAAAATAGATTATTTTTTCCTCCACCATGAATTACAAGTCTTCATCCTCATTTGGTAGCACATATAAGTGGCTGACCTTTGATCTTCCAGTGTCCACTGGAACCCCAAGCTGTTCTCACACCAATGTGAGTGACACCAACAGGATCTGGGTCATGGTACTGGAGGATGGGTGAAGATCCTGAACCTCCAGGCACCACAGACACTTTTCCGTTATTCCACCTTACTCTAAATCGGCGGAATGTAGAATCTGTGACTATGTCAGGAGTTTCAGCAGTGGCCCGATCAGGTTTAACTCCATCACGTCGTATAGCAGAACGTTTATTTTCCCATCCCCCAATGAAAACTTCAATGCGAGGGAAAGCTTCATGGTTTGCAGGAGTTGGAGAGGAGATGAGTGCAATGTGGGCATCGGATGGACAGCGGACATCCATTGTCACAGCACCACAGGGCACTGGCCAAAACTGGTACTGCAGGGCATCAGGGGTGCTGATGGTGCGAGAGCCTGGTAATGGTCAATGATTTGTGCATTGTGTGTAGATGTGTTGGAGTAATAAACCTCCTCGCATAGGGAAAGAAAACTCAAGGTTCTGGAGAAATGATTTAAGAAAAACCACATATTTTGACAGAGGTCATTATGAGAAGATAGTCTTTAAGGTAGAGAAAAGGCAGAATTTTTGCTGGTGGATACAAATCCAAAATTATGTATAACAAACAATGAAATACTTTGCTGAGAGTTATGAATAAAATGTGAAATTTTATGATAATGAACAATGAATTCTTTTGAGAAGTGAGAGATTGTTAGTAGAAAATATGGATTTATGGTATAAATATTTTATCAAAAAATATTATTCTTTTATAGAGTAAATGGATTATTCTTGTTCGACTGGAATATTTACAGAATCCTTCACCCCACAGATACAGAAATGGGAGGAAGAAAATACTTGATTCAGTCTGAATAAACGGACATGTTAGAAAATGGTGGATATGATGACAAATATTTCATGATGATATTAAATGTTTCTTGACATTTACTGCTTACACAACCTCTGCAGAAATGGCATTCAAATACTATGAGAATTTTGTTTATTAATCAACAGAAAATTGACATGCAGGAAACTGTTTGCAAATTAGGTTGGAATTGTCAAAAGGATTTATACAGGAAAATATAATGCTACTTTTTGCCCTAACAGAAAAACAATATGGATAAAAAAATCTACTGACTGTTCTTACCTTCAATAACCCACTCCCCAGTTGCGCCCCAACCAGTTCGCACACCATAGTGGCCAATGGGGAAGGGATCAGGGTCGTTATATTCCAGGAAGGGGGCAGCTTGCCCACCATGGCCAATCTGAATGTTTCCATTAGTCCAACGAACCCAAAATTCACGCTCCTCATCAGCAGTTACAACGTTTGGTGTTTCAGCTTCAGCCTTGTCTGGCTTTTGGCGATCACGACGCAATGCAGACCTAATTTAAAGAGCATCAAATTTTATTTTGGAGAATTGATAGTTTAAGGACAATCTCTGTTAAATTCATTGGAATGGAAAGCCTAGATTAAAAATACAATAAAATGGGTGAATTTCACAAAGTGATGCTGAAGTTCAAATAATTTTTTTTTGTACTTTCGTTGACCTTAATCAATAAAAGTATCGCGTTTATTCTTAAAATAAGAGAACCAAAGTCACTTACTTGGTGTTCCCCCATCCGCCAAGGAAAATCTCATACATAGGTTCGCTCTCCGATGGACCGGTACTCAGACAAACATGAGCATCATTAGCAGCTCTCACTCGGAATCTCAAAGAACCTTGCGTCAGCGGGAAGAAGGTGTATTCCAACCTGTCTTCAGTATGGATTTCTGCAGGCATTCAAATCCACCACAAATGAAAATTAAGTATAGGGAGTTATATTAGTAAGGTGAAAAAAGTAATGATTAGTTCATAAACAGACTATTTTGGCTCATATATTATCATAACATTATTCCATTGGCCCACCAATCGGCCTGTCAGAGTTCACCTCTGAACTTTCGTATTTGAATGGAAGTATTTCATCTAATTTTTTGGTCTTCTCATAAGATTTAAGCCTGTGACTACAAATAAAGATTCGTTTTACGATACGATGACATGCATATTGCCTAAAATGCTCCATTTGACGTTATATTTCATTTGACATTAAGAGATGAAACTTATTTCTTTAACCTCCCTTCATTTGAAAAAATCAAGGTATACGTTTAACTTTGTTGTGAATTTATCCTGCTTGTTTAAAAGAAAGTTACTGGGGGAAAACGTGAACAAATTATAAACATATATCCAATTTCTTAATGCGACATTGGAAGAATTAGTGAATAACTACTGCAGAAGTGAAAGATGAAGCTGAACTTTTAAACAGGTGAAGGACTTGGGTAAATGATGGTCAGCGGATGTAGTTTAGTTTCACAATAAAGTATGCTAAATATTGAACATCCATCATGACGATTTTCACAGATAATAATTAGCCTCAATCAAATTACATACGTCACTTACCTAATTTAAATTTGGAAAAAATTAACGTTTAGCCCTCCCGTGCCTATTTGACCTTCTTGCCTCTCCGGACGATGACCTTAAGCCAAGTATACCAGGTATCTGAGAATAACCTCCATCTTAAATTTAGGAACAATTTCAATCTTTTCCAATTTTTTAGGTTTTCTACAATACCCAAGACAATCATTTCATTCTTTCAATTAAAGCATCAAATGTTTCCTACATAGCATTTACGGGAAATTTTACAAGTTTCATTAAAACTCTAAGAGCAGAGATTTTCAATCTTTTTTTGCCGACGCGCTGCTTCAAGTATTTTTTTTACGTTCGCATACCCCTTCGTACATTTTAAAGTTATAATGAAATGAGTAATGCCTGTATAAGTCATTTATAATATTAAAATTCACAGTATACCGGTCAGCAATAGTTGCTTAGCATACTTCTATGTGAGATCTATTTTTGGACTGCTTTGATAACAGGTGTTCGATTATAAAAGTGATTACCATAAATTTTCGGGAAGCTTCTTCAAAGTAATTATATTGGCTTACAGAGCAATCGTTTGAACATTTTTTTCCAAGATACATTTTATAACACGCGTCAGAAATCATTATTAAATACGAAGAGAACTAACATTTTCAATCTCGTGCATTTTAAAATCTTAATTGTCATTATCTGAAAAAAAACTGTGGAAGCATTATAACAAAATACCGACAAGATCACCAAGGAGAAATTGTAAAATATTTCTCCACAGAGCGAATTGCTACAGTTAGTGAAGATTAATGGGGTGATAGTCCCGGCTTATAAATCGGACGTGACAAGAATTCAATCCAAAGGATGTCTGCGATGGCTTACGCACGTCTGCGGTTTTCTCGGCTTACAAATTGACCTTGTTCTTTTTTCTTGCTTTGCCCATTGGTATGTCAATTCTTCTTCACCACTATTCATCTTATCGCCGTATCTTTGACGCCATTGAAAATGAGTAGAGAACTAAGTGAAGTGACCCGTCAGCACCAACGCCATCTTATTATATTTTTTTAATTTCTCGGTCGTGGATCTATTTTACTGGAGACTAACATTTAAAAAGCGATGATCTCGTATGCCACATTAGGCAGTCATACTAAGAATTCACCTCGACTTTCCAATCCGTGGTTCTCGAGAAATGTTTGTAGTGACTTCAGATGCCCCGGAGGAAACCGATGATGTCATCCCTCAACAATACACGAGACCTTCGACCGGCCGTCACAACCTCTTCTCGTAATGCAATAGATTTATGTTGCGATTGCGGAATAACTCTTGTATCGTTCTCAAACAAAGCGGCTCACCTCTCGGTAAAAAAATCATTCCCACGTATACCACGCGCTCGTGGCACCTTTTGGTGCGGTGCCCAGTTGAACCCGTGGCCTCGATATCCACCATTGCGCGCCTCGCACGGCCACGCACGGCCCTCTTCTCTCGGACGGTGGGTTCCACGTCATAGAGGAAGGACACGACATCAAAAGCTTACGTCATCGGTTATCTTTACAAATTCGTAATGGATTTTTCACTCGCCCGATTTTCTTACGGGCGCGAACTTCTATTGCTGTGCTCCGCCGGCGTGTCTCTTGGAAGCGTCATCGCTTTTCGTATACTTTCAAGCCTGCTATTGCGTTTCGACTTGGGAACCAATAAATCATTTTTGCTGGATGTCGGTTTTTTAATCTTTTTCCTTTATCCTTGAAGATGTTCGCTGGCATCCTTGGGTACACAATTTATATGCAAATTGCAGGACTACGAATGACATACAAATTTTTCTTTGAGATTGGATATAGTTTTTGGAACTTGGGTATAACACGAACGGCTCCGATTCAGCTAATGGAATTTCCAGCGTTTAATTTGCGTTTACTATTTTCAATTACGTCACGAATGAATACGCTTCGAGGCAACGTATTTAATAGGTCTTAACGGAGCCGTTGATCATATCGATCCCTTCACTGCAAGTTCATTCATGTTTTCGTGTGTGAAATCAACGTATGTGCTCCATCTACACTGAATTAAATGTTTTATCTCTCGAAATTTAATCGAATCCCGATTCAAAATATTTAATTTAATTTGAATCGTCTATAAAAGTTCTGCGTTTGTCCAAGATTCACGCATCACAAGCATTCTACGTTCGACAATTTTTTATCGCACAGCTCTACCCACTTTTAAAAATGTGCATATAATGCGGTTAACTCCATAAAGGTATAAAAGAGTGATAATAGAACAGAATATAATAAGGAATATGCTGGTATCATGACGAAAAATCTTGAAATGACTTGAACTTTCTCATCTTTATTATTTCAATTCCATGCACCATGTTTTACTTATGATTTATCATTCATTGGGAAATTCTTACCAGATTGCATCGTTATTCAGTAGTGTGGGAAATTTAATATACTATATAGTGTAATTCGCGATTATTGTATCTATAGAAATAACGAAAATAATCAATTTCTTAAGTTAGTAGAATTAATAGCGAATTTGCAATACCGCACAAAATTCTAGCGGATGAAATAAATGTACCATTTGACATGAAGTATTTCCAGGAGAAAGGGAAACGTCCGGAACGTGAGGTAATCCTTTTAGTATAATATTGAGAAAATAACTTTCTATTTTTAGAATGGCTGGTACGAGTTCGTCGACGTCATTACGTTCCGATTTTTTCTTACTTCCACCAGACGACCCTCTCCAGCATGTCTGCCACACTCTTACAAGTTCCCATTCCAGCGGAGTGCGTCTCCTCCAATCCATTGATTAAGCCAATTCATCCCATCACCCCTGCGCTAGACCGTACTTATTTCGTTCACTGTCTTCCATTAAGCTTCCATCCACCCTCGAAACGAATGAAGATCGCCTGAGCACTTGTCTATTCGAAGAAACGAACTTGCGCTCAATTGGATCAAATTTTCCGAATCGCGCCAAGCGTCAGGGAAGTGTCAGAGGCAATGGATTTCCCCTCGACTTAGATAATATAACGCGATCATTCTTGAGTTTTAACATTGCGTAACCATTGCATACGGAATGACTGCATATATTCAAAAGGCCTACCATGAGAACATGATAGCGCGACGACTGCATACTGTTTGATTTCTGCGCATTTTTTAACAAACATTCTCTCCGACCACATTTACTCAGAAGCAGCGAATTTCATAGGCGCTGACGTCAAATTGGCAAAGTTGCAAAAGCATGCGCGGCTTATGGAGACCTTTCAAATTCATACAATGGTAAAAGAGTTGGCCTGTCGTCCCCCCACTTAGGAGCAACCAGGTAATTTCCACTCATCTTCCATAAGCTGCACTTCCTCGGTCGAACAATGCACCGTTCGTTCCCCATATTCAACGTGTTTGTCCAACCTTGAATCCCGGATCCATAATTTCTCTCAGCGATTCGAACTTATGCGACATAAGGCGATGTATCCAAAGGACACCTTCACGAATGGGCAAGTTTCGTTAACGGACCATTAGAAAAATTGCCGACGTGGGTGACGTCTCCACATAAAGTTCCTCATTCACATTTATGTTGGCATCGATGGAAAAGAACCATAGATCGAATGGAAGAAAAATCCACGGCCTATTCCGTATGGCTATTTTCCGAACTTTCATCCTTCGTACTATTCAAGTTCAAAGATATTAAAAACGAATTATTTTTCTGCTTCGGGGTAGTGTGCAATGCGACATTTTGTTTTAAAAACTGATTGTAATCAATATGGGCAGGATAAAAAAAAACCTTTTAACCGGAGGCTCTCGGAGGTGAGGGCGAGGGGAAAAAACGAAAATAAAAAAAGGTCGAAACCAGTATCAACCGCCACGCCTCGAGCCTTTTTAAGCGGCTCAGGCAGCAAGGCCGCGTGGGTACAGAGCCCACATGCAACGAATACGCAATGAAAAAAATGGGAGGTGGGAATGAGAGAATTATATCCCAATCCCAATCTATTTTATATACGGTCAGAAGGACCTATCATTTGGCCGTCCCCGTGAGTAGTGACCCGAGAATTATATATATATATATATATATATTATATATATATATATAATATATATATATACACACACACACACTATATCCCGCCGTCGCCGATCCTTCATGCTCCAAACACTTTTCTTTAAGACGCTCATTTTCTTCGATCGCGTAGGCATAGTGATATTCGAATACGCGGGCTACGTACAAGCAAGAGAGAGAGAGAGCGGTAGAACCGGATGAAACTCGCCCTCCGCTTCCCACATCAACCCTCCGCGTTCACGCGTATCCCTGGAAGGGTCTCTCCCCGCGGCCCGACCCACAATCCATTCACATCTCGGACGCCCACAACTCGGGGCGTAGTCACGAAGAGAAGTGAGACATTGAGACCAGGTGAAATGAGGGGTAGAGAGTCGCCATGTCTCTCCCTCGTCTTTCAACTGCTTTAAGAAAACCCACGCTCTCGCCTCTCTCCCGTTCTCCTTCCTCCCACTCGAAAATCGAATTCTTATTCCGTCGCCAAGTAAGGTGAGCGAATCGCTAAATACGGCCATGCATTACCACCGCAGTGCGTAGTCAAGTCTTCTCCCGCACGTGAAGCGCGATGGAGAAAAAGGACGGGTTTACGTGTCGCTTTTCATGCTCGTGTTAGCGGTCGCTTTGTAAAGATAATATCAATCACTTGCGCAACTCGACTTCGAGAATTTGATGAATATGCAATTTTTTAGGTCCCTAATAGTCCGAAAATGTGGTTTTTAAGTTTCATCCGCGCAGAATGTCGTCAGTGCGCAGCTTTGGGGGTTATAAGGTTAAGCGGAATCTGATTAAATCTCGTATTTATAAATAGTCGGAATAGTTGACGTTGCTGAAAAGAATAGAGTGAAACAAAATGTTGAGTAAAAAATCAGAGGATTTAATTAAAATTCATTCAGTAATTGAGCTTATTACCAACACTACTAAATACGGCAGATGTCTCAGAATATAACAGTACAGCGCCCGGTGACATGATATCTATAGTTTTACGCCCAGTTTCCAAAAAAACTGACCCTATAATAATGTAACACGTGACATTACGTACTAGAAGCACAGATGAGAAAGTGTGTGCAGCGTATGATTCGCCGATTTTCTAATTTCGCTCTCCCTATTATTGAGCGGTTCCCGCTCATACTCAAATCAGTATTGTTCCGAATCATAATAATGGTGATTTTAAATCCGATGGTCACAAAAACAAACCATATTCCCATTTAGGCTACATAGCGCCTGTCTCCCGTTTTGTGGTTAACGGAGGAGTATCATCATCATTTAGATTAAAGGCACAAGATGAGCACAATATTTCATTCTTGAAGTCACGATTCTGGCTAATATTTCCGTGAGTCGAGATAATGGGTCGAGTTAATAAAAATTAAGCAAATGCTTTTGCTTAATATTTCTATCAAGCAAATGCTTGATTCGGGGTGAATAAAAAAATGAGTATTTGCTTTTGTTAGAAAGAATAAGCATTTTCTTATTTTTAGGATTTTTTCTTAAGCATTTGCTTAAAATTGTGAATAAAACCGAGCTTTTGCTTAATGCTTTAAGCATATGCTTAAACTTTTTTAATTGAGGACAAGGGCTTGCTAAGATATTTTTAAGTACTCTATTTTCATGATAATTGATCCTAAATATAAATATGGCAGATTACGGTGTCACGAAAGGTTAAAAAACACGAGAAAAGTTTCAACAACCAACGGTTAGAAAAATTTATATCGTTTCTCTGAATAAAATGTTAAGTATATTTCAAATCTGCTACTCGGAGAATATCAAGAGAGACGTGGCGAAGCACTGTCTTCCAAACAGAAGATAGAAATATTTTTAACCCCAAGTGATCTCCCAGATTTCAAATAGGAGTCGGGGAAGATCACCACGTACAATGCACAACTGTATGTAAGAAAGTCAAATTTGTGGCTTCCAAAATCACTATAAAGGCAAATGACTGGATAAAATTACTATAACTAATTGAATAAAAATGCACCCATGATTTGTGATATTACCGAATTCAGTCATAAAAGAAATAGTTAAAAAATTATTAATTAACTTATTAAAAAATATTACCAATATATTTATGTTGTTAGTTTGAAATTCAACTATGTAAAACTTTAAATGTAAACAAAAACAAGTGAGGGAAGAGTTGCAAAGATCTTTCTTGCGTAAAATTTAAGCATTTGCTTAAAACTGAGTAACAAATCCTTATAAGCAAAAGCAAACTTTTATTCGCTCAATATGAAGCAAATGCTTTTGCTTTAACTGTTTGCTTTAAGCATTTGCTTAATTTTTATTCACCCGACCCAATGAATCGACCCGCCCTATACTGCGAGATTTTAAGTAGTATTAATATCCCATGGAACGAAGTGATGGTATTTTGCGGAGATAATTGAGAGACATTGAAATAAACGCAGCAAAAACTGAGAAGACGCAAAATCCTATCATTTTTACCCAAGCACAGATGGCAGCATAATGATTTTTTGCAGAATTTCTGTTAACGAGTGTATAAATTATGAGCATATCTACATACAAATAGATTTTATGGCATTTAATTTTAATTTATTTGGAAGCTCTTTCACTACAAAAATGTGACGAATTTTATTCAGAAGTCAAATGACCTTTTATGAGAATTCATCAGTTATTTCTTTAACGACGATCCACACAAAGTCAATTATAAATGAAAACAATAATAACATTGCGTGGGAGGAATATAAAGAAAGACTACTATCCCGTGTTATATCGTTTGCTAAAACGATCATTTTCGCCAATGAATAATGAGGTTATGATATAAGTGCATCAAATTAATTTCAGTGTAAATTTACTTTCGATAGCTGTCAAAAAAATACCGCACAAACCTCAAGAATATCTTATTTCCGTGCTAAGAGTTTTTGGTTCCTCGCGGCGGTTCGTCACATATTTTAACCACTATTTCTTCGAAAACCCCTCTAAACCAAAACTACTTCATCGTCCAATTATTCTCCGAATGAATCACTCTTTGACCCTTTCCAGAACTCTTTTAAGACCTTAACACGAGGCCATATCTCTGATCATTCCCTACCCAGTGCCACCCGTAGGAGTCAAGGCCATCTTGTCTGGTCCACTCACTGCCACTTCCCACACGAAACCTCGACCCCTCTTCTTTCCTCTCCACGCCAAGGATGCTCTCTCAGCGCGCCATCTTATTTTTACCCCGAACATCTCCTTCGCCCCCCCCCCTTCCCCCTCATTCTCGGCCGTGCCCTTCCTTAGACTCCCGCATTCCAAACACACCCCCTCCTCGGGAGAGAAGGAAGCTTTCACCGCTGTTGCATCATCAAAAACAAGTAATGATATAAAAATGAGTTTTTATAAATAACTTGTACATAGGTAATGACTTAATATGCATTAACGTAATGTTATTTTATATAACTTCGGTTATGTTATTTAAAATATTTACTCAACTTGTTTGAAACACATATTTATTCAACACTTTTATATTCAAACTTAATTCAGTAAAAACTTACTATCGGTTGTCACGGGTGTATATTCACAAACTATTTCTCGTTTTCCATATAATCCAATGACATTATACTATAATGGAACAAGCGTGAGTTTGTCCGGATTCTGATTGACTGTCGCGAAGCGATAGCCCTGCCTCTGGCGACAAGGAATCGTAATTTTAAAATAAAAATTTGATGTATTTGTTTCTCAATTGAACCAGTTTTGCATGAATTTTTAAGTCAGATGACTATCTTAGAACATATCCTTGCAAAATCAAAGATAAAACGTACGATTGGAGGAGACGAATGAAAATTACCGCTACAGGATTTCCAAACATCTCACAACAAACTAACACTAAACGATACACAATATAAAAAAAACCCGAAAATTTACGGCAAACATTATCGTGTAACCACAGTATATTCAGATACAATCGCAACATAAATTATTTTATTTTTTGGATTATCTCAAGCAAATATAAACATTTGTTGCCTTGGAAGTGCCAATCAACGAATAATAGTGAAAGAAAACATCAGTATTATTGCCAATAAATAGAAATGAAGATAATCATTATTTTGCACGTTAAATAAATAATTATGTTAATGAAGTCAGATACAGAGATATGAATTGATGAATATTTGAAGGACTTGGGGAAGATTTTCTTCTTCAATCTTTAGATATGTAGATCACCGACATATTTCGTAAGACTCACGATGAAGTATCCTGAAAAAATATTCAAATCTATGTATAGAAATACGAATGAATTGCTAATGAAGACTGGCAAACATAAAAACAATATTTCTAAATACAATTATTGAATCAAGTATCATTGATTGATACGAAAATATTTAATAACATAGTCCTTTAGTAAGTACCTCCACAGTTCACTGAATAACATTTCGTAGGACTTAAAAGGGAGTATTCCGAAAAAATGTTCAAATCGATTAGAAATGCCAATAATAAGTTGTAAAAACAAGACCAGTTCTCAACAGTTCACTGAATAATATTTCGTAGGACTTACAAAGGAGTAGGTATTTCGAAGAAATATTCAAATTTATGAGAATTGACAAAAATAAGTTGCCAAAACAATATCAGTTCTCAAACTCACCTACAGATGGCAGATAATATGTTGCCTTTACATTAAATTGGAAAAGGGAATTAATCTTATTGTGTGTGTTTTGCATTTAAATACGTATGTCTTAGATATTTTTTTAAAATTAATTCTTTTACACTTATCCTATCGGATGCTGAATTCGTTCTTATTTTAATTTCATATTAAAAGAAGGCTTGCAAGAGAATATTCCACTAAGCTACAACTATAAATAGTGACTTTCATCGCAGTTAATAACAAATGATTTGGTGTATTGGTTAGCACGTTTGGCTATGGAGCCGAGATTATGAGGTTCGAATCCCAAAATTGAAAGATTGGCTAATTCTTGAAAAGGGATGAAAGCAAACATCTCTCTATATTATAACCGCACTAATGTGTGTTACAGAAACTATTTCCTACTTCCGTACGAGTTAGAATGCTGAAAAATTCAGCCCAATTATTCACGACTCACGAACAAAAGAAAAAGTGCGAAAACGGGAAGTTTTTAAGTTTATAAGTACTAACGTCTTAATTTATAGCGCGAGTACTCGAGGGTTAAAGTTATTATTATATACAGATCATCAGCCCCCATAAATGAAAGGAGTGACGTTCTTTTATTTAATAACATATCGCGTTTTAAAATTATGACGTCATCATATGTATACGTCTTTGGTGGAAATCAATGGGACAATACGAATTTCCCTATTATAAAGCATTAAAGCGATGCTATTATAATACGGATTGCCAATTCCCATTTAAAAGCATTTTTCTGGTTGGTATGGTAGTTAAAGTTCTTTATTGTTGAGCATCTGATTTTTTTCGATTATTTCCTCGTCAATTCAGCACCGATTTGAATTTAGTCTTCAAAAATAAGAAACCTCATTCTTTTAGCTATAGAACTGTTTTCATCCGGAGTTTGTATCCGATTTATAACTAATTTTAAAATGCAAATTTATACTCGGCACAGATTTCCACGATTTTCTTATGGAGTATCGAAATGGAACATTGGGGTCAAAAATACCACAATAAAACTTTTAAAATTTGGAATTTTCGATTTTTCTGGTTGTTTGTACCTATCATCCTGCCAAATTTCACGTCCGTGGCATATCTGTAAGTACCCTAGGTTTTATATCATATATATATGTATCCTATATCCTTCTTAAGAAGCAGCTATTTATAATAGATATAGAAATATAGTAGGCAAATTCATATAAAAGTTATTAATAATCGTAAACAGATTTTTTTTAAATTTCCCAAGCCGCCCAAGTACATCCTATTCAACAGTGCTGAATATTTTACACGGTCCCTAACACAAACTGCTGTATTTTTTGTCTCGCGCATCAAACTACGAATTGGGGCGTATGCAATCAGTTCAATGATACAGGGTGTCCAAGAAGTCCCTTTACCCCCAGATGTTGAGTGGCAAAAATAAAACATTTGTTATATTAATTGTTAAATTCATTGTTATATCATGGTTATATTAATTTTTATACTCACTGTTATTCATTTTATATTCATTTTTATCTTTATTTATGGTTTATTTGTTCGTCTAAATTATTTATAATAATCAAGAACCCCTTGTTTTAGTAAGCTCCAATGGCGATTTGGTATTTTTTATTTTCGGTTTCTCTAGGTAAAGCTGAGTCACCAGGGTTAATGTCAAATACAGTAACGAGTTTTATTTTTGCTCCTCAATCTTATCGCCTGTGAGATAAGGGACTTTTGGGACACACTGAAGATAATGCCATCGACAAAGGCTTTTATTTATCTAACGAGGCTATCTTTTCTCAGATACGAATGAGTTAAGAAAATGAGCTTAGAGGAATACACTTAATTAAGTGTAAACAAATAAGATACTTTTGAAGTTATGCATTCACGTTTCTCATCAGCAAGGTTGCAGTAGTTCTTGGCGGAGGAATTCGTCAAAATTTTCGAATTAAAAAAGCTTTCGGTTGGTAAGAATGCATAGGTCGCAGTTAGAAATTCAATATTGCCCGACTCTAACCCGGCGAGAATCGATCTCGCACCCTTAACCTCTGGCGACCTTCAAGAGCCTGAATCATCGCGGTCTTACGTAAATACGAAAACCCAACGTTTGGCGATACTGTACCTAATTATTTTTTTAAAAACGTCTACATTATGATACAGCTGATTTAAGTTAATAATTGCAAAATCAGAAGTATTAATATTTTCCTAATCTTACTAATATTTCTATATTACATTTTTAAACACGTAGTAGTCCTTAATCAAGACGAAATGTACAAATACTTTTCCTTAAATTTCTCCTTCGCAAAATAAACATTTTTACGCGATTGTTACAAGCTTTTATGATTCCATATTCTTGACGTGTCTCGAAGCCAACGAGGAAATAGCAGAAAGAAGCGCATAATTTAAATAACAACGTCCCACTTCAAAGCTAGAACAGCTACCAGTTGATTACGGCAGACTGTAGGACGTTGCAAGGTCGGCATTTCTCATTCCGACAGATTGACCACCACGGGCTGAACCCACCGACACATTTTCATACAAAAACAGTATTCAATGAAGACTGCGTTTCCGCTTTCCTTTTAAATCACTTAATGTCCTCTTTAGGCAGTGATAACGAACATTTTAAATGACACTTTCGAATTCATCTTCGATACGCAATCGAAAGCGTGACAAAAGTATATTTCCTCCTTTGCTGTGGCACACGTCGCGCACGCCTGGGACCGGCCTTGGGAACAATAATGCAGTACCTTACGTTCTAGCAACGATGTTGCCCAAATTTTTCAAGTTTTAAAATCTTACGAGAAAACCGGGTTAAGAACGCGAATGTTATTTTTAAATGAGAGATCCGTCTCAACATTAAATATCGCACACAAAAAGGCAATCTGGGACGGTAAATAAAACGATATATAAATCTTATCCTTCATCTTATTTAAATGACAAAAAATTTTGATTAAAAAAATATAAATTGAGTCGGTTGAACGCGTCATGGAAAAAAATATCCAACTCCGTTTCTCCAGGCGGCGCCAGAGGACCTGGATTATTTGATTTGCTTCGCTATCAAAACAAGCGCTCGAGTTATCGATTGGAACTCACAGTAGGGCAGACTGCTAGGAGACGTTCTCCTCTCTCTGTCCCCCTTGCGGCTCCGCACGAATCATAAAAAAAACAAGTCTACAAACCACGCCCACTGACGCCCTGCCGAAAATCGCCAGCGGGCGGAAAAAATCCCGCCTTTCTGATTGGAACAATTGGCCATTTCCTCCGACGCTGCATGTCTCTCCTCACGCAGCACGTGCACCCGCTGCAGCGAGATAGAGTAACGCCCCCTTTCCCCTTCTCTCTCTTTTAATCCGCATCCTCTCGAATCTCATCTTCTTCGAAGCAGGAATGTAACGTCCTTTAACAGACACGACCTCGACCGCAAGGAGGAATTGCGCAAAATTTTCCGTTGTAATTCCGGGAAATTTCTTTACCGCGTTTCCTCGAGAAACATCTCGGTTACGACGTTAAGGTAAGAGAATTGAATTACCGCACGTGCTTATCGAGGGAAAAAAAGTTTCCCAACGCCGCTAACGGATCTTTTAAGAGCTTGGCTTAAAGATGGAAAAAAATAAAATAAAAAAACGCGACCGAAATAGCCGGGAATGTAGAAGGTATGCAGGGAACCGGTTATTTTTATTTTCTACCGAGTGACTTAAGAGGAGATGGAGTACACACAGGAGGCTTCGCATAAACAAATACTAGCGTGCATTCCATATGAGGAGGATGTGGATGTTTCCAGAGCGTTGCCTCCTTATGGCCGGATCGGAGCGAGTCGTGATGCACTGAAGATTAGACGGCGAACCTAATAAAACAAAACAACCCGCGATCGGGACCCATTAACGGATTCGTACAACTTCTTACGACAGAGGCGCAACGCAAACGTATAAAGGAGACGTTTGGTTTTACGTTTCCTTCTTTAGATGAACAGCATCTGCGCCGATGGAAAAGCTACCTTGATCGCACATGGAACATACAATTCTTTCTGTTAACACAAAATTTCTAAAATACCGATAAAAATAGGATTCAGTAGGGACGCGATATGAATATTACATTTATTTCATTTTAATATTCATTGTCATCAAGTTTGAAATTTTTTAATTTAATAAACTTGTAGAATGCGGACACGTTTCACGCCGTCGTCGTGCCTCTACTGAAATAGTAAATAGATGATTTGACCACACTAAGCACGAGGCGATTTCCTGAACTATTACGGAATTACTGATGAATTTCTACCGCCGTATCACTTTCTATTTCTCGAGTTTTAAAAATAAACAGCGACCTAATATTTAACCGCAATATACGAGTTCTTATCTAAAACGCGCAAAAAATAACGTCGGAGGAAACATGACTCATACTCATGCGTCCTCTCATCATGATCGCGGGCGAAAACCAAATTAAAGCGAATTTATTCACTTTGACTATCGTGAAAACACGCCGCTTACTTCATCCGTTGACATTGGTAATGACTGCCAAGTACCCCCAAGAAGTTCCGAGAAGCCGCACTGCTTCTAGGGTTAGAAAGGGTCGCAAGATCTATTTTTAAGGGTCGCACCCGCTCTCCCTTCCCACATATCTTTCCCCTCCAGCGCCACGACGTTCCTTCGAGACGCCGCCGCACCCGGGGCGCGCAGCGCAACATCACCGACGGAAATAAAGGAGCCAGCCGGCGCCTAACCCCTTGTCTCTACACCCGCTTTCAGCCCCACCCTCCAGACGATCCAGCCGCACCCTTTACGCCAAGCCGACAATTTGGGATCCCCAAACACGATATATGCGGGTTTAATGACCTACGAACTGGAGTTCAAATATTTAACAATTTGCGTCTCTAGTCGGGGAGAGGCGAGTTCTCTCTCTCTCTCGAAAATGCTGTTGAATTTTTTTCGGTCAGCACCTTTTTGTGCTGTCACTGGCATTGCATTACACCTCTATTTTCGTTACTATTTCTACCTATGCTACATATATGCATCACGAAATAAGCCACGGTAGGTTACCAATATTTATATGCATCAGCGAAGACACGACACACGAGCACCGTTCGATTTTAATGACATTTACATCGCTTCAATTTTATACTGCATTTTAAAAATCTACAGCCAAAAATTAATTGCTGTTCAGCTTAAATCATCTCTACTATGAAGTAACTGATATGTGACGAAGCTTTAAACAGAATGGGCTCGATGCATTATCGCCGAGTCCTAATTCATGGCAGAGACATGCACTTGGTTAAGTTAATCGTTTCATAGCTGGGGGATTTATCTGTATCTTGTATTTTTCTTTTGACATACTTAACTAGCGAAAATTATATTTTTTTCGAAATGCTTAAATTCATTCCCGACTTTACCCTATTCCTGCGTCACCCATCTCCAGTCGCAGTGCAGGAGATTTGTGGGATTTGGGGCAAAGAGGGGCGAGTGAATTGGTTCAGGACAAGGGCGATGGAGGAGCGAGAATGGAGGTGAACTTCCGTTTAATGTAGGATACACCAGTTGGTCGAGGTGAGGTTGTGTGGCAATGTTCGAGTTTCTGTGGAACCTCAGCAGTGAGCTGAACTCGATTACCGAGGGAAATTAAGGATTTGGATCACTGAAAATAAAATTATTCCACGCGGCAAAGAAAAAAAACTAGCCGAAATAAGGGGAGTAAATCATCTCAATCTTAAAATATTTACTTCATTTGTCCGCAACATGGGTGCAACCGTTGCGTTTTGGAATATATAAAGGAGATACAAATGTATATCTCGCCGCTTATAATGATCCTATTCACATGCGAACCCCTGTTGCGATCTTCAGTCCGTCAAAAAAAAGCCGTCGCAGAATAAAAATTACCTACGCGGAGGAAATCAAGAACCTTCTGAAGAATTAGCCCGATCGAGAAGCATTTCTTGCGCTCCTTCACACGTCTCTCTACCCCGCCAAATTTAGATGGGTTGAAGCCCTCAGGAAGATACCTTCCAGCAAGCCACATCATTTCGTCACAACATGACTTAATGAACACTGTTGGCACCGTGAATTGAAAATGTGCCCAGGTAAAAAGATGCGACAATTATTTAATTCAAAGTAGTTCTGAAAAGCTAACCGGCCTCTGGATTAGTTCACGGAGATAAGGGTCGAGGAGGGAAGAGGGGAAAAGAGGGGGAGCGAGTTTCGCGAGGGCGAAAAACTATGAAAGTGGGACGTTTGTACGAATAGAACGGATGGAACCAGGTCTTCGACCTCGCGTGATTCACTCTATCGATTAGTAGTTGGTTTCTATATTTGCTCTGATCGGCACCCGCCGTACAAACAGATAAATTTCTTAACTTCTTGGAGGGCATTTTACGTGTCCGCGAGACCCAGACGAATCGATAAAAGCATTTAAAGAGTTTCCTAGCCCTGGAGCGTTTTTAAGGCTTCAAACTACTCGGTGCAGTTTACCTAGGTGGGGGGGGGGGCATTCAAAATATCTAAATTTTAATTTACGTAATTAATTTAACATAGAATGCCGAATGTGCAAATAGAGGAAGAATTATTTAGTGACAGCGATTCCGATGGTTACGATCACAAAGGCATGCTTCTGAGCAAGGATCAACACGCAGGTAGAGCAATCCGTGAATTATTTGAGGACCGCAGTATAAGTGGGCCGTCGGTGTGATGCACCGATTGCGCCAACGTTAAAAAGAAGAAATACGTTTACGAATACGAAAGCCACGAGAAGTTGTCCCCCAAGAGAAAACGTAACAATTTACTGCATTAGGCAAATCGAGCTCGGAACGATTTCTTCCAGTGGCCGTGGTCTTGTTAATTCTTTCCTCCACATTAGATCGGTCATTAATAGACGGTAATACAAACACATTTAACCATTTTTTCCTTTTTACGTACGAAGACTTTTAATTCGCGTTTTAACCTTCTCAGACCCCCGGTATCACATATACCTGCGTTCCCAATTGCTTTTTCCGGCTGGAACCGAGTGTATCGTATAGGATATCCCACTACGCAACAGTAATAAAAGTCAGCATATCAGTTTAACTCGCAATTCATCTAACCCATTCTCCACCATAAGTATTACATCGTTCAATTACGTTAATGTAGAGAATGAAGAGGTACAAGTGTTCTTGAGCGTAACTATTCCTAATGTAATTTTTCTTCTATTCACGAGGGAGGGAGATGGAATAAAGAAAGAAATTGCCAGATATGGGCAAATATTTCTTATTGCATTTAAGCTGTTCGTAAAAAATAAGACAACTGTAGGTAAAAGTCCAAACTAAAATACCCACCAAGGCCTCTAATTTACGCGCGCAGTTCGATTGCATAAGTACGTACATTTACGTATTAAAGAGATAAGGAATGAATAATAAAAAAAGAGTTGACGCCCAAAGTTCTGCAGCAGTCATTACGAACGGAACAATGGGAACACTCCCACGCCATCCAGCCGAGCGGTAATGGGCGAGTCAACCATGCGAATAGCGGAGGGGGAGTGCAGACTGCGAAGCGACGATCTCCGAAGGAACTTCAAACAAATCGTCCAACACCGGAGCGCACCTGCTGACTAACAATGCCATACGGGCTCGAAACATTTATCACTACCGTTTCGCCTCGCGTAGTTGCGGCCATTTAGACGGTCGACTTTCACCGAATTCGACCGTGCATGTGGAAATGGGCAAATCGCCAGCTTTGATACATTCTTCTTTCTTTTAGACCTCAGCAGGAAATTTTCCACACCAGAAGTTCATGGTAATAACCCAAAAATGAAAATCCTCGAGCATTCGCCATATACGCGAAAAACTTGGGAAGTGAATTCGTGATATGCAGGTTGATGCTCAAGCTGAATGCGCAACATTCGTCTAAATAGCGAACGCTATACTGTTATCCACATTCTTTATCGGGAAAGGATAATTCTCAAAAATGACAACCTTCCATTCACGAAGGAATAAAAAAGAATGAAAACTATGGCAGCATTGAAATCAATAGGATGAGCCGTAACTTTGTAGTGATCCTCGTGGATCCTACGTCCTCAATTTGTTTTAATGTCTAGTGAAGAGTATGGCAACATTTTTCATAGATGCGACTCGTTCGAATCGCGCCAGGTTTAAAAATTTGCTACGTTCGAAGAAAGCGGTATAAAAAAACAGAATCGGCGTATCCGCGGCACGAAAAAATATTCGAATGTCCGGCGAAGCCATTTCGCCGCCTGTGGCGTCGACTGGTTTGACTACGCGGCGTTTCTTACGGTGTGCAACAGACTTCCACGTCGAATAGACTCGGTGCGAGGCAAGCTGCCGGATGGAGGAGGAAGAAGAGGAAGGGCCGAGAAGAATAGGGGCGACAAGGAGAAAATGGGGAGGAGATGAGAAGAGTCGAGGGGAAAAGGGTTACGGGAAACGGAGTGGGAGAGAGCGCTGGTGCCGCGTCGGCAGTAAAGGCACATTACTTAGCCAAACAAAAATCCAACGCTTGGGCAAGAGAACTCCTATTACGAAGGGGAGAGACCGGAGTCTCCCCTCCCTTGCTTCCTTCTTCCGACTCTCTCCCTCGACTCATCGAAGTACGACGACGAAGAGCCTGGATGAGTGGTACTACGCCTACAGAACATGTGATAACAATCTAGTAAAGACATCACGCTTTTATCGGCGAAGCCGATTGAGGAAAACGGTTCTTTTGAATCTTATTTTGGAAACAACAACAAATGTTTAGCGGAAGTGGGTGGTTTTCGGAAGTAAATTCAAAGATAATGGTCGATTTTTTTAGGACGCCGAAGGCCCGAAATCGTTCAAATAACATCGGGGAATGACATGTTCCTTTTTTAAAAAGAAAGGGAGTGACAGATAGGGGCGAAAAACTAAAAACATCTCGAGTTCACAGAACGAAGATCATAGGACATGAAATCCATTTCGTCTCTCAATTCCCGTTCAGTTTTACCAAGGTTAAAGGGGAAAATGGAATTAAAAAGTCAAAAACATCCAATTTGCAACTTTAGGCTAGGCAGAATATTGAATGAAAATTAGCGTCGCAACGACGTCGGAATGCTTAGCGATTCCTTTGCCTTTACCTCAATTCAAAGGCATTGCTTAGCCTCCTATTAACTTTTTGTGCCATTCGTACCTGGGGAACAAGAGAATTTTCTTTCTACCTATGCAAGAGGTCGTCAGACGGACTTAGATGCACTGGGGCGTGGCTTCAGCCAGACTGCAAGACGATACTCTTGGCTTCAGTCGCTAGGCGCGTGTCGGCGTCCTTGATTAGATTCTACGACATCCGCCCATCTTTAAACAAAATCAATTCCAATGAAAAGTCTTCTCACGGACATCATCCAGTTAAACTCCGACAGAAATATATGGAAAATACTTAGTCATTCGCACTTAGCGCTCTCAAAATTCAAAGGGAAACTTTAAGTTCATTATATTCAAACGCGCAGGAAACGTTCGAGTCGACTTAAACTTCAATCATTATTAATCGGCATTCTTGTTATTTTCAAGAAAATGGTGTTAAATCTCCTTTCCCGCAGTTTTTGAGCCCATCGACGAAATTAAAAAATACTTTTCACTACACCACCTTTCTCTCGCCGAAAGCTACGGTATATAATTTTGGCGATACGTAGCGATTAGCGTTGCCAAGTTCCACGTATAAAAGGGGAGTGGCGCCGAATGAAGAGGGCTCGCCGGCAACCGACCGTAACCGGCGACCGCCCTCCATGGCGTTCTATAACACGTCACTACTTACCGAAATAATACCGATCGATCACATTCGAATAATTAATCGTTCTTTTATCCGCTATATGAGACGGAGTCACCGAAAATATCGAGATAATATTAGCTATAGTTTATAGAATGACTTTAACATGTTCAAGTAACAAGATTTTGCAATGAACTCGATATTTTTTCAACTTGAACTGCTGAGGTGCGGTCTGAGAGAGACTATCTGAGTCACAGCATGTTACCCTCCTAATTTACTCTTCTATAGTTTACAATTTACAAATAAACAAAGAGAACGTTATGTATTTTCTTTTAATTGCTTATTGCCTATTAACCCAAATGGTCGGTTATTAAACACGGAAACTCGAATTGTACATAGAGCTACTGAATTAATAACAAAAAAGAATAGCGGTCTGGGAGACCGCAGCTCAGTTACATTGCGATCAGAATTTCATCTCACTGGAACAAGGTTGACTCACCTCTGACCATCTTGGCGGTTTCACTTGGCGAAGCGTATGTCACGAAGCAACGATCACAGATTCACTCCAACGACTGAACTGAAACTACGTCTGACGACGACTAGAAGGGAGCCGGGGAGCCGGTCCACGAGAGAGACGATACCACGATACCCACTTCCTGCGCATGCGCATTCAATTCCACAGCCTTATTTTTTTAAAGCCACCCCCTTTCCCGCATAAATTCCTCGAGGCTAGTAATGACGTGAGATTCCAATGGCACGAGTGTGCTGGAAAAATATGCCCTGGACTGAGTGGGCACAATTTCTCAATCTCCCACCCCCTCCCCCTTCCAAAGCACCTTACGTGTTCAACAAATTGTCGTGACGCATGGCCGTCGTCATTCTGGTCACATGAAGATTACGTTACTCGTTTCACCGTCGGTTCCGTTATTATATTTTATTTTGGAGCGCAATTTTGCTCCTTGATTCTACGGCAATTTAATAGGTGCTACGGCATGTCTCTAAATTAACTAAGAAAGTATTTTTGGGATTGATTTGATCCACAGTGAATTATTATTAAATGAAACGTAAGATTTTTCGTTTCCCCCCAACTAACATTGCTGCATTCTTGTCGTAAATATCGGCTCCGTGAACTTTTAATTAAAAATGTCATGAGAAATGCTGCTTTAGAAAGTTCACATTGGTCAGCGATAGCAAACGTTCTTGTGCCTGAGTTGCAGAAAAGATTATGAACAAGCAGGAATATTGCGCTCCAGAAGCGAATCATCGATAAGACGAGTTTCTTGGCATTTTCAAATTGAAATTTCTCGGGACATTTAGGAGTCAGATTACTAGTTTTTTCCTCCAGTGAAATGACATCTCCGATTTAGTGATATAGTACTGGCGCTCAAACTCGGTATTTTAGCGTAATTAAAATTGGATGCCCTTTATGATACGACCCAGGCGTCATTTTCTTGTATCCCAATAAATGCATTAAACACATAAGTCAAAAAAAAATACGACCGCATGATAAGAAATGTTTTAAGACAATTTTTTCAAAAAGTGCTCGTACCGTCAAATATTTTCATGTATTGAAGAAATGTATTTTATTTTTCCCACAAATTGAATATTTTTGCAGTTCCTTTCATTAGTTACGATTCTCCGAAAAAAATCAAAACGCCAAAAATAAATGACAAGGAAAACAGCGATCACGCGAGCGGCATATCGCTGTGGCATGACATAAGTTCCTCATCCGTTCCCTAGACAACGCCAGCAAGAATCTCATCTCCACGCACAGAGCAAATCATGAGTCACAGTATTCAATATAAGATAGAAGAAAAATAAAGCTCATAATGATTTTTTTCGGTAAAGCTTTGATGGGATGCAATTATCAACGTGACATTGAAACACTTGAGCGTGAAATAAACTCATTTGCCAATGTTCTTATGACAAAAAGTTTGCTCGTAACAGCTAGAATAGTTCGCGAAAAACGAACGTTGAATGCAAATTTTTTTAATATAATGAGGAAAATATTTCAAACAAATAATAAGATACATCTCTATGCATGCTTGTATGAACGCTTTCGTGGTCAACGCATAATTTAATTCGTTGGCTAGCGCACCACGAAGGTTTTCCAAGCATTCCAGGTTTACTGGTTGTGAACAGGAGATGAAGCCCGAGCTTTAACTCTTCGACATAGTGCATGTGAATGTGACCGTTTTTATTTCAAAAAATATTACCACCATTTATAGCAATTTACGAGGCCTGGACTTCTGGGAAGCAATTTTCATTATGTTCGCCGCTGTACGTTTACATTATTATCGGAAAGCAGTTTTCCATATCTCACATTCCGTCGTTCGGCTGGACTTAATGAAGGTAAAATTTTCAGGAGTAGCTTAATTTCACAGAAGATGATTGATCCTTAACATAAGTAATTTTCTGATCTTTCATCATGGCGTTTTGTTTCGGTGAAAATGTTTCCTTACTTCACAAAACAGAAGACTAAGTTTCATATATTAGAATATGAGGCGTCTCACATTTAAAGAGATGCAACGCGAACTTTTTCCTCTTGAGAAAGAATATTCAATTACATAATAATATGACTGGATCGATCAATTCCAGGTTCAAATTTTCAAATTTTATTGCTATAATCCAATCACGCCTTTGATATTTTTAAAACAAAAAATATCGTGCAGCTTGGTAAATTTGTAAACCTTGTACCATTCGGGTCAGAATAGGCAACTAAGACAAGTGCTCGGCACTTAACATCTGCTTGCAAATCTAATTAGTGCAACTGTGTGTATATCGTCACCGACCTAGATTGTAAATACCTCCTGAAAAGGGTAGTTTTGTGACGCTCCCCATATCCATTTCTGCTCTCTACACTCTTTTTTAACAACCCCATGTTCTATGTTTTGTTAGTTTATTTTATTAGATAGTTAGTTACTTATTATATTTAGTTTAGTCTTAGAAATAAAAGCAACTATTGCCCATGCTGTAAAGAAGCTCGACCCAATTAAAAGCTAATCTGCAGAAGAAAAAACAAAAGAAAAAATATATATATTAGTATATATAACAGTAATAATAATAAATAAATGAGAATAATAATAATAATAACAATAACAAAAAACATTAATATATATATGCATATATATTAAAATTTTAATAAAAAATAAATAACAAAAAATATATATATACAAAAAAATTAGCAGTAGCTAGTTGGTATCTTCTTGACTCAACTACCTTACTAATGTACATAGTTTTTTATTTTTCATTTTCATATATATATATATATATATATATATATATATATATAAACTAATGGAAAAGAAAAGGTAGTGATGAGGGTGGCAACAAGGTGTTGAGGGAAGCCCAGCGGACACTTACCAAGTCGAGGACCAAGCTGGCAGGCTGCTGGGGACGTCGAAGAGACACGTAAATATATATATAAATATATATATATAAATATATATATATATTAAATATTATTTTTTTAGCATTGTATTTATATTTATAAGTAGTTATATTAATTTTTATTTCATAAGCAAATCATAAAAACCGTAAGGTGTTATAATTATGTAATTGTAAGAAACAAACCCCATTGTAATTGAGCACTTTCTGACAGGCCGGGAACGTGGGTGTTACAACGAGGGACGGCCCACATTTGTGGTCAAATTACTTACCAAACCATTCAAGAGAGAGAGAGAGAGAGTTACTTCACGCGATGGTGGATTGTGGCGCAATGGAAACATGAAAGATCAGTTGTGGCGCGTCACATGTTCCGTTTCGTGTTCCGTGAAATTACTCATCCGAGTCCAGATCTTTCCCGGTTTTATCGTGTTGATACATATTTGAATAGCGCGAACTTTGATTTGAGCAAGGCTACTTTGAACCACGCGTTGCTGAGTCAGATACGCGTTCATGTAAAACTAAGTATTGCGTCACTGCCTCACAAGGCACCTAACGATTCCTTGTTTATAAATAAAAATTACAGCATAGCCCCTTTTGTGCCAAGCATTTACGAAGCAGAAAGTTGGGTGACTAATGAATTATTTCGAGATATAACGTGTTCGCTACATATATTCACACAAAGGCTAACCGAAAAAGACATTTTAATTTATGTACTAATATTTAAATTGTAAATTGATCACTGTCCAACCTGCAGGGAACGTGGATGTTACCACGCGGGACAGCCTACATATGTTGTCACTTATTACTAGGGAATATATTTCTCGGGTTTTACCAGATTTTGCCCGTTTTTTTACCTCCCGATTCGATTTTTAAAAATTCAAATAAAACCCGAATAAATCCGAAAATGCTACATTAGTAATAAAATAATTAATATTAAACTAGGGGCTTAGAACTTTCGGACACGGTTTTAATATGCAAACACTTTACAATTTCACCTCACGTCTACATTTGATATAAATAACCTTCTTGATTTGGCTGTAGTTTATTTAAAATCTCGAGATTATCACTAACTATTTCAAAAACGCAGAGTTATAGACAGAAATGGAGACGTAATTAATTCATGTGGATGTTACATCTCACTGAGAAGAACGCGGACGAAAAGTTTCTGCAAGGCATAAAACTTAATCGTTTGACAATATCACAGATGTGGAATTTTATTCACATGCCACACGACACAACAACGCACTGGTTAGGCTAATTGAACTGCGGCTACAAACAGCAACACTTTCAGACATTGTAATATCGTATGTTACCAGTTTACATGTGTAATCAATTCAGACCCAAAATTATATAGCGTGCATAACACGTGTATAACATAACGTGTACTGGTTAAAACATTTATTACTATTAAACCTGATTTTACCCGAATTCTTTAAAAATGTAATTGTTTTTCTTTCATTAAAACCCGATTTCACCCGATTTGTTTAAAAAATTTTAAAACCCGATAACTACCCCTCGATTGCGATTTTGTTTTTAAGCCGAAAGATATATATATATATATATATATATATATATATATATATATATATATGGATGTCAACAAGGTGTTGGGATGAGGAAAAGAGTTCTCTCTCTGTAGCTGAAGAAGGAGTAGTTCCGAAAGCTTTACGTTTGTGATGTTTCTGTGTTTTTGTGTTATTTTACGTGTGTCACTTCGACATCCCCGGGCCCTCGCCAACCTGAAGTCGTCTGATTGGTGAGTGCTCACTGGGTTTCCTCATCCCAACACCTTGTTGACATCCATATATTCATTTTACCTTGCCTTTTCCGTAAGTTGTTATATATATATATATATATATATATATATATATATATATATATATATATGTGTGTGTGTGTGTGTGTGTGTGTGTGTATTCCCTACCTATTACCAATCAATCAAGAGAGAGAGAGAGTAGCCGGTTGAATTAATAACTTTTGAAATCTTACATAAATCGTTCTATAGAGTTTGTAGTTATAATAAAAGAGATCTGATTAAGTGCATATAAAATTGAACAATTTTATTTTATCTGTTACAGAATCGCCTGAGGGTTGGAACTGTTTACTTTTGTGCTGAAGACAATTTCCTCATTCCCTAAGTTCTAATACTGTGTAAAATTCACGTTTTCGTGAAAACAGCGTTTACATCGGATCGTGATAGAAGACAATAGTAATATTGGATTCATTCGTGGAACTAACGAATTCATCACAGAAAATGTTAAATTTTCTTTTTAATATGTTCATTTGAACAATACTTTTCACTGGATAAGCAGTTGATGGCATTTAGAAAATTTTGCTTGTAAGTTTATACCGAATACTACGGGTATCTAAGAAAAGAATTTCATATACATGATAGATCCAAATAAACGAGACGCCTAAACTTGAGCATTTATAAGAAAGCTTTGGTTTGCGCATTTTTAGGACAATATCTGGTTGAATATTACAGATAGTACGACCGCCGTACGATGAAGTCAAAAAATTTCTAAAATCTACGCATAATTAAATTTATGAATTCGACAGAATTCTTATGATAAACACATATATTTATCAGAGATGCGTTAAGTGATATTTTTTCAAATCGATCTACGGCGGTGCAGTGATGACGACGCCTTGTGCTTCGAGTGACTCATTGGAGCCGTTTCTCAGCTCTTTAGCCGTGGGTCAACTTGGTTTAATTGAGGCCTTCCAATTGCTGCTTGCTGCCGCAAAAAAAATTGGGTCCAGCTTTCGTTGATCACGATTAAGGACGGAACCAGCAACGTGACGCAATCAAGAATACATTTCGGGTGATATTTATTTCCCTCGACTTTCTTAAAACGTTTCGTCGAGATATCGGCTATGGATAATTCGAAACCCCAGATTTTTATCTACCGAAGTGGGTTTTTTTACTTATTTATCGGCCCCAAGATCTCCCGTGTAATGCTTCGATTGATCGTCATTCGCAGCTTCGCCGCAATGCGACATTTTTCGATGACTTCCAAGAAAGGTCCACTTTCCGCGCCTTATCAACAAGCCCATATACACGAGGAAGAAATGGAAAGCAATTTCCCTAGGTTCCGAAGGAGAAACTCGCCCGTATCTGACCTCGTTGGGTGTTTAACGCGGTATTTCATTCACGAGAGATCGAGGGGGAAAAGGCAATGCCCGACCCCCTTGATTTTTCTAGGCAATCCAACCTATCACCGCACGCATCCTTGGCACGGATTCAGAAAAACATTTTAATTTTTATATTCGCCATGGGAGTCGAAAAAAAACTTTTCCAGGGGTCAACTACATCCGGCACCCCCTACCTAAAACGTTCAACTCTGATAATATTTATTGATATTTTATTAATCCTTATTTTATTTATTTCCGGCCTTGGTAGAGGGGCGGTTAGCTTGTCTGGCGTGTCGCGGGTTCGAATCGTGTGTTCGTCTTTGTTAACGTTATTACGCTCATTGTAAAAGGCCATTAACGGCGATGACGAAAAAAATCTGGAATAAATTCCTATTCCTAAGATCTATTGTTCTGTATGAACTTAATGATCAATAAATATATTATATTATATTGCCCATTAAATATGACGGGTATGCGTGAATTTGTTGTTAAGTTCAAATTGAAATAAAAATTAATGAAACCAACTTGTATAGGCATTAAAAAGCAAACAATAAATATAAAATTCACATAATTGAGTGTTCCAGAGAGCTTTGAGAGAATATAAATTGTATGATAAAGAAATACATTACGCTATACAATTCTTATACTCCCAAAATTATTTTTAATTTATGCTGTCCACACACACATTCCCTTTTTATTAATAGAGACTAAAAAAATTTATTGGTCCCTTAAATAGAGAATATGACGATGATTGATCGAAAGTAACATAAAGTGTAAATTTAGACCAATCACAAAACGAAGGCAGAGTGAAATGATATTTGTTCATTTAATTACGTAACCAAAGTCAAATGAGAAGACAATAAGAAGAACCTTTCGGAATTAATTTTAAAATCTAATATTGGATATGCAGAACTGAAGATTTTGTGCGTCAAGCTATGTTGCATTCCAGTGTCTACTTTGAGTGTTGAACGCTCATTCAGCACATTTAATAGACTCATGAAGTAAAATAAAATGGGTCAGGAAACTTTGCAGGGCTGCATGAATATTGCCATCAAGGGACCCAATGAATTGCCAATTACATTATATTAATATGTGGATAAAGTTATCGACACATACACTAAATTATTTAAATGTGAATTAATCATTTGTTTGATATTCATGTATTACTCATTCCTAAAACATTTCTAGTCGTAGTGAGGCTGTTGAAATGTCATGAAAAATTTATAATTGTATAACATCTGCTACAATGTGATTTGAATTTAATGTGAAATTTTTATAACTATAATTAAAATCTATATATCTTGTACAAACATCAAACTAATGTTTATTTTAAAACACTCCCCCTCCCTCCCGCAGTTTTCATTCTCCCTCCTGGTCAGCAATGTCTGGATTCAACATTGGATGCGTGTGACAAATTGGAACATAGTTCCTGTCTGTTCTGACCCATTCAGGTTAATTCCGAGCGCTGTTTACGATTAAATTCCAGATAACCAAAATTTCCAGATAACCGGCCAACCATATATCCCAAGCTTACAGGATAAAAGGTTCTATACTTTATATACAAAAAATAATTTACAAAATATGTGAAAATAAAACATAGAACTTTAGGTTTACAACATAAATTTTTACATAATTTATTTACAGTGTGAAAGCATTTGTCTTCTAGAAATTTGATAATTTCTCTTTTAAAATGGATGAAATAGGTGAGTCCCAGGCAGGGCCGGCTCTAGGGGAGAGTACTTGAGGCACAGGCTTCGGGTGCCGAATCTTAGGGGCGCAAAAATAAAAAAGTTATCTGCAGTTAATTCTTAAAAAATCTAATATTCCAGCCAAAAATGGCGCGATATGTGTAAAAACCTCATCAGTGATGAAATGAGTAGCCAGATTTCTATTTTTACTCTTTTCAAGGTGAAATTTTCATCCCAATTTTCTGCTTGTTTTTGCATTTAAAATTCAAAAATGATCATATTATCATTTATAGCTAGAAAAACCTTTAGAAAGTAATAAAATTGATCACGAGCAGCCTGACGGTACAGATGCAATTATATCTGGTAATGTTCCGCAAAGAATATCGATCTTTTTAGTGATCGCTATGTATGTATCGTTATGAAAGGGATTTAATGAAGCAATTTCTTCTGAAGTGGCAATAATAATCTGATTATGATAATTTCAATATAATAATGTGCAAAAATTTAAATAAAGATTATTAAAAATTCAAATAATTAGACGATAATTAGCAAGCCTTCAGCTTGTTGTAATTTCAGTGCTGGCATTGTAAGGTGTATACCACTCGGGCAGCTTACGCGCCCCTCCCAATCCCCAAGACCCTCACCATGTGTGCAGTGATTGGGTGAGTAAATGTTGATAAAGGAAGTAATATATGGCATGCAACAATGTGCTGGATAATTCGGCGGATAGCCTTGGCGGGAAAACAGAAGATCTCAATTTGCTAGCTAACTCGGTGACTGAGTATAATCGAATCAGAGCTAACCTGACTAACTAGCCTTTGTCGTACCCGAGAACTTCTAGCCCAGAGCTTCCCAATGTGGTGCCTGCGGGCGCCATGTCGCCCATCAAAGTTCTCTGTGGCACTCATTGAGGTTTGTTCAGGTGTCCTTAAAACTTTCAGCTGTTGCAACTAACAGTGTTGAGCGGTCATATAAAGTGCCAATCTAAAATGCCTTTATGACTTACTGTTAGTCATATAGAATTTACATACAAATTTATAAAATGATTCTACTAGCAATTTTTTCACCAACCTCTCAGAAGTGGCTCATTGTATCATTTTAGCTTTAATATTTATCATAATATATCTCATCGTAGTGAATGGTGAGCAGTTAAAAAAATAATTAAAATTAATAACAATTATATTAGATGATATAATGAATTTTGTAATAGCAATGAAAAATGTTGGTGGAGAGGGGCACTCGAACGTGTGCCAATACACCTTGAGTTGGTCCTGAATCCCAGGTAAAATCTCAAAGCCTAGGTGGGTCATGCTATTAAAAAGGTTAACAAACACCACTCTAGATAACTTATAAGTTAACTAGGTTCATACTTAAACATGAATCACATGTGAAGCAAGTAAAAAACATACTTCGCAAATCTACATTTAGAGCTAAATCATTCCTTCCAAATTATGAGTATAATTCGAAAGATAAAACTTTTCATGTCAACCATATATAGACACCATGGTTTCCAGTTAGATACAAAGGGAACAAAAAATTCAACAAAAATGTTCTGCATAGCAATTACATAAAACTTCTCTAACTTACATCTATCCTCTTGCAAATACACAAATATAGCTGTAGAACAAAAACTATGTCCAATTAAATCATTTACAGATTATTTAAAATAGAATGAAAATATGTTCAAGTTTTCATAATATATTTGCACAAAATATTTCAGAAAAAAATCCATATCAGCCTAAAGAGAATATATATATTTCTATAGCTCATGAATCACAATAGCATCTCATCCAAGAAAAATGTTTAAGAATCAGTTAATATTAAGTTAAAAAGGAACTTCTTTAATAATATTGAACCAAACTATAATTCGAGGTGCTAGTAATGTCTCCAAAAGTAAAAAATCCATAGAAAAAGGCATTTATAAGCATCATAAAGTTAGGTTGCCATATGGCTACTTTGAGATTGAAAGGGTTAATGCCACTAGTTTTTATCTGCACCATTTAGAATGGAGAATTTCTAAAACAATTCATGATTATAAATTTAAGCTTCATACCAAATGACGAAAAAGTAATCTTATACACCAATACTTTATCTGGAAATTTGTAAAAAGCTAAGATCTCAATGTAGGAAATGTGGACCTTTAATTGAATACCAAATCTTCTCTGAGCTATCTAATCTTACCATTTGGTAGAAACTGTATTTATGTCTAAATTAGAGTGAAATCAAAAATGATTGGTGGGTTGCTCGAAAAATGTCATTATGTATGCCTTGTAGCATGAACCAATTTTTTTCATACAGCAAAATTCTTCAAAATTCAGTTTTCAGAAACTATGTGCCCCTTCAGAATTACACTCCACACATCTTTATTGAGATTCCACACATATTTATGTGAAATATAGGAGTTTCAATTACTTTGTATTTGGAATAATAATGATTTGAATGAAAACAACAACAAAATAAATAAATGGTCTATAGAAAAATATTTTCTGATTTATTTTGGAAACATTTTAAATCAAAATCCAGCTATAATGTACCTAATTAATGAGGAAAAGAAATAAAAAGCCATATTATTTTAAACCGCATATTATAATGATCATCATCAGTATTTCTCATTAATCTATCTATACTTATTTTTATGTACTTGGTCTGCAACTCAAGGCAGTACTTTGGCAAAGCGCTTCTTAAACTAAAACCTACAATATCGGCATTATTGATTTAAGACAGAACACTGGCTAGTTTCTCATCATTGAATTCTGCACCACCAACACAAAGACTGGCCATGCAGTGATTCCCAATCAGTTCAGTATCTATTGTTTGAAGTAGCATTACTGTTGAATGGTTATGTGAACACAATCACCAAAAGAATACTGCTGTTACAAATTGTTAATGCATGTCATAGTATGTTCAGAAAGCTCACCAAACTTCAAAATTTTAACTTATTGCTCGTGCAAGCCAGATCAAGCCGGCTGCAGCACATTCCTGTCTTCAGGTGTAGTATAAAAAAGTAGCATAAAATCAATTTAATGTTTTTGTTCATGGCAAATTTGTAATTTTTTAATTGAAGCTGTTGAATGATTTCAGCTCTCCATTGCAATAAGTATTTGAAAGATGATACATTCATGTTTGCCATGTGAGGCGAGTTTGAGAGATGACCGCCACAGGTGGCACTTTTCTAAGAGTGGCATTATGGCAATGTCGCCACATATCTGCACCTATGTTACATTTTGTCCTCAGGCAGGAGATTTCCACACAATGGCCCTGGGATCATTTAATTTTCTATATGTGTAAAACTCATCATAAGCTGAAGATTGCTTCTGTTGGCATTGGTATATATTAACAAAGACAATTTAAGATGATATGCTCCTTTGGAAATTTTATAACAATACTGTCAACTTCCAGCAATATCAAATGTATTTGCTCCTACTGAAGCAATTATGTTGACACCTACTGTCATATGACTTTGTGAAAGAATTTACAGAAAGGAATTGTGTTTTGACCATTCAGATGATTTTCAACTGAACTAGGTCATCAAAATTGATCGATAGGTCAAATTTCTCAGTATGGCAACATCTATTATCTATTATCTTTCATGTTTTTTGTGTGACAAAGGGTAAAGCGCTACTATCCTCACATGTAAATTCATTTGCCCTAAATCTTGCTTGATTACTGGCATCTGATGTTCCTAATAAATCATCTATTTTGAAAGTACAGGTTTCCCTCTCTTTATGTCAGGTTTTGCATTCCAGGAAAGTGACGCATAAAGCAAATTTGCATAAACAGAACCCATATTTACATGTGAAAGATAGGGATACGTTCCACAAGCAATCCTAACTCCCCTCCAAGACGCTCTTCTTTCACTCCATAAGGACTTCTTATGCACTAAATACAAACTTAAAACAATTAACACTAAATTATACTCGCCAATAAAAGGAAGCAGATGAGCACAAGTGGTGGTTGTCGTAAGTGACATAATAGTACAGGTTTAAAGTGCTGGAGGGTTGTCTTGGCCCAGCGCAAGTTCTGGGAGCAAGGAGACAAAACTTCTCAAGTGTGCTCAAACAGTATCACATGAAATCTCCATCTCATCTCTACTCTACAATATCCTCATCACTCTCATCTCTTTTACTGTAGTACTAATACACACAGCATAAGAGACAATGAGAGACTGAATGGTCGCCTTGTGGTGTAGTGGAGAAATTTCTTTCATTTGTATTGCACTGGCTACATAACTGCATAAGAGCGAATCAAAGACGCACAAGAATAAATTGCGGTAGTAATGAGTTTGTCACATAATAGCGAATTTGTATAAAGTGAACCCACATAAAGAGAGGGAAACCTGTATAAGCAAAACCTTTCAGCTTTTCGTGTTGGTGGCCAATTTGTAGCATAATTTTGTTATTTTTTTAAAAACAAGAATTACATATTTTCTCTTCAAATTATGACTTGGGGTACACATTTATACTTATTTAGAGATTGCAGATTTCTGTATCTGGACTTAATAGCTCATTCTACTGCCAGCCATTGTATTATATCCATTTGTATCATCAATGGTTGCTCATATAAATATGTATCATTTATAACTTTGTTTTGAGATGTCTCCAAAAAATGTATTATATTTAATCAAATTGTAATTTGAATCAAGAGAACATTTAACCTTTGCTTAAAATAAGTGAAAACTGTTTCAGAAATTCACCAAAAATAAAGAATTGTGTCATTATAAACTGTTTTTGAATTAAAAAATTTAGAAAGACATTGATTACCTAATTAAATAATTCTACTATTTCTGTTATGTGAATAACTGAAGGATTTTCTTGAAAATGTCTATAATTAATTAAAAATTAAAGCATCAGTGAAAATTTGCTCTGCTTATGACTTATGTTGAAATAATGGATTAATTAGCTTCATAAAAAGATAAGGAAAACCACAATGAATTTTTGCTACATAGCAGACATCATCAGGGATGATTCATTCATCACACTTTCTTGTTATAAATTGAATGAATGAATTAGCTGAATAATACTGAATGTGTGTGATAAAGATTTGATTATACCATTTACTTCTTTTGGTTTATAGAAAATAAGCACATCTGATTGTCCCTATTAATAAATGTGTGTGGGGGGACAGCATTTCTCGAAAACCAAGAAACTTACAATTAGAGACTTTAAACTTGGTACACTTACTAATGAAACCATGAAAATATATACCTTGGGGTCAGAATTTTATTTTCTAGTTGGAGGGGGTGCCATTTCCCATAAAATAACATGTAATATTCAATTTACAGGCTTTTACTCTTTTAGAAATCTTTAGATCTGAACTGTTTTAAAGAAAAATAAATAATGTTTGTTATTCTTATCATCACATTTTGCCTATGACACAAAATCGCTCAAGCTCTACGATTAAATCACATTTATTGGAAAAAATTTAAGCTTTTTAATAATATGTTGCCTTGCCGACCGTCTCATTGTTAAACCTCGACATTGTATTGTCACCTTAATCCTTATATGTGTAAGGAATGCATGCTTTGAATGCTTTAATAGAAGAGAGAGAAGAAGAGAGGAAGAAAGAAAAAAGGACAGAAGGAGAGAGAGAGAGGGACAAAATGAAATGTTCCATAAATTAAAAATAATTTTGGCAATATAAGAATTGTATAGCATAATGTATTTTTTATCATACAGTTTCTATTCTCCTAAAACTCTCTGGAACACTCAATTTTTAGTGCATTTAAAAGTTGGTTTCATTAATTATTATTTAAATTTTAACTTAATACTTAATTCATGCATACTCATCATATTTGGTGGGCAATTACGCTAGCTATTTTTAAAACACGATTTTAAGAGGTTCTGAAGAAATTTGCTCTATATCCAAATCAGTAAACTGTTTTATAAAAATATTGGCAATCATATTTGAATCAAAAGTTATTACCTCATTTACTAACAAAAAATTTATAATGGCTGTTTCTATGATTTTTTACATTTAAATAGATAATATTTGTGAGGCTTTGGATGTAAAAAAATTGTTTTGGTGATTTTCCATCATTATAAGAAATTTATTTTTCATTTAAGTATTATTGAAATATTTTTTTTAACACTTTATATTAAAATTAATATAATATAATATCACCTGATGATTCTATGATCATAGTGAAACCGGTGATGTTAAATAAATTTGTGGAAGTGACAAAGTTTATTTTTCTTTTAATCTTGATGAGTAAATTCCACTAGGTTGAGCCCGACCTCACTCATCATATCTTTATATTAAGATGGTCAAGGTTTACCTAAGAGATGATGATGCAATAGTTAATGTGAAACCAGTTATGCAAAAAAATTTGGAAATTTGCAGTGTTATTTTAATTTTGTATCATGTTGTTCCAAAAAGTTACACCTTCTTTGGTTAATTATATTTATCTAAGCTCTTTCATTTTACCAATATCAATTTTTTAGTGACTGACTAATGTGGGATAACTGCCATGAAATGGTTTTCATCTTTTTCTAATGACATCCAGAAACAGTTCTATTTGGCAATGTTTGGTTGAATGCTTTAAATAAAATTTGCTTAGGTCAATCAGTAGATATACAGAGAGGAGTACATGGGCGGATCCAGGTGAGTTTGTTAGAGGGGGCAGGGGTAATAACATGTTTACAGAAACTTCATTTTTGTATTTTTTATTATATAAGTATGGTAGAAAACAGAAATAATATTAATATAATATTAATTAATATTATAAACTTGCAGAAAATAACAGGAAGGGAAGTTATTCATGAATAACAAATAACTTTTGGTTCAAATTTTATTTTTTTTTTCACAAATGATTATGATAAGATATTATACATATTTAATAGAATGGATAAATAAATGAAAGTATCATTTACAATATGAAATCCAGCTTTCTATTTTTGGCTTTTTGCAAAAGCATCGATAATGCTTTCAACATTAACTTCTATGTCCCTATGTATATGCAGAAGGGCTAATCCATTTAGAAGCTCTTGGTCCATAGAGGATCTTAACCGTGTCTTTAAACATTTTAATGAGGAGAAACTTCGTTCTCCAGAGGCTACACTGACAGGTAAGTTGCAAAGTAACAGCAAAATTAATTTAATATTTGGAAAAATATCCAGATTACATTCGTTATGCAGTTGAAGAGCACCATCAGGTATTTTTCCTTCTTTTTGAAAAACGTCTTTCCATTTTAATATCCAAAAATCAAATTTGGAGATAACTTTCATTTTCATTACATCTGCATCAAAGCTTGGTTTCAAGTCAAGCCCTTTCATATATCCCAAAATATTAGTAATGGATGATATTAACTCCATCCTTGTCTTCTTTATTAATTAATTGGCACTGCTACATTGAGCTCAAATAAATTTAATGCTTCGTCCGAAAATCTTGATCGTAAATCGAGAAGTACCTTATCTAATAGAGATATATAGACATTTATTTTGTAGTAAACCACTGGATCTTGAGTTTGTGTATTCGACCGATGGACTTGCCGTCCTACAAGTCGTGGAATCCTCATTTCCAACCCCATACCTTCTAGCAGTTTCAAAGCTTCCATATATATTGAATTAAAGAACGAGTCAGCATTTGTTCATTTGTTGTTTAGTATTTCAATCGTATTGTTTACCATAGTTTTAGCTAGTTCCTTATCTAATGTTTTATTCTGAAGTATAATTAGTCCCATTAGTCTCCTTCCCACGCTCGTCAAAGGTTTTGAGAAGATAATCAACAACCGACTTCAACAATTTCTTCGCCCCAATCGCCTCATTATTAATGAACAAGCCGGGTTTCAATCACGCACCTCCACTTCCCACCAGATTTTACGACTCGTCGAATACATCACAGATGGGTTTAACTCTAACCAATTGACAACTACCGCCTTTCTTGACTTAGAAAAGGCATTTGATAAAGTTTGGCCAAAGGCCCTCCTCTTCAAGCTGTCTGCCTATGAACCTCCGCTTTACCTCCTCAAAATCCTGCAATCCTTCCTCAAGAACCGTAAATTCTTTGTTAATATCAACACCTCCTCATCCCCCACCTTTCCATGCCTTGCCGGAGTACCCCAAGGGTCCGTTCTCTCCCCAAATCTATTTAATGTCTTTGTCAACGACCTCCCGCGCTCAGACAACACCCAACTTTACCTGTATGCGGATGACACCACCATCGCTGCCCGCCACTGGGATGCAGACTCTGCCAGCGATCAACTCCAGGACCACTTGCGCCAAATTGAGGATTGGATGACTGTATGGAAACTGAAAGTTAACCCCAGCAAATGTATAAATGTTGTCTTCTCCCGTCACCCCAAAAAAGGCGAAGGCGCCCTCCTCAAACTGTACAACTCCATTATACCTCGCAAGAATGAAGCAACTTTTTTAGGGGTCACAATGGATAAAAAATTAACATGGAATTCCCACTTGCAGAAAACACTCCAGAAAGCAACCGGAATCAAGAAAGCAGAAGCTCCCCAATGTCAATGAAGACCAAATGCATCCTCTACACGTCAATGATCCGCCCGATACTGACCTATGCTTCTCCTGTATGGTCTTATTGCGGTAAAACCAAAATCAAGAAATTAACAGTCTTCCAAAATAAAATGCTACGGTTAATAACTGGCGCCAGATGGTTTCAAAGAAACGATGATCTACATAAAGACCTGAAAATCCCTCCCCTTCCCGACTTCCTACGGCGCCTAAACAATAAATATCTGCTCCAAATGCAAATATGCACGAACCCCCCTCTTTTCCTCTCTCTGGGATTATGAATTTCCAGCAGCAGGCCCACATAAAAAAACCAAAATTATCCCTTTCCGTTACCTAAATTAAATTACCTCCCTTTTCATTGTGCCGTGACTCAAGCACCGTGATTCTACACTTCAGGATTCCTAGCAGGCAACAGCGCGGCAGCGCTGGGAACTGCTCTTCGCGCCCTGGCAGGGGTGACATGACATCCATCCATTCATCTGCAATATTGTTTCCTATTTCTGGTATTACTCAATATATAATGTCTTTGTTGAGGGTGATAATAATAATAAATATCTTTATTATTCATTAGGCTACATAATATAGCAAGAGACCTCATCATATATTAAACACTATAAGAGAAAGAACAAATCACACAATTTCAGATTACCTAAATTAGGACCCAATAGATTTAAAATCCACTATTGGTACATCTAAGAATCCATTCTTACATTTAACACTGACGTGATGAACACAAACATCCATGTCCTAGATGGGATTCGAACCTGTAACCTTAGTATCCGTCGGCATATACTCTAACAAGAGCTGGATTAAGAGTTTGCGGTGTCCTAGGCCAGGGTTCAGTGCATATTAGTTATCAGGACCTCCAAATATACCAAACTAGCTGAGACCCGCGCAATTATTCCGCGGAGTATTTCGATAAATTTATGAAGAAGCGATTATATAACAAGATGAAAACCTACAGAACGCATCTCCGCCTTCGTTGACTCCCACCTACAACCTCTCATTCGTCAATTCCCTTCCTTCATCCAAGACACGAACCACTTTCTCAAACGCCTCAAACACCTCTCCTTTCCTCTCCCACCCAATACCATTTTGGCCACTATCGATGTCTGTTCCCTCTACACAAGCATCCCCCACGATGATGGACTCTCTGCCCTTAGTAAACTCCTGGACTCAAGACCACCCGACGCTAGACCTTCCTCCCATTTCTTATTAGACTTGGCAGCTATGGTGCTAAAAATGAACAATATCACCTTCGATGGGCGTCACTACCTTCAAATTAGAGGCACTGCGATGGGCACCCGTATGGCGCCTTCATACGCCAATTGTTACTTGGGAGAATGGGAACGACTCTTCCTCAACGTACCACTCAGACCACTGTTGTGGCTGAGATACATCGACGATGTCTTCCTCATTTGGACGCATGGACCTGACTCTCTCTATTCCTTTCTCTCGCGCCTCTCCTCCCATCCTTCACTCTCTTTCACCCTACAATCCTCTACCTCCCACATTATATTCCTGGATGTCGATCTTTACCTTCAAGACAGCAAAATTCGCACCTGTGTTCATATCAAACCCACCAACAGCCTCCAATATCTCCACTTTGATAGCTGCCATCCCCTTCATACCAAAACCTCTATCCCCTATGCCCTTGCTCGTCGTGGATGGAGGCTTTGTTCTGATAGAGCTTCCCTTCTACAATACTACTCTGTCCTCGAGGACGCTCTCCTCAAACGTGGCTACCCTCCAGTCTTGGTCCGCGAACAGATCCATAGGGCGATGACGCCTACCAACCATGGATCCCTTCCACACACACCTACTATCCCTGTATCAACCCCTCCACTCCCTCTTACTACACTTTTCCTTCCTGGTATCCACGAAGCCCTCAAAAAAATCCTCCATGCTGCCCACCCAATTCTTACCTCTTCCTCCTACCAGTCCCTCTTTACCAACCTTTTTGCCAATCCCCCGCTCCTCTCCTTCCGCCGGCCCCCCAATTTGGGAAATATCTTGTGGATGAAGGAACTTCCCACTTCTACCACGCCTCTTGCAATAGGGTCTCACCCCTGCGGCAAACCTCGCTGCCTCACTTGCCCTATCCACCTATCCTCATCTTCTTTCTCGAGTCCCTCCACCAATATCACCTACCCCATCACCTCTAGAAGCAACTGCACCACCCGAAACGTCATTTACCTCCTTACCTGCACTCTTTGTCCCGCGTTTTATGTAGGCCTCACCAGCAATCCGTTAAATATCCGCATGAATGGTCACCGGAATAGCGTCTCTCTCAGACGCCCTCTCCCAGTTGCATTACACGCCAATGCCCACAATGTCCCCTTCAATAGTTGCTACATTGTAAGGGTTATTCGCGCCTTACCCAATGACATTCCTGCCCCCCTTCTCCGACACTGGAACTTGCACACATACATCTTCTTGACTCTTTCTCTCCGCCTGGCCTCAACCTCCGCTAACCCTATTAGCCCCCTTACAATGTCTCCTTGTTACTTTGTAACTATTCGCATTCTACCTCATCACACTCCCTCCTTATTGGCTATCCACCCTTCCTACTCCCAACCTCCTCCAATCATCAACCTCCCCACATCACCCTGTCATTCCCCGCTCAGTGTCACTCTCATTTACTCTACTGCTGAAGAAGGGCATAGGCCCGATAAGCTTGCGTGTTTTTTGTTTTTGTGTTCGTGTGTTCAACGTGTCTCTTCGACGCCCCCAGCAGCCTGCCAACTTGGTCTCCGACTTGGTAAGTGTCCGCTGGGCTTCCTTCAACACCTTGTTGCCACCCTCATCACTACCTTTTCATTTCCTTAAGTCTATATATATATATACACACAATTAACAAAAACATAATTAACTGAAAATGAACAAAAACAAAACTTTAACTATTGTTATATTTATCACTGGACATTTTTTAATAGACACCTTCCTCTTTTAAGAAATACGGAAAATCCTCAAAGTGTTTCCGAAATTTTGTTTTGCCATCAATTCCACCTCTAAATTTTCTATCAGTAATCTGTATCTCTCTTTGCTCAAAGCAACAGTCATAAGACTAGAAATTCTTTCTGGCATTGCATTTGATGCATCGAAAATATGTATTCAATAATCGTAAAAAATTTCGGGGATGAATATTATTCATCATTGAATCAATTCTCCTTTATTTCCGTTGTTTTTTTAGTTGAAGAGCTGAACTCATTAAATATTTTTACGATGACTGCTTCTATATCAATTTTCAGACTATTAGATGCTTTCTTACCTGTGTTATGTAAAATATGTAGATTACGTTCGACAAGAACAATGTTTTCGTTATGATTGTTTTAACGCAGTGTACACAATATTTTTATTTCCAAAATTTATATTTACATTATCTGTTTCATAAGCTGTAACATTTTTAAAGAGACCATTTTGAACAAGATTTTGGTTGAAAGCATTGAAAATTGTTGTAGAATCTTCCACCTCTAATAAAAAAACGATATTAAAGAATATCAATAATGAGGTAGGCCGCAAATTGGATACTCTTGAACAGCTAGAGGTAATTATTTGTGAAGACTCGCTTCTCTTAAATGAATACCTTTTCCACAATCATTCCCCTCTATTTTGCTTACTGAATAATTTGTAAATACTTTGTATCAACATTGTTGTCTTTGACGTTTTTACAGGAGTACAAAAGGAGAACATAATTTTTCAGGAGTACAAAATCGCTGAAAGGAGTAATGTACTCTCGAAAGATGTAATGTACTCTCGAAAGGTGTAATGTACTCTCGAAAGGAGTACATCTAGTCACCTTAATAGAACCTTTTCGCGGGCCGTATGTTGACGACCTCTGCTCTACACTATCCCACCACATGTCTATGCATTGTTCAAAATTATTTATTGGGGAGGGAGAGAGGCACGGGCCCAGTCGCCCCTCCCCCCTCAATACTCCTATGCATTCAGCTATGTCTCTATTACCTAATCTCCACCGACATTTTTCATTATAGGATTACAGCTTACACGCAATGCATGTAAACTGCGTTTAAATATGTGGTCCTGTAGGAGAAAAGAAATATTGGTTGGAATAATTTATGCTTTGTAGCTGCGAGAAACCAAAGCTCAAATTGCCTTCGATACAATGTGTTACAATGTTGCACAGCCCTCGCGCCGCGATGTACATACATAAGGGTGGAGTAGCAGAGAAAATGAGACAACGAGAAATATTGAGGAGATCGCACAAATCGACACTCCGTCCTTCGGAAGGGACGTTAAGCAGTTTGCCCCCCAGATGTATTTCGCAAGAGTAGGCTAATGCCGGCACTGGCTTTCTCTCCTCCCTTCTTTTATGAATGCAGATGACTTAGGCAACTGAGAACGGCTTCACAGCCTGCCTCGCTGCCTAACACTTGCCGATGGGCAAAAGGTAAATTATTGATTAAATTGCTAATAACAGCTTTATAGCTTTGCTGGTAAGCTGATTAAGGAAGCCGGTAATGACTGGCTCCAACAAACCTGCATATTAGTCGTCGACATCGCCCGTGAGCAACGAGCTGTTCGGAGTTTCTGGGTGCATCATTGAGAAGATTATACGCAGTTTTTCTTTTCCCAAATTTTTTCGTCTACAGATGCATCGGAGCATCTGCTTTACGTGGTCACGACGCCTTATAGAGGACTTCAAAAGGCACAAGAAGTAATTCATCACTCAATACCCTAAAATCTGTGATTAGATTTCGTGGAGAACATACAGATTTTCCCTTCGATGCCGTCAACTGCCGATCAAAATGTAAGTCCTAAAACAACTTAAATATTTTCTTATTAATTACATTTTCTAAGAGGTATCATAAGGTTACCTGATGTGGAATCATCTCATGAACCTCTAAAGAAGTTATCTAAGGTAGAGCTCCGCAACCACTTAAATTTCACGGCACGCTTTCGGGGCTCATTTACAGAGAGGGATTTTCCGCAGCAATTTTCGGAAATGAATTAACGTTCTCACGTCATATAATCGATCACCGAAAGTGTTTAGGCGCTTAAGAATATTTCGCTTTAATTACGTAAAAGTGATAGTTCCGGTAAAACGGTATTTTATTTATTTTATCTATTTTATTTATTTTATTTATTTTATTTATTTTATTTATTTTATTTATTTTATTTATTTTATTTATTTTATTTATTTTATTTATTTTATTTATTTTATTTATTTTATTTATTTTATTTATTTTGTTTATTTTATTTATTTATTTATTTAATAAGTTCAAAAACAGCACTCAGGCTTATTACATTGAACATTACCTTACGTATCTACCTTACATAAAACAAGGGACTAATTTGAAGGAATAACTCCATAAAATATTATCGAGCAATGTAACATGCACAAGTGTGTCTCGTACTAATTTACGGCTGCTGGCACCACCTCCTCGTATGCAGTGTATTTGTAAGGTGTTTTAATATTTCCACTGTTAAAGTATGTATATTACTCAAATTTGATATTGTTTCTCGGATTTAAGCGATTTTTTAATGTATGTATTTTATATGAAAAAATATTGTGAACATCCAGTTTTACCAAACCGGCTGAATGACACCACTGGTTGACGATTCGATGTTTAAATTAACAAGTCCTTTACACCAAGGTGACCAGACGTCCTCCTTTGAGGGGCTTGTCCTCCCAGATAAATATGTCCTCCTTTGAAAAATATTGTCCTTCTTGTCCTACTTTGCCAAAAAAATATATCCCGCTGTTTTTTAAAAGTATCATTATATAAGGTGACCAGATGTCCTCCTTTTGGAAGGACCGTCCTTCTTATTCAAACATTGTCCTCCCTAAACTTTTTGTCTTTCTATGTCCTCCTTTTGGAATAGTTTTCTGTTTTCATCCTACTTTTTATCTATGCTAATCAGTGTCGTAATTTTAGTAGATTAATTGTCTCTGTGCATGCTAGTTACATTGCACTACTTGCTGTAGCATAGGCAGGGGAATTCTGCCTGTGATTCGGCATCTTACACACTAGGCTTGGTTCTCAGTATACTGAACTTCTAGCATGCGGCTTGTTAAAATATTTTTTCAGCTCTCTGATCTGGTTATCTAAGCAATAAAAAACACTTTGTCTTGTGTAATGAATGTTTCATTTTATACTTGATATTCATGAGTAAACATTACAATCATTAATTTTCACTCATTCTACAAATTTCAGCCTCTTAAGAAGCTTTCTATTTCAATAATATATTTATGGTTTGAACAAATTTTGCCTCAGAAATTATAGTTTTCAAGTAATTTTTACAGTTTTATTTCGAATAAGCAATATTTTGGCTGGTTGCAGTACATTAAATCCCACTGATGGTATGGATGTTTGTTTCCTCCATACTGGCTTATATGTAAGAATGGAATCAATGGTCTAAATATTCTCCTTAAAATAAAAATTCGAATTATTATTACATTAAGGATATTTTTTGTCGAATCTTTAATGCTTTTTTACTTGGTTTTAATTTGTCAATGTTGGGATTGGATTTTATCTCAAATGTCTAGAACACTTGTAATTACTTTATGATAATGTTGAAAATGTTTAATTCATTTTTGAACTGCAGTAATTGAAATTTATGTGATTTGACTTATTACAATGTAAACCTAGATATATATCTCTTGTGTTACTGTGAAAAAATTGTTTCTAAAATTAAATAGAGGCATTTGTTTTTTTTTCTTCCAAGCTTACAATGTATTTTAAATAATAATAATACTTTATTCATTCATTGTGTTTATAATGTAAATCTGGAGTAAGTCAAAGGTAAATATTATATGCAAATGACAAGTTTAATAAATATATAATAAAAATAAATCTGCCATAATTCAGAGCAAATAGTCATTCATGAGAATGAATTCATCAATAAGTAGTGTTACTCTTTTTTTTAATATTTCTATTTTGTCTCGATTCTTTATATCATTAGGAAGGGCATTATATAGTTCGCTACAGGAAAGATGAGGATTTCTTTTTGAGAGGTTTAGTCAATGGGGTATTGTTTGAGTGTTATTTTTACCTCTAGTTGAGTAGTTATGTATGGAGGAGTTTTGAGTAAATAGATGGAAATTTTCTTTAGTGAATGACAAATATCGAATGCCGTAAGCCTGATGTAGTGCATGTACTTATTTACAACTATTATTTTATCAAAATAAATTTGAAATAAGCAATGTAAATAGGTTTTTTCATCATCAAATTTGTTCTCCCTTTGTCCTTCTTTTTTGTTAAAAATAACTGCATTTGACCTCCAATTCGGTAAAAAATATCTGGTCACCTTATTTACACAAACTGCTTCTCCGTAAGTATAATTCTGCTGGGCTAGTTTGCTTTGAGCTCATGTCATACCAAAGCAGGACATACAACAAGTGCTATTTTCATCAGCTATGTGAGTCGGCATCCCGGCAAAAATGCGTCAGTGAATCTTACAATCGTAAGCAATTCCCTGTATGATTTCTGTTAGTTTCTTATCATTAAAACTATGAAGAGGGTAAGCATAACAGTAAGAAAATATTTTATCTACGTTAGCTTACAAATTATTCGTTAGATTTAATCGTATTAGGTAGTTTATTCCTGCAGTTCAAAGAATTTGTGAAATTTAACCGCTCTTTAACTAAGAATTATTTAAGATGTGAAGCACAAAGCATCAACACCAGCAGTTTACAAGGGATTGCTATTGGAGAAAGAAGATAGCATAATTCACGAAAGGATGTAAATGGAGTTCATCTTTCATTTTATGTGATAATCCATCTGTTCCAGAGGCAACCCAATGGGAACTTCCATCTTAGGGGATGATTAAACAAACAAGCAACTCCATTGCACATCTGCTGCTCTGGAATTCATAAATACGGGAAAGCACAACATTGCATTGGTAATCGAAGTTACTGATATCATTACATTTATATAAAGAAATGCCATTAATGTAGTTTGCCCTGTTGCATTTACTAAAAGAGAGGAGCGATAATTTAAGTTGTGATTTTTTAAATATCAAAAAGTTACCATGTGTACAATACATGGTTAAAAATCCAAAAGTTATTTCTGCAATACATCCAAATAACTCATGAACATTAGAAAATTTTTCGATATTGAGATTCGCATTGGAGTAACATGTACCTAATTCCGATTGCATAGCATAACTCAAGATGAAATGTGATGATCATAGAGCATCAGAGATGAACAACAATTGAATATGCCGACAAGCGACCCAGTTTTGACAGATCCTACTACAACAACTTCACATTAGATAGATAAATATGTAACAAATATCTATATGGCAAGAAAAGGGAGAGAATGTAAGGATTAGCTATCAACAATTTTGAGTGAGGTTATAAATATATACACATCTTCTGTCATAGCCGATCTGCTTGCAACCAGCCAGTTTCTGGTATAGACTTCCAAGGGACATCCAAATATTGTTCTGCAATCCAAAGGTTTTATCTGATCTTATCTCAACAATATTTTTATAAATAGAACCAAAATATGAAATAGTGTGATTGAAATATCTGTTTCAGGCTGGTTATCTCCTAAGGGGTAGGAACTCTTGAGAGAATGTAATTATCAGTTATCGCATATTTTCAGTAAAGATTGAACTAGAATTCCTTGCTCAATTTCTGTGATAGCTGATTTTTGCAACCAAGCAGCTTCTGGCATAGACTACAACAGGGTATTTGCATAACATTCTGACCAAACTGGTGGGTAGATTAGTGGTATCCAATGGGGCAAAAAACTGGAGTGAATGTAAGGATCAGTTATCACATATTTTGAGTAAGGATTGAAATAGAATTTCTTTCTAGTTATCTGTGATAGCAGAGCTGTTTGCAACCAACAAGCTTCAGGTATATTAAAAATATTGTAATGTAAACAAAAGATTTTATCTGATCTTTTCTCATCCTAATTTGATTACACATTGAAACAATAATATGTAATGGTATGTTTTTCAGGCAGATGGTCTCCTAATATGAAAGAACTCTGGAGAGAATGTAAGGATCTGTTTTCATGGATATATATTTAGCAATCAAATAGAATTCCTTGATAGATTTCCATGAGATCTGATGTTTGCAACCAACCACCATCTGCTATAGATTTTCTATAGATTTCCATGGGACATCCAAATCAAACAGGTTTATAGGATATTATCTCAATATTTAAATATATTTTACACATTGCAAATTAAATATGTAGGTAACTGTAAATTTTGAAATTCATGTTACTGGTAGGTGGTATCCTATCTGGCAAGAATGCAGGAGAGAATACAAACCAGCTTCAGGTATATGCTTTCACGGGACGTAAAAATATTGTTCTGCAATCCAAAGTTCTTATCTGATATTTTCTCATCCTACTGTTATTAATCACTGGAACAATAATATGTTACAGTGTGTTTAAAAGTCCTGTTTTAGGCAAGTGATCTCCTAAAGTGAAAGATCTCTGGAGAGAATGTGAGGATCCATTTTCATATATTTTTATTTAGGATTCAAGTACACCGTTCTCGACAAACACGATAGATGTGCTCTTAAAAAAATTTGTGTTGGGTGAAATCATGATAGTCGGACATGAATTTCTCATGAGAAATTATGAAAGTTGGGGGTATTCATTCAAACATCCTAACCTGATTGACATATTTTTAATATTATTCTTTCTTTATGACTATACTTTGGTTCATGCTTTGCATTTTTTTTTGTTTATGTATATTTCATACATAACTCATTTTTTCAAAAAAGAAACGATGAAAATGCTGATGGTTTGTAGCATTGCCTCATTAAGACCTGTATGACAAATGATATAACGTGTTCATTCATTGTTCTCATAGCAATCTGGTATTTGCTCTAGCAATATAACTTCTCACGGTTTCTTATTCCCACCACAAATAAAATGTGAACTATTAACTCCAGCATATTTTTTGTTGTAGATAACCATCAATTTGAATCAGCTGTTCAAATGTTCACCATTTATTTAGCAGACATTATTTAGAAGATTTGTAAAATGATAATTTTAAACAAATAACTAAGAATTAAACATTTTTGTTTTATTACATAAAATAATTTTTCTAAATACCTACTATCAATAGAAATTTACAAAAATGGTCAAAAGAAATCTTAAAAACATTCAAGAATGGTATCTAGACCTTTTCCACAATTGTGCAGAAGTTGTGGAGAAATCATGTGAAACTGAACGACCAGTCACGATAGCAGAAAACCAGCCCTATTTTAAAAATCGTGTTAAACCAAAATCATGATGATAGAATTCGTGTTAGTCAAGGATTGGGTGTAGAATTCCTTGCTTGATTTCTATGACAGCTGATTTTTCCAACCAACCAGCATTTGCTATAGATTTCCATGGGACATCCAAATATTTTTGGGCACTTCAACTGTTTTATATGATCTCATCTCCATATTTAAATATATTTTATGCATTGAATTTAAATATGTAACTGTTAATTTGAAATTCATGTTTCAGGCAGGTGGTCTCCTATCTGGAAAGAATGTACGATAGAATATAAGGCTTGGTTATCACAGATGTTGAATTAGGATATAATAGAATTCCTCATTCATCTTCTGTGATAGCAGATCTGTTTGCACCTTGCCACCTTGTGATGTCGGCATCCACGGGACATCCACATATTATTCTGACCAGACTGATGGGTAGAAGGTGGTCTCCCATGGGGCAAAAATTCTGGAGAGAATTTAAGAATCAGTTTTCAGGGATTTCAGTAAGGATTAAATCTGATTACTTTCTCAATTTCAGTGATAATTGATGTTTATTACCAACCAGGTTCTGGTATAAACTTCTATGGGACATCAACGTACCATTCTGAGCAGTCTGATGGGTGGCAGATGTTTTCCAATTGGGCAAGAACTCAGGAGAGAATGTAAGGATCGGTTATCACAAATTTTGACTAAGGGTTGATATAGAATTCCTTGCTCATTGTCTGTGATCACCAATCAGTTTGCAACCAACCAGCTATTGGTATAGACAACCATTGGATGTTGCAATAATGTTCTCAATCCAATGTGTTTATCTCATTTCACCTCACCAACATAATATGTTTTACGCAATGGAACCAAAATATGTAGTTGTGTGCTTGATGTTCCTGCTTCAGGCAGGTGGCCTCCTAAGGGGAAAGAACTCTGGACAGAATGTAAGGATCAGTTTTCAGTAATTTTGAGTAAGGTTGGAAATTCCAACCAGCTTCTTGTATAGATTTCCGTAGGACATCCAAATATAGTTCTGCAATCCAAAGGTGTTATATAATCTTTTATCAATATCCTAATATTTTTTAAGCATTGGAATTGAAATATGAACATTGTGTTTGAAATTCATGCTTCATGCAGATGGTTTCCAATCCGGTAAGAACTCGGGAGAGAATGTAAAACTCAGTTATCACAGCTGTTGAATGATGATATAATAAAATTCCTCATTCATCTACTGTGATATTCGATCTGTTTTCAACCTACCAGCTTCTGATGTGGACTTCCATGGGACAACTACATACAGTTCAGATCAGATTGATGGTTGGCAGGTGATCCCATGGTGCAAGAATTTTGGAGAGAATGGAAGGATAAAATTTTGGGGATTTTGAGCAAGGATTGAAATAGAATTCCCTGGTCATTATCTGTTATAGTTAGGGTGACCATATGTCCTGGTTTAGCCGGAACAGTTCCAGATTTTAGATGTTGTCCCGGTGTCCCGTCCGGTTTAGTATTTGTCACGGTTAAAATTTTTTTATTTTTTATTTCATAAATATAGAATAAATAAATCACATTCCACCAGTTATATGTTATTACACAAGCAATCCATTTATTGGGAATTAAAATTTCATCTTTCAATTATGTATAAATAAGTACAATCCATAAGGGGTGCCTATAGGTGCAAGGTGTGCACCGCACTCCAACAGTCGAGTGCACGCAGGGCACATTTAGCTATACGAGTCTCGAAGCAATTATTTATGTTTTAGATCATCCCTATTTACTTTCACAAATTAAGTTTATCTAAAACATTATATTTAACTGTTATCATGCCATAATATTTTCTTGAATGTTGCCAGATACAGATTTAACCACAGCTAAAAATGATACGTGACGTGGTTTTTCCTAAATGCTTTGGTGAATCAAAATAACTTTTTTCTGGAAAATTTTCTAAAAACCTGGGGTGTGTTTTACAGCCTAAACAATATGGTAAAAATGACCAAAATATTTGTCCCCATCAATTTTCTGACCAATTCTGTAATAATTTTGTGCACATAATGTTAGAATTTGAAAAGATTATGAGCTACTTTGTCAAGAAGTCATGGCCAAGCTACACAGAATTTATCTATTTGGCATATAAGTGACAAAACAACTAAAGATTTTATATTGTCCTGGTTTTTCTTCGCCAGAACACATTGTGTCCTGGTTTTACTTCCTTAGAATCTGGTCACACTAGTTATAGTTGATGTTTGCAATCATCCACTTTCTGGTATATACTTCCATGGGACATCCAGATATTGTTATGCAATCCTAAGGTTTTATCTGACTTTAAATTAGATATAGCATAGATCCTACCATATGGACCGCATCTTTAGACTACAGAAAAGAGCTATTAGAGCAATTGTTGGTGTAAATAATCTATCCTCATGTAAACCATATTTCAAAACTTACAGTATTCTCCCTCTCCCATGCATACTGGTTCTCAAAGCAGCAATATTTGCAAAAACCCATTCCCATCTTTTGTCTTAATAGACAAGAAGAACATTGCTACTCTACTCGCAATAATCTAAACATATATCATGTAAGACATGATCTAAAAATATCTGATAAAAGTCCATATCATACAGTAACCCAAATATATACTTAATAAATTACCTACTGATATAAAATAATATAAATCAGTTTTAAACCTCAGTTAAAAAGTATTTATTGAATAATTTATATTACTCAGTGGCTGAATACCTCAATGGAAATTAATTGCGTTGTAACTTGTTTTTTAATTTGTGTGTATCTGTGATTTTATATATGTATTCTCTCTGACATGTCCTATGTCTGTACTAGACTGCCTGGACCAATAAATTATAATAATCACTTCTTCATGATATTTTTGATGCATAGGAACCTACAAATTGAGTTGGAATTCATGTTTCAGGCAGGTGATCTCGTATGTGGCAAGAACTCGGGAGGAATAAAAGGATTGGGTATCAAAAATTTTGAGAGAGGATATAATTGAATTCATCATTCACCTTCTGTGAAATCTGATCTCATTGCAACAAACCAGCTTCTGATGTAGAGCATCCATGGACATCCACATACTCTTCTGACCAGACTTATGGGTTGCAGGTGGTCTCCCATAGAGCAAGAACTGTGCAAAGAATTTAAGGATTGCTTATCATAAATTTTTAGTAAGAATTGAAATGTAACTCCTTGCTCATTATCTGTGATTGCTGATGTCAACAACAAACAAGCTTCTGGTATAGACTTTAATGGGATGTCCAAACCTTGTTCTGCATCTCTTCATTTGTTATCTGATCTTATCAAAATTCCTAATATATTTTACACATTGGAATTAAAATATGTAACAATGTGTTTGAAATTCATGTTTCAGGCAGGTGTCCTCCTATCTGGCAATAATTTTGTAGAAATTGTAAGGGCAGGTTATCACAGTTGTTAAAGGAGGATATAATAGAATTGCTCGTTAATTTTCCACAATATCCAATCTGTTTCATCTAACCAGCTTCTAATATAGATTTCCATGCGACATCCAAATATTGTTCTGCAATCCAAAGTTTTTATCTGATCTTATCTCAATATCCTAATATTTTTACGCATTGGAATTGAAAGATGAATATTGTGTTTCAATTTCTTGCCTCAGACTGGTGGTTTCTAATCCGGAAAGAACTCTGAAGAGAATGTAAAGCTCAGTTATCACAGATGTTGAATGAGGATATAACAGGATTCCTCATTCATCTGCTTTGCAACCAACAAGCATCTGAAGTAGACATCCCCGGAACATGTCCATTACATTCTGGCCAGACTGATGGGTGGCAGGTAAGAAATATGGAGAGCATGTAAGGTTTGGTTATCATAGATTTTGTGTAAGAATTAAAAGAGAATTGCTTACACTTTATCTGTGATAACTGATCCATTTGCAACAAATCAGCTTCTGGCTGAGACTTTCATGGGATGTTCAAATATTGATCTTCAATCCAAAGGATTTATATCATCTCATCTCACCATCATAATATATTTTATGCATTGGAACTAAAACTTCTAACAGTGTGAAGAAAGATTTGAAGCTTTCCCGGCGAATCATCATGGTGAATTTTTCTCGGGTTTCCAACCGGGTTGTCTCGGAGATTTCTTCCGACATTTCGGCGACTAGCTCTGTCGCCATCTTCAGGGATCCCTGAAGATGGCGACAGAGCTAGTCGCCGAAACGTCGGAAGAAATCTCCGAGACAACCCGGTTGGAAACCCGAGAAAAATTCACCATTCTAACAGTGTGTTTGAAATTCATGTTTCAGTCAGGTTGTCTCCTAGAGAAAAGAACTTGGGAGAGAATGTAAGGATAAGATTTCATGAGGGCTTTTCCACGAGAAAGCCAGTCTGAAATAGAAGTTGTGTATGATCACTGCCCATTTCATCACAAAGCTGAGAAAAAAGACGTGCATTCCGAGGACAGCCTTTTACATAATTAATAATTTTAATAGATTAATTAAGCACTAATTTTAGATCTGCAGAAATATTCTGGGTGGCGAGTGCTTCTCTATGTATACAGCAATGTGTGGATTTTGTTTCTGGCACAACAGCTTGAATACATGCAACAACTCCTTTCTTAGAACCAATAATTGCTCTTGTACCATCCGTGCTTATTCCAACACAACGATTTCAATCCAAGCTATTGTCTTTAATAAAGTTATCAATAACTTTAAAAATTGCTTCCCCAGTTGTATGTGTTGGCAAACTTTGGCAGAACAAAAGATCATCATTTAGCTCGTATCTGACAAACAATAAAAGATAAGCAAAATTCACAATATCTGTAGATTCATCAGCTTGCAGTGCATAGTAATGACTCTGACAAACTTGTGACAATAACATCTGCTTTACATTTTCGGCCATATCTATGATTCTTTGATGAACAGTGTTATTTGAGAGTGGAACACGGTCTATAGCTTCCTTTGATTTATCTCCAATTATCACTTGCACCATTTCTTTGTCTGCAGTTTTTACTAATGTCTCGCCAATTACTTCGGGAGCTCCAGATTTTACTATTAGGTACGCCACTCTATATAAAGCTTCATAAGCTTTCATATTTTCACCTCCTGTCATACTGTGCATTACTTTCTATGAATTTTGAAGATATTTGCACCTATTATCGAAGAATTCTACAGGCTTTCAATGGTACTCTTTACGTTTTGTATCGAAATCATGTTTAAGGTTTGACGATTTCATACTTTCATTTGTAAGTGTCTCATAATAGATCACACATAGTGGAACAGGCTCTATCTCATCACCAGTCCATGAAAATCCCAGTTTAAGATAATCTTCATCATATTTGCAGACTTTTTTCACTTTCTTTGTATTTGATGGTTCACACACTTCACTTATTTTATCACCAGATATATCTGCTGCAGGTATATTGCTGCATTTTTCCTCAAAATTGTAATTAACAAATTCAGTTTCATCATTATTTTCACTTTCACAAATCCAGTTTTAAGCCAATGATCCATATTAAAGGATTAAATAAAAAATTTAATAAAAAGTAGAGAAATTATATCAATTAATACACTGGACAAAATCTGATTTGAAGAGCATTCCTTTTTAAGAAAATTAATTTATATTAAATTATAATAAATTATTTTTCCTAAAAAGGAATGCTCTAAGTTCTTACGTATCTACTGTAAAAGCAAGTATATCACCTGCACAGCTCATGATTTTCTGTTCAGTTCCACTACTAATGCAAACGTTGCAATCAAGAACATTATGCTGGTGACGACACGCATTGTCACTGACTTTTGGAGAATCACCAGTTACAATGTTATATTTTTAGTGTAAATATAAGTTGACATGGGACAAAACAGACAGAAATTATATTGGCATACTGCAATGGGCACTCATTTCGAAGGGCACAAAATTTTAATTCTGCATCCCACGAAAACATTACCAGGGTGGAGCGAGCAAGGTGAGCAACTAAGCAAAAAAACAAACTGGCTTTCCCGAGCTATCTGTGTAATGTTTCTCTACTTGAAATACAGTGTAATAATATATATATATATATATATATATATATATATATATATATATATATAGCAACTAAGTATCTTTCTTCTTTGTTCAAAATATTACATTCTACATTCTGATTGGTGAGAGAGAGAGGTGTTCCTATGCTTCAGTAGATACAATGCAGTGTCTATTGGTTACTATGCATTACATAGTAACCAATTTTGTCTGGTGTAAATTCATAATAATAGGTTTTTTCTTTCAATTTCTTGGTTTTTTTATTAAGTCCTATGAGATCGACCACAGTAAGCTTCATGATCAACCGTTTGCTGACCCCTGAATTATATAATTAATATTTATTAAATTTTAATCAATTGTTTTTTTAAATCTGAAAAAACTATTGTTAAAAAAATAAAAAATTCTTTTGCGTACCCCTTGGGGTACGCATACCACACTTTGGGAAAAACTGTCCTAGATAATGCAATAGTAGAAATATTCAAAATAATCCATATATATTCAGCCATTTCTGTGACCCCCAGATTGGGAGCCACTGCTGTCGAGTATTCAGCAAATTTTTTCATTTATTTTAGCAGTATTATTGTGCAGTATTTTGCTTGGTCACTTTATGAGCTGAAAGTGTATCCCTGGAAAAATAAAATAGTGTTTTGTATTATCTCATTCCTTTTTATTATTATTTAATATAAAGCCAGTGCATAAGAGAACATTGCATAGTCTAAAATTTCCTGCTGTGTAAGTCAAGGGTGTGCTAAAATTTTTTCATGAAGTCATGATTGTTTGATTATCATGCATCAGCCTTTAGCTATGCAGAGACAAAATCTGTTCTTATTGCATTACTAGTTTCTTTTTAACTGTTGTTTTTCGTGAAATTTCGAAGTCGGACTTGCTTAGCTCATATATTTTGGTGATAAATAATAACATTAATAGCATCCTTTCTCAAAATATTCTCCCTCTGCCTAGAATGCTTCTTATGGATTGGTATGCAGCACCTCCTGTGTTGTTGCAATGACTTCTTCCTCACTACCAAAGTGAGTCTTTCTTTCATCTTTAGAAAGGTAAGAAATCACAGGTTGAGATGTCTGAAAAATATGGCAGATGAGGAAGGATTATGGTGTTTTTTAGCCAGTTTTTGCAGTAAGATGGCAAAATTTAATAGTTTACACATTCAAATTTTGACATTTCCAAATTCAAAATTGCATGAATTCTGATAATACTTGATAGGTTATAATGGAAAAATGGTAATATAATAAGATAGGATTTTGTCTATGTATAGCAAATGTGCAGGTGATGTGTCATCAAGCTCTTGTGACACACTCTGATGGACAGTCTGGGAACTTTTCGACTCAACCACATAAATGAAGTTAATCTTCTGTAAATTATGTTACTGATTAGAAAGAAAATTTTTAGTGATCCCATCAAATTACTAAAATCAAGTAGTAGTATTAAAAATGTATATAAGTATATTAAATATATCAAATAAATGTGGAATCGAACAAATATTTTGGAAGTGAATTCTACTAAAAACATGAAATTTACATGTCAACTGGATGCTTTTTTGTTAATCATATTCAATGAATGAAAGAATCTCAAAAATACATTCCAACCAGATAATACTGTCAGAATTTCATTGTTTGCTAGTGAAATTTCACTTCCTTCATAAGGAATGAAACACTCTCCGTGGGGTGGATAGACCAATAGAAAATAGGTATAATACATTTTTGAATAATCAGCACTTATTATTTATATCTTAAAGTTACTTTAAAAGAAATGAAACATCCAAATTCAGAATGTGATAAATTACTTTTTAATTTAGTCAATGAATTATACTGAAAATATATGAAATGTAAATTTCATCTGAATACATTCTTATCTCTTAATAGTCATGTTCAATGAATGAATAATACCCCAATTACACTACTCCCCCAATATCCATAAGTTCCATATCTGTGAATTCATGTGTGAGTTGTGTGAAGCTCTTGAACGTGTAGGCTACCACTAGGGTTGCCAACTGTCCTTTTTTGGGAAGGACAGTCCTCCTTTCAAATGATTTGTCCTGTGTTCTCCCATGATGTGAAGGATACAGTTTGTCCTTCCCAACTAATTTATTATTTAACCTTTAATGACCCAAAATTTAAGTAAATTTACTTGTCTGAAGAATTTTCCACATTTCAATTTCAAAATTTGGCAACCCTAGTTACCACCAAAGTATGCAGACAAGCGAGGCCACTATGTAATGCCTTATGTTGTCATAAATTTAATAAGTACAGGAAATGATAAATCTACTTTTTCTTTATTTGTTAGTTTATATTTCCTTTTTCAATATTGCACATTCAATTTTAGAGGTTTTTCTTAGTGGGGAATGATGTCTTCCAAAATTAGCCTGCTAGGTTGGCAGAGGTTTCTGGAATTCAGAAATTCCAAAAACTGGGAACTTATTATTCCCAAGAAGAGGTTCTAATGTACCAGGTAATTGCAAAGGTAATTGAAATTTTTATCAGATGAGGTTTACATAAATTAACCTGTGATTATTGCAACTCAATTTGCCTGGTCGAAACTAGAATTTTCTAAAACAGGGTCAGTGAATATTTATGATGTTTCCATTAAAAAGACTTCATTCAGCTTTGCTGAGCACCTGGTGGAAAAGGATAAAAAACTGACTTTGAGCTGGTTTCTTCATTGGATACAATAGCCTCAAACTTGATGCTCGGAAAAAAATGGAATAATCCTCTGTGTTTCTGACTAAGATAATATAATTGTTAATGAACATATTTCCCTGTTCATTCCCCCTTTCAATCAAATTGCATTGCCTCTTTCTGTCCTCACATCACATACCAGATTTTTTTGTGCTTTCCTTTCCCTCTCTTCCTTTATTCATTCATCATAAACTCAACCATAGTATATTTGTTCTCTCAACCTTATATATATCCATTGATGGGGAGTAATTGAGTATAAGCAACTGAGTTACCGGTAATGATTACTTTTTGAGTATTTTATACTTGTAAACGTTACTTTAAAAAAGTAATTAATACTTGTAATCTATTTTTATTGCAGACAAGTAATCGCTACATTTTGGTAATCATTACTTGTTATTCTTATTATTTATTTTTTGTGAAAAGGTCTGGGTTTGATATAGCTATCAAATTGACACAAAATCAGCATGCAGCGTGATGTCAGCCAATGGTAGCACGATATCTAATTAAACTGGAAATGTCGGTGTGGCAGGTACGGGCCACTTATGGTGTCGATCACTGTGCAGTAGTTCTTACTGGATGGTAACAATCATTGTACAGTCCTTAACACCTAGGTACCATCCAAAGTACAGTGCTTCCTGACCGTAAGGTAAGGTACACTCAGCCTGGGTATGAAGCACTTAATTACCAACTTTTAAAAATAAAGGGTGGAAAAGAACACCAAGGAGTATCAAAACAGCATGAACATTACAGATTTTTTTCTGAAAAGGAAAGCATGACAAATTGATATGATCACTGTAGACAATTTATTATTCCAAAAAGAAATAGAACAAGAGAATAAATTAAATGAATCAAATTTAATTATTTTTTTATACTAACAGGATTTTTAACTGTCATTACTCGATCGAAATGAGTCCCATTATTCAGAAGATAGACACACATATCACATTGAGAAATTTTTGCAGTTTGGAATTTTTTTGCATCCTTTATCAGAGGATTATGAAAAAGCCAGGAACCAGTTTTGGAGGAAGGAGGGAAATAATACACTACAATGGGTGTTTCAAGGGCAGTAGCGAGGGCAAAAATGTCAACCTCTGCGCTCAACCTCGGTGCCCCACACACCTGATTTTATCATTTTGCTCTGCTTTAAATATTCAGAAACCGATTTTCCCAGAAGAGATTTGAAGCTGTTTTTATTGTGAGCACTTTTTATTATTTTCATTGCAGTTCAAAATGTATGAAAAAAATCTGATAGTGAAACTTTGCTAATTGCTCTAAATAAGCAATTACCATCTCCAACAATTGTATCACGTTTCAATGGCTCACCCAGCCATTTATTTTTTCTGCGACTTTAATTATTTATGAGAAGTGGGGGTATTTCAAATTTGTGGCACACAATCAATCTCCAGTTGGAGTTAGTAGGAACTAAATTGGAAGGAGCATTTACTTTGACTTCTGTTATTTTGATTGGTACATCTGGGCTGCTGTTCCGCAGTTCACTTTGGGATTCAGAAGACTTTGATTGAGATACATCAGAATGAGTTTCAAGAACATCACTTTGGGATTCACAAGACTTTGATTGGAATACATCAGAAAGAGTTTCATGAACGAGTCTTTTCTTTTCCTCACCATCTTGCTTGGGAGAACCAATACACAGAGTTTTTCTTAGAGCTTCAAGTTTTATGCATGCCGTTTAGCTCTAAGAATTTTTCCTTCAGGAGTTGCCAATTTGTACAAACTATTTTCAGGAGAGAATTCAACAACTTCATATGGACCTTCATAAATTAGTTTTCCCTTATCACCTTTCTTGTCAGCTACTGCAGATTCTAAATCAAAACTTTGTCACCAACTTTAAATACTGTTCGTTGAGCATGTCTTTGTTCATAATCCTTCTTTTGTCTTTTCTGAGCTTTTTCCATATTCTTTGCAACCTCCTCCTCTCTTTCATTATTTTCTGGACCTGTTTAATACTTTGTAGATTCTCAATCAAATCATTTGCTTCAACAATGAACTCTTCAAGATTTAAGTCTACAGGAACTTCATCAATGCAGTGCTCTTCATCAAATTCATAGCCATCTATACAATGTAAGGGCAGTACAGGTTTATGGGCATACGTTAGTTCAAATGGACTGATACCTGTGCTCTTATGTCTGGATGTCTGAAATGCAAATAGCACACCTTGTAGGCATTTGGTCCACTGATCCTGCTCCCCATTTATAATAATACTAATATACATTTTAGAATAAAGGTCAATAAAAAGTTTACAAAATACATATGAAAGTATTTCCTGATTGTATTTCTTTTATCTAATAATTATTTATATAGCTTCTGACTACAGTATATTTCTAACTGAATATTAATTATATAGGGAACTTTAAATTTTTTTATACTTGAATTTTTCTTTAAAAGGGAAAAATTCATTATTCAGCTCAACTCAAACAGTCGATTCTTTATTTAATTTTAAAAATTACTGTTGAAATGATGTATAGCCAACAAAAAATCTTGCCCTTCAGGTAAGATTTTTTGTGGGCTATACTGCATTTTAACTGCGTAGATATATATGATTATGTTAAGATTGTTTGAATTTAATAGTTTTTCTAATATTATCACTACAGAACATATCTAAATACCGTATTTTTTCTTCACTTAATCTTCATATTTCTCTAAACATTAGTATCCTCATATATATATATATCAGAGGCGTATATTCAGGGTGTGCTAGGTGTGCGGTGCACACCCACGGATTCGCAATGTCACAGATATTATATTTTTGCATTTATTCCTGTTAAAGACTCCCCTAATCGTTTTCTGGCTTCGCGTGATTCCTAAAATCAAATCCAATATACAATGGTTCATGAAGAGGAGAAGTTTCGGCGCGTAAACATTGTATCACATTCACGTTAATAGCCCGGGTGTGCGGTAAGAAATACGGATAGCTTTGAGCCCTTTAAACATACGTACAGATGGCGCAGCGGGTCAAATTCTTAGCCACCTTGTGGATTTAAACCGTCCAGAAGGCGTGGCAGGGTGTGCACTGAGACAACAGCACCCAGAAGTAGTTAGCGGTTGTGATTGGCTATTGTGTGAAGCAATCCAATTCAACGTTGTTACTTGTCATGAGATGCTGTTTTTGTTTTCTGAGTTTCGTCTGTTTTGCGTGCGTGGGGTAAAGTGTGAACCGACGTGTTTATGACTCCGATTTATACAAGTTTTTAACATATATTTATAATTTTTTAGATATAATTTATAACTTTTTGCTCATATTTACAATGGTAAACAGTGTTGACGATGTACTGAATGCCCCGTTTTCTGCCCGAGCTTTTGCGGATTGTATGAACATAGTCGAAGAAGGTAAGCCTCGTCCTCCTCTTCCAAATTTACTGTGCAAGCACAAAGATGCAAAAACTGAGTACATGAGACATTTCTCTGTTTCACAATACGATTCAGTAGAATGGTTAACTGGATGTGAAGTGCTGTCAAGACTTTTTTGTTGGCCTTGTTTATTATTCTCCAAAGAGAAAGGTGTTTGGAATAGCACGGGTATTCCGATCTTAAAGGCATCGACTGTATTTCGAGGAACTTCTCCCATAGTACAAAATGATATCATTAACGCTATATCTGATGTAGTTAAAGATGCTATAAAGAAAGAAATTTCTTCCGCTACATTTGTGGCCATTCTTCTGGATGAAACTTCTGATGTAATGTCAAAATCGCAGGTATCAACTGTTTTCCGTTTTGTCCATAATGGGCAAACACACGAAAGGTTTATCGGATTTACAGACGTAAGTGATGATAGAACGTCTAGTGGTCTTTTTAAACAAGTTGTAAACAGAGTTGAGGAATTTAATATTAAGGACAAGTTGGTCGGCCAAACTTATGATGGTGCCTGTGCAATGAGTGGACATATTAATGGGTTGCAGAGTAAAGTTATCGAGGCCTATCCTTTAGCAATATTTACGCATTGCTACGCTCACGTTTTGAACTTAGTTCTGAAGCAAAGCCTATTGAATATCAAGGAATGTAGATTGTTTTTCCAAACTATCAGTGGATTGGCAGCATATTTTTATAAATCATAGAAAAGAGTAAATGCTTTGCAAGATTTTGTTGCTAAAAAATTACCCTCCGTCGCACCAACCAGATGGAATTTTACTTCCCGTTTATCAAACACAGTAAAACGCCACAGAAGTCAACTTATTGCATTTTTGAACACATTGTGGAGAATTCTGGGGATTGGGACGTGGATGCTGTAATCAAAGCTCGTGGTTTTCTGTATTTCTTGCAAGATTTTCAAACAATTTTTTTGCTAGAAATTTTTTCTGTTCTGTTTGGCTATATTGATGTTTTGAATAATATATTGCAAACATCATCCTATGACATATTGTACTGTTGTAAAAAAGTGCATGATACTATGAAATAGCTTAGGAATGACAAGGAACATGGATTTGATGATATTTGGGTTTCTGCAAAGAAAAAGCATACGGTTGAGTCGTCGAAGCCTAAAAGACGAAAAGGATCTATAGAAGAGGAGAAGAGCGCGTACCTTCGATTATACCAGAGAATAGTCGACTGCTTGTGCCTGGAGATGGAAGAAAGATACTCTTCACTTTCGAAACTTGAGTTTTTTCAACTCCTTTGTAGCGAAAGATATGATCAGTATGCGAAAACTTTTCCTGATGGTATTCTAGAAAAATTAAAGGATTTCTACGGACCAGTTTTTGACTACGTTCGCCTAAAAAATGAACTAAAAGTGCTCTTTTCTTCTGATGAATTTGCGAGGAAACCATTGCATCGCCTATTAAAATTCATGTAAGAAAATCAGCTTCAGGTTGCATTCAAGGAGATTTATAAATTAGCGGAACTTATCATGACGATTCCGAGTTCTACTGCGACAGTCGAGCGTTCTTTTTCGGCTATGAAGAGAATACATACGTGTTATAGAGGAACACAAACGCAGGAAAGGTTATGCGGCCTAAGTTCACTCGCCATTGAAAAGACATTGCTGGCGGAACTGAAGAAAAGACCTTCATTTTATGATGATGTGCTAACAAAATTCCTAAGGCAAAACAGGAGATTGGAACTGGTGTATAAATAAGTAAGTAAAATGAGTTTTTTGAGCCTTTCTTTGATTCAATCCGGAAAATAATAGTTTCCCAAGTGATTACTTTTTCAGATTTCTGTGCGTATTATATGGTTGTACATATTTAAAAATCGTAATAAAATACAGATAATTCGTACCTCACTCTAGTATCTTCTCACAACGAAGCGTTAACCATTCTCACATAAACGGCGCGCGTGATGCATAGCTCAAGTCTATTTGACGGGGAACCCTTGTGTTGTCCATAATTATGGATTGTATAGTTCAAATCATATCAGTTAGTAAATTAAAGTATTCAAAATTATTCTAAGATTAATTGCATTAGACCAATTAAGAAGAGCGCTGCTGCGCTATGCTCTCTTGAAACTTTCACACGTCGATAAAAATGCAATCGTACGTTCAAATTAACACGTGAATTTTGTAGCGCGGGTTGCATAACCCCCCTCCCCAATAAAAGCACACCCAACCTAAATGGGCACGCGACGCCACTGATATATATATATATATGAGGATATACCATCCTTGCATCAACCCCTCCACTCACTCTAACGATACTTTTCCTTCCTGGTATCCACGAAGCCCCCAAATCAATCCTCCATGCTGCCCACCCAATTCTTACCTCTTCCTCCCACTAGTCCCTCTTTACCAACCTTTTTGCCAATCCCCTGCTCCTCTCCTTCCACCGGCCCTCCAATTTGGGAAATATCTTGTGGATGAAGGAACTTCCCACTTCTACCACACCTCTTGCCTTAGGGTCTCACCCCTGCGGCAAACCTAGCTGCCTCACTTGCCCTATCCACTTACCCTCATCTTCTTTCTTGAGTCCCTCCCCTAACATCACCTACTCCATCACCTCTAGAAGCAACTGCACCACCCGTAACATCATTTACCTCCTTACCTACACCCTATGTCCCGCGTTTTACGTAGGCCTCAACAGCAATCCGTTAAACATCCATATGAACAGTCACTGGAATAGCATTATTCTCAGATGCCCTCTCCCAGTTGCATTACATGCCAATGTCCACAATGTCCCCTTCAATAGTTGTTACAATGTAAGGGTTATTCGTGCCTTACCCAATGACACCCCTGCCCCCCTTCTCTGACATTGGGAACTAGCCCATATACATCTTCTTGACTCTTTCTCCCTGCCTGGCCTCAACCTCCGCTAACCCTATTAGCCCTCTTACAATCTCTTCTATAGTTACATTGTAGCTATTCGTACTTTACCTTACCACACTCCCTCCTTATTGGCTATCCACCCTTCCCTCTCCCCGCCTCCTCCAATCATCAACCTTCTCACATCACCCTGTCATTCCCCACCCAGTGTGTCACTTTCTGTTACTCTATCTCCATCGCTGAAGAAGGGCATATGCCCAAAAAGCTTACATGTGTTTTTTTTGTGTGTGCGTGTTTTCTATCTCTTCGACACCCCCAGCAGCCTGCCAACTTGATCCTCAACTTGGTAAGTGTCCACTGGGCTTCCTTCAACACCTTGTTGCCACCCCTTTTCTTTTCCTTAAGTTAATGAATAAATAAATAATTTTATATATATATATATATATATATATATATATATATATATATATATATATATAAAGATATTGCGATGGAGATTTGGAGTGTAATTGTAATGTGGACTAAAATTTGAAGTATAATCATGGTGATAAAACCTAAAAGACTAAACTGGATTACCATACTATCTTTAACCATTCTTTAATAAACTCAAAGTGTGTTCATACTGACCCAAAATTCAATTTTAAAAGTAAATTTTCTGAATTATTTACAAGTCAAAATTGAATATTTTTCCTTAACAACAACCTATACAACTTAACAATTTGAGTAAAAATAACTTCTGAGAATTAGGAATAAAAACCTTGCGAATTAGAATGCAGGGAAGTGCAAGGATATAAACCTTTATACGTACAGTGATAGCTGCCTGGGTACCATGAAACATGCCTATTCAAGGGCAACTGATCAAGTGAATGCTACCTTAAGGTACCAGACACTGTACAGTGCTTCATACCGGTTAAGTGGTTGGTGCCTCCTACACCGGCATCGATTATTAACGATTAGGTATTTTTTCAAGCATCCTTTGTTGAGCGTTTACGTATTGGTAACTTGGTAATGGAAACGTGCAAAGAAGAGGTCCTTATACCAAGGAGAGAGAAAATTAGGAGAAGATGGGTTTATTATGCAGCTTTTCTGCAAGATGAATAGTAAAATTTAAGATCATGTACTGTTGCAAATATTTTGTTGTAAAAATTAAACTCGTGAATAAATATTTGTTTTTGTTCTAAACTAGCAACTTTTTTTATTACTTGCGGAATTTATGACCTTAAGCTGGCTAGATCTAAGGTTTTACATTAATGATATTTAAATTTTTTCCTGACAATAATATGATACTTCTGACTGATATGCATAAAAACAGTAAAGATAAGACAATGGTTGATTTAGGCCCATGCATTAGCCTAAGATTGATGACATTTTTAATTCATACAGGAATGTAATTGTAATCTGCTTTAACTTATAATTAATTACTTATTTTAGAATGTAATTGAGTACAATGCAGATGAAGTAATTGTAACTGAGCCCGGTTACTTTTTTGGTACTCTTCCTATCACTGTATATATCCTAATTCCCTTATCCTCATTCAAATGCTAATATATGTATATACCTCAAAAAATGAGGCACTCTGATAATGCTGTAATGCAACCAATTGATTGCATATTTATGACAATGATTAGTACAAAGTTATAAAAATATTTTCAATATAGATAATAAAAATTTCTGTTGATTTCATTTGTGCTTGGTCTCTGTAATCATGTAGCGTTTTCTAAGTTTCCGCCCAAAGAAATAAATATAGATACACAATGATTAATAATTGATTTAATCAGTTCCTTAAATCAAAGATCTGGTAAGTAATTTTTACTTATATTGTTACCATTATTATTCTATGTTTTGGTAGGTTTTTGACTCATCCAACCCAATTTGTACCATCCAAGGCCATTCTCTTCATCTTCTCATATTCATCCCCTTATTTTAAGACATCTAATATTGTTTTTGTCTTACTACATCTATACCTCTTTCTTAGCATACTCCCTTCTATGAATTCCTTCAGTAGATATTTCCTCTCAAAATTTGGCCCACCTATTTCTTCTTTCTTTCCCATTTTTTCTATAATTAAGCATCTATCTTTCCGTGCCTTGTTTAAAACTTTGTTTTTCTCTCAGCGAAACAATTTTCTCTATTCTCTGCCATCCCTACATCTCAAAAGCCAATCTGTTCACATCTCATAATCAATCTCTCACACCCATATAATGTTACACTCACAATCAGTATCAGATTTGTAATAAGGCCAAAGTAGGCAATGGCCTAGGGGGGCTGAGATTTCGGGGAAGGAATAAAAAAATTATTGTGCAGACTTTTGATGAATTAATTATAATCTGCACATGGATAGATGTGCAGACAAATCATATACATGAACGATTTTTTCAGGAAAAAAAGTGCCAAAAAGGGGGCAGAAAAATAATTTGGCCTAAGGGTGGGAAATTTTCAAACCCAGCACTGGCACATATCAAAGTTTTTACTAAACTTTCTTAACAACTCTCATCCCCTTATGCATCCTTTGCTCTTACTATTCCTACACTGGTCTGTTTTGCACTTCTTCCATTCTGAGTTGGAATACTATCCTATAGTGCATTTCAAATAAATTGGGAGGTTGGAGAGAGAAGCTTCCGAAAGCGTGACCTCGAGAGAATCAATAAGAATGAAGGAAGTGGAGCCTCCATGGACAAAAACTGAGGTTCTCCCAGGGCTGGATTTTCCATTAGGCACAGAAAAATAATACAACTAAAACTTCAAAATTATATTTCAAAAAAATAATTCCACAATGTCTAGGCTAATTATAACATTTCCTAAGAAACTTTCTTTTTTCGGCTTCTTGTTGCAGCAATCTTTAATAACATCCTCAAAGTCCATATTATGAGTAATATCACTCTCAATGCACAGAAGAGCCAAAGATGATATGCGATCTTGGCTCATAGTTGAGTGCATACAGTTCTTGATTAGCTTAAGCTTAGAAAATGATATTTCTCCTTCTGCATTTGATATGCACATTTGGAAAACTTGTAATAAGTTTATCTTTTATTTGGGATTTTATCAGTTCTGCTACAGATGTTTTGTCCTTGTATAATGCAGAAAACATCACAAACTCATCAATAAAGTCTTCTTCAAAGTCTGACGAATTGATGTTGACTAACTCTCTGGCTTTGGATTGAACTTCACCTTTTGATAGAGATTAGTCTGCAAGAAAACTGAAGGTATCATGTAACGTGCTGTATGCCTTTTTGTCATTTCTGTGACTAGTATGTCTGCAATACGATAAAAAACCTGAATTCAAAATGTATCTTTTGCACTTAGTTCTGGTACCAATTCCTCTGGTGTTTCATCAAACGGTCTCTTCCTTTTCCGCTTTCGGTCTTCGCATTGTCTGTAATCAGAATTTGGAACAAAGTTTTTGCCATTTTTGCAAAATCATCAAATTTGTCTTCGTCTTGAACATCAACCAAATAATCCAGAAGGGCATCATATAATTTCGCAATTACGCACAACTCAATTCCAGGTTCTTGGAGTGCTTTATTTACTCTATCAATGTTTTTCAGAAGATCTTCCCAACTGACTGTCATTAATGCCATAATGCCATTTCTAAGCTATTCAGCTTTTTTATCAAAGCTTTCGCTTCATGAACCATGTTAGTTAGGTTGTCCTAACGGACAAATATGCCATGCTTCAAAACTTTATGAATTATTTCCCCTAAAAAGTCTAATTTGACTGGTCTAAGGTTTTAGTCCAATGAGTCGAAATCACATGCAATAGAAGTGAATATTGCAACAGGAAAATTAAAAAAAATTTATTTACCTATTTTTCTCAGACTCCACAAATATACATATTTTGTGGCATATAGGATGCATAGGGGTATTAGATGCACCCAGGTTTTTTAGATTATTTTTCAGAAAAAAGTACAGTGTTTCTAAAGTAGCTTTACAACTTTGAATAGATGTAAAAGAAATTCAATGAGTTGTATCTGGATGTGTTACATGTGAGTGGACAATGCTAGTCTTGAAGTTTTTGCATCATAGTCATAATACCGCATATCACCACCGCAAGCATTCCTCAGCAGTTGAGAACAAAATGGCGAATTTTATTGGTGCAGAGCGAGCTCCTCATCATAGAGAGGAATATTACTGGTATTGTGCACTTAGACATGCTCCAAAATTTTCTCATCCCACAGTTTGACCAAGATTATCAAGAACAAATATTTTTCCAGCAAATTGGTGCTTCCCCTCATTTCCATGGCGAAGTGCGCAGGTACCTTAACCCTGCAGTACTCGCATTGCGCCTACCAGGCTCATTGTTTCCTACTTGTTTTGTATACACAAAGGGAGTTATTCTTGGAACTGGGAAGGCTCCCTCTACCTTCCCCCCACTCTATGAGTAACTCATCAAGACAATAACCTTTTGAAAAGTACCACTCATGCAGTCAAAGCAACAACTTGTTTCTGTGACGTGCATTTTGTGAGCCTCTCAGACTCGGTGTGAGTAATCATGTTACAAGTAAGTTACTTATCTTATGCATTCTATCTTGTATTCCATGAAATCCTTGACCTATACAAAATGCTGAATCATTAATTGAGTCAGATATAACCCTTCTATTTTATAAATTTGTGATCTTTTTATATTTTTATTGCATTACTCTGTCTAATTTCACATTCTTGACACCTTTTCAGTCATTGCAAAAAAATGAGTTAAAGATAAAGTTACCAAGTGGTTGAAAAATCCTCCAGCAAAAAATGTCCGAGCCAGGTCCCACAACATTGTATCACATTTGCCTGGGGTAAAAGATCAAGCCAGAAATACGACCTCTGTTTTGGAATGTTGGCAATACTTTTTTGATAATGAATGAGATGTTGAAAATTATTGTAGATAATACTACAATTCAAATTTGTTCTGTCTGAGATCATTACAGTAGAAAGAGAGATGCAAAAGAAACAGATATCACTGAAGTGAAGGCATTATTTGGCCATACTTAGCCGGTGTCCGGAAAATGAATTATCTCAATTCTATAAATATATGAGCTTCAGATATGACTGACATTGAAATGTTTCCAGCAGTAATGTTTCCATTATTTTGCTTCAATGCTTGCGATTTGACAATAAGGAAAGTCGGGAAGATCGGAAAAAATTGACAGACTGGCACTGATTTGGGAATTATTCGATAAATTTGCCAACAATTGCAAAAATGCATATACCGTCTGTGAATATGCCACTATTGATGAGAAGCTTGAGGGTTTCAGAGGATGCTGTGCTTTCTGGTTAATATATCCCTAGTAATCCCAATAAATACGGCATAAAAATATTTGCAATGGCAGATGCTAGCATGTTTTATGCACTAAATTTAGAGATATGTACTACAAAACAACCAGATCATCCATATTCTCTGAGTAATAGTCCTTCTGATATTGTAAAGAGATTATGTTCTCCCCTATATGGTACTGGTAGAAACATTACAATAGACCAGGGTTTCCCAAACTTTTTCTGCAATGGAACACTTCGCAAACCTGGGAAGTTTAACGGAACACTTAGCTTATTTTTTAGGTTGGGTAATCCTACTTGTAAAAATTAAAAAAAATATTTTATTAAAACAAATTATTTATTTAGTAATTATTTTTAAATATAAAACTATAATAATATAATATAAACAAAAATATGAATAAATAAAGCATTTAATGACTTTTATGATTTTGAATTCTTGAATTGCATATCTTCTTGATATCAGGCACAATATTGGTAAGTTGTATTCTAATATCTGGTGAGGCGTCGAGCCTGTTCCTGCACTTTGACTTCGTTGCAGCATAATAAGAAAATCCCGCTTCGCATGAATAGGTTGTAGAAAATGGAAGTAAAACAATAATAGCTTGTTTTGATAAATTGGGGTACTCTTCTGACAAACTCGCCCAGAAATCATTCAAAGGCTGATCTTTGTATTTTTGTTTCAAATCAGAGTCACTAATTAAATCAATTAGATTTTCATAGTCACTTGCGTTTAAGCCTACTGGTTTAGCTGTCACGGAAAATTGATTCCGAACCCAGGAATCGTCCTTAGTAGTTTTCGGAAAATATTGCAAAAGAGTTGATTTCAAGTTATGTAGGTGCTCTAAAAATGCCTTGGAAACTTCGTAATCTACTTTAAAATTTAATTCATTCAAACATTCATGTAAGGCAGGAAAACAATCAAAATTATTAGATTCAACCGATGAAATCCAAAATTGTATTTTTTTATCAAAAGATGCAATTTTATCTCTTGTATTAAAAACTGTAATACTTTTTCCTTGTAATGATAAGTTAACTTCATTACACTTGGTAAAAATATCTGCCAGATATGCAAGTTTTATCAACCATGAAGGATTTGTTAAAACTTCAACAAAATTTTGTACTTGTACTGAATTATTTTGTGCCTTCAAGAAGTTCGAAGTTCATAAAGTCTTAATAGTGCCTTCCCTCTGGATAGCCATCTCACTTCAGTATGTAATAAAAGTGCTTTGTGTCCACTACCCATTTCATCGCACAAAATTTTAAATAATCTGGATTGAAGTGGTCTTGATTTTACATAGTTAATCACTTGCACGGCTTCATCCATAACATTTTTTAAATTTGTGGAAATTTTTTTAGTCACCAGTGCTTGCCTATGCAAAATACAATGACTGCTGGTGGCTCTTGTAACTACTTTCTGGATGCGTGATACAACACCTTTCATCTTTCCTACCATTGCTCGAGCACCATCTGTACAAATATCAATACACTTCTCCCAACCTATCTCTTGATTTGTAATGTAATCATTAATACGGTTAAATATATCTTCTCCTGTAGTTTGTCCATGTAAATATCCACACATGAGTAAATCTTCTTCAAAACTTTTATCATATGGGTAACGAACAAATACTAGTAGTTCAGATAGTCCTGCGACATCTGTAGATTCATCCATTTGCAATGCATATTCACTGCAAAGTCCAAGACGACGAATTAACTCTTTCTCTATGCTAGTAGAAAGATCTTTAATCCATCGTGAAACAGTATTATTTGATATTTGTATTGCATCTATTTTTTCAGCAGCCTGTTCGTTAAGAACAAGTGACACAATGTCTTTCGCACATGGCTTAATGAGTGTCTCTCCAATCGTATGAGCTTCACCATTAAGTGCAATGCAATAGCTCACGCGATAAGATGCCTCTGTTGCATTTTCATTTTCAGTTTTAGCCATTGTAATCATTTGAAGTTTGGACTTTTCTAGTGAGTCACGTCGTCTCTTAAAAAATTCCATGTCTTTTCCTTTATAATCACTGTGTATCGTTCCGAAGTGCCTGCGGAGTTTTGCTGGAGCCAAAGAACTGTTTGCGAGTATTTTATGACATAAAACACACATTGCATCAGGAGCATCCGAATTGCCAATACACGTAAATCCCAAGTTTAAATAACTTTCATCGTACTTCCGTTTTGGTCTGTTCATAGATGACACTTGTTCTTTAATATTAGATTTTGAAGAAACCACGGGTTTTCGATCATTTTCTTCTTCAATGATAGACGTATTGGATGTATCAGTAGAAGTTCTTGGCCTTCCTTTTGTCGAAGTTCCAGTTTTTAACCAAAAATCCATGGGTAGTTTTTGAATAATATTTAAATACTGTAATAAGGACAAATTTATCAACAAAAAATTTCAGTTCAAAGTCGATCAAATTTTAAGGTTAAAAAACAACACGGACTTACTTATGAAATTTCCCGCAGACCTTTCCCTCCCGAATTTATACACTGAATGATGCCGAAGACTGTCTTTTGATGAAGAGTGGAGGAGATCTGTGATTTCATTTTTAAGACATTTCCAAATATACAAAGATGGAAAGTGCTCTTCATTTCTACTAAAATGTCCAAGATTAGATGTGTGTTTGTTAGTAGTTCAACCGGCAGCCTAGGGAGAGCAGCACTGAGTTACGATGGTAACTTATAACTCGTGGAAACGCGCGAGTGGTTGGTACGAAGGTCCGTACATTGGTAGTGGGAACGGGACATTATTTACACAGCGCCACTTCGCTTAAAACACCCACACACGCGCACACATACATAAAGGCAGGAAATTTAAAATTACTTTTCATTTATTACTTGAAGTAGATAGTAGAAGATATTTAAATATATTACAGTGTATAAAACCTTTCCAAATTGTCACGGAACACCTATTCAGGTTCAGCGGAACACCGGTGTTCCGCGGAACATAGTTTGGGAACCCCGGCAATAGACAATTGGTTCACCAGTTTTGGTTTGGCAGATAATTTGTTGAAGCATAAAATTACAGTAGTTGGGACCATTCGGAAAACAAGAGAGAGATACTGCCCAGTTTTGTTCAGGTAAAAAACCATCCTGAAAAATCAAGTGACTTTGCTTTCCATAGAGACCACTTTAATGTCATACATTCCCAAAAAAAAGAATGGTCTTCTCATCTCAACTATACGCCACAATAAAAACATTGATGAAAGCAGAGGCGGAGAAAAAAACCAGAAATAGTAACATTTTATAAGTGTGCCATGTCAGGTGTCAATACATTGGACCAGCTATGTGCAACTTATGATGTTTCAAGAAATACCAAACATTGGCCTATGGCAGTCCGTTTTAGTATGTTGAATATTGCAGGCATAAATTCCCAAATTGTTTATATTGGAAACAGAAACCCTCAATTACAAGGGAGACGGTTTTATCTGAGACAGCTGTCAGTTCAACTGGTGGAGGATCACTTGAAGAGAAGATATCAAAAAACTACCTAAACATGTAGTGGAAAAAATCAGCCATCTTGGACCAGAGGAAGAATGGCTTAAAGAACCAAAGAACAGAGAATATAGTAAGTGCAGTGAATCAAGAAAGAGGCGTGAAATGTGCGGTAGAAAAAAGAACATGTTCACAAGATAAAATTGTAAAAAATGTGGAAAATGTTTGCTTAGAACATGCACATTTCCTATGCAAAGAATGTTTTGCAAAATCTAGTTAAGGGACATTTCTTTTTCTGAATGATTTTCAGATATTTTTTATAATGAAATACTTTCTTTCTATTGTTCCAAAACTTATAATGAACACTATAGTTCCTATCTATTGTTCCAAATCACTTATAGTGAAAATTATGAAATTGTTATTTATTTACATTCTATTGTATTTACTGTTGTACTTCAATAATTAAAATCTATTCACAAATTTTGTATACTCATGTTTACAACCACCAGTTTCATTTAATAAACATTCTTACTAATATTACAAGCCACATTAACAGAAATTTTACTGATATAAGAGTATTTTCACGGAAAAACAAAAACTGAGCCTGACAGGCTCAGCGCGAGTAGACTCGTTTCTCTAAGGGGCGCAAGCACTGTAGGGTTAATGCCCATTTCCTAGGTCAGTAGATTGGTCGACCGGGTCCAATACCATGGCCACCTTGTTCCCCAGGCTTAACTCCGCTAAATTTCTTCTTTTGGGGATTTGTTTAAGGTAAAGTGTACATGCCACCTTTACCTGCAAATTTTGATGGTCTATGGGCAAGAATTACAGGTACAGTTGCAGAAGTCACGACAAATATGCTATGTCGCATCTGGAAAGAAATTGACTATAGGTGGGACATTTGTCGTGCCATATCTGGAAGTGACATCGAAATGTTTTTAATTATTCTGAGATATTATATGAAACTTGATGTTTGGCTACATTATTATGCATTTGATTTTTATACCTCCAATCAATAAATTTATAAATTCACTCAAAGTTGTAAAGTTACTTTAGAAACACCCTGTATTTTGGTTTACCAATGCATTTATAAAAGGCCACATCATGTATCATTTCCAGCTGTGATGAAGTTCATACATGACAACATTTACAGAAAATATTATGGTGTGATAAAAGTTAAATATAACAATTTAGATAAAATTAATTCGTAAAATAAATAGGATATAAAACATAAATAAATGTTTTGAGACAAATGGCTAAATGTGCCCTGCATGAACTCGGCAGTCGTATTAAATAAAGCTGTCAGAGTGCCCCACACATGTCACACGTACTATAGATACCATTTACCAATAGTACTAACTTAAGTGCAAGATGAGATTTTAATTTAATGGGATAAATAATAAATGGAATGCATATGTAATAACGATACGTATGCACAACCAATACTTTTTCTTCTGCAACTCTTTTTGCCTCGTATATAACCATTATGATCGATACAACAATACTGAACTTCCTCTGTTCTACTATCCATCATTTCTTCCTCTAGTTGTGGCCATTTAGGACCAATCTTATGAAGACTATGTTCGACTTTTCCCACCTGCTTCAGGCTTGCCTCGTTTTCTCCATTCACAGGTCATTTTTTCTGTGGGAGGTGGACCAAAATGACAAGCTGCTGCTCGGTTTCCATGTGTTTCTGCATATTGAATCACCTGAAGCTTATAGTTAATAGTGTTTGCATATCTTTCCATTCTTGTAACCGTTGCAAGCTCAATATACGTTATGTTATTTATCCTAGATATTTATAAAATATTTGACATCTACCCAAATTCTACTGTTCCGTGGCATTAATTGGGCTATTCACGGACTCATTAAGAACTAAAACATCTCAAAGGCACCGAAATTGTAATCACTGAGAGCGGGCTTGCATTAAAGCACATTAATGAAAGTGCGTCCTCCGAATTCACGTTGCATAAGGTTTTACTGTATATATTAACAAATTTTTCACTATTATAAATAATGTATATTTTAATGTTTTTTTGATGAATGACTGCCATTTATTCCATTTTGGGGATGTGCTCATTAGTGTTAGTATTGAGAACAGTAATAATATGACCTTTGGCATATAAGATGCAGGCTGATTCTGGGGATAATTTTTCTGAAAAAAGTATGTCTTATATGCTGGAAAATACGGTTCATTTCAAAGATGGTAGTTTGCAATCAAATTGGCATTTTCATTTCCAATTAATAAATCTGGAATTAAAAGATGAAAATAGCCATTTTTTTGCAACTGTCAGATTTCTCAGGCATTATTAAGTTTGAGAGATGGTTACAGGTTACCAAGAAAATCTCTGTAATGACAACAAAAATTTATCAAGAAATTTTTCACCTGGATTTTAAGTAATGACTCATAATTTTTATCCATTGACAAATTTTAATGGGTTAATAGAACTGATCCAAATGATATTTACTGTGTAGAAAATTAAAAAAACATCAAATATATTTCATTATACCATGTTTTTATTCATTTACTCTCAAAGATTTAATGAAAGGCCTTTTCACTTGATTCTTAATACATTTTACTTTCTCCATATATGAAGTATAGCGAAGTATTGTTTTCATGAAAAAAATCGAATTCGAGATTTCAACGGAAATACATATTAAGGTCCCCTGAACATGTTTTCTCCATTTTCTTAATGATGTCTATGTGAAAACTTTTTTGTGGGTGCTCTAACTCAAAAACTATTAATCAGGTCAATGTGAAATTTTATATTTAACATTTTTATGCAAGTCACAAGAACTGATTAGTTTTTGGTAAAAATCGGTCAACCGGAAGTGGGTGTTTACTTTTGTCACATCCGCTATTTTGAGATATTTGCTTTAATATTTGCTATATATTTAAAAACATACTGGAATAACAATTGTAGGAAATTTAATTTTCTACAACTTTTGTTCAAAACATTTTTCCAAAGAATGCATTAAGAGAGATCTTAAAAACTAAATTATTTACCTACCACCACCATGCCACCTAGCAACTATTGTTATCAATTGACACTTAGTTACATCTTAGTAACACTCCTTTTTATTTTCTTAATTGTTGGAGCTTCGTGGCTATTTCAAATATCAGAAGGCTACAATTTGAGTTTATTTCTGTTCTTTGTTAATACTAAATTTTTCTCGTAGTTCCTTACAATATTTATTATCATTTAACCTATTTGTGATTTTTAGAAATATTACAGGTACGCAGAAAGTCATGTGGTGGCCACGTAAGATTTTTTAAATCATGTCTGCTGAAATCAGGCAAAAAGAAATTCTGAGCCTTTTCATATTTCTCTATGAGTCAGATGAAAGTTAGTAAACAATGACTGCTGCTGAATAGAGAATAATTCTATTGAAATTATTTTCAAATGAACAATAAATCTGATATCATTATAAATAACTGCCTCTTACATATATAGGATATATCATATATAAAACCTAAGGTACTTATAGAAGTGCTACAGAGCTGAAATTTGGGATAAATATAGGACATTGGTAACAACCTCTGGAAATAATCCGAAATTCCAAAAAATGTTGATGTATTTAAGATGTTTTTGACCCTAATGTCCAATTTTAAACACCCAAAAGAAAAGCATTGAAAACTGTGCAGGGTTATATAAAGTTGCTTTTTAAAATTATTTACAACCAAGTTACGAAGTTCTATGGATGAAGGATTGAAGTTTATTTTTCTTGAAGACAAAATTCAAATCCATGCTGAATTTGTGTAAAAATTCGATTTTAATCATAAAATGTTATTCGGTTTACAACAATGAAAAATATTAACTACCATAGCAACGACTTTAATGCCTTCCAATGGGACTTGATTTTCCATACTTCAAGAGCACTGATTTAATGTTTAGACTGTATTATAATCCATTTGATTTCAACCAACGACACATACATATGATGACGTGACAATTTTAAATTAATTTTTTATCTGGATACATACTAAAAGGCATGGATGATGACGCCATAATCCTAACATAAAATATCCTAATTTCTATATAAATTTTAATATAACATATAGGCTATTGTCTTAAGGATGATTATAGTTATTGCTGAAAAAGGGCGAACTGAGTCATAAAACTTAAAATTCAAAAACTTGGATGTGAACCGATTGCCAGAGAATTTAGAAATTCCAGATAGATGCCTTAATTTTGTGGAAAATTAAAACTATTATCTTATTTATATAGACTCTGCGTAGTTCAAATGCTGTTGCCTTGGTTTATTTATGAGTTTAGATCTTGGTGTGTGGTTATTTTTTAAGTATGCAAGCATCAAAAACTCGTATAATTAAAAAATTACATAACAATTCCGGTTCAAAGTTCTCACAGTACTTTGTCACAGGTTTATATTTACCATAACATACTACCAGGGGTTGGAGAAAATTTTTCCCTTAGCAACTACTAATACTATTGTTTTATCACTGCTTTCAACTTTTTCACAGGTTAAAGCGGAAGAATAGAAAGTATTTATTTTCAATGTTTACAATGATACTTTATTTTCCAGCACTGTTTATCACAGTATCATATGATGTTTCTTTTAAAATTGGAAGACAAATGATTGTTGTATTTCCGATTTTGGCACCATCAATCGGAAAGACATGTTGTAGCTACATACATATGAAAATATACAGGTGAAAAAATGATAACATAATAATACTATGCCTCACAACTCACAAAGTTGAAAGCAAAAATGAAATTCTTTTACCCAGAATTCAGTGTTTACCATAAATAATTAACAAATTTCACTTCAAACCAACCATCATCCTACCATAGTTTAGAAATGACATTTTAATATTTAATAATATATAAAATAAAATGTTAATATTTTAGTGAAATAATTCAATTACTCTGTTGTTTTTAGTGACTCTAAATTAAAATTTAACATTTAAAATAGTGCCATAAGTTGGATACTATTGAAGACATTTTATTCCATTGACTCAAACATATTTTCCGAAATTTCATATTACACTTCATGTTTTTCACTCTTAGATTTATAATTTTTCCGATGGTTACAAAATTGTTCAAAGAATCTCAAGTCAAGTTGATATTTGAATATGTTTGGATTAACATTATTCATTTAGCCCAAGAATTTGTTTGAGTCAACCTTGTACAACATCAAAGTCTTCTTTTGAGATAGTTTTGATAGTAAAATTCGTCAATAAAACTTACACATATAACATGAACAAGTAATTTCTTTTACATTAACCACATATACATTTCCTCCCTACATAACATTTCCACAACATCAAGATAAATTTGATCTTCTAATATCACAGATACCAATAAAAATATCATTTTGGTACTAATGACCAAATTAAAATAGAAACACTATTCTAATACTAAATAGGAAGAAAATGAGTCACAAAATAGTAGAGAATTATTATATGGCCTTTGTACCTTTTCATTCTATACATGAAATAACTATTTTTTCATTGACTACATCTAACAATTGATCCCTCTCTGATAACATTTAATGGAAGATTGAAATGCACCAGGATGCCAATCTCAAAGGCAAGCCGGCTTTTAGGTTAAGCCTTTTTTAAAAAGCTGCTGATACTTGTACATTTAAATAATGGGGACTTTTGAGGATCATGGGCAAAAATGCAGTTTTTTTTACTGGAAGTAGGTTTTACAACATATTCCCATGATAAACTGTGTCAATTTTTTATTTTCCATTGTTAACCACTGTGATATATATATATATATATATATATATATATATATATATATATATATATATTGTGTGTGTGTGTCTGAACTCCATTTAAACAGTTAACACTTGGGTTACAACCATATCTTCACATTTTACCTTTTATGTAAACCTATTATCTATTTGGGCATATATCCCTAACTATCACAAGTATCACAATTAAAAAATCACATTTTCTGAGCTAAGAACACTTATATATAGCGCAATAATTAATGAGTGATGAGATAGGTCACAATAATTACAATCTAATATAGACTTAAGGTTTGCTGAAAGTTTTTCCTCCCAACTTTGTTAGTACCAATAAAAATGCAGCTTTGAAGATGGTGGAGTCTTCATAAACTCCAACATGCTATATTATTAGGAGTTCCTGAACTCGATTAATATAATCAATACAAATGAATTCATATTCATTTAGTTTCCAGCCCTATCCTTTTAAAATCAGAACCTATGAAAAATATCATATTTACTATGTGATGCCATTTGCTCAGATGTATTTCAAATGCAAAGGGAAACACCTTCAACTTTAGTGGGTTAAAGGGTTAAAACTAGCCTAATATTGTCAATTTGTTATAATTTAGAATAGATTTATAGTAGTAAGGAAGACCACCAGAAATTGTTTTGATTTTTGAAATTTAATGCCCTATTTTGTGATGTTTCATTTCTCAAAGGAATGAAATATAAAATCTATTATGAAAAACACATTATGAAAGTCCATGGAAAGTCTGAAACTCACTAAAAATATGCAATCTTTTATCTTTGGTCTTTGTGCCAATTGGAACGCACAATTATAATGCTTTTTCCTCCATACTGCCTTTCTTTTTTTAGATCAAATTATGAGTCTACATTTACTTTCACTTACTTAGAGATGACAAAATTCAATTTATTTATGGAAGGAAAATGAGGCAATTATTCCTGTAAGCCTATTCATGGAAGGAAAATGAGGCAATTATTCCCGTAAGCCTACATGAGCTTATCAATTTTCATTCATCACCCTTCATACATGTTCTTTTGCTTTTTAGGAGCATTAAATATCATTTTATTGTCTTTCTTTGCATAAAATCTGTATTTTGTATTGTGTTCATTTACTTACAACATAAAATAATTAAGAATATTTTGATATGGTATTCATGATATCATGTCAACGTATGTCTCCTAGAAGCTAACATTCACCTACCCTTTCAAATAAGGAAGAAGTTTATTTCAATGGTTTTCAGAACTTGGATGTCCTTTGGCAAAAGCAGCTTGTCTCCTTAAATCTGATGGAATTAGGATAGTCAGTATTAAACCTAATACAAGAGCACCTGCCAGACATAGGTTGGCGACAAGGTCACCTGCTGCATCAAAGATCAAGCCATAAGCTGAAGTGAAAGCAACTCCAAAGACTTGAACTGCTGCATTCAATATTCCAACTGTAGTGCCCTCAGGTTCAGGATGTGTTAATTCTGCAGCAAACTCAAAACCCACTGGTAAGTAACCAGTCATGAAAAACCTAAAATCACGACAAGGAAATTAAAGAACATTATTCATGGGCATATTAATTTATCGATATGCATCCTAAAATCCAATGCACTTTATAAGCAATGATAAGGTTAATGTAATTACTATGAATAAATATAATTATTGAGATGTTTTGGGATTTTAACTAAATCTACAGTCCAGTAATTTCCCACTATACGTTTCACATACACGTCATCAATCAATGAGGGAATGTTTCATTATAAGTTGCGTCACTTGGCATATAGGTTGTTTGTGAAGTGCCAAAAGCATAATTTCAGGAATTCCAATTGTGGTGCATAAATTATTACTATAATAATAAACCCCTCTATTAATCTTTTTAATTTCATGTTTATTATTATTTATATAATTTAATTTGGTGTTAAATTTCATTTTGCAACTCCAACTGGACTCACTCCCTACCGAATGACCAAATATGTGTGAGCAATGTTACGCAGTACTTTCAACTTCATTTACTAATGTTAGGTACAGAAATTTCGTTCAGTGCTCATGCATTTTTGCTAGCAAGCCTTTATCTTCATTTGAAGCAAATACACCATAAGTGTTTTTTTATGAAAATACCAATATTATAATTTCATAACTACGAATGATTTTCATGTCTGTTTAAAATCAGATGAATCTTCGATATAGTGATTTTGAAGTAGAACAATAATGGAAAGGAGTACTCCATGTCGGAGTACACAGAGTTTCCAAATGTGTTCTCTGAGATTTCACAATCCTGAACATCCTAAATTGTTGTGAAGTTTTTTTTAGGTACTAGAAGAATATTACAGTGGAACCTCGAACTTCGAACACAATCCGTTCCAGGAGACGGTTCGACTTTCAAGTTGTTTGACTTTCGAGTTAAATTTCCCCATAAGAAATAATGTAAATTGAATTAATCCGTTCCAGACTCCCAAAATTTACCCAATATAAAACATTTTAAGTGCCTATTTTAAAAGATCATATTGGTAAATAATGATAAAACAAGTATAATAAATTTCAATAATTGAATGTTTTTATTTATAATAGTACATACATAAAAAATATTGTATAATAATCAATCGATAATAATAGTAGGAGGGATATTACTGTTCACTGGAAGGCGAATTACCCTTCTTTCATCTGGAATCCACTAGTTGAGAGTTGTGGTTCATTAACATTACCACCACTTGATTTTTCTTTGAAGAGAAACCTGTCTAATGTCATTTGTTTTTGTCTATTTTTTTTAAAATTTTTCTGAAATGTTGCATTACATTGTCATTAAACAGGTTGATACTCCTGTTCACAACTGCGATATTGGGGTGCCACTTTTCTACAAGGCTCTGCATTTTAGACCAATACCCCAACAGTTCCTTAATGTCTGCAGTGGAGATGCTTCCCTTACTGTCTACCTTCTCCTCCTCTGAAGACAGTTCCTCAGCCACTTCTTGTTGCTGCTCCATATGAAGATCTCAGCATTGTGGTCTTCCACCAACTCCTCAACATCCTCATCTCACCTCAACTAACCACACTATGAATGGCTGTTCTCTTTTTAAAATTGTCAAACCACCCCTTACTAGCCTTAAATTACCAGGGGTATCTTTTGTAATGTCACTATACAGATGTCTAGCCTTCTCACATATAATGGCTTCAGACGCACTATCACCAGCCAACTGTTTTTCATTGATCCAAACCATTAAAAGTTTTTCCACTTCTTCTACTGCTGGCGATCTTTTACTGGTAAGGGTTTTTACCCCTTTTGCCACATTAGCCGCTTTAATGGCTTCCTTGTTCTTCAGTATGGTCGACTTAGCCATGCCATATTGTGCAGCCAGGTCTGATAAATGAGTACCACGTGATTCTTTGTTCGACTTTCGAGTTTTTGTTCGAGTTTCAAACCGGATTTTCCTCGAATTTTTTGTTTGAGTTTTAAGTTGTTCGAACATTAAACCGTTCGAAGTTCGAGGGTCCACTGTAATGTCATTATGCTTATTTCATGGGGTATTTGTTTACTATAACTAACATTAAAATTTATTATTACAATCGAGGAAAAAAGGTTTTGTGAGCTTCTGTGTACATTTTTTACTGTATTCGGAGTCCTCACGTTGTTGTCTTTTCCACTTAGCAGTCATTTGTTCTCTTCCCTCTTGGCAGAGCTTATGCTCTTCTACTGTTAGCTTTTTTCACTTGGGCATAATTAACAAAATTTTTCACATAATAAAACAAATTACCATCATATGTTTGGACAATTAAGCATGACAAATGGTTTATTGTTTCCAAGTAAACAATCTTTGTTGCAACTAATCTAAACAAGATTAGGCCATAATTACGTAAATACTTTAACTTCCTTTCATGCACACACAGTGTTAAGTGAAAATTGTATTATCTACAATGAAGAAATGAACGTAAAAACGATTTTTTTACTTTTTGTGCACAAAAAGAATTTTTAGTGAAGAGAAATTAATAATTTAATATGAAGGCATGAATGGGGCTAAAAATGATAATAAAAGCACTTATAGCCATGCTTTTACACAAAGTTATACCTGATTCTATTCAACTAATGAATGAATGTGAACCTAAAGATTACATCATGGCCCAGCAGTACTTCAATCTCCACCATTATGGAATGAACAAAAGAAGATTGCAAATCGCAAGAAAATATGTGTGGGGGGATAAATTTTTGCTACAATTATGTAAATAATTTTCTTTCCATTAAATTTATCATAAACCTTACGTTTTACAGGAAAAATTATTTGACAAAAATGTGTATTTTATTATTTTATTCAACTTTTGTTCCCAATATTTTTTGCTCAGATGAGTATTTAACGAGATACTTGCAAGGTATGTTGTAAAATATATGTAGGTCTTTATGTAAAGTGGTCATTATTATCATCTGATTTTAACCAGAATTAGAATCAGTTGGCAAATTTTAATAAAACTCCCCAGTACCAAATTTCATCAAAATATGTCCAGCAGTTCCCAAGTTGAAATTACCTCTCCTATATGCATTCACTTTGTGCAAAGAACACACAAAAAATGTATAAGACCAGGTGGTTTTTTTGTAGTTATTAATTATATTTATTTGTTTTAAGAAAGTATGTCTAATGTACTGAATTGATAAGTATTAATTGGGATACAAATGTGTCACAAAATATCCACCAGGAATGTAACCCCTACTTTTATCATTGTTCTTATGGGAAAATAGGTTTTGCTATATGTTGTTTCATTATAAGTTGCAGTTTTCAGAAACACATCTCTGATGTACAGTCAGAGACAGATTAAGAGTTCGCAAGACCTTAGGCCAGTGTTCAGTGCAGAGCCCCAGTGAACCGAAAAATGTGGTATGAGGTGGCGGTAAATTAGGTACTTTCTTGTACATGTAGTGCTAAAACAACTTTGTATAACACATTTATTTTTAATATTATAAAAAATCGATGCAAAACAAAAAATGGAGTTCTTCTTGGTAAAATAAACTCTGCTATTGAAAGATTTCTTTAATCCAGTAAACATATTACACAGTGTCGTTTGTACTTAAAAATCGGTCTTGTTTGTTTTATGGTTGTTTTCACTGATAACAACCCAAATTATGACTGGACAGTGAGTACATTTAAATTAAATCCAATATATCTGTAATTTTTTGATAAATTTATGAACTAGCAATTATATAAAAATAAATTTTTTATAACCATTTCTACATAGTTAATATTTTTATTTGCAAGAAAATTATAATAATAACATTTTTCAATATGAATCATTTAACTGATACAACAACAATTTAACAGTTTCTTGTATCACATAAATTCTAAAAGACTAAAATAAAAATAAAATAAATAAATAATAAAATCTCAAAATGCTAAGCTTTTACATAAATTTTCAATCCTTAGTTACCGCTAACAGTTAGCGGTGAATAATTATTAGAACCACCAAACACGGAATGGCAAACAAATTATCTCTCTGGATGTCCTAAGGGCCCCGCCGCCCTCACGCTAGGCAAGCCCTGCACCAGCCTCATGCAGGACCCTAGGCCACGGCCTACTTGGCTTATGCCTTAATCCAGTACTGCGTATAGTGGGGATTTACATTACAAGATGTGGCTGAATGAAGATGTGTATGAATTATTCTTTTTAAATTTTTGTACAAAAGGAAAAATATAATACGGGACACCATTTGCAAAAATGTAAATCGTCAACAGTGTGACCAGAAAAAATTGAATCTATTATGCAAGAGTACTGAAATGATAGTACACATTAATTGTATTATAATATCTCCTAGACAAACATTCAACATGATAAATTATTTCTTCAAACTTAACCCTTTATGTACTAACAGTACTTACAAGTACCACTGTTATTGAATGCAAATATTTACACTGTATTTGAACTTTTAGCACTGATATTTATAGGCTTTCATTTGTTTTAGTATAGTATTACTAGCAATAAGTGGCAGGATTACGTTAACTGTATTCTTTTGATGCCACATGGTTTTTCTTTAGCCTGTGTCGCTGCGTTAGCCTTTATTGTGTGCATGGATTTACATTGTCGATGTTTGCCCTTATTTAATTAAAAATCTTCTAGGTAGGTAGTATCTCAGTTTTATAATTTATTCAAGTGTAATTATTGGTTATAAATCACATTCAGCTAGACATTTATAGTTTATGTTTTTTATGCAAAATATATTAAAAGTATTAATAATTTTCTTCAACAAAAAAATAAGTTTTGGCTAATCTTATGTATCGGGATTAGGGTTGCCAACCTATGGCTTTTGGGCCAGAGATCTCCGGGTCATAGCCATAATCTCCGATCTCCAGGTGAGTAGCTCAAATATCTGGTTCAATTTTAATTGCAGTGGAAAGCCCTTTTTATGACTTTTTGCATTTTTTGGGTCTTGTCTGTTATCTGCCACCCACCCACGTTAATATATGCAGTGCCCTAACAGAATGAAGAGGTGAGATATGGAACTGTGTGGGGGTTAGCCACAGGAAAAAAGAATATGACTGCGACTGGGTTGGGTAAGTTAGAGTGTTTTTTGTTTCTTTCCATGTTTACTGTGCCACCCCTCTCAGGGGAGCAGGACAGTGAACGTAGGAAGAAACCAAAACACTTTAACTAACTTACCCAACAGGGGGGAGATGAGTTGGAATATGTTGTAGCCCGAGCAGTCATATCCTGCGCTAGTTCCATATTCTGCCACCAGAAGGGTGCTATGTATATTAACTTGGGTGGGTGGCAGATAACAGACAAGATCCCGTTTTTTATAAATGATTTGAATTAAGATAGTTTGCACTTTAATTTAGATTGTATTTTGTTTTATACAACAAACTTGAAGCCCTTGTGTATTTGTTGATCATCCATACTCTACAAACTACTTTATCTCTGGATCAGCAATATAACACAACTATGATGTTGAGTAGGACACTGCAAAATCACGCGTGAAAATCACCAGAGGAGTTGTGAAATAGTGTAATCTATTTTTATCCTTTCTTTTCTTCAATTTTACTACTTGGAAAATTGGGAGATTTATTTAGTCCATGAGACTACAAGCAAAGTAGGAAAGACTGGTATGCCTATATGCTGATGCAATTAAAAAAAGCTTTGCTTTGGTCTTACATAATACTCCAATGTTCAATAATTTTAGCCATGTTTACTTTCACATATTGTATATTTAATTCCTCTTGGGTTACTTCTAAGTCTCCAGGTTTCAAGCAAACTCTGGTTCATGAATATATTAAAGTAGGCAACCCTTAACACAATCTCCAGTTCATGAAGATCTAAAAGTTGGCAACCCTAATCAGGATATATTTCTTAAAACAGGATTAAGATTAAGAAAAATATTTATCAAAAAATATAAATATTTAAAAATTTGATACAAAAAGGGTTCAAGCATTTTTGAGAGCATAGTTGTAAGATACAGTCAATAATATGACATTTTGCAGGACAACATAATTTCCTTTCCCCGGAATTCATCTGATATCTTCCAATTTTCAGTTAAAAGAACAGCAAAAATTTTAACTTGAACCTTTCTCTTTCGGAGAAAGGATGGCCCTTCAGCTTTTCCTTCATCTTGGGGCTATGAATACTTCATTTTAAAGTGTTTTTTACCAGATTGATATATGACTGCTATTAGTGTTTTTTTCATGATTTTTTGAAAAGGAGGTACAGATTGCTAAGTCCGTAATTTGGTCAGTACTTCCAAAGTTAATAGGTATCTTATTGTAGTGTTTTTACACTTCATTATGGTTTTTAATATATTATTACATAATCAGTCCCTACGAAAATTTAAATTAACTCGGGTAGGCCAGTGCAATTATTGAGGAAATTAGGAAAAAACTCATCAAATATGTTTGTTCGAATAATTACTACAAATCAGACCAAAAAAGTCAAATAAAACTTACAAAATTATAGAAAAAGAAATTTTTAAAGTTTGGAAAATTGACTAAATGAAGTATCTCAGTTATTACAAGTATGATAATATTTAAATCACCTTTACATTTCATTAATTTTTAATTGTTACACCATTTTTAAATTAGCTTAAGATGAAATATATATTAATAAAAATCATAATTTTATCGATAAACAAATTCTGCACTTATATTTGACTGTAATACTTTCTGCATGATGAATCTATTTTGTAACATTAACAGTGTCTTTGTGGAGAAGAAAGAGAGAACCTCTACCAGAGGACCATAACTGGAGGAAAAAATCATAAATACTTACCCAAGGAGACCTGCTGCAACATACACAACTGCAATATGACCACAGTCCAGGGTGAATGTGTAGCCAAGCATACCAGCCAAAGAAAGGACATACAAGCCCAGAGTTATTTCTCTGTAGTTGAGAAAAAATTGAAATATGTCATTAAAATTGATCAAAACAATTCATAATTAGGGGCAGCATGATAGAATACACTCTGTATAGTAGCCTCCAAACAGAAGGCTTCCTACAATAATCCAAGAGGTTGATTAGCCAAAAATACACACAGAAGAGACTTCAAAATGTGTTTTACTATGCCCCTTAATCATTTAAAAAAAAAGTGAAAGCTCTTATAAAGACAAGAAACATTGAATGCAGTCAAGATCTATTTGCATGCTTTGCTGTTCTTGAAAAGGCCTTTAACCCTAGAATACTACTGTGAGGTCAATCCTGACCCCATTCACAGAAAAAAACACTTTCTACAAAATATGAATAATCTTTTTTGATGTTTCTTTGTGACTTTCTCCTTTATGATGTACTTAAACAGGTTGTATGCATAGCTTTAAAATATGGCACATTTCTCCTAAATTATAACCTTTGTTTAGCCGGATTTGACTCACAGTAGTATTTTTGTTATATTATACTTTTTCATATAATCACACAAAAATCGAATAAATAAATAACAATTAATGTAATTTCCATTAAACACAATACAATAATTGTTATTTATTTCTATTATGAAATCTTTTCACAAAATTGAGCCTATCGAAGAGGTAGTTTATTCTTGTCGATTTATTCAAAAATACCTATAACAATTTTGATTAAAATTCACTTATTTAGTTATAGAGCTAGGAATCATAAACAATACTGCATAAACCATACTTCTAAAAAAATAGCTACAAAGCGTCTGGTGACATTGTAATATATAGATTTTTATGCCCAGCTTCCACTGAGACCTCCCCAATTCTCTCAACAATCTTTGTACAGCAATAATGCTTTAGTGCCTGTGCGCCTTTGTCAATCTGTAAATACTTGATATTTATGTATGGTATAACTACTTATCAAGTTTGATTTTTGCATAAATGAGATTATCAATATATTAATACCATTTACATGCAAAAGACATTTTCCATGGTTCTGCTGTTTTTGTAGCAGTAGGAGTTCCATCTAGCCATGGAAGTGTACTAAGACCATATGCACATTTTTGAGAAAGTTTGTTCAATGTGTATTGTACCGAATTTTATAATTTGTCAAAATAAATAATAGGGTAAGTGGTTATCTATTTCAGAAATAACCTAAAATAATACTAGAGAACCGTAATTAGACATTTAAAGCATCTAGTTGATGACGATATTGCTAGTATTTTGGAGGAACCATTTGGTTATAATGATGATTTTGTAATGGATCTGAAGATGATGATTCATTCGACGACAGGTACCAGCAGAGATACGAATGTTTACAAGACAATTTTACATGGAATAGAAATCCTCCTCTCTCTGGGCAAGCTCGAAGAGAATATAATTTTATGTCTTGGTGTACTCATACAGTCTGCATGCTATATGTTGTCCACTTCTGGCCTAAGCTAAAGGAAGTACTGACAAAAATAGGAGTAGACTGGAATGATAGATGTTTACTAAATAATATATGCCTGAAGGTAAAGGTAGGAGAGTAATAACCTTATTGGGCAACACTAGGAAGAGAAATGATACAAAGTAGTAGTAAAAAAAAATTTTCTTCACATGATACAAAGTAGTTCACTTTCCCCACCACTATTAAATATTTATGCTGAAGAAATTGTGACAGAGGCATGGGAATATGCAGATACAGAGGTCATTGTATGAGGTAGATCATTCAAATCAGTAAGACTTGCAGATGATCATGTATCAGTGAGTAATTCAAAGAAGGAAACTGACCAGCTATTCCTCTCCAATAGAAGTTGGAATTGGAGAGCAAGTGTTAGTCAGTTTTCTTTGCTTTTAATTACAAAAAGAGCCAGAAGGTGTTATAAATTTCCTTAAATTAATACAATAAGTTATTCAATATAAAAATTAATAGGAAAAAACAAAAAAATGAAATTCTAGGAGTGGTGAATTACAGGTTATAGTTACAGTAGAGAAAAAGTAGAAAAGGTGGAGCATTTTTATTTACTCAGGATGGTAGAATTATCAAAGAGCTTAGAAAATGAAAAGGAAGAATAATGGACAGGGTCACTGCATCAGGCACTTTTCTAGCATTAAAGTGGCATCACTGCTGGTCTGCACCTGTCTTTTTCCACATGTGGCAGATTTCCACACTATCACTGGTAATAGAGGCATTCATGAGATGATGAGGGTTAATGACTGGAGGTATGAATGAAGATATTATAAAGACATAAGTAAAAACTGCTATGGAGAGTACCATAATACAGGTTTTGTTTGCTTGTGTGAATTTCTGGCTAAACAACCTCTTGGATTATTATAGCCATAACTCCTTTGACACCAGACACTCACAAAGGAGGAAGAAAACTTGGTGCTGGCATTAGCCTACTCTTTACGAAGAGCACCAAGGGGACCAACTGGTTATTGTCCCTTCCGAAGGACAGAACACTGATTTGTGTGGTCTCCTCAAACCACACGTAGGGGACAGGAAGATTTCAGGTAGAAAAATCCTACCTCTGCCGGATTTTAACCTGACTCCATTATGTGGAAGGTCAATGCTCTAACCACTCTGCATTATATGGGTGTGAGGAAAGAAGATGTGGGCATGACATATACTGGAGAAAATTAATGGTAATGAGAAGAAAACTAATGATATTTTAAATAGTGTAGGAGAATAGAGGAGCTTAGATTGACAATTAGAGGCAGAAGAAATGTATGGATCATATTTTGAGACCTCTGTTGAAAAAATCATGAATGGAGGTGACTAGAAAAGAGTCAAAGAGTATATGGGGCAAATCTAATCATCATAGGTTCTCAAACAAAGCATGCTACAGCAGCTGGACAAAATAACATTTACCATTAATAAAACTAACAATAAGTTACAAATATAGAGAACTTTTCTGAATCTCAATAAAATAAATTATTTAACAACTATTTTGTTAAATCTTACAGAATTGAAAGGATACTTTATGATATACTTAATGAATATGAAATGACCTTGACATGCTTAAAGACAATTTTGAAACTTCCTGAAAAGCTATTGTATGTGAATTAGATAATAAATAAAATTTGACAGACTTAAAACAGACTTTTTATGTGAACGGGTTTAATAAATTAATTTATACTAACACAGAGACAATATAGGAATTTTTAAAGAACAAGTTGGTCTCATGACCAAATAAATAGTTTCTCATTTAACTGACAGTAACAATTTATGTTTATGGTGCCGGTTTTAGAAATTGTAACTTTAATCATTATAATGCAATTAGCAATTACTACTTCATGAAATCATTCTCAGGAAAATCTGCATTTGCCAAAAAAATTACATCAAAGGAGGATTTACCATATAACTATGTTTAATAGCAGCAAAAGTACTTCTTAACCATCAATCTCTGAACTTTCCTCCTTTTTATTAGTTTACTCGAGCTAACGGATGATCAAGAAACAATCACAAAACTTATTAAAGATATATTTGTATGCCAATTATATATTATGAGAATTATATTTTATTTTGTGAAATTATTCTCTTTTTACGATTGTTTGGTTAGTTGCATGGGATACATTTTAACTGCATTGTTTTCACAGAAGAAAGATATATTATTTAGTAAACTCACTTGAATTTATGAGTTTTGTCCAGGATAAAGCCACCGATTACTGAACCCAACATGCCAGCCACAATTATGGTTAGTCCAATTCTTCCAACATCTTCTCCATGGCCCTATATAAGAAATATTTTTTTAAATTTGTGTATTTGTGTTATACTATTTTCAGGAAATACAAAGGTTATTTAAGAGGCGATTGAAAATCAATATTATTTAGCTGATGATTTCTGCAGCAAGGATGTATGCTTAAGTTAAAGTTAAAGTAGAAACTTGTTCAAGTTAATTCAAAGAACGCCAAAGAAAATATTTGAAAGCATGAAACAATGCCAAAAATGGAAGAAAACATCATATGCCTAATCAATAAAACAAATTTAACTTACATGGTAATGAACGAGAACAACTCGGTTCAAAAGGGTAGAAATAGCATAGAACACTCCTGTGTTGATTCCGTATGATGCAAGAAGTAGAAGGTATCCTTTGTTCTTGAGCAGCCGGACTATCAGGCGACCAAATTCATTTCCCCTCCGTACTTCACCTCCAGCATTGGCTCCTGCTTCAACGCTTTGTCGACTTTTTTCCTCTTTCCTTTTCTCTCTCTCCGTTAGAGCTGCCACACTTGGAGGAAATTCTGGCTCTGCTCTGAAAACTGTAAAAGTCGTTGGGTTTCAAAAGATCAGAAATGTTAATTAAAGATATACTTCATGGCAAGTTTGTGTAATGCATAGAGAAACAGAATCCCGCGCTAGTATATTTATATCGATTTCTTTTTATGATTAAACTTCTAAACCATACATAGGATTACAAATACTATTGTTTATTGCATACATTGGGTTCTAATTCCAATAATACTATAATGGAAACAATTTAGGCAATATACATTTTGGTTTTTGTCATTTTCAGTGAATAGTTTGTACTATAAAAATTTGAATCAGATTGCAGCTTATATAAAAAGTATAAACGTTTATAATGTAGATAAGAAATCGAAACCTTAAGATTAGAATAGAATTAACCAAACCAATGACAGTAGTAATTTAAAAAATTGATGCAGAAACAATAATAGCCCAGTTCTGTGTTTATTTCACAGACGATATACAGAGAATCCTCGCTATCGGTCAATTCGCGTATGAAATGTTCATGAACTATAAATACTAAAATCGTTGAATGCCTCGAGATGACTGACTGTATTTATTACGCTAATACAGCGGTGCTCAAACTACGGCCCGCGATGCTAAGGCGAAAAATCAATTCGAAAAATTTAACACACAAATACATACATTTTTTGAAAAATTTCATAATAAAACTTTAAATATTGAAACGTTAGCCATGAAAACCTTATTTAGACATGGCTTTCGCTTAATGGCATCTCAGAATATATAGAAATTTTCCGATTTAAACTCTAATCCGGCCCGCCGAAGAATTGACAACTTCCAATGCGGCCCGCCAAGGGATTCGCAACCATTGATGTGGAGGATGTGGCCCGCCATTAGAAAAGTTTGACCACCGCTGCGCTAATAGATAGTCAGCCAATACCGTCTTCGTTAGAATTCGAATACTCTCGAA